>OZ038356.1:10191155-11391155 GCA_964035985.1 Panagrolaimus superbus
TAACATTCGGCAAAATTAGTAATACACTAAAAAAAACCCAAAATGCCATAGACTTTTTTTGAAAAAAAAATTAAAAAGAATAACAATAAGTTGTGCTTCTTGAAGCAATAACAAGAATCCAAGAGAGAGAGAAAAAAGTAGAGGGGAAAAAAGTATGGACAAAAAAGGCAAAAAAGGAAAGACTGATTTCAACTCAAACAAAATAACAGAAAAAGTAAAACATACTTTTTTCAAAAAAAGCCTTTGTTAGCTAAAATAAGCCCTTTTTATTTATAAAGATAGAAAAAAAAAGTTCATTGACCTTCTACATTCAAAAAGTCAAAAGCTCTTTTGAAAAAAAAAATTTGACAAGAGTGATGCCAGAAAATAAATTATGCAAATTTTACTGAACCGCAACAAAGCTTACTCATTGCAGAATTGCTTAGAATTTAGAAAAAAAAACATAAAAAATTAGTTTTTCTTTTGAAAATATAAAATTAATGAATTGAGCTAAAAAAGAGATAAAAAAAAGAGTGCCCATAATAAATCATAAATTAATATGAAATTGAAAAAAAGAGGAATTTAAAAAATAAAAAAAGAAGATATTAGCTTTTAACTTACCCGATCCTCGATGTTCATTTGATTGTGGCTGTCGACCATTTGTTACAACGACTACAGTTGGAGCTTCAGGAACCTGTTCAACAATAAAGCGGCTACTCATCTTAAGCTGTTATGCTTGTGCCGATGACGCTTTCAACGTGATGTAAAATTGTGGAACTTCAAACCGTTGAAGAACCGCTCTTTTTTGTCGTCCTAAAAACAAACTTCTTTTTTTTATGAAATCAAACTTTTTTTTCAGAAGAAAAAACATATGGAACGAAGCGGTGGCAAGAATGGCAAATACAAAATAATAAACAAAAGAAAACAACAGAAAATAAAAGAAAATAAAAGAATAATATATGTTTCTTTCCTTCGTCTTCTTTTTAAAATATAGGTTTTTGAATTAAGAATTTGCACTTTAAAAAAACTAGCATTTTTAACGTTCAAACAAAAAAATCCTTTTTCTTTCCATTTTTTTCTCTCTTTATTTTAATGGCTTCATCTCATATAATGACTGATAAATGACTTTTTAAAAAAAAGGATAAAACTAATTAAGCCAAAAATAAATATCTCCTTTTTTTAACATTTCACATGTTTTTTTGGACATTTGCCCAAAACCCATCATTTGATAAATCGGAACTCCGCCGATGGCAAAAGAATGAAAGAAAGCGTTGAAAGGCATACAAGCATGCAAAGCAAGCTGGGTCGGGTTTGTGTTGCCAATTTTAAAAATGCTTGGCTTTAAGCTGGGGCGGTCTGTCGTCTCAGTCAAAATGCTGTAGTCGTTCATTGCTGCCGAACATCTAACTTCAAGAGCAAACAACAACTTCCACATATAATATTTTCTTCTTCTTCTTTTTCCCTTCAACTGGACAGTAGATGAGCCGCCAGCGGCTGGACACAAGCGTCTGCAAGCTTTGGCTAACTCATTTTAAGGATTTTTTTATGCTGCTGCCTATTTAAAAAAATGTTGACGTAATTTTGTCCTTCATTGAAAAATTCTTTTTTTTTTCTCAAAAAAAAACGTTTGTGTTTTTATTTTTTAAACAAATGCCAAAGGAAGACGAAGTAGGTAACAATGGGATGCCATCCTAAAGAAATAACGCGCGTGCACTGTTTTTCTTAACAAAAAAACTTTTTTTTACATTTTTTTTTCTTCAAAAGGGTTTTAAAAAGCAATCGTAGAAAATTAGCGGCCAAAGACCGAGTCTGCTGGTAGAGATGCTAAAATTGAAGCTTTTTTTGCCGGATACACAGACAAACATTTAAAGCAGCTGCAATAGATGGTGGCGACAAATTACCCCTCTTTATTTTTCATTGAGGTAAGCTTCAACGTGTATCAATAGTCATTATTATTATCATCATCACGTTAAGGAAGGGAAATAAAAAAATTAACAAAATATTTTAAGTGTCTATTTTTTCACGGAAATTTAATTACTTTGAAAAAAAGAATAAGGCGGCAAAAAGCCAACAACAATTGAGTTTAAAATCTTGAAAGAAAACAAAAAAAAAGGCAATTGGGGGGTTGAATTGGGATCTTTAATAAAGGCGGAGCATCATCATCAAAAACATCATCATCATCATCACCCTCCTTTTTTCCTTTGATAGCCATAATATAACGTAGTAGTCGTCGTCGGAGGACGACTGATGACTAAATAAACAGTAACAATATTTACCAAAATTGGTATAGAAACGTTTGAAAAATGGTGGGCAAGTAAAAGCATTTTTTTTGAAGAAAAAAATAAACAAAAAATCTAAATTGACCTCGTTGACAAGCAATTAGCATCTTTTCCCTTTCCCTCCTTCTTTTTGTATGCCTATTTTTTCCCGACACCATAAAGTTGTTAAAAAAGAAAAAATAAAAGGAGGAAAAAAACCGCAATGTAAAGTAAAAATAGAATACAAGTAAAAATAACCACCAATATTCAAGACATGTCAATTTGGATAATAAGAAAACAAAAAAATGTGTGTATTGAGACAAACCACAACCGGTGAGAAAAAAATAGTTGGTAAATGAGATTGTGTGCCGAAAAACCGAATTGCTCACAGCAACAGCAGCAAAAAAAAGCAGCAGCTCCTTAAAAATATATTCTTGTTTTTTGTTGTCAAAGAAGTTTAGCCCTCATATTATACATTTTTCGTCCCTGGTAACAATACCAAATGACTAATTTTGATAAGGCTTTCAAAATAATATAATGGAAGCGGCAACCAAAGAGAAAAGATTATAAGTAAAAATATATGGGTGAGAAGAAGATTAAAACAATTGGATATGATCATAAGCAACTGTTTGTTGCAAAAAACACACACAAATTTTTTTCAATTGAAAAAAAAGGTTAAACAAAAGAGCAACAAAGAAAAAATAACAATTGAAAATTTGCCACGATAACACATATATTTTTTCTGCTTCATATATATTATATATTGATCAGGGTCG
This sequence comes from Panagrolaimus superbus, assembly GCA_964035985.1. Lineage (NCBI taxonomy): Eukaryota > Metazoa > Nematoda > Chromadorea > Rhabditida > Panagrolaimidae > Panagrolaimus > Panagrolaimus superbus. Next base: position 10,194,169 of record OZ038356.1, read on the forward strand.
AATTGCAAGAAAAAGCTTCGTTAAATAATATACTTTTTTTTCGCAAAGAAAAACGTGACCACATAATAAAAAAGTGTGCCAAGATTATTTTCTTTTCCGTTGCAATGAATATATTTTTTTTCTCAAGCAATTTGTCGCTGGATTTAAAGCGAAAATCTTTTGCACGTACTTTTCGCTTGAACGAAAACATGATTTACCGAGGAGACACAATTGAAGGGGTTCCTTTTCCTAAATTTTCTTTTTTTTGCACAACAATGACGAGATTTTTAACATTTAAATGGTTTATTCCTGGGAAAAAAAATTGTTAAAAGAAATAAAAAAAACTTGGGGGAAAATCTTTCACAATAAAAAAATTGAATATTTAACCAATATTTTAGGGAAAAAATTTTTTTGGAAAAAATTTTTTTAAAATAAGTAAGTGAAAATGAGTGATCGGAAAAAAAGCAATATAAAAAAGTGTTATACCATTGAGAAAAAATAAATAAATAAAAGAAAAAGAATTTCAAACTGAAAGAAAATTAAATAAACGTAGATCCTCCTGCCGTTTTTAAGGAGCGTTGACTATGAAGTGTTTTGGTTGTTCGAACAATTTTCGCAGCTCCTTCTTCCTGAGGCACCGTTGTTTGTAAAGCATTTCCATGCATGTTATCATCATCAATATTTGGTCGACGCAAGCTCCCGCGAGACACAAAGCTTTCTTCTCTTGTTATTGTGTATTCTTCGAAGATTGGCTTTTCTATAATTTACATTTTTTTCTTCTTCCTTTTTTTTTACAATAACATAACCCCTCTACCTCTAAGAATGTCTACGCTCTCTTTTTTTTTGCTGAACCTAATTTACGCTATTTTTCCCCCCTTCAGTTTTTTTAAAAGGCAAAGTCAATAAACATGACAAGAATTTTAAAAGCTTACCAAATGCAATTTAGGTTTGTTCAACTTAAATATATTTTTTTTCTTCCTTACTCAATTTTTAAAAAAATAAACTTAGTTTTTTTTGATTACGAAACTCTTTATTTCCCTTCTTCCTTTATTGGCTTTAAAGCTTGCTATCTTAAAAAAACTTTTGAAAATGAACTGTAAACAATTGATCTAATTTTTTTCTTCTTTTATTTTGCTATCATTAAATGTACTATTTTTCTTAGATAAAATTCTATAATGACACACCTGGACTTGGCGTAAAATATGTTGGACGATCAATACGTTTTTGAAACAAATAGTTACCACCAGACGTTGAATGATGTGATGGATATTGTTGAAATGGATCAAATGCAGAAGAGTAATCAGTTGCACGAATAATAGGCAGTTCATCACCTATTTTTGTATTTGGATATGAATAATTTGATGGAAAAGTACTTTGTAGAGCTGGAACATTCAAATTTTGGGCATCTGTTACTTTATGTTTCTAAAAGAATTTGATTACAAAAATTTATGGGGTGTTTTTGTTTTTCTTACTTCATTTGACATTTGTGTAAATTGGGTTCTTCCTTCATTGGATCGACCGCTTCTCACTAAAAATATGAGTTTTTTTTAAACATAAATGTTTTCCAAAAATGGAAAAAAATAACCTAATTGTTGAAGCTGCCATCTTACAGACCCAATTGGCCAAGGATGCCATGTTCGATGTGTTTGTACAACCTTAAAATTGTATCACAAAAAAAATTTCCACAAATTTTACATTTTTAACAAACTTCTTCTTTAACGTTATTAAAAAATGGACGCATGCATGCAAAATACATTACAACAACAAGTGCACCAAAGCCAAGCCCAAATCCAAGAATTGTTCCAAATACAACCGCTAGTTTATGAAAATCCCCCCAATCAAAAGCATTACAGGGCTCTGGTAATAATAAAAGCAATATAAATGTTAATAAATTAATTACTGACATTCTGTTGAAAAATAAAGTAATAATTTTTTTACATCAATTGTAACATTTGGAAAAGCAGTTTTTCACCTTTTTTGGTTGTTGCAAAAATTGCAGAAACACGCAAAAATGACCACCGGTCACTATCCACCCCTCTTTCATCCCACTCAAAGAACGTCGGGTTGCCATAGATACACTTTTTGAGTCCAACGGCGCAACAATGAGTTCAAAAAATGTGTTCATTTTTGAAAAAAGAAATTTAAATAATAAAAAGAGTTTCGGCAACTTTGCTTTCACCAATCAATATTTTTTTATGAAATATTATGTTTGTGTTTTAATTTTTCTCATAAATATATGCTTTTAAAAGAAAAAAAAACAAGAAAAAATATATTTGAATCATAAATTTTGAGAGAACTAAACTCTTGACCGTTTCTTGGTCTGATCTTGTAATGAACACTCATTTCCGAAAAAGAAACATCTCTCCTCGTTTCTTTAACAAAAAAAATTTCTTTTCTTTGTCATTGACAAAAAATTAGTTGTTCCTCAATGAATAATATTGTCAAGTATTACTGTCAAATAAGAACCGGATTTTGCTGTTTCTTTTGTTATTGAACCTTTTTTTATTGACTTTTGTTACAAATTTTTTAAAACAATGAAAGATTTGACATATCAAGATTTTAAATCCAAAATGTTTACAAAAAAAAAGAAGAGGGATCATAAATTAGATTAAAAATGTTGAATGCGTGAAACCAAAAAACTGCACTTGATTAGTTTAAAGAGTAGTCCTATTTCAGCTTAAAAACCGATTGCATTAAAGAAGAGATTACTTTCAATGAGAGCAAGCATTGTTTTAATTATTGTTTCAATATTGTAAAGAAAAGGGTGGTGGTGCGCCTCAAGCATTATAATGAAGAAAAAGAAGACGACGATTAACGCTGTTGAAGCAGACATATTTTTGTTATTTCGATAAAGCGATCCCCCCCCCCCTCCCCACCCTTCTTCTTTTTCCCATCCATCGCCTTTTTTCATTGATGATTCGGACGAACAACTAACTAACGAACTATTAAATGAAAAATTTCGTTTTTAGTATTGTCCATAAATTTACCCCCTAAAAAGCAGCCAGCACCGGTCAAAGTGTGAATTCAAGAGGCCAATTGTGAAGCGCAAAAGTTGTTTTTCAGATAGCTCCGGTAAGAAAAAAAAAACAGAAGTGTGTCCTTCTTGAAGAAAGAGAAAAGACTATCTTCTCTTTTTCTTCTTCTTTTAAGGCTTGTCACCAAGTAGCTTGTCACAAGCTTTAACGCTCGGTTCTAGAAGAAGACGAAGACGAAGAAGAAGAAGAAGGAGACGACTGTTTCTTCTTTCTTTTTGTCTTGAAGACAAAATATAAAAAAAAGAGGTGGTCCTGTTTGGGCGTTTAGTCTTGTTGAATTTTTTTTAAGTCAGGATCGAATGGATTAAGATTTGAGGAAAATTGCATTCTTGATCCAGTCAGCTTGCATTCCCTATTTAGATTCCGGTTGCGCGCTTAATGGTTTGTTAAAATCGCCACCGGCACGCGTTTACCTGTGAAATCTTTATAGTTAAAGGGAATCTTTCCAATTTATTATTATTATTTCTTTTTTTCTAATGAAACAATTTATTTTATTAATTTTGTTTGCTCAATTTTTATCTCCATCATTAGGGCAAATAAGTGCTCTTTTTCATAGTTTTACAAATTCTTTACCCTTTCCTGCTTATAATAAAATTAAACCAGATCCATTATGGATTCAATCAGGAAAATTTCAAGGTGATATTGATGGCATTGATTCTCGGATATTAAATCATTTGGTTTGATTTGTTATTTATTTGCATAAATTTAAAAACATAAAATGCTTTTTAGGGGACTACCGTAATGTTAAATGCACTTAAAAATAAACAATTAACATGGACAGATGGAAATGTTCCATATGAAATGGACGATGCATTCAGTAAGTAAGTTTCTTCGATGAATCAACAAAAATTATGTTTTTTTAAAAATATTTTATAGCTCAAGGTGAAGTTCGTTTAATTGAACGCGCGTTTAACAGCTATAAAAAACGAACGTGCATAAGATTTAAAAAACGCATCGACGAAACAGATTATCTTTATATTACCAAAGGATTTGGGTAATTTTTTTGTTCTTTGATTTTTTTTTTGCAAAAATTTGCAAAATTCCTCTTTTTTTAGATGTTATTCACAGGTTGGAAGAACTGGTGGAAAACAAGAACTTTCACTTGGAAGGGGATGTTTATTTCATGAAATTATTGTTCATGAATTAATGCATTCACTTGGATTTTGGCATGAACATTCAAGAATTGGTTAGTGAAATATATTTTTGTATTATTACAGAAGTTCATTTAGATCGTGATGATCATATTCGAATTAAATGGGAAAATATTTTACCTGGAATGAAATCACAATTTGATATAATTTCTGGCGCATTACAAGATACCCTTGGAGAAAATTATGATTATCGTTCAATAATGCATTATGATTCAACTGCATTTAGTAGAAATGGCCAAAATACCATTGAAACGGTTGTTGATGGATTTACAGGGATTATTGGTTCTGCAACGGATTTATCTGATTTAGATGTTGTTAAAGTATCGTTCAATAATTTTTGCAGTAGGATTTAAAAAATTTGAATATTCTTTAGATTGGGAAACTTTACAAGTGTAGCAAAAAAGAAGAAGAAATTAAGACAACTTTGCCAAAAAAGAAAACAACAAAATCAATTTCTACAGAGATGGTGACAAAAGCTCGAACAACTACTTTGCCACCTTCTGATATTCCATTCTCTTCATCCCCGTCACCTTCAAAGAAAAAAGGTATTTTAAAATATCCCTTCAATTAAATTGCAGGTTGTAATAAATGAAACCTTTAGGCGACAGTAATAAATGTAGTGATCAATTTCTTGATTGCCCAAATTTTAAAGATTATTGCAAAAAAGTTTCATTCTTTTTTGTTATGAAAGCATATTGTCCATTTACATGTAATCATTGTCGACGGGAGTAAGCATGTGTCATCAAATTCGTCCCTGAATGAGCACTTTCTTGTTTTGTTTTTGATTTATTTATTAAATAAAAGAGATATATTGAATAAAATAAATAAAATAAAATTGTTAAAAATTAGTTTAATCTCCGAAAATATTGAACGTAGTGTTAAATGTTTTTCTTCTCATTAATATTCCAATACAACAGTTTTTGTAACCAAATATTCGTTAAGTGCTTCTTCGCCTAAATCTTTACCAAAACCAGATTGTTTAACTCCGCCAAATGGTGCAGCAACATCAGTTTTTTGATAATTATTAACGAATACAGTACCAGCTTTAAGTTCACGAGTAATGCGCAAAGCACGACTAACATCTTTGCTTAAAACACCTGCTGCAAGACCGTATTCAGTACGATTTGCACGTTTAATAATTTCATCAACATCCCTTAAAAAAATTGAATTTACATTTTTTGATACATTAAATTTATACCGTTCATTGAATTTTGAAATACACATAATTGGACCAAATGATTCAGCAGTTGAAGCATAATTTGCATCATCAATATCAACGAGTACTGCTGGTTCAAAGAATAATCCTGGGCGATTAACTCGTTTACCACCATATGCAAGTTTTGCGCCATCTTTAACAGCGCTATCAACAAATGATAGCAGTGATTCCAAATGTTTTAAATGATTTTGGGGTCCATGTCCTGTTTTTCGGTCAAGTGGATCACCGATAACCATTTTTGCAGCATTTTCAACAACTTTTTTAATAAATGCATCATAAATTTTATCAGAAACAAAGATACGACCAGCAGCAATGCAATTTTCGCCTTTATTAAAGAAAACTGCATCACATGCTTGACGGGCAGCTTTTGTAAGATCATAATCTGAGAAAATGATTAACGGAGATTTACCTCCAAGTTCAAGAGAGCACTTTTTAATGTTTGAATGTGCACAACTAAAATCATGTTGTTTTAAAAAAAAACCACATTTGCATTGTATTTTTTTACCTTGCCATAATTTGTGCTCCAACTTCTGTTGAGCCAGTAAAACCAAGTTTACGAACTTTTGGATGATCACACATTGCTTGACCAACTTGACTTCCGGTTCCTGTTACAATATTGATAACACCTGGAGGGATACCAACTCGAGCAGCAAGTTCAGCAAATTTAAGAGCAGTTAAAGGGCAAACTTGTGCTGGTTTATGAACTACCGTATTACCTGCAGCAAGGCAAGCTGCCATTTTCCATGATAGCATCATTAATGGATAATTCCATGGAGTAATAAGTGCAACAACACCAATTGGTTCACGACGAGTAAAACAAAGATTAAAGTTTGGACGTGCATCTGAGATTGGAATGGTTTCACCTTGAATTTTGTCACACCATCCAGCAAAATATTTCCAAACTTGAATACTCATTCCAATATGAGTTTTTAATGCAAGGGTATACACAGCTCCACTATCAATTGATTCAAGAGTTGCAAGTTCTTCTTTATTTTCTTCCATAATATCAGCAAGTTTATGAAGCATACGTCCCCGTTCTCGAGCAGACATTTTTCCCCATTCACCATAGAAGAAGGCTTCTTCTGCCGCCCGAACGGCATAATCAACATCCTTTGGAGTACTTTTAGGAACTTGACAAATAACTTCTTCATTTGATGGATCAATTGTATCCATGACATTTCCAGATTCACTATCAACAAATTTACCATTGATATAATTTTGAACAGGGAATCGAAGGGTCATATTATTCTTTTCAATCACTTTATCTTTAAATTCAACAACAATGGCATCTTCACCTCGAAGTTTTCGAACAAGAGTTGTAAAGCATCCAACAAATGTTGGATCAGAATAAACATCTGCAGCATCAAGTTCAACCCCTGTTGCACTTTTTGCTTCCTCAATAACACGGGTAAGATCAGCACTGGTTGCCCCAGCAGCAAAGAAATCTGTGCTATCATCAATTTTACAATTAAGAATTCCTTTCCATGTTTCTTTCAATGGAGCAATGAGTTTCTTTTCTTCATCACTAAATTCAATTGAAGTTGATTCATCAGCAGATTGTCCAAATTGGCTGCCTTTAATAGCTTTACCATTTTCAAGTTTTAAACTTTCAATGTTAACCTAAAAGAAGGTCATAGACAAAAAGAAAGGAAAAGGTGACATACAAATTTGCCATCGGATGTTGGGAAAAGTACTCCACGATCATGAACGTAAACAGCATCACCAACAGCCCCCTTTGCTTCAACTTTACGTGCGCTAAGGGGTGGTTCATCACGTTTCCATAAAGAACTTCCCAAAAGAATGAATTTTTCTCCATTGAGATTAGTCCAAGCTCCAGGAACGGCGTCATTTCCTCGAATAAAATTATGAATTTCACGTTGTGACTTTTTCCAATCAATTTCAGCAAGCTCTGGCTTTGTTGTAATGTATGCCTCGTATGAAGCTCCCTCTTCAGGTTGAGTGATACGAGGAGCTTTTCCTGCCGCGATTAAATTGACAGCTTCAACCTAAATTATTTTTAAAATAAAAATAATTAGTGTTTTGCTTATTATTCACCATTGCATTAACCCCTTCAGGATAAAGGGCTCGTTTATAAATGGAGTTAAGGGTATCATTTTCTTCGACATCACATTTACGTTGAAGTAAAATGGGTCCAGTATCGACGCCTTCGTCAGCCCAAAAAACTGTTAAACCTGCTTCTTCATCGCCATTAATGAGGGTCCAATTAATTGCAGATGCACCCCTACAATAATAACAAAATCAATATTTTTTGTGTCAATTTTGTCACACTATTTTCGGAAAAAAATATGGCCTTGAAAAATGTCTGTTTTTTTCAAATGACTACAAAAATAAAAAAAGGGGGGGATTAATTACCGATGAGCTGGAAGAATTGAAGGATGATAAATGATGGTTTTATGTTTTGGAGCATCAATTAATTCTTGTGGAATGTATTGAGTACAAAATGGAAGAACATTTAGTTCAGCGCCAAATGATTTATATTGCTCAAAAACATCTTGAACAATTTCAAATTTTCCTTCAGCATTTTTTTTTCTCCATCTAGCAACTTTAATTACGGGTGTTCCATTTTTTTCTGCTACAAGGGCAAGCAAATCAGCTCTTCCATTTTTATCAGGTTCTGTACAAACAACAACAATTTCATGTCCAGCTTCAAGAAGGCGTGAATAAACATCAGCCCCAAAAGCAGATTTACCAATAATGGCAAGCTTCATCTCTTCTTTTTTTTTCTTTTATACTATAAATCATAAAAAAGGTCAGTCACAAAAAAATAAAATGGTGATAAATAAATATAGAGAGAGGAGAGAAAAAAACAGTCACGATGCATTTTAAATTTAAACTATAACATTTTTTCCTCTCTTCTTCGCCTTAAATAGGCATACTCAAAGACTTAACCCTTAAGGTTCACGGGACTACAGAATTCAACAAATTTTAATTTAAAAAAGTAGAAGAAAAAAACATTCAATAAAATTTTGCACCAAATTTCAATGGAACGACGTCGCGTATTTCACAAAATACGTGTAGCCACGTTTTGAAGATAACATCCCCCCCCCCAATTTCCTTAAATGAATAATAATCAAAATCTTTTCTTTCTTTTTTCTTGAAGAAAAAAAATATTATACACGCAGTAAAAAGAGAACGACCATTGCACCTTTAAGACTTAAATCGCCATCAAAAATGGGTGTACAAACATGTGGTTGATTGGTTATCGCTGATGCTGCTGATGAAAATGCACTGTCCAGTTTTTCTTGCAATTTTTTATGATAAAGTTAAAAACATGGAAGAAGGAAAAAGGTTCAAAACACGTACAAAGGTTAAAAAAATATTAATCAATGATATAATTTATTTTATTCTCTTCACCTAATATGCAAATACAATCTATTAAATCAATAAAAACTATCTGCGGCTAAAACTAATAAATTCAGATACATTTTGAATTTTTTCTCTTAATTTACCCAAAATTTTACCCATCGTTTTTTCGCATTCATCAACATATTTCCAATCATTAAAAGTCAAATAAGGGACTTTTCGATCATCAAGTCTCCACTTTGACCCTTTATTTTCTTCTTCTTTTTGTATCGAATGTTCGGCAAAATCTTTTGCGATTTCATCAGCGACTGCAACGGCTTCACTTTGAGTTGATGCAATTACACCAGTCGGCGAATGTGCGCACCATCCAGTTGCATATACTTTTGTAATTTCATTTGGAACTCTACACCAATCTTTCAATAATAATTTGTTGCCAGATGATTCTAATCCAGGAAGTATTACATTTTCATAACCAATTGCATAAATTAATAATCCACATGGAACATGTAATGACTCTTTTGTAATTGAATGTTCCATTTGAACTCCTTTAATTCGATTTTTGGAATCTTTTTCTACTTCAACAGGTCTATGATGAAAGTTAATAATACATTTCATTGGAGCATCCACATTTTTTGGCTGCCGACGATCAAGCATAAGTTGTAGAATACGTTTACTTGGTCTTTCTAATGATGGAATTAAATTAGTAATTTCTTTAGCTTCTTCATCAGTGATATTAGTAGAGGAAGAACATTGATCAAGATTAAGTAACTCTCTTAATTCTTTGATAGTAAATGATGCCTAAAATTTTAAAGTAAAAAAGGATAACAAACGTTTAAAATAATACCTCTCTTGGACCACGTCTTCCAAAAATATTAATATTTTTAACTTTCGATTTCCGTAAAATTTTCAATGCATTTTCTGGAATATCTGTTTGAGCAAGTTTTTCAATTGGAGACAACAAAATTCGAGAGCAATCAAGAGCAACATTTCCGTTACCAATTATTATAGCATTTTCATCATCTAATAGAGGTGATAGTGTTGTCCAAGCACCATTATACCTGTAAAATTGAAAATATTTTTACAAAAAATTGAACAAAATGGGTTTTACCATGACACAAAATCTCCACCCGATATACAGTTTATTGCATCAGAACCAGGAATATTCAAATGACGAGCTTTGTTTGCACCATATGCCAATACAACAGCATCATAATCTCGACACAATTCTTCAAATGTTAAATCTTTTCCAATACTAACATTACAAAACAGTGATAAACGGTCAGAATTTTCAGTAAATAATTTTTCAAAATGGTTGGCACATCTTTTTACATCGAAATGATCGGGTGCAACACCATGTTGCACAAGACCATATGGAATAGGAGAGCGATCAAAAACGTCAATAAAACATTCTGGAAGCCTTGAAATCAATCCCGTACATGTGTACAATCCTTAAAATACAGTATTTAAGCAAAAAATTGTTAAAGATTTTATCTAACCAGCTGGACCTGATCCAATTATAGCAATTTTGGCATTTTTGAAAGATTTTACTGTAGAAAATGTCCGACGGATTAACATAGAAACTAGAAAATAAACTGAAATAAAAAAACTGAAAAGCAAAGAAATACAAAAATGTGATATCATGAACAACTGAAGTCGCAAATGTGTCATTTTAAAAATATAAAAACTTTTATTAACAAATTTAGGCAGTAATAATACGAGTAACACGAATAATAATTTTTGAAAGTGAACGTTCAACAGGATGCGAATCAAATTCCTCAAGCGCCATCATAGTTGTTGTTCCAGCAGAAATTTTAATGGTATTACCCATACACGAATTTAAAGTATCGGCGAGAGCAACGGCACGAGGTATAGATTGACCAACAGCATGCAAACGAATACAATCCGTTTTTGTTTCTAATAACTTTTTTAACAAATTTATTTGTACAACAAATGCAGTTTTCCTGAAAAATAAAAATATGTAATGTCATATACTAATTAAGTTTTAAGTTACTTGGAAATAAAAACATCATTTTCACCCTCGTCTTTTGCTACTGGATAAGATACTCGTGTTGTTTTTGCAGCTGATAAAGCCATTATTGAATAAATTAGACAAAAAGTAAAACTCCGGCCATAAAAAAGCACCCAAGAGCTACCCAAATACTCAAACGTTCACCAATTCGAGCGCACTTCCAAAAAATACCAGCAATTCTAAAATTAAAGTTAAAGTTATTTAAACTAAATCATAAATCAATTAATATACCCAATTTTTTGACGATCAACAATTTTAGGAACAATTGCTCGAGTATAAGCACAGGTACAAATAAATAATAATAGAACAATAATTAAACTTTGAAGATTGAATATGGCAGACTAAAAAAATTTGATTAAAAAAGTCACAGTCACAGATTTGTTGATACTTACCAGTTTGACGGTTAAGCACTCCAAAAATGGAGAGAATAAAATGAAAATAAAAGAGTAACAAAAGTATTGTATGAAACAAACTTTTAAATAACTTTTATATGATGATGATGAACACGTTTGGTTTTCGTAAAAGTAATTCCTAACACGAATGTCACACAATTGAATTGGATTGAATAAATACACTTAAAGAAAGTTGGTCGATAAGTTGCAGCCAGCTGACATTTTTTTCTCCCCTTTTCTTTCAATGCTTTTAAACGTGCCTTCATTTCTGGATGCATATTTATTATAGTTGTTAAAAAATATGGATGAATCTTTTGATTATTTGTTTAAAATTGTATTTGTTGGAGATATGGGAATTGGTAAAACATGTGTTGTTCAGCGGTTTAAAAATGGTACATATATTGAGAAACAGGGAACAACCATTGGAGTTGACTTTACGATGAAAACGCTTATTATTGATGGAAAACGTGTCAAATTACAAATTTGGGATACTGGCGGACAAGAACGTTTTCGAACAATAACCCAAAGTTATTATCGTTCAGCAAATGGAATTATTTTATGCTACGATATTACTTGTAGACAATCATTTGAGTCATTAATTAGATGGATGGATGATGTATCCAAATTTGCTGTACCAAATGTTGCAAAAGTTTTAATTGGTTTGTTTTGTACAACCTTTAAATGATAAAACCCCTAAAACAATATTGTTTAGCAACAAAAGCTGATTTAGCGGATTCTCGTGCCGTTGAACAAGAAGAAGGCGATCAGCTTGCTCGTTCACATAATATGGCATTTATGGAAGTTTCATCAAAAAATAATTACAATGTTGACAACGTATTTTTGGAATTAGCTTCACAGTTAAAATCACAGTATGATAGTGGCAGTTTATCTGAAGGACAATTTGATTCTTTTCGTTTAAAATATCCTGATACAACAGCGATCTCATCAACCTGGTTTCGTTGTTGTAATAACAACTAAACTATCCAGACACCAAAGAATAACAATCATGCTTTATTAATTCAACTACTTTACAGGACTACTTTTTAACCAAAATCATTTTTTTCAAAGTTTTTACGCAATGTATATGAGCTCCCAAAGAATAAAGATTCTCATAATCATAAAAATTTATAAAATAACAAAGCAAACAATTTAAAAGGTAATTTAACAGTATCAAATTACTTTATTATTTGAAAGAATTTGAACTATTCATTAAACGTAAATTTCCAGAATACAGTAACCCTTCGAGTAAATAAAAAAACACCCGTAATTAATCATTGCACTTTTGACATTCATATACATTCTGCAACAACAAAAGGAGCATCTTTAAGGTGATCCACAGTAACATGATTGCTTCCATCTTCTATTGCTTTTTCAGCAGCATCTTTTAAAAGACTTACAGTTAAAGCTTTAATTGCAGAAGATAAAAGTAATGGAGCACGTTTTCGAGGTACTTTCTTAAGTTTATTATTAACCATCGTTTTCATATCATCTGGTGAAATATACTTTAATTGTTTTGGATTTGGTTTAATTACTTTTTTCTTTTTGGTCTTTTTTGATTTATCAGGTTTTGCTTTTTGTTTTCTCTTCTTGTTCAACGCGGACACATCAACCTAAAAAAAGTGCATATATAAATGGAATACTTTCGGGTCATAAAATTCTTACGTGTTTCAGATGTTTTGGAGGAGTTTGCGAATCAAGATGTGGTGGTACATTTGATGGAATTGTTTGAGGGGCGGGTAATCTTGGCCCATTTTGTGCTACAACTCTTGGAATCAGCGACGGTTGCGGAGGTACTCCTGTTGGATGTAGTAAAACTATTCTAGGGCCATTTGAGGATTGCGGAACCAAGCGAAGTTGTGGTCGATCCATATTTATTAAATTTTCTAAAAAGTATTACATAAGACAAAAATTCATTTTTATAAATTTAGCAAAAATTTAAAATTATGTCTTGGCGATTTTTATTTTTAAAATAACAATATTGAAAATTGAAGCAGATATTTTGCAACAATGAGTTGTTAAAGGTAAAATTTCTAAAGTGAAATTCAAATTTATTTATTCGATAACACATCTAAACCAAGTAACAAAATATTTAATTGTGATTGCAAAAAATGACATTCACTGCGAACACGTTTTGAGACAGCTTTTAGATACTGAATTCGTCTTTCTGAATAAGCAATGGCTTTAGGCATTGACATTTCAGCAAAGAGATCCTCATGTAGTCGAATGGCAATTTTACTTTCAGAAGATACAACAGCTCTTGTGAAGACGTCGTTTGATAATCCAATCAAAACTTTTTTCTTTCTTGGCGCGGGTTCTTCTTCATTAATCTGCAACAAAAAATTTAAACGTCGTTTAGTTGTTTTATAAAAATTAGATACCAAGTATCGTTTACAAAATTGAATAATTCGTTTGTATTCTGTAACTTCAATTCCCAATTTATTATATTCTTCCATTTTCTTCATAAGTTCTAGTTGACGATCCTGAATAAAACCTTCGTGTTGAATTACTTTATCATTGATCATTGCCATATTTTGGAATACAAAAATTTAGCTTTATTAAATCAAGAAATCAAAGCTTACACAACTTAAAAAAAATTCAAACTTTAAATTGAAAAATTTAAAACTGTTTCGCTCCAAGAGAATATTCACAAACTTTATCGTCAACCGTATCTCATTAAAACAGGCTTACAATTTATTTTCCGGAAACTATTTACAACAATGAAATATACACATATTTTTATCAATTTTGCAAAAGAAAAAGGATAAAACTTTGTTTATTTTGATAAAATTTCAAAAAGAGGGTCTGAAGAGACAAAAAACTAAATGGTGGCAGGTATTTCAAATACAAATAAAATTGGATGAAAGAGATCAATGACTCGATTAATACTTGAACGGGTGACTTTCGTTTCATAAATTATCTTTTCCACGTATTCACATTTCAAAAAAAGAGGAATAAGACTAAAAAAAATGAAAAAGAGAGTATTTAAATAAATTACAGTAACCCTTACCTTATTAACGTTCCTAATGCTTCGAATAAATTTGGTTCTGATAAAGGAAGTGATAAAATATCTGAGCAAGCATACAGTATATATTCCTTAAAAACCTCTTCCAAATGATGACAATTCTTTATCAGTGTTTTAACACGAGGTGATAAATCTTTTGAAATACTCTTTCCTTGAAGCCATGCTTGTGAGGGTTCAATTAATTGTATATGAACATGTAACTGAATCATTAATCCTGTCTTTAATAAAAATACTACTGTTTCCATATTTGCTGCACGAGGATGAAATCTAGAAGCATTCACAAAGTATTCTTCAAGGGTCACAACCGGGGATAATAATTCTAATATTTCTGCTAAAATTGACGTTGATAAAGATTTTTCAATTTCACCATTTTTCGATACTTTTGTTGGATCAGGGAATAAATAATTATAATACTTGGCTAAATCTTCTATGTCAACACTACTTGGCTCTCCAATTGTATATGAATTTTGTAAACAAATAGGATAAGATATCACAGCTCTTCCCCATTGTATAAGATTATGTACAAAGAGCATTAATTGATCCATTGTACAACGCATATCAACTCGAATTTCTTCCAAACTAAAAAATACTTCGATATTTTTAGAATTTAAAAATTAAAATGAACCTTCGTTCAGGAGAATAATGTTCTAAAAAGCTTAACAATAATGGATGCTTATCTGGAGTAGGCCTTTCATCATCAACAAATATTAATGTATGATATGGTCGGATACTTTCAATCATTTTTCGAAGAGCTGTACTAAAAAACATGTTCATAAAGATACGGTATTTAAAATAAACAATACTTTGTTCTTGGAAGCAATGTACAGTAAAGTAATGCTTGTGATCGTATGCATATATTCAACTGAACATGTTTATCAAGGTACATAACATTATTACCATGAACAAAGACATCTTCAAATATTCTTTGCAAACTTTGAAGCATTGATGATTCTCCTAAATAAAATTGTTAGCATAAATTTGTATATAAAAAAATACATACTTAAACATTCTTCAAATGGAGTAATATTTCCTCTAAGAAGTCCTTCACTTTGTTCCATATCAATCCCTTCATGAATTCTTTGAATTAATGCTAACTGATTTCGAACAAAATTTGATGCTTTTTCTAGCGAACAAATAGCACCCGATATTTGACGAGAAACAATTAAAAATGAATCAACAATATCTTGTGGACAATTACCCGATAAAACAAATGCAATGCAAATAGCTTCTTCTGAATCTTCGCTTACATTAAACCATGAACCCAAAAATCGAAGAGCATCAACTTTGATATTTATTTCACCAACACTTGAATGTTTTGGAGAAATTACAGATCCCAGGGAATGTAAAGAAATGCTATAAATATTTTAATAATATTGAAATGTTCATGAAGATAATCAAAGCTAACCCAAATCGAGATAATTCTTTCCATGATTTATATGTTGCTGCTTTTCGAGTTATCTGCATTGATTCAATGACATCTTCAATTGAAGACATTTTTTCAAGCGGTTGTTCTTTTGTCGGATAAACAAAAAGTACTTGATCTTCTTTTTTATCTTTCAGTGAAACAACAAACCCCCATGGTTGATCAAAAGGTTTACCGGTATCTAATAATGCCATATTAAAAAGCTTGAATTATCACAATAAAAATAAATTTAATTAAATACAGCTTATTTTTTCGAGCAGCCAAATTCTATTAAAAAAAAGCAAGTGAATGTTGGTAATAAAATGCCAAAAAGAAACCATTTTTAAAAATTTGAAGATTACAGTAACATTTATCAACAACGTAAATAGTTCAAATATGTGAAATTCTGGTTATCAATGTTTGTTTCGCAGAGAGATATATTTTAAAAAATTTGCTGATAGTCGTAATTGTGTTATTGTTTGTCTTGTCTTTAATATTTCAACCTTTTCTTTAACATTTAATATTTTAGTGTGCTCATCCATCACCCTTTAGTGCTCATCTTTTCTTTCTTAAACGTCCTTTTGACGAAGTCAATGATAAGCTTACTGCAAATGGAATGGACCCTATTGAATGGATCAGTGATGATAAATTGTTTTGATTTTTCTTTTATATATTTTCAAATTCTTGTTGTTTTTTTGTGAAGTTATGATTTTCTTGTTTTTAAAAATGTTTTGCTAAAAAAATTATCAATGTTAACTTTTTATTTCTTTAAAAATAGCCTGTTTTCCAAGTGTTTACAACAGGCATGTCTTGGAGAAAAATGCTTTTTATACTTTGAGGTATCAGTGAGAGGTGTATCGACAGTAAATATCCTTGTGTTTTGTTGAAGTTCAACCGGCAAAAGTGGAAGCGAATCAAAACATGTTTGTTGTACTTCTCCTTTCACTTTTTCAAAAGCATATTGGGAAGTTTCACCAAGGAAAATAACCGTTAACATTTTAATATTCTGATTGGAAGCAATATTTTGACAAAGAATTGGCAGATATCGTCGAAAATTTCGTTCAAAAAGTGTGGGGTGAGATAAATTTATTACTAAATGATTCACTGAAAAAAAATTAATTAGGGATTAAACATTTTAATTACATCTAACAAACCATTGATTTTATCAAAACACATAAGTTTGTTGACATCAGGAGAAAGTAGTTGTACTTCAACAATCATTGTCTAAAAATTTACCACTTAATTTTTTTCTCTTTTTAGAGATCATTTTGCAACCTTAAAACAGCAACTTTCAATGACATTGTGGTAAGGAACCTTTTTGTTATTGGTAAAATGAATACATTTTTTTAATATTGCATTCAAGCAAAATTTTGTTTTTCGATGACCCGGAAAAGGGAAGGGATCAGATAATGTGTATTTTATCAAAGATCCTAAAATACAAAATTATTTTACCGTCATTAATTTTTAATTGATCCAGTAGCTTACTTGGAAATTTTTTAATTTTTAAAACATCATGCCATTCACCAAATTGGCAATTAATCAAATCTATATTTTTTTGAGGTAAAATTCTGCGCTTTTTAAGACACAATTCTCGAAGTCTTTGAGATACATGAGTTAAAGTTTGTACGTCTTTGGCATCCACAAAACTAATAATATAAATAAGAATTTCATTTGGAAGTTTAAAAAATGTTAAACATTCTTCCATTGTTACCTAAAATCTTAAAAAATATGAAAAAAAATCAATTATCCTGTGTTACTTATGGCGAATTTCAGGGCCGTATACAGAAAATAATTTCAAGGGGGGGGCACATCAATTTTGGGGGAGGGGCACGCCTTTGATCTTCTGCCTCTTGCGGCAAAAGATCAAAGGCTGACAAAGGAAATTCTCCAATATCAGGGGGGGCACGGCCCCATCCCCTTAAATACGGAGCTGGCGAATTTTAAAAATGAATTTAAACATGGATTTTACTAATTTAAAAAAAATATACACCCGTAAAAGCAAATATGAAAGGCAATTTTAATAACTTTGAAAGAGAGTTAACTGATCAAAAATTGACCGGTCAACAAATGCGAGGATGCTCAGCGGGTTTCGAATCACACATTTAATTGAAAAGGAAAAAAAAACTAATATTCTTACTTTTTTTAGTTCCATTTATGCAATGATAATGAACCCAATGCGCCCCTTTTTTGAAAAACCTTTATTATTTTTTACTTTTTTTTAAAATCAATTAAATGCTATTGTTTCACTAAGTTTATTTCTACCGCCTAAAAATGAATGTTCAACTATAGCATTTTAAAATGTTTTTTTTTGTTCGTAGAAACTTTATTGGAAAACAAGTTCGAACCGCATCTTTCCCTAACTACGTCAGTCATTATTACTTGCATTTTTTCTATTATTGCTGATACAACATTTTTAAATATCAAAATTAAATTTTTATTGAATCTCTAATTTTTTACCACCCAAATAGTTTAAACATTATTGTTAATGGTTCTTTTATCCCCTTTTTTCTTTAGACATTTGACTGAGATTCTTTTATTGAACAAAATAAGGTAAACTCAGTATGCTATTTCATTGATACTCTGTAAATAAATCCATTTATATTTTACTTGTGACAATAAAACGTTTAAGAAGTTGTACAAACAGTTTCAACTTGAACTTGTCTCGATTTAATAACTTGTAAAGTTAATCTCATGCGTAAATTTTTTTTCTTCATGCTTATTGAAGCAAAACATCCACACCCAATTGGCGCTCCTTTATTTTTTTTATCCTTTACGTCAAACTTTAATATCATGTGTCAACCGTTCTCAAAAAAAAGGTTTAGATATACAGTAATCTTGATTTGTTTTTTCGAGCTGCAAAAAAAACATATTATTCTTTTTCTTTTGTTAATCGGCAAGAGCTTTTGTAATTGATCTCTTCCGTTTATTTTTGCATTTCTATTTAAAAAAAGAAAAAAAGTTAAGTGCATATTTCAATTGATTCATGATGTTCTTAAGATACTTCACCTTTCAGCCGACAAAAGCTTATAGTGCCATGGCATTGTTTTTTTTCTTTCATATTGTTTACTCTTGATGAATAGGTTAATTCATGTTCCTAGTACCGAAAATCAGAAATGAAAAAAAGTTTAGTCCTGATTAAACAAAAGAAAAGAAAACGGCAAAAGACAAAAGAAGAAATACCGGAAGTAACATGATTAAACAAGAGACTAAGATGCAAGTTTTCTCTTTAACATATCTTTCTTTCGATTAAATCCCCTCTTTTTCTTCATTTCTTTAGCTGCTTTACTTTTATTTTATTTTTTGACTTGACTTGACTTGTTATCGGTTCGTCAAACGTTCATTCTTTTTACGAAGGTCAGTTTTTAAGCATCTATTTTTAAGTAGCAAAAAATCTGATGCTGTCTGTAAAAAAAAAGAGGAAGCAAGAAAAAGAGGAAAGAAAACGGAGACGCTTGCACACAATGGCCGCAGAGAGTTTTGCGCGTGTTTGCACCGGTATTTGTTTATTGGTAAACAAAAAAAGAAAAAAATTTATTCTGTATTAAAAAAAAGAAGAAAGAAAAGTCCACTACAAACTCTCTTAACTTACTGTTTGACTGCAATTGGCTCAATCCCTCTCTCTCTCTCGCTCTCTTTATGTCTTTCTTCCCTATCTTCGCAGTAGCATTCTCACGCGTGTGTCATCGCACTTTCTTTTTAGTATCCTTTAAAAAAAGAGACACATATGTATTTCCTTTTTCTCTTCGTCAAACACATTCATACCGTAACAACATTAAAAATTTGCAAAAAAACATGGCGGAAAAATAAAATTTGTTAAAGAAAAAAATCAAAAACAAAATTTTTTCTTTTCTTTTATGTAAATTAATGTCTTTCTTTTTTCCTTGATTCCGTCAAACTTTTTTTTTGGCTTTTATAAAAAAGCCGATTGATGCGCAAATATTCAAGCTATCATGTTACACACATCTATTTTTTAAACTTTGAAATGTCATTTTTTCTCAAAGAAAACTGAAGTTGAGATAAAAGGAAAGAAAAAGGAAGAAGAGCGCTTGAACTTTGTCGGGGAATTGGCCAATGGCGCATCTGACTCGTATTGCTTCCGTGACAAAGTGCCATTTGCGCGGCGAAAACATAAAAGAGATTCAATTGCGGCATGTACCTTGTAAAATTTTGAAAAAGGATACGGCGAATTTCTTCTTTGATACCAATCAAACTTTTTCTTTGAAAGTTTTGTATTGTTTTTTGATCACAGAAAAAGAAATTTAAAGCTTTAGGTAATTTATTTTTTTTTGTTTTAACAATTGGCAATATAAATTAAATTGAATAAAAATAAAAATAATAAAAGTAGAGGTTATTAATTTGCTTAAATATTAATAATTATTATAACAAAATAATTAGACTTCTTTTCTTTTTCGATAGTTTACAAACAAACAAATAATAATAATAATAATAATATCAAATAAAAAACACAGTAATCTCAAAAAAATATTAATATCAAATTGCAAAAAAGAAAAAGATGTAACAATCATGTAAAATACCAGAAATTGATAAGATAAAAATGTGTAAATATAAAACACATGACCAGAGATCGGCAAAGAAAAATATTTAAATTGCCGATAATACTCGACATTCAGCGAGAAACAAAGAGAGAGAGAGAGAGATAACAAAAAATGCATAATATTATTACTTATAATTTATTAATTAAAAGATGAAAAAACGAGAAGAAGAAAAAAGTGACTACTGGAATGAAACAAAAAAAATAATATTTTCAAAATTACAACATTTTTAAGATAATGAATGACCTTCTAATAAGGCCCTGAAAAAAAGGTTTTATTAAAACAATAAAGCTGTATCATGAGTGGATGAGCAAGATATCAGATCTCTGCAAATTATAACAAAATATCAAAATTATTATTACATATATATAAATCAAAAAGAATGAAGAAGATATGAACATCTAAAGGCACTTATGGTAAAATAAAAAATAAAAAATATCAATTTGATATTCAATGTGACTGGTTTCAAGTAGTTAATTAATGAATTTAAATAATAAAAAAAATTTAGCACCAATAATTTATTGTTTTAAAAATAATTAGATGAAGCTGCTCTTCCTTCTATTTTTTCCCATTATTTTTGCGTGTTCTTGTTCCCCCACTATTTTAATGCTGTTTTTGGCAAAAAAGAATGTTTTTAAGTAACGAAGTCAACAAAAAATAAGTTGCAAGGAAGTAGATACCTGCTGTGACAAAAAAAAGGTGACAACACCAAATTTTTCATAAACAATGAGTTCATGCCATTAACAATAAGAAAACATTGTTTGTGTTACAACTTTTGCGTGACTTGTGTCCTTAATTGAAATCGACACCTGTTTGATTAATAAATATTATATTTGAAAAAAGTTTGCAAATATCAAATAAATATTTTTTTTTTTTTATATGACCTTTTTTATGGGCATGTAAAAAGATTATTGAAACAGTGCGAATGCATTTTTTTTGGATAGGATCCTTCTTTCTTATTCACGAACGAATGAAAAATGAAATTTTTTGTTTTTGACCAATCATTTAAGAAAAAAAAAGGCCAATCGTGAATGAGGAATGGTCACTCAAAAACAAAATTGCGCAAAAATAAAAGATTTTGACAGAGCAAAAAAGGGAGTAGAAAAAAAGAAAGAAAGTCAAAAACGCTTTTTTTGTATGTGCAAATAAAAAGCGCGAAACTACCGTTTCCTTGTGGGCAATAATGATCACGAGCGCGCATCAAAAAAAGGAACAAGGAGGTAGCGCTGCTCCCGAAGGCTTTAAAAAAATTATGAAAAGAGAAAAAACGTGAAACGTTTAAAAAAATAAAGAAAAAAACACACGTAAAAGAAGAAAGATAAAAAAAAGGTTTTTTCGCTTTGATGATTCCATTATTTTTTGGAGGAAACTTAATTATTATAATGCAAAGCCCATAATTTTTCTAATTCAACAACTGGTGGAGGTTGATGACGCTGTTGTTGTTGTTGTTGTAGAGTTGAACGAATAAATGCATATGCCTCGGAATTTTGTAAAGCTTCACGGGCAATTCGAAGTTCTTCAGTTTTTTCAAGAAGGTTCTTTTCCATTTCATTGAATTTAGCTTGATATTGATCACATGTAAGACAAGTATGATGTTGTTCATTTTCTGTTGTACTTATTGGGGAAATTTTTTGTGGACTAAAATAGTTTTTTTTGTTGTAAAAAAGATGTATTTTAATATTTAATAAAAAATTTACCTTGAAGCACAACTTGAACTTGTTGCGGTATCTGAATGAACATTAAGCATTTCTTCAGTTTTTTGAATAACATTTAAGTTAAGCTCATTTTCATCTTCCATTTGTTGTTGACTTGATTCATTTTTAATGTGTAACAAACTCCAATGAAGAGCGTATGCTGGTGCATTGGGATATTGTTTATTGCAAAGTGCACAAAATAATCCTTGTGCAACTTGTGCAGCTTGTTGATTGGCAATATTTTGTTGATTCATATTTAAAATTCTTTGTGCTGCAGTCATCATTAATAATCTTTGTTGAGTTGCTTGCTCATTTTGATAATGTGCCATAAGATTTTGAGCAATTTTATTTTGATCTTCTGGATTTAATTGTGATGTAAAGAATGGATTATTAAACAATGGAAGAGATGGCGGAGCCATGGCACTTTCAGATGGATTCTTTTCATTTACTACATTAAGAACTGATTGAAAAGGTGAAGAAATTTGATGTTGAGGTTGTGAGACAGGAATTTGAATGGGAGTATTAGATATTTTACGAGGAAGTGAAACAGGAGTTGGAGATTCTTGTCTTGAAATGTCGCTCATTGGTGTGCTTGTACGAGTTGAAGGCGATCTAGAAAAGAAAAAAATAGAAGGGTCATCAATGTTTGTCTTAACGATTTGACACTTAAAAGGGTTAAAGTTTTTTGAAAATAAAGGAAGGAAACAATGGCAAAACAGTGTTTGCAACAAACTTATGTGACTAAATTTCAAAGTTGTTTTTTTTTCAAAAAATTGAAATTTTTTATTGTTTAGGTAATTTGCTAATTTTATAATAACAATGTTAAAAACTAACCCTGTTGCTCGTTTACATTTTGCAAAATGTTCATCTAGGGAAATTTGTTTCAAAAAAGATTTGCCGCATTTACTGCAAGAATGACCACGTTCCAAATGAATTTTCATATGACGGTTTAGATCAAACTTAAAAATAAAAGTTTTATCGCATTGAGTGCAACGATGAGGTCGGCCTCCTTTGTGGATCATCAAATGTTGGGTAAGATGGCCTTTCTAAAAAAACAAAAGTATTTAGTATTTAATCCGGCGCATGGCAAAAATTGAATAATCATACTTGAAAGAATGCTTTTCCACAAGTTTGGCAAACATGTGATCTTTCACCACTATGCCACATATTGTGTTTTTTAAGTAATTGTCGTGTACCAAATTCTTTTCCACAAATATCACATTTATGTGGTTGTTCACCACTATGAATGCGTAAATGTGTACTTAATTCACGTTTTACACAAAATACTGCTTGGCAATGTTCACATTCATATTGGGGTTTATCACGATGGGTATGAGTGTAATGAACATTTAACTAAAATTAAAGAAGAAAGTAATTTATTGTCACTTCTTTTGAAACTGATATCTCTTACTTGTCCTCGATCACTAAAAGCTCTTCCACAAATTCTGCATGAATGTCCAGCAATTCTTGCACCAGTAAATAATGGGGGTGTTGCACCTACTGTAGAACTATTTTCATCACCATCACTCATATTTGATGAGTCAGAGCTCGTTGGTGAATGTCCAGCAATATGTTCTTCAATTTCATTCATATCCTGTAAAAAAAATAAATCTTGATAACTTTTTTTTTTCAAAATAAAAAAAGTTTTCACATTAAAAACCGCAATAATGCAACGCAGACGTTATCGGTGGCGATCCAGCAAGGGGCAAATGGCCATTCCGTTATCCTAGGATATTTAAAAAAAAAGAGTTGACCACCCTCCAGGCACCTCCTGGTGACAGCCGGTGAGGGGAACGAAAGAATGGCAAAAAAAAGTTTTTGCAAAAAAGTGTCGGCCTTTATTTTGTCCCACGATTGCAAAAATAAAGAAGAAATAAAATAATCAAGAAATAATAAAGTACAAGCATTTAAAAATGTTTAATTCTTCCTTATTCAACAACTTTTAAGTATAAATTCAAACCCCTCCTAAGTGACCACGACTTTAATTTATTTTCTTTAAAAAAAAGAAGCCCCCGCAGATTTCGGTAGTCAAAAGTAAAAATGTTTTCATATTTTTTTCTTTCTCAAATAAAGGCAAAAAGCGGAGATCGCGGAACTTCTGCGTGCATCATTATAAAGAAATGCTGAAGAATTACTACTACTACTAGAGGCCTCTTCTTCTTCTTCATCATCGTCTTCACGGACCTTTGATGGACAAAGTCCACGCGCTTGCAAAAAGTCTTGACAGTTTGTTTATTTGTCTTTGATCGTATTCAACGTCAAAAGGTGCGCAAACGCATATTTCTTTTTCCCCTTTTTAAGAATCCTAGTTCCTTTTTTGCTTTTTCGGGAGCCGCCAAGAAAAGATCACGGACTTTCATTGCGGAGATTGAATATAAATTATTTTTTTCTTCCTCAAAGGCCCCAAGATTACATAAAAAAATGGTAAATAAATTTCAATAATAATAAAAATAAGGGACAAAAAAACTGACCATTTCCATTTTAATTTCTTCTTCTTCTTCACCATCCATTTCTATTTTAACAAAACTTTCATCACCTTCTTCTTCTTGATCTGCTTTTATTGAATTTACTTTTTTTGTTACATGATCAGAGGTCATATGATTTTCAAGTTCATCTAATGTTGGAAAACTGTTGGGACATTCATTGCATAAATAACAGCACTCATCCCGTGCCATGTTTTTTTCCCCTTTCTGATTTGAATGATTGAACAAAGAAAGATTCAATTGTTGGATGAAAAAATTTAACAACAAATCTGTAATTATAGAAAAAAAACTTTAGTCTTGATTTTTAAATGTGTTAAGTTAAAGACAATGAAATGAAAATGATAGCGTTAAAAAACAATCTTTAGGTATTTAAATCAAATAACTAAACAAAAAACCCTTCCTTTGTTTTCTAAGCGAACAAACGTCAACAATCAAGGGGAAGTTCATGGGTCCAGTTCAAAAGGAAGCAATCAATATGGGGGGTAAAACACTGGAAGAAATACACACAGAGGTTAGAGGTTGCGTTGAACAACGTCTCGAAGAATCAAGCAATAATGCTTTTCACAGACATAAAAAAAAACTTTTTTAAGCATGTATGTCCGTGTACATTTTTTTTGCGAAATCCTACGTGATTTGTGGCACTCAAAACAAAGATCAAGGAAAAAGAGAAACTTTTTCGTGTTCTTTTTTTTTCAAAGAAAATTTTATTTAATCAAAAAAATAAAGACGAAAGAAAAAAAGGAAAAGTTTTGTAAGAAATAAAAATAAAAAAGCTGCCGATTTTTTTTATAAAAAAAACTTTTTTTTAATCATAATATTTTATCTCTTTTGCCCCAAGAGGTCAAGCAATGCGTGCAACAACAGACCACCAGATTGGCGGCGGCGGCGGCAATTGTCTTGCTTGTTAGCATAACAAAGAACGCCATCACATTTCAAGCTGAAAGCCCCCGGACAACAAAGCCGCTGATCGAGGTTAGAACCAAGCACTGCCAGGCGATCTAACTTCTTTTAGCTTTGTTGGATGGTCCAAATCCTAAGGCCTTGCGTCATGAGACACCGCCCGGCACAAGAAATTGAGTAAAAAAAAGTTTTAAATTAGCTTATAATGGAAAAAAAGAGAGACTATTTTTCTAAATAAATGTTTTTGATACAATATAAGATCATCCAGGAAAATAAAAACAAGAAAAGAATTGGCCGCGTAAGAAAAAGAAAAAAAACAAAGAAAAAACTTTAAATGACCTGACATCAAAGGAAGAAGAAGAAGAGAGAGAGAGGATTTAAGGATAACAAAAAAAAAACGATCGGCACAAGTTTAGTACAAAAGTGCCAGAAAGAGAGTTGATTTTTTTTTTGAGAATAAATATCCCTTTCTTCGTTTAAAGCTTAAAATGAGGAGCAGACGACGATCACTTAGGCAGCAGCAACTGTCACTGACCTCTGGCCATGCGCATATTTAAAAGTTTTTAAAAGCTTTAATGAGGGCTGGCGATCGGAGGTTTATTCATTTTTTCCCTCAATATACTTTCTGCCAAAAAAGATTCAAAAATAACGAGAAGCGATAGTGTCCGGTAGCCATTTGCTTGATGCAAGAAAAAAAACTCCGCCTTGACCCTCAGTCATTCATTGGGCTGCTTCCGCGATTGCGCGACTACCGCCTCAAACGGGAAAGAAAAAAAGCAGGGGGAAAAAAAGAAAAAGCTTCTTGCTTTATGCCAGGGCGGACCATTTTGCGCCAAGTGTTGGTATTTGCTTGCTTCATTAGCTTAAGCGACAATAGGCTAGCTGCTACCGCACAACGTATTCTTTTTTTCAAAAAAAAAAGATGTTGTTTTGTTGAGTCGATCTTCGCGCACGTTACGAGTGAGCCCCAAACCTCAAAAAATCTTCATCATGACGTTGTTTTCCCTTGACGGAGGTGCTCTATTTGAATAAAAAGGAAACTTGACAATTGGGTAGTTTTATTTATACTATTCAAAAAAAGGAACCATACAGTGGTCATTTATGTTTTTCCCTCTTCCTTTTCACTTCATGCAAAAAAAGAGGGAAGGGAAGAATAAGGATACATCGGTATACGGTAGAAAATGTAACAAAAAGAAATTATTTTTTGTTGTTTCTTAGGTAACAAAAAAAACATTTCTCGATTTGTGGTAAGTTTAATTTAGAAATGAGAAGAAAAGCAATAAATGAAGTATCATTTAGATGGCGCCATTGAAATTTAGTAAAAACATTTGCCATTTTTGTCGGGTGGTGCAATGAAATAAAAACGCATCTGTTTTCATGATCAGCATTAACGAGTAACAATGAAAAAAGAAAAAAAACACAGAAAAAAATGGAAAAGCAACAGGGCACCAAAAAAGTTTAATAATAAAAAGAAGAAGGAATAGAAAGCAAAAAGACTAATAAGGAGAAATAGGGGGTACTTCTTTACCTACCCCCCTAATACTTTTTCATTCGCTTTTTTTTTGGTTCTATGAAGATGTAAAAAAAGAAAGAAAGCATACTGCAAAAAAACGAAGAAAAGGATGTTTTTCATGCCAATGGAAAAAAGAAAAAAAGAAGAAAAATAAGAAAGTGAACTTTAAAAATCATCCTTTTTAGGGAGAGATAGATCATAAACAAATTGGTAATCCCGGAACCGAAGCTTTTTTTCCTTTTTTGAAAGACATGAAGAAAGAAGTGAATTCACAGAAAAAATAAACTAACTTTTTTTTGGCAAAACTACCAAAGTCCTCCCTATTTATTGACGACACAAAAACATTTGCCTTCATGCGCCTGCTGGGGGGGGGGGGGGGGGGGGTGTCAAGTACTACACGAGAATTGATAAAGTAAACAATGCGCTTCTTTAATATATTTGGACAAAACCAAAAATGAAGTCTTTTTTAAAATATTATTATTATTATTGCCATAGGTCAATTTAAAAAAAAGAAGAAGCAATTAGAAGGTGCGCAATATTAAAGAAGACAAAATAAATGCAGCTTGATCGATTGTGGATCAGAAGCCAAACAAAAAAAACGCGTGTACTGCGCTTTCCTCGAGCTGTCCTTCGACCTAATATTGTGCGTGGGACATTTTTTTTTGCTTGAGCATACCTATAGTACTTAAAGAATGAGGCGGCAGTGCGTGTCGCCCCTTTGAGTTTTATTTTTTCTCCTTTACTTAAAACGTCGCCATGTTGTCTGTTAAGTTAAATATATAAAATCAAGTTTAATCAAGAAAAGATGATGATGGCGGTTTACTGTGAAAACAACAAAAACAATTTGATTATCCCCCCCCCTATTTTTTCTCACTTTTCTTTTCTTTTTATGAAACAAAAGATCTGAATCATCCTTAAGGTAGTTTAACTGTGATGCATGTTGAGTCATTTCTTACAACTTTCTTTTAGCTTCCTTTAAATCAGTGGTGTGTTTGTTCAAGCACAAAACAAAAAAATTTAAAAACTTTAGATAATGTTTTTCCCCCCCAATAAAATGAGATCATGCATCTTTTAACGTTCGCTTTCGAAAAGAAATAGAAAAGAGAAAGAAAAAAATGTTTATGTAATCATTCTCGTTTTTTGCTGCGATCGAGATATGAAGCGAGCCACAAATCAAGTCAAGAGGGATACTCGAGAATAAACGAATAAGGTCACACGGAAGTTAAAAAAGTGTGGGAAAGTTTTTACAAATTGCGTGGCCAAGCTTTTTTAAAAATCGCATTTTTGGAAGTGAAAGGAGAAAAAAAAGTTTTCTTCTAGATCGTAAAGGCAGATGCAAATATCTACACTTTTGAAATCGACCATGTAAAAAAAGAAGATGAAAAACTTTAGATCAGTTTTTTTTGCTGTTGACAGACTAATGGAAGACAGCCATTTATCAAGTTGGCCATTTTAAAAGAAAGCCATCGCGCATTCTTTTTTTTCTTCTTTTTTCACTAAATGATGTCGTTAAAAGCTAAAAATAGGCACACAATCCGTCGATTCGTGAAGTTAAGGAAAAAATAGAAGAAAAAAAGCATTATGACAGTGTGGAATAATAAGGGAAGGGCAAATGGCGTTCTTGAAGATATGCATATAAAAAACATTTGCGCTTCTGTTCTTTTTTAGAGCAAAAACTTGCAAGAAAAAAATGTGATTGTAATTTCAGTGAGTTTCTTTTTATTATCGGATGACAAGTATCATTTTATAATTCTTGGCACATTTGAGATGAGTAACAAATTTGTTCATGCTTATTTAATGCCTTCAGAGAAAATTGTCGCGCGTAACTGGATTGATCCTCCTGTAAAAAAAGAAATAGAAGACAAAAGAGGATACTTAAAATAAATCCTTTTTTAAAATATACTTTTGTTTTTTTTTGCATCCATTTTTAATAGAAATGTTTTTCTGCTTGCTGATTTATTGGTTTTGCATCTTGATCCTTTGAGATAATGCTTGCAATCAAGTCCCTATTATCCCCGAACTGGCACCCTCCGGCACTGACTGACCTTTGCATATTTGCTTGCAAAAAAAGTTTATGCCATATGTCAGCTGCACTGCACATATTAAAAGGGATTTTCACTTGTTACTTTCAACTTGATCCAATATATAGTCAAACGGCAAATAGAAGAAGAGCACCAAAAAAATGAATCTTCATTCAATGGAAGAACCTTCAAATATTCATTAACAAATTTCGAAAGAGATCTTTTTTTTTGTTGACAGGCGGTAGACATGGCATTTGAGAGAGAGGAGATAACTTGTTGCAAGCAAGCAATCAAAAGTCGAGAGCACTCATCATTTGTAAACTTTCTTCTGTTTTTTCGTGTATGTGTGGTCGCGGCACAACCCAGGAGGTCATCGGTTATTGAAGTGAAATCAGCTACTGCTTCTTCGTCTTCAAACTTTTTTTTTTACTTTTCTCTTTTTTCTTATTTCATTCATTTTTTACAACATTGAACATGAGGTTTAAAAACAAAAGACAAGTGGACAACACATGTGGTCAGTTTTAAAGGCGCCTGGCTTATGGCGCAAAAGCAAGAAGAAGAAGGAAAAGAAAAAAGTTATGACCCTCAAGAAAGAGAAAGATATTTGTCGTATCGGGCCAAGCAACCGTTTTTATTAAAGAAAATCACTGGCACACATTCAATTTGAGGAATGAATGAATGATAGCTTTCTGAACATGTGCTATATTCTTCTTTTTTTCCCCTCCGGAAGGGGTACGAATCGGCACAAATTTTCTTGTTATCCTTTTCGTAGTGTCAAATCGTTACAGTATGACACAATTATGAACATGAAAAATTATTTTAATCAAGCTGTTTTTTTTTCTTTCTCTTTTTCAAGAAACTTTAGTGCAACCAAAATTACACACCGAAAAAAAATTGTTTATTAAAACATGGAAAAAAGTTTTTTATTTTTGAAAAATCTAAACATAAACATTTAAGTTCATTCATTTTTTGTTGCATTGCATCTTTTGCGTCGACGAGAACTAAAAATTAGTACAAAGTGTTCCCCAACATAAAATTATTTTTGATTTGACAAAAAATAGAGACATATTTTTAGCTGCCATATTTAACCATGGAAGATCGAATTGAACCTGCAACATATACTTTACAACTAAATGATCCAATTGATGCAATTTGTTCTGATGTTGACTTTAATAAAGTTGCAATTATTCAACGATGTAAAAAAGAAATGTCGAGTAAGAGAATCTGCCAAATATTTATCTCTCAAATATTGAAGTAATAAATGTTTTAGGAAGTGCAACAGTGATTACAGTTTTAGAAGTTAAAAATGAAAAATTAAGAGTTGGAGGTTCAATGTCTTTTAAGCTTGGAAAATACAAGCAATCTTCTCCAAGCTCAATTGCCTGGTCACCTGTTGATGGTTAGTTAGTTCATATGCAAAAATATTCTTTTTTAAAGTCTTTTGTAGAAAGCATGTTAGCTTCATCAACTCCATTAGGAAATATATTAATTTGGGATCTTAAGCATGGATCAATTAAAGGTTCAAATTTGGTTTAAAAAGCTAATTTTAATTATAATTTGCATATTTGTTTAGAAGATTTTGAAGGTGCAAAAGCTTATACAGCTTATACATCAATAAAATTTCATAATTTCGATCGAAATTTATTTGCAACCGGTTCAACAGATATGTTTTTATTACTGTATGATATGAGAATTTCAAGACAAAGACCTGCAACAATTTTTTCTGGAAATCATATGTCTATTAGAGATATAGATTTAGGAAAGCATACAGATACAACAAATCAACTTGTTGCTGTTGGAGATGGTGGAAATATCAAATTTTGGGATTTAAGACAGCCACAAAAACACGTCAAAGAAATTCCAGCTCATAATGGCCAAATTATGTCTGTAACATTAAATCAAAAACAAAAAAATGTATTTGCCACTGGTGGAAGAGATAAATTTATTAGAGTATTTTTATATCATACACTTTTGTACATTTAAAAGAAATGCTTTCAATTTGTAGGTATGGGATTCTACAAAAAATGAAGGATGCATGTATAGCGTTGAAACTCCATCTGCAGTAGAAAAGGTTGTTTGGACGAATGAAAGTAATTGGCATTTATGTAGTTTTTCATCAGCAATGACAAATCGAGATATATCTGATTGTGGACTGTATTTATGGGATTATAGACGTCCATATATTCCATACAAACATTTTCAAAGACATGAAGATGTTGTTACTGGTAAATTTGAGTTGTTTAAGGCTTTTTATTACAGTTTATTTAGATGTAATTTTTCCGGAAGATCCATCAAGAGAAATATTTATTAGCTGTGATGCAAGCGGTAAAGTTTTACTTCACAAAACAACAGATGCAAATATTCCAATTCAACAAACTGAATATATTACTGTTGCATGTTCAAAAACTTATAATGAATGTATTATTGCTACACCAATGTATGCAAGAGATTTGGATCCAAAAAAAATTTCAAATCCAGAAGATTTTGCTAGAAAAGTTATTTCAAGGGTGACAATCGCAGATACATCAGAAAGATGGACAGAATCTGAAAAATTTGAATATCTTGCAAAAAGGTAATCAATCCTTCAATTTTAAATTACCGTATACCCTGTTGACATTTTTAGGTATAAACTTATTTGTCCAAATGGTGAAAGTCTTATTGATCTTTGTAAATATAATTCGCAAATTGCAATTTCTGTTGGAGATTCAGAGCTTTCAAGTTCATGGCAGCTTTTGGGAATTTTAGCTGGAAATGACCAAATTTCAACAAGTCGTCCAATGTTAGGCCAACAAATCCGATCCAAAAATGAAATGGCACCCTTTACTTCCCAATTTTCACATGATACCAATGGTAAATATATTTTTAAAAAAATTTAATGTAAACATGAAAAATCTTTAGAAAGTTTAACAGAAGAAGGTGAAAGCGGAAGTCTGCCATCCCCAAAGGAAGAGCCGATTCATTTAATAGAACCACCTCGAGAATTTTGCTTTGATCAGGAATTGCTAGATTTTAGCGGAGTTTTAGAAGAAGAAAGTTGTCAAATTTCTGGTGCTGATGAAATTATACCAAATCGACCTTTTCCATTTAAGAGAAGGTTTGCAAACTTAAATATTACGGTAGTCAAAATAGTTGAAAAAATATTTTTTCAGACGTTTTATTCCTCGTATGAAAATTGTTGAAAGAGAAGAATGGTATTCAGCCGAGAATGGTCAAGATGAAGAAATGATAAATCCATCAAAAAAGGTGAAAGTTAAAAGGGTTCATCGATATTTTGGTGGAATTCGGCAACAATTGGATGGTATTCGATTTCAAAATGGCCGTGATGGACAAATTAAAAGAACTTGCATAAGTTTTGTATTTGATAATTCAAAAACTACAAAAAATGATCTCAATGGCAAATCATCAGGACCACAAACATTGGAAAAGATTAAATCAACATATGATGAACGGGTAGCTGCTCGAAAGAGGGAAGTCGCTGAAGCTGAAAGAATAAAACGAAAGAAAAGTTTAACTAAAAGACAAAAAGAAATTTTACGTCAAAAACGAATGGAAAAGAGAATTAGAGTGCAAAATATGCGGTGGATTGAAGATAATAAACTTTTACGGCCTCCAAGAACCCCAACAACAGAAATGCATAGAATTATTATGGATAGAACAAAAATCTATCACACAAAACAAACTTCCATTGAAGCAAAAGAAATTAAAGAAAAACATAAACTTTGTTTGTTATCATTTTTTTTCAATTTTTTGCGATATTTTAATTTTTTTTAGATGGAGAAGGTTATAAGCCAACAAAGAAAAAAGATAATTGGGAACAAATTAAACATTTATTTAATTATTACATGGCATTAGATGATGTTCAAATGGTTGCGTGTATGGCTCTTTGCATTGGAGAAAAGGTTACAATGCTAATCCCGGAAGCATCCGTTGATCGATGGTTTCATTTTTATACAGGTTTGATTGACACTTTTTTCGCTTTTCCGGTCTGTTTATTTATGCTGTCTCTTTTATTTAGACTTATTAGAGCAATATTGTCTCTTTAAAGAAGCAACATTTTTTATGAAAGCATGTTATCGAGTGCAAATAACACAGCGTAACTGTGAAGACAATTTTGTTAAGAACATTTGTGTTGAATGCGGTAATACGCTTATGGGTCCCATATGTGATAAATGCGCTTATGAACACTTTTGCGTGATTTGGTAAGCTATTTATTTTTTTTTGTTTGACATAAACGAAAAGTACGTCAAAAAATCTTTACAGCGAAAATCTTGTTTACGGATCTTGGATGTTATGCGTTGAATGTGGGCATGGGGGACATCCCGAACATATTCGAGAATGGTTTAATCAACATGATAATTGTCCTGCAGCATTTTGTGATCACAGCTGCTTTCCAACAAAACGAAAAAATAAAGGATATATTCAACGACAAAAAACTCGATCTGGTAGCCCTACCGTAACATATCATTTTCGAGCTCTTCATGGTTCAATGATTCAAGATGCAGATTTTTGGAAACACAAAATCCCTCCACATTGATTATTCACGTGTATCTAATTTGAATGTATTTTTGTATACCCCACCCCCCTCCGAATGTAAATAAAAGAGACGTTTTATTGATCATAAAAAAAGTAATAAAAAGAAATAATTTATAACAAAGAAATTAATTTATCATTGCTGCGGCATTTCACGATAGAAAGGGATGGTTCTTGCATGAAAGATATTTGCAATTTTGGATTGCTTTGATTAATTGAAACGTCCGCCGATAGTTCGTCCAATAAACTAAAAAAAGAAAGAAAAGGGTTACCGTAAAATAAAAAGAGCAATCAAAAAACCTTACCGATCAGTTTCAAATGATCTTGGACACATAAATTTTACAGTAATCTTTTTAGTTATTACTTTGAATAAATTTAATTTTGAAATAGAATTTTCATTAATTTGATGCAGAATAATGTTCAAATTGTTAATTACTGCATTATCTAGTTTAAAACTTGTTCCCTTATATTTTAATGGTCGATTAATGTGAATGGTTCCCGTATAAACAATTGAATGTTTAATGTAGTCAATTTTGTCGTCATCTTTTATCACAACATCTAATGTACCAATATTACATGGCCTCATCTGGTATCGATGAGTTTGAACAATATTATTGAAGCTATGACATGTCCCTTGAACACTTGTCAAACTTTTTTCATCCAAATTTGAAAAAATTTTAACTAATAATTCTGATGGAAGCAATGAAATATTTGCAGAAGAACTAAAAAAAATCAAAATTGCTTTAAAAAAGGCTTGCAAAAAAAGTGTTACCTTTGAGAAGACGAAAAATGAAAAATATTAGGAGTTAAATTGGTCAAACTTTGTAATAATGGCGTAAACATTGATGAAGAAAACATGTCGAGAAACATTGCAAAATGATTTTTTTCACCACTTTTATAAAGAAGAAGCTGAGTCATATAATTCAAAAAATAAAAATAAAACTTTTAAAAAGGGGGAATGACCAAATTGAATCTCAATTCTTATCAAACAACCACACACTCAACTTTTTTTAGACGAATAATAATGTCAAATTGACACTTTTGCAGTATTATTTTTCTGTATTAATATATGTATTGTTGATTACATTTTTTTATTCAAAGAATTATTTGACAAGAAAAAAGTAATAGCTTTATGCTCTCCGCCCTCCTTTTTTTCTATTTTCGTCTATTTTGATACCTTTCATTTTGGTACTCATTTGCTGCTTTAAAGAAAAAAAGGGGTTATCACAAAAGGATTTTCTACTAAAAGCTTTTTTATTTGAAATTATATTACACAAGCAAAAAAAAAGTAAACGGGAAAAAAAGTGTCAAAGCTGTTTAAAATTATGAGATCATTAATTTCTACGTCATGTTTTCTTGTTTCTTTTTTTGCATTCTCCTTTTTTCTTTTCTTCTTCTTTTGTCCTTCTTTTTTCTCCCCCTTTTTTTTACTCTGTATGCTCGAAAACGAATGCAGGGTTATCATATTTTTCATATTGTCTATCGAGTATTCTTTGAAATTCTGTTTGAAGTTCCTTAAAGGTTGGCCTGCGCTCGGGATAGCGTACCCAGCATTTTGACATAATTGTGTATCTAAAATAAAAGGCAAAAGGTTAGTGTATTCTATGAATTACATTTTTTTTTCTTCTCAATTTAATTACAATTCATCTGACGCGAACTCTGGTTTTGACGGACGATTTCCACTTTTAATTGTTTTTTGCAGTAAATTTTCTCTAACTCCCGCAAATGGTTTTTCACCTAATGAATACACTTCATAAAGGAGCATTGCAAAAGACCATCTATAAATATTGCCATGTAATAATATATATGTATGTCAACAAAGAAAAACAAAATAAATGAAAAATTCTTACACATCACTTCGTTCAGTAAATTGTCCCTTCATTGCTTCAATTGCCATCCAATGAATGGGTAAATTAAAAAATGTCGGTTTTGTTGGCTCAAAATCTGGATCTCCCACTATCGAACAATAATTGAAGCCAGATATCTAAAATTTTAAAAGGGATTTTAAGATCGAATTCTAAAACAATATACTTTTGCTCTAAGACCAGTGGTAAGTAAAATATTTTTTGCTGTTAAATTACGATGCACTAATCCCTTTGCAGCTACATATCCCTAAAAAGAAGTATAAATATAAGCATCAATATTGGAAAAAAAAGTGTTTTCAAACCATTGCATCAGTAATTTGAACAAATATTCTCAAATATTGTTTTAATGGAAGTACACACATGGCTGAAGCATCAACTTCAAATTCACATGAATCTTTAATTTGTGATGCATATTTTAGCAAATTTGTATGTGTTAATTCCATAATTGTGCAAGCAAAATTATGTTTATTAAACCATCCAAGCAAATTTGCAATATAATCATGATGCTTCAATGTTTTCATTGTATTTATTTCTCGAAGCAACTGTCTTTCTTCTTCCTCATCATATCGTCGTGGAACCTTAAAGAAATTTTTACTGTAAAAATTATGTTCCAATATATTTATATATTATTATTACTCTGACAGCAACTGCACAATCTTGAAATTGTTTCATTTCTGGAAGATTTATCCATTGACAAATTGCGGCTTTTCCTTTAAGCTTTCCAAGATAGATTACGTAGTTATTATCTTCTCCAAGAGGAAAATCTGGATGAAGTGTTACTCGATCCATATGAATTTCCCATGGCAAACAATCATTTCTTAAATTTTCTTCTGGTTTTCTATAAATATATAAATCTTTATTTGCAAGTTCTTTTTTGTGTTTTGAAACAATAATCGTTTAAACTACAAATATAATGTGTATAACAAAAGTAGAACAAAACACACCAATTTTAAAGCTTCTTAACACGTTTTTAATTGTAAATGTGCTACTTTCTTTACAAAATTAACAAATCTAGTTTTCTTTTATAATACAGTAACGCGCGCTCCAAAAATTTGAGGTCATCAAAAAAAGATCAATAAGCAAGCGTATATTTGATTCGTACGTCCTTTTTCTTTTTGACGTAGTGTTTTAAGCAACCTTAATCTGGCCAGCATTACCAACATGTATTTTTGGAAAAAAGCGTTAAAATTGTTTTGGATTAAAAATTATTTTCAATGTATACGGAGAAAGGGTCTTGCTACGTCAGGACCCTTTTTTTTAAAATGAAAACTGCAAAACAAGTTAAATTGTTCAATGACTTATTTTAAACGATTATATCATTATTTTTAATTATTTAAAAAAATATACTTACAAACAAATTTTTCCTTCTTTATAATCTTCTTGAGCATCAGCTAATTGTTCGATATAAATTTTTTTTGTTATCCGATATAGCACAGCTCCGACTCCAATTGCAGTGCAACCACACAAAACAATAATTACAATAAATTGATCAATTGCAAGACTCCATGGTTCACGATATGTATATCTCTTTGCAAATCCTAGCGGAGTATATGGTGCAAAATTTTTGTTAATAACTGTTGCATTAATAATATCGATTGGAGTTTGAATAAAATTTGCATGAAATTTTATGTATGATCGATTGAGGCGATCATGAACGGGATTAATAAATGTTGTATAAATATCATTACGTTCAGATGCGCTAACAATTCGGAAAAATATTTGTAAATCTGGCTGCAAACGGGTTAAACAAATTTGCTATTTATAAAGCTCCAAAAAAATCAAAAAACTTACTTCAATGTTAAACTTAGATTTGAAGATTTCTTTAAGACAATTGGGACATTTATCTCCAAGAATTACAATTGAGCCATTTGAAAGGGATTGGTCAGCTAAATCAGCAACTAATTTTCTGTAAAAAGTTGAGGATTCAGAGCATGGTTTATCAATAAGAGGTTGAATTTTCGCTTAAAAATTTATTATTGAAACAACCAAAAAACATTATTCAAACCTCTACTGATTTTATTATTAGGTATAGAATAATTTGTTAACATTAAAGTGTCAATTAAACTTGTATTAATACATTTTTCATAAAACATTTGTGTAACATTACCTAACCATGGAAGTAATATCGCTAAAATTTGTTTCATTTTTAAAGATTTTAAAGAGAGTGTCGACGACAAGCAAGTACCACTGCCGCAAGGTCGTATTTAGGAGGGGGGGGGTTCGGGACCTGTGCCCCTCCCGAAATTGAGGAATTTCCTCTGATCATTTGCCGCTTCGTGTTAGCGGCGGTAAAAGATCAAAGACGCCCCCCCCCCCCCCCAAACGGTCTGTGCCCTCTCCTAATTTTTTTTCTGTATACAACCTTGCCACTGCGCCGCTAATCAGGCAAAAATGATGCAAAAAATGAAAATAAAAACTTGGAACTCAAGTTCTATTGAACCGATTTTTTTGTGAACACCATTTTTGGATCAGAAAAAAAACGCATAGAAAAAAAATTATTTGACTCGAATTCTGAAGCCCTTTCTTGTTGAGAAATTCAATCACTTTTTATTTGCTTGTCGTCGACACTTCCTTTAACAAAAAAACTTACAAAAATCTTTTCCATCATCGTACGCAAAATGAACTTGTATATAATTTCCTTTAATTGTATCTTTTGGATATATCTCTCTATCACCTTTAAGAATTTCAATTGCAATTGTACGAAGCATCCATAAATCTGAATGAAATGTTGCTGCATAAATATTTATTTGACTTAAAGTATGGAATGTATTTGGTACTGTAGATTTTTGAATTTCTGTAATGAAATGAAAAAAAAAACGTGAAAGTTTTTTTTTATAAACGAACTTATTTGAATATCCTTGCAATATTCATTCGAACATTGATCTATCGTTTCAGGATCATTTATACAGATCGTAAATCTATCTTTGTCAAACATCTCAGAAGCATTGTGTGAAGGAGTGATTAAAAAAGCTTGGGCATTTTCCTTTAAAATTTAATTTAATAAAAAATATAAAAGTTCAAAAAGTAACAAACTAATTCCAAGGTTTTTGGAACAATTTGGGTTAAATTTTCGTTCGGATAATCTGTTATAATTGTAATTGTTTTTTTTAATATAACACTTTCAGGATGACTATTTTGATCATCTAACTAAAAAAATTTAAGCATGGGTTTTCTTTTTCAAAACGATTAAAAAATATCTTACATGTATTTTAAAATTTTTAAGAACACTCTCTAAACCTCTTTCATTTTCTATTTGCTTTACGGAATTTGTGTCAATCAATGCTGCAGTATAAAAATCATTGAAATTTGGAGTTAGAAAATCGGGGGTTAATTTATTTGTTGTAGTTATCCATAATTTAGCACTTCCAAAATGAAGTTCGTGTTTTATTTCAATTCCGCATGCTGAAGTAATCTGCAAAAACATATATAATATTTTCAGGTGAATAAATTTTTACGACTTTATTTATCAGTTTTAGTGCGTCATTCGATCAAAAACAAAGTTGTTGCAAAAATTTATATTTTTTTAAGCATTTAAAAAAAAAAGAAACAATGGAAATTACCAAATAAACTAAACTATTGCAATTTTTAAGGTTAATAAAATTTTGATTTATTTATTTAATTCCTTTAAAACAAAAACTTGTAAAAGATGAAAATTATTTAGCTCAAAATATTTCAAAAAATGCATCTAAAAATCAAAACTCGTGATTATTTTGTCTTTTTTTAGAGCCTGTTATCTTTGAATGATTTTTTTCAACAAAGATCAACTGTAGCAGCTTAAATAAACATTATATATATTTCATCAAAATAATTTTGTAATGGAGCAGATCTTTGTTCACATTTACCGTATAAAAAATATAGTATCACAAAATTAAAATTATAAACATACTTTTGCATAAAAATCAACGAGAGCAATAAAGGCATCGGGATTTGTATCAGCAGTTAAAGAAAATAATACATATGAATGTATTCCCATACTAGGACATTGTGAGACAACAAAAGGTAAAAAATATATAGAAAATATTGTAATTAAAATAAAATAATTATTCATGTTCTTTGTTTTTTTTTTCTCTTTAAATTATGTGTCCTCGATGAGGTTCAAATTTTGATGAATAAAACTAAATAAAAAAAACGCCATTAAATCACACTTTCATTCAGTAGCAGACGCTTTGATTTAATACCCTTTTTTTCAGCTGGGGTTGTGTCTTTGATAAGCTACTTTTAATTGTTTTTCCCTCTTTTTTTTCCTTTTCTGGAAAGAATAAAAATGAAGCAGGAATGGGACGTTAGTGTACACGAATGATTACTCAATAAAAAGGGAAGCATCAATTGATCTGGGTTATCAAGAACTTTTTTCGTTGTCATAAGCGGGTATGTACTTTCGTGTTTCAACATATCACTGACAATGAAATTTTATACATTTCTTTGAAAAAATTTTTTTGTTTATTATCATTAGCAGGCTTTTTAAGAGATCGCAGTTCAAACCAAGTCAAAATAATATTTATACATCTTCTACTTTTCCAAGTGAAATATCAGCATATAATTTTTGAAGTAAAGCTGTTTGTTTCCAATTTAATGGATCTGGGGTATTAAGCAATGACGGTGTTTGGGGTGGAACCATTGAAGCACGGGATGACATAACTGGTGGTGAAGCATTTGATGTTCGACGACTGTGGGATGCAGATACAAGCATTTCTGAAAAAATTATTTGTTCGATTTATAAAATATCATTATTTATGTCTTTACTAATTTCATCTTGAATTTCTTGGTGAAAAACATTTTCTTTATCAGTTTCTTTTAATTGATTACCAAGATAATGAGAAATTGCATCAGCAACAAAGGCATCACCAAGAACGTTAATGGAAGTTCTCATTCGATCCCTGTAAAAATAGGATTAAAATTTAAAAGATTTGGAGAAAAAAAATATTACAGAAGCCAATCAACAGTAATAATTAATGACACATCATTAATTGGTAAACCAACAGTATTCAAAATAACTAAAATACTGACAAGTCCCGCTGGAACAGAATTAAGGCCAAGGGATGCAATTGTTGCAATAAAGCTAACTGTAATAACTTCTGCCAAAGAAAGTGTAATATTATTTAATTGTGCAATAAATATTACTGCAACAGCTTCATATAAAGCATTGCCATCCATATTTATTGTAGAACCCAAAGGCAAAACAAAACGAGCGATTCGACGATCAACTTTAAGATTTTCTTCTAAACATTGCATTGAAATTGGTAATGCTGCACCACCGGATGCTGTTCCAAATGCAGTTACCAAAGCTTGCGTCATCCCTCTTACAACTCGCAAAGGATTTTTTCTTGTTAAAAGTAAATAAACGCATGGCATTGTAACAAGAGTATGAAATAATAATCCTGCGATAACTGTTAAAACATACATTAACAACACTGCAGCGGTATCACTCAAATCTTCTAATTCTAATAAATTTCCTGCAATCAAACATACAATCCCCAATGGTGCAAACCACATAAGTAATTCAACAATTTTCATAATTACTGCTTCAAAAATTACAAAAAAATCAACAATAATTTTAGCTTTTTCACCAAATTGTGAAATAACAATCCCAAAACCGGTACAAAAAACAATTATTCCAAGGATATTCATTCCTGGAACATGTGCCATTTGCTTTCGATAACCACTTGGATGTGTATGATTTGAAACATTGTGATATTTATGCTTATATGGAACATATACAGTTTGAACCCGTTGAAAAGCAGCTTGAATAACATTTTCTGGAAACATATTTCTTACGACATCAAGAAATGTGTCCAGAGGGGAAACTTGTGTATGTTCAATATGTTGTATCATCCAATCATTTTTAATTGTTGGATCACCTGGATGAATAAGTAATACAAGAATTATTCCAGTCTAAAATAATTAATATCTGGTAAATAAAAGGATTAATTAAAATTGGACTTACAATTGTTGAAAGTACTGTCGTCATGGTATAATATCCTACCGTTAAAAGACCCATTTGGCCTGATTCCTTCGGATCCATTTGTGCCAAAGCTTAAAGATAAAAATTTTGCAAAGCTTTTTAACAAAAAAACGTACCGGCTACAAGTGAAGCAAAAATTAAAGGTAAAATCATTAATTTTAAAATTTGCATAAAAATTTCACCCGGAAAATTAATTAATACAATAGTTTCTTGGGATAAATCTTGTCCTCGAAGAACAAATCCAAGGATTAATCCAATAATAACAGACAAAATTGTCATAGTAAGTAATAAATTTTGTGCACAAAATTTTTTTATTTGCCGCCATGATGGGCAAATATTTCTTCCTAAAATTTTTATTAATATTAATTAATATAATATTTTTTGGAAAAAAAACTACTATACTTTTTCTGAATACTCTTGGAATACGCATCTGTTACAAATATAATTTCAAAAAATGAGTACAGCAAAAAAACATACAATATTTTTTGTTGGTTTTTCGTTTAAAACTTTTTTTTTGTTTTACGTCAATTCGAGATTATGTAAAAAAGTGCATTGCTTTAGTGGAACGCACAATGATAATAAAACAAAAACTTTTTTGTCGAAAGTCCTTTAGGATTGATTCAAATTTATTTTGTTTTTCAAATTTAACGTTTTTTGCTTTTTTTAGACAGTTTTTCCTTCTTTATTGTGACAGTCATAAAATTTCCGACGTGGGGGTGGTTATCACAATTTAATCGGGTAAGACATGTCTTGAGACAAAACAGTTGCAATATAAATGAAGAATAGAACATTGATAGAGAGCAGTGGGAGACCATTAAAGACCGTAATTGCATCAATTAAAAAATCAAAAAAGATTTTTAAATGAGCAATGCTGTTTTGTTGATTAATTTATGATAAACAAATGTCTATTAAAAAATCTTTTTTACAAAAACAGTGAACATTGCTTCTTCTTTTTATTGTTCTTTTAAAAAGCAACAAAAATAATTTCAAAAAACACACTTTTAAAGTTTTTTCCGATGCAAATTTGAAGTGTCAAAACGACCTTAATTTCTTTTTTTTTACTTATATTTATTTGAAACAATACACGCTTGCCAAAGGCGATTTCTCATTTTTAGTACGCGAATAAAAACCAAGCAAAGAAACCACCCGAATTTTAAAAAAAAAGTGTTTTAAAAGATGACAACTAAAATGTACAACAAAATTTTTGAAGACGATGCAGGAAAAGAAAAAGATAAATCGTTTGAAATCCTTTTTTTTGTTCACAAAATTCAATATTGATTCCAAATATTCTATGTTCTACGCATTCTATCAAAAGAAGAAAAAAAACCAACGAAAGATATTTATTTATCCACGTAAATTTTTCTTCTTTTTTTATTTCAAAGAATTTTAAAAATCTTAAACTTTTGTAGTTGCCAGATAATGTGTTTTCTTGGATTTTTTAACAGCTAAGGTTTGTTTTTTTAATTCTTTCTATTAAAATGACCACAAATATTTTTACCCCTTGTTTTTTATTCTTCCTGTTTTTTTTTCATGCTGCCTATGATGTCCATTAATCTGTCGATATATCATGTTTACGAAATAAAAATAAAAGTAGCTAAACCACTTTTTTATTATATTTATATTTTTTTCTTCTGCATGCATGCAAACTTCAACAAAAAAGGAAGAGTGACCACTTTAATCGTCAACAATAGTTGTGTTTTTGCAAGCCCAAAGAAACATCTTCTTTTTTTCAAAAAATCTCCGCAAACTACCCAATTCTTTTTTTTTCAAACGTGTTAGCGAGATTTTTCGCTCCAAATCCGTCCAAAAACCGGCCTAAATTGCTGCTTGCTGCTTTTAACGATTGGCATCATCCAATTTTTTCCTTCTTTAAATCTGTACTTATTTCTTTTTTAGAATTTTAACACAGAAAAAAATGGTTAAATTTTTTTATATTATTTTTTATTTTAATGCTATTTGTATTTTGTCTGTAAATGGACAGTTGCAACCAAACTCTCCTGTCCTCCCACAATCAGCTTTACCATTGCAGCCACAATCGGCTCCTCCAATACAACCTCAGCCGGGTACACCGATACAGCCGCAGCCGGCTTCATCGGTGCATCCAGCT
The DNA here is from genome assembly GCA_964035985.1 of Panagrolaimus superbus. Taxonomy (NCBI): domain Eukaryota; kingdom Metazoa; phylum Nematoda; class Chromadorea; order Rhabditida; family Panagrolaimidae; genus Panagrolaimus; species Panagrolaimus superbus. The sequence goes on from OZ038356.1 coordinate 10,237,347, forward strand.
CCAACACAAGTCAATACAGAGCAGCTAATTTCTCCTTTACTTTATGTAAGAACAAAAAAAATTTTTTTTAAGAAATTTAAAATATTGAAAAATATTTTAGCAAAATACAAATCCAGCAAATGCGGGTATTTATTTACGTTTAATGCCAACCGGATTGGCATATTTACGTGAAATTGGAATGAAAGTTGTAAATGATGAAGTTTTAAAAATTTCTCTTCCAACGATAACAGAACAAATCGATGCAGGACAAGTAAGAGATATATTTCGATGAAAAAATAATCATTTTCATTTTCATATAATTTTAGGTATCAATATTTAATGCATATGTATCAAAATATTGGCCACCTGTTGAATATAGTCTTGACTTGATTGCACCAAATACTTTTACATGGAGTATGTCAAAAATGCATTTACGTGCAAGTGGCGAATTTGAAGCTCGTATTAATGGAGCACTTTTACTTCCAACTGTACCAATTAGAGGACAATTTGAAACTTTATTGGGTCATATCTCCCTTGCAATATCTGTAAGGCTTCTCAGGTGAGTCTACAATTTTTTGTGTATTTAAAAACATACTTCTAATGAACAATCCTAAATAGTGAAGAAGCGTTCAAGGTGCTCCACAAGTACAATCCGTTTATTGTAATACTCAAATTGGTTATGTTGATCTCAATGTTCGAAATACCGGAGTCCTCACAGATTTCTTTATTAATTCATTTAAAAGTGATTTTTTCAAAAATGTTTTTTCTTTAACAACTTTAAACTTTCATTTTTAGCATTCCTTATTGCACATTTTAAGCCAACCGTTGAACAAAGAATGTGTCAAATGATTGAAAAAATTATTAATGAAGATATGAATGGAATTTTGTCGACAATGCCTTTGAAGGTTTGCCGACTCTTCATACATATATATTCATAACAATTAAAAGAAATTTATAGATTCGAATAAATGAAAATAATTTGGATATTATTGGACAAACATTTGGAATTGCTCCAACAAATAATCTAAATAAATTCTCACCAAAAGGTGATAGAAATTTGACATTATTGAATTTTGTAAATCAATTGAGAGAACGTAATTTGGTACTTGATTTTGCTTTACTCGATGAACCAAATATTAATCAAGGTGCAATTTTAATGAAATCACGGGGTGATATTTCATGGTAAATACATTCATTTATTAAATCAAGCTTTAAGATAAATTTTTAGGCGAGGATTAGGTGGTACACCATTCTTTCCTCCAAATGTTAACATTCCACCCCCTCATGGTTTGTTTTAGTTATAAATAATTAATTTAATCATACCTTCATTTAGGAGTACACATGGTTGAATTTTATGGCACAGATTATATTGCCAATTCAATGCTCTATCATGCTTTTCGACAAAAATACATGGATGTTACAGTAGGACCAGAATCTTCACTACAATTAAAAGATTTACTTCAAACAAGTTGTCCAACAGGATTTTGTATTGGAGAATATCTTGGAGCTCTTGGTGAACAATTCCCGAATCGTCAAGTAGAAGTTCGATTCACAGCCAGGAAAGCACCCGTAATGGTATTTGTTGAAAATCGTGCAAGATTTCGGCTGCATGGTAGAATAGGAATGTTTGTTCGACCACAAAATTCTAGTCAAGTCAAAATGGAGGTATTTTATCCATTCAATAATTAAAAGCATTGTTAACAAAACAAGATTTTTTTAGGTTATCCGATCCGATACAACCATGACAGCAAATGTTAATTTATGGATTCAAAAGCAGCATATTGTTGGAAATGCATCAATTGAAAATTTAGATTTTAAACTTATTGAAAGTCGAATTGAGGACGTTGATCAAGCAGTATTTAATGATCTTGGATTATTTGGTGCAGAATTCTTGGAAAAATTATTAACAGAAATTTTACAAATGGGATTAATAATGCCAACCATGAAAGGTGTTGTATTAAAAAGTCCAAAGTAAATTCATTTTTATTATTTAAATATCCATTTAAATTAAAATTTTTTTAGATTAACTATTCATGACCGTTATCTAAGAGTACAAACATATTTTAAACTCGATGAAAGATATGCAGAAAGATTAATACAGGGTGCAGTGCGACAAACATTAGCAAATGTTGGATAAATTTGTTTCATCAATAGTGATAAATATTTACTTGTAAGCTTTATTTTATACAGCTTAAAATTCACCAATATGTTTGTAAAAAGTGTTTCATAATTGTTCATAACTTATAACTTAGAAAATGTTATTGTATATTTGCAATAAATGTAATATTACCGTTTAGTTATAACGTCATACACGAAATTAAGATACTTAATATAAATGCAACAGTGCCATGGAAAAATAATTTTTGAAGGAAAAAATGTAATTTTATCTTTCTTTCTTACAAATTGTATTGACAACTTTGAAAAAACGGTGAACGTCTCTACTTACAATATTTAAAAATATTTCTTACAAAAACATTTTCTTTGTTTGGAAAATTTAAAATGCCAACAAGGATCAAGAAAATCTTTGTTTTTGAAGAAAAGGAAGGGGATTAAAATTACAACTTCTGACGGAAATTATTTTGTAAAAAAATAAAGTATAAAAGAAACCGAAAAATGAAGATATACCAGGATCCTTTATAACTCTATTTTTAATACCACATGCAAATATTGGAAACTACGTTTTTTGCTTTTTTTATGCAAATCTCATGGTTTTTTTTGCCAATGGATAATAAAATGCCATTCATAAAATATTTGGAACAAATGAATTTGTATTTCATAATTTTTGTACTCCCCTCCCCCCTGTGTGAACACTAACATCAAAGGCATTTTCCGACAACATCAGAGCTCGTGACAATTTGGTCAAAAGTTCCCTGGATCTTATCCATCCTTACTTTTAACAAGTTTTTTTTTGAATGTAATGTCATATCCTATGTATAAATAACAATCCTTGGCAAACAAAAATAGTTTAATCATTCACAGAAATATAAAAACATTTAAAACGTATAAAACAATCAAAAAATATTATTATTATTGGAAAGAAGCTGTATCCATCATTGAAGCAAGATTCTGTACAATATTATCAGCGAGCATCTTATTGACTGTTTCATCCAAATGACGTTTAGGATCTTGTTTACCAACATTTTTGATAGCTTTCTGTTCATCAGTCATATTTTCTTCATCTTCAAGTGATTTCTTATAAAGCTGAGAAAGTTTAAGCATTTGTGATACGGATTCTTCATTATTTTGACAATGAGTTGTAAAATTTTCGAGCTGAAGTGATTCCATCCAACTTTGCTTATTCAAGTTAAGGAGCATCTAAAAGGAAAAACGATTTGCAATAATAAAAAGGAGTTATAATCGCAAACCTTTTGTTCTAAATCATGTGTACGATAAGCAATTGGAATAGAATAATAATGACGATTCAATCCATGGATAAGAGCTTGAATAGATGGCTTTTGAAGGTGACCAATATTACTTGTTGTTTGACGAGGTTCTTGATTAAGTGCAATAGTTTGTGGATTGATTGTACGAAATGCATCAATAACAACTTTTCCTTTGACAGATTGAATTGGATCTACGACAACAGCAACAGCTCGATCAGATAAAGCTTCGAAAGATTGTTGAGTATTTATATCAACACCGGATAACCAGCAACCAAAACCAGGATGAGAGTGATACCAACCAACAACCATTTCAGGACGACCCGTTTGTTTCAACATGTCGAGCATTTTAGCTTGAAAAACTGGATCAACAGCTTCAACGGATACACCTGTACCAGACTGTGGCATTGCAAAGACGTCAACAACATTAATTGTATATTCGTCAACAAATTCACCAAGCATTAATCCCATAACCTGAAGAAAAATCAAATATTATTTACTTTAACAGAGAAAAACAATAACAATCATATATTAGGAAAGATAAACTCACTTCCATAGGAACACCAGCACGACCATGTTTAAGCATCTTAAGAAGAGCAAGCGACGAAATATATACTGTTTCAGATGTATCAACTTGATTCGAATCAGCAGGAGCTGTAGTACCACCCATACCAAGTCCACCACCAAGATTACCAAGACGTAAGAAGCGTTCCATTGTTAAAGAATGTTTAAAAGATTCTGGTTAAAGATGAAAATAAATAAAATGTGTTTCACGAAAGGATTTAAAAAATTCTTGGTTGGCGATGATAATGATGATTTTTTGCTGAAAAAATTTTTATGTGAAAATTTGAGAGAGAGTTTGCAAAATGAAACTTTTTGCAAAAGCGCGTTTTTTTAAATTTTCAAAACCGATTCGGTTCTGCTTTTTCCATTTCTTTAATAATTTATTTTATTAATAATTGATTGGATACCTATACTTTTTTTCTCATTGCAATTAATTAATTTTACTACAATATTTCGTAGCTTTTTTAGCAATGCAAATGTATGAGTAACTTACAGATTTTTGGATCTTTCAAAGCTTTGTAAGAGCTGTTTTGAAAATTTTCATCAATTTTTATAAGATTTGAACTTTCTCTCATCTTCAAATTCATTTCATTGGGACTTAGATGAGTTTTTATAGACAAGTTTTATAAAAGTTTTTCGCCGAAATAAACTATTTCTCTTGATCTGAATATCCAATTTATCTTTTGGAGTGCAGTAATACAAGAAATAATACTTTAAACAAAGTTGTGGTGACATCTTGCTTAGAAATTTTATATTACGCAATAAACTGTTCTCTTTGTTTTTATCCCTTTTTTTATCACTTTAATGTTTGTTAAATTTAAGATGGTTTGATCACATATCTCAGTTCGTTTTATGTGCTAAAATTAGTAGGCGCAGATATGTTTTGATTTTTTTGGAATATTGAAAAGGATGTGACGACTTTTTTTTATTATGTTTACACATTTGTGATCGTCTTCATTTTCTCTTTCTTTCGAATCCTTTTTAAATATCAATGAAATGTCACACTCATTTATATTCATTTAGCGCATCCAAGCATTTTTTTTGACACATTATAAAAAAATATCACACATCTTTTTTTTATGACAAAAAACGATATATGATTTTCACGTAATTAGGGTCAGCTTTTACTTTTTTTTGTAATCTTTTTGTCAAGGACACACATCAAAACTGTATTCTTCTTTATTTTTGTACAAAAACAAAATTTCTTGCAAAACAATTGACAGTAATATATAGGAGCAATAAATAAATTAAAACAATAAATTAAAATTTTCAATCAGATCAATGAAAAGAATTGTTGTCGATTAAAATCTACAAATTCTCTTTGAGGAAATGGAAATCCACATCTTATTTCAAAGCTGATTGTTTCATTTAAGCATTGTCCACTTCTCCAAAAATATGTATCTTCATTGACACGAGTGATTCCATAATTAAAGAATTGCGAACACTTGTGATTATTTGAAGGACGTTTATTAAGAATTGTACTTTCATCAGAGCCAACACAATTTAATGGACACAAAGTACGAATGTTCTAAAAAAAAGTGAAAAATTCATGTGTTTTTTATTTTTAAAGTGTTAATACCATCATTTTGGGCACAAATTCATTGTAACAACCAGCGCCAAATTCAGAACTTTGTTGATCGCTACTTTGTAATGCACATTTTGCAGCATCATTTTCATCAGCTCCAATAATCTTTTTACAAACCATTGTTCTTCGTCCTTAAAACAGATATATCTATCTCTTTCACACATCCTTGGCAAACAACTTACTCCAATGATATGATACATTACTATGAGCTGAGACATCTTTAACAGGAAAAGATTCAATAATAGTAGTTGTAAAAACAATTAAAAAAAAGAAAAAAAAGTTATGACCTGTACCTTTTATCATGATAATTTTTTTTATCAGTGATGATGATATTCTTCTTTTTTTAATAAAAGATGAGCAGACAGCTGAGCTCTTTTTTATACTAACCTTGCGGGGTCTCATCACCCCCGGCGGATTTTTCCCGCCTATCATCTCCCTTTTTTTCTTTCTTTAATTTTAAAGTGTACGAGAAAAAAAGGAAGAAAAAGCATTGAAATGAAAGTGATTCCAAGGGTTAATAAGTCATTTTGCCGACAAAACATTGTAAAGTCAACTTTCTTTTAGTTTAATAATAATCATTTGGTCAAAAATATTTTAAAAAGCTTTTATAAAACCGGTGTTGCGCATCTGATAAAGGATTTCAGCCATCATATTCATCTTTCAATATTATTTTCTATTTAATGAAAAATTAATTTTCAGATACTTTTTTTAAATCATTGATGTGTTACAATGGTACAAGCTAAATAATAAAAAAGTAAAAACAACAAAAATACATGTATGAAAAAAATTCATAAATAGTTTAAAAATCAAAAAAATTATAATTGATTTTTCACAAAGGTAATTCTTCCGTAACTGAATTACCTTTGTGAAGTGTCAGGTCCCAAAAATTAGCTTAGGCCCTGACCTGGGCTCCGAAAACGCCTCTTGATAAAAATTATACAAAATTGGCTTTATAAAAATTCTACAAGAAGATTTCGACACAAAATTTGTTTTTCAAAAAAACGCATTTTTAACTTCTTATTTTTCTGTCAAACTTTATTTATGTTTATTTGCTTTATTGTGCCCTTTTATGTATTTCTAGTTTATCAACAATTGATAAAATAGTCATCTTTCAACTTTTTATGATTGCTTACATTTTTTTAAATAATTAAAAAAAAGTTATGTTTTTGAAACAAAATTAAAAGAAATCTAAACTTTGGATTATCTAAAGATTATGTTGTAACCCCTTTTTTAAAAGATAGACCAAACAGAAAACAAACATTTTATCAGGACCGAATACCGTTACACATTCAAATCTTTTATTCAGAGACAGTTTGCGTAACTAAAAACCGTAAAAAAACAATGATGTTGCTACTGATTCGACTCCCATGTAAAATTTTTAATGGCTGTATCTACTTTCAGTAACATTTTTTTAGCACCTCTCTTTTGAGTACCAAATAAAGAATTTTTTAAATATGCAAATTTTTTTAGAAGATTCTGCTTTCAGAATCCACAAAAAAATCAAAAAATCAGAATACCTATACACGAGAATGTCGAATCAGACAATTTTTTTATCTTTAACCGTCCTATATTTGGTACTCAAAAGAGAGATACTCAAAAAAGTGGTACTGAAAGTAGATACCGCCGATTTTAATTATCAATTTTTTCATTATTTTTTGTTGTTAAATAATTAAAATACTTAATGAAGTTCAAAACGTTATTTTATATAATATTTACAAAACTACAACAATCATAAACAAATTTTGATAGAAGTATTTCAGCACTTTGGGGGCCGATATTTTTATCGATCGATACGAAAGCAATAAAGTCAAAATTTAAAAAATCGACAATTTCGAATTTTGATTGAATTATCGTTACAGAAAAAACATACGGAACACTAAAAAACTGGCATCATTTTTTCTTCCGGCGGCGGTCCAATGTCAAAGATTAAATTGAATACACATTGAATATTTCACCAATGGTCATTAATTTCTGCAACATTTAAATGTCATTAAAAAAGATCATGTGTCAGTAGTCTTCTTAAAGTTTAATCTTCAATTTAAATCTGCTTTAGGGATTGTCCAGATCTGAAGACAGCAAAAATTCAGAAATTTTGAAACTTACCCCCATATATCGTCTGATTTTATTTCTTTGATCTTATGCCGCACTTCAAAGCCTCATCAGCTTTTATCAGACTTACTCCATCCTCCTTTAAAAGTGCTGACGTCGAATCTGGGCAATCTCTCTTTAAAAATCATTTTGTTTTGTTATCACAGTAATTTTATGAGTATTTAAAAATGAGAAGCTTTTTGTTTATAATTATTTTTTACAATAAATATACAGTTTATGCATATTATGATATTTTTTTTCGCTGTTAAAAAAGATACAACTTTTTTAAAAAAAAGCTGCTTCGATGACGGCTTAGCTAATCGTTAACCTTTGAAAAGATGCATGTTTTTATGGTTTTATTTTTGTGATTAATAAACTGTTTATGAGTAATTTTTGAAACCCACTCTGTCTACAATTTTTATGTGTTTAACACTGACCGTTAAAAACACGCACAAGCATTGATAGAGACAAAAAAGGGGCAATTTTCGAAAATTGAGCAAGACTCTTTTTTTGATCGAGGAAAAATATTTATGAAATAGAAATCAATCTGTATAAAACTGAATCTTTTCTATTTTTATTTTTAAAAATATTTAAACAAATTTGATACATATTATTTAATTAAATTTTTAAAAAAAATTATGGAAAGCGTTAGTGTAATTATTTCTTTTTAAATACCGTAATTTAAGCTTTTTTCCTATTCAGATCGTTCAAAGTAGCAGTAATGAAGGAAATGAAGGACAACTTGAAGCCGTCCCTGTAGTGCCGTAAGTTTATATATTACTGTAATAATTTTTTCTAATAATCGATGCTTTAGAAATGATCAAAAATATGCTTCTGCTTCTGAAAAAGAAGAAAGGAGATTGATCCAACTGGAAAGGCTCATTTCCGAAATGGGTTGCACTGAAGAGTATTTTGTTGCAGTTTTATTTTTAATGATTCGAGTAAGCTTTAATTATTCCAAAGTTTTTCAAGCTTTTAGTTTTGTACATTTTTAGGTATTTCCAAATTGGATCATCAATGTTCAAGATGGCAGAATCATGAATAGAATATTCCGGGATCTTGAACCGGTTCTTCAAGCACATGAAAAAATTAGAAATGAACTTGCAGAACTTGCTGCAACATGGGATTCTCGTAATCCAAATTTAGCTGCAGTTTTATTAAAAAATTTGGAAAATTTAAAGCTTTGTTTACCCTTTTTGATTCTTAAAGAAAAATACGTCAAAGATTTCATGGCATCTATGATCAAATACAATGAATTTTCGAAAGTGGTGAAAGAATTTGAATCAAAAATGTTAAACAACCCTGCTGAATATGAATCCACTTTATTCGGAGCAATGACTTTTCAATGTCCGAAGCGTCCCATTAGCAAAGAAGGAATTTCATTTGCGGATCAATTGGGAATGGTTCATCAAAATTTTTTAAGATATAAATTATTCATTACTCAATATTTGAGCTTTTTGGATGCTTCTTCTGTTGAAGAAATGGCTTTAATGAAGGAGGTGCTTGAAAAATTAGATGTTATTGTTGATGATGTCAATTTTCAACTTGATGAACCCTGCCGACGTGTATTTTGTGTAGAAATTTCTTCGAAAATGAAGAAATTGAATGTTGATATTTTAAAGCCAGATGTAAAATTGATTGGACATTTAAAGGTGAAAAAGCAATGCAAAAATAAATTAGCAGAGCGGGAACTAATTTTGGTAAATTTTCAAATATTTTTAAATGTTATCTTATCCATTAATTTTAGTTTTCTGATGTGATAATTGTTTCCCATTTGAATTACAGTTCAATTCGGCAAATTGATTTGCTTGAAATGCAAATTGAATGTGAAGTTGGAGCTGAAAAAGGAAAGTGGCTTTTCTTGAATGCAACAGAGAATCCAACATCGATAATGTTCGCATCTGAAAGTGAAAGAAATGAATGGAAGAAAAAGATTCACAAGGCACAAATTGATCTTCGAGATCAACGGTATGAATCTCGTGATAAACCTTCTTCACCAACAATGGAGCAGAAACAAGTGCATGGGCAACTACTTTAAATCAGGTCGAATTTTTACCTCTTTTTTTATATAATATTTTTTTGTTCTTTCAAATGTAGTCTCTTTTCCTAGTGCCATTTTATTTTTAATTGTGCTGATGTTTTTACGTGTTTCATACTTTTGATCTCTTTCATATCTGTTTTTAATTCGGGTAAATCTCCTCTTTTTTCTAATTTAATTTAAATTATAATTCTAATAATTTTTACTGATGAAAAGCTGCTTTAAAGCAACTCGAATTTTTACCACTTCTTTTTGTTCTTTCAAATTTAGTCCCTTTTCCTAGTGCCATTTTATTTTTAATTGTGCTGATATTTTTACGTGTTTAATACTTTTGATCTCTTTCATATCTGTTTTTAATTCGGGTAAATCTCCTCTTTTTTCTAATTTAATTTAAATTATAATTCTGATATTTTTTACGGGTATCTCTTTTAAATAGCATTCGCTTTAAAAAATTATCTATATTCCAAATTAAGAAAAGTTTTAAAAACTACAATGTTTTTATGTAAATTGTTTAGAATTTATAAATAAATGTGATAATAAAAATTTTGCTTGTATTAAACAAAATATTTTTTGGCATATCAGAAGAAAGATTTGTGTAATATGCTTTTTTTCAAAAAAAAGGTTTCAAACAATTTGCGATTTTAAATCATAATTTTGCAAAAGAAAGAAGAAAGGAAACTCTCGCCTTTTTTACTTTTGTGTTTTTTTTCATTAATAACTTCACTGAAGATGCTTTTTTTACTTGTAATGAGTAATTCTATTATTACAACATATCTAAATTTCATTTCGTTTCTATAATTAAAATTCAAAATTTTCGATTTTTTTTCTTCAAATTTTGACTTTATTGATTTCGTATCGATCGATAAATAATCAATAAAGTCATTTTTAGGGTTGTCAATTCCCCGGGGAATCGGAAAAATGGGGGGATTCCCCGTGGAATACCCGTGGATTACCTCGGGGAATCCCCCGACATTCCCCCAATTTGTGTTTCGGCTTTTTTTGTTACATTTTTCCGTAAAAATGGCTTTTATATACACTTTAAGATTTTTTAAACGTTTAGTTAAAGCAGATACATTAATTTTGCAGAAATCATTGTTAAAAAAAACAAAACGAAGTTATTTATTTGCTTATTAACATTCCCAAGTCGAAAAACGTGGAGATTTTTTCACCGTTTTTACCCTTGAAAAAAACTCCTTCTTCCTCGACACTATGAGAAAGAAAGCTCATGGCTGTTGCTAAAACGAAAAAATAAATGTAAAATTACAAATTATAAAAAAAAACGAAAAATATTATTTATTTGCTTTTGAACGTTTGCTTTTAGCGAGGAATTTGATGTCATTCCCCGGCAAAAACGGGGAATCCCCCGGGGAATTACCCGGGGAAGGGGAATGAACAACCCTAGTCATTTTAGTCACAAAAAAGCATTTTTAGTGAAGTTCTTAATGAAAAACATTGATTTTTAGAATAATATTTTTCATATTTTAGCGTCCGTTTCAAATGATTATCAAATGAAAAGTAGCAACCCCAAAATGTTGAAATGTTGCCAAAAAGTCCGAAATATGCCGAATTTTATCCCAAGAGTCTCAGAATTTTGCCATTGCCATTGGGGGCCCGGACATTTTTTCAATCGTTGTGAGACCCAAATAATGAAAAAAGTCCCAAACCGTCCGCCCCCTTTAATAGATTCTCTGTACGAGTGCGGAGTAATCTGAAAGTTTCGATTTATTGAGGTGTACTGTAGCTGGGTTACGGTATCGAAATTTCGGGGAGTTTTCATGGTTCATAACCCTTACTAATGGTAATTTTTGGACCAATGTTACCCTATTTTCAAGCTTTTAAGCCCATACGATCATTTTACAAAAGTGTCAATGGCAGGTGTTGCTGCGAAAAGTTGAAAAAATGCGTTATATTCTCGAGTTTTAGGTGAGAGTCTCAGATTTTAAAGTCAAATCACAGTCGGAGTCAAAGTCACTAAAAATCAAAAAGCACAACATTGTTTAAAAAACAAAGTTCAATGCTGCAACTGTTAAAAATATTTTTATGAATCATATTTTCGCCCCTTTTTATGCTTTAAAATTACCACACAGCGCGCGAGCACCACCTTGTGCTTTTCTTTTCTGCTTTTTCTTATTTTCTACTGAAAAACAGCTTTTTTTCTTGCGTGCAAAAACCCTTTGCAGGCCTTTTCATTTTTCAATTGATATAACTGGCATTTATTGCACTTTTTTCAATATAAATTTGGCAATAAAAAGCTTTATTAGGTTTTTTTCTTCAATATTTTGCTGCAATATTTTTACTGTCATTATAAAATCTAAAAAAGGGTGTAAGTAAGTACATAGCAGGATATGGTCCTTTTCTGAGGCTTTTTTTTGCTAAACTGAAAAGTATAAATTAATCTTTATATTAGCATCTTTCTTTTAAGCTATAACTGATTAAAAAAATCTCCTTTTATCATCCTTTTTTCCCCTCAGCGATATGACTCAATTAAATCATTTCTTTTCAAATTGTAGAGAACTTATAACTTTTTTTTTCGAAATCTTCTGTGAATTATATCTTTGACCCTATTTTTTAAAAAAGTCTGTTTTTTTTATTCCGCTATTTGCATCATTTATTTTTTGGTTTACGCAATAGAATGTTCAATTAAAGATGTATAAAATTTTTGCACTGGCTTAAACATAAGCTTTTCAATATAAAAAAATGAGTTCAAAAATAAAGAAATTTTTTTTGAACGTATCTAAACAGATACGACGTGGTCTATAAATCAGTTATATAAACCTGGAGCAATATTGGTATTTTACAGTCAAAATATTTTTCGAAAAATATTTATCATTAAAAACACCAATGATATGGTGTTCCTTCCTCATAAACATTGCCACCGAGCAGTTTTTCAAATCAATGCCAAATGTTTTGACCAGAAAATGCGATAGCATTAGATTAGATGCATTCAGTTGCAATTGCCTATTAAGCAAAACAACAGTTACAACCAGTCTTTTTTCACATTTCTTTTCTTCTTTTTTTTGCTGCTGCTGCTCTCTTTTGCAAATCAATAGTTTCAGTCGCGTCTTGCCAAATTCTCATATAGTTCTGCCGCTTTGTTTGGTTAGTCATTTTTTTAGAAGCAAGCTTTTTTTATGTCTATATAAAAAATATATTAAACGCTTCAATATTTAAAATTTTTTATTTTCCATTAGTACATTCTTGCCCATATATTTTTTCATCCTTAACCAAGTCATTCAAAATTTTTGGTAATAACAGTGTACGATGAATTCTGCTCGACCACTTCCAAAAATTGCTCCTGGTCAGTTACCTCCGCCCCTTGCAAAAGATAACAAATCATTATCAATACAAACTGGAGGTGGATTTTCTTCACCACTTACTTCTCCAAAAAAACCTAAATTAAATATTGCTGGAATTGAAGAAGTATGTAAAATATATTTTTTTCATAATAAATTAATGATAAAAAATTCCATTTAATTTTAGTCAGATAGTGAAGGATCAACTGATGACGAAATGATTATTGTTGAAGATACACCACCTGCCCCTGTTGCTAAAAGTAACACTTGTTTCCGTTGGATATAGTAGCATTAAAATACCAAAATTTAGATCTTACTCCCGAAAAAAATACAAGCATGATTATTGAGGAAGATAAGCCAGCTAATATTCAACAAGCACAAAAAAGAAATAGTAATCAACGCGATGAAGGAGACCCATTTGTCTATGATGAAGCTGATTCCAATAATAGTGCTAAAGCTAAACGTCTTAAAACTGAATTTTCACTTTTGCGTCATAAACGTAATAATTGTTCATATAATTTTTTCGCAACAAATACAAGTTTAATATTTTAGAATCAAATTCCAAAGTTAAAAATGAATTATCAGCTGTAAAGAAAAGCCCACAACCAAAATACCGTCCTACATGGAATGATAATAAGGATGATGAAGATGGTGACGAAGAAGAAGAAGAGATGTTAACTTCAAGTCAAGAATCTAAAAGCTCAAACATTACTAAGCAATCCACGAGCTTTAACCGTCATACATCTGCCCCAACTTTTGCTTCCCGTTCAAAACCTTCTAATCCTTCATCATTTCTTGATCAACGTTCATTAAAAAGAGTTAGCCAAGCACAAGCATGTTTGAAAAGTGGTGAACAAGAAGACTTTACACAAGATTTTGATTATTTTATGACTGTTATGGAAAAGGAAGGCACTACGGAAAATACAATCTTTCTTAGGTTTGTAAAATTTGATCTTGAGAAAAACTTTTACTTATTACAGTAATATTTAGTTTACAATCAATGACAAAAAAAGCAATTAAAATTGAATTCCGTAACTTTCTTCGTCGACGATCTGCACTTTCTCGAATTTTTAAAGTTATCTTTTCACATCTTGATTCAACTCGAATTTGTGCTGTTGGAGCAGTTTTCATTTATTTTATGGCACGTGATCGTCAATGTTTCAATGCTGATGAATCCTTTGTCTCACTTATCATGCCATTACTTAAAATTAAGCCTGAAATAGATGATAAAGCTTTTGATGGAGCTGTTAAAACACTTTGGCCAATTTTAGAAGAATGGTCAAAAGTTACTTCTGAACTTATCAATAAACCAGTCAATACTGGAATGACAAAAGAAACTTTTAATGTTTCATATTTAACTTTAGAAGCTTTGGCATTAGTTTGTATGCATAAGCATGATAAAAATTTGCAAAATCATCTTTATAATATTGACTGTCTTCATTGGATTATTGTAAAAGTAGAAAAATTAACAAAAAAATTATCTAAATGTAAAGAAAGTGGCGATGGAGCTGTTGGCACAATTGGGGAATTAAATCGGTGCATGAGAATTTTGGAAACAAGCTCGGTTTATAATACAAATAATCAGACATACATGATGACTGGTGGAAATTTTGCTTTATTACAAGCATGTACTTCGTTAGTTTTTTTTTCTCCTTCCGTTTGAAAAAGAAGTTTACATTTAAATATTTTCAGTGTTATGCAAACTTTCAAAAAATTTGTTGTTTATGGCATTGAAAGTATTCGAATTGTTACATTTGATTCCATGTGTACTGTATTACGCGTCCTTTTAAATATGACACATGACAATGGTAATCATTTTATTGTTTTACTAATTAATACAATACATATATGTACCGTTTTCTTTCAGAATTATGTTGCACCAAATTGGGTGATATGAATAATTTCCTTGAATTTTGTTTGAATTGTATCACAGAATTAAGTCCTAAATATGCTCCAAAAGATAAATATTTTGATATAATTTTATTGTGTTGTGCTCTTCTGGTAAATATTGCTGAAAAAAGTACAACCATTCGATCTCGTCTCATTGAAATGAATCCACGCATTTATGATTCGGAAACAAAAAGTATCAAAGAAGACAATACAATTACCGCTTTTACACAAGTAAGTTTTCTTAAATTACAAAAGTATTTAAATTACAATTTTTTTTCTTTAGTTATTTATTCGCCATGAATCTGCTGCTCGAACTGTCGATGAAGAATTTGATAAAGAATTTGAACTTGATGATATTCCTGATGATGATGATGAAACAAATGCCATTGCAGATGATGGTCGTTTACATCGTGGTGAAGATATGTCTGAATCAGATGCCCTTCAAGCCATTCAAACAGCCATGACAAAAGCTGATAGTCAAATGGAAGATTCTGTTATGGCTTCATACTTTGGAATTTTACTTGGTTGTTTGATTCAACGTGATACTGTAAGCATTTTAAATTTGAATTTACTTTAAAATACATATTTCACTTTTTTTTAGCAAAATGCCATGAAAGTTCGTGAAATGATGCCCAGCAAAAACTTTACTCCATTAATTGAACAACTTAATCGTTTTAAGGAATTTATGGAAATGACTCACAAAAAGACAAACAATTCTCGAACCGTTGAACGTATTGTTGGTGCTCTCCAAGGATACAACGCATTATAAAAAATATCCCCCCCCCCTCCCCTGTTTTCTTCTTGTTTCTACGGTTTTTCGTTATATCTTTTTTTGTATCCTT
This sequence comes from Panagrolaimus superbus, assembly GCA_964035985.1. Classification (NCBI taxonomy): domain Eukaryota; kingdom Metazoa; phylum Nematoda; class Chromadorea; order Rhabditida; family Panagrolaimidae; genus Panagrolaimus; species Panagrolaimus superbus. The sequence continues at coordinate 10,253,006 of OZ038356.1, forward strand.
TATGAATTTGTTAAACAATATACAACAATTTTTATATTCCAAATATTTTATCATTTTCAACACTGAATTCCGTCTTAAAAATCAAGAATTATTATTAATACAACATGTACTGTCGAAACATTTCATTAAAATTACAAAAATTTTAAGTTAAAAATCGAAATTAATAATTATGATCGTGATTATCAACAGGATAAGTGGTTTGGCCAGTACGAGGAGGATTAAATTGACGGGTTTGAATAAATTTAGGAAGTTGGGTACCGTACCGAAGGCCAAGATAACGATGATAATTATTCATGCAAAAAAGAAAAATAAAGTTTACGATAAAAACAAAAAGTAAAAATCCCATGACGTAAATAAGCATTGCTTCTTCATATTCATCAGTACGGTAAGTTTTATTAACATCCAATAAACGACCAAGAATAACAGCTGAAAAAATTGATTAAAATGGGTTTTATTTAAAAATTTTTTTTACCAAATCCAAAAGCATTCATAAAAATTCCAACAATTAAAGCAATAAAATTTGGGACAACAAATACTGGCCGATAATATTTAAATGATAAGCATACGATGAATAAAGTGAAAAGCCAAAAGCATGCAAATGCAACATACCATGCCATCGCAAGTTCTAACCAAGCTTCAGACCATATTGTTGGAATTGAATGCGGAGATTTTTCTGTTCCCAAAGCGGCTGTTGATGGGGTTGTTGCACCTGATCGAGGCTCATAAACTTTCCATAATCGATAGCGATCTAATACCAGACCAGTACTTGATAAAGCAATAACAAGAATAATCATTTGCATGCTAGTGGCAATTCCTGCCGCTGTAATAACATTACAACCACAAACTCGATCCGACATTTTTACAAGGAAAAAAAATATAAACCGACAAAAAACTTCACCCAAAAATTAAAACAAAATGTGAAAAAAGACTGTAAAAATTTAAAAAAGTACTTTAAACAAAGTTGTGTTGTTTCCATGGAAAACTGTAGAGATTCTTTGACAGTGACATTTTGTGTTCAAAAAACAATGAAGAAAGCTGAATAGAAAAACAGTGATTAATAAATGAGGATATATAACAAAAGATGTTTGTGCGATAATGAAATTTCATTAGTTACGAAACTATTATGTTTTTTTGTTTCTAATAATATTATCAACGGAATGACGAAATTTTCAAATAATTTCAAATAAGATGTTTTACTTGTAGTAAAAAACTACTGAAATTTTTTTCTATAAACTGTAACATTTTTTTGTTTTTAGTTCCAAAATTACAGTATGCTTTGTTGGAAAAAATATTTTGCTTTTCAAAAAATTTCTAAAACAAAACAGTGCCTGAAATTACTGTAACAAAAATAATTGTTTTATTTAAATTGCTATTTTTGTACTGTAAAAATTATATCATTATTTTCTTTTTAATCTATCAATTTTTAAAATGCTTAAATATTGGTTGCCATTTGAGTGTGTGATTGATTGCTTCATTTTTGATCTTTCTTTCTTTAACAAAAAAAAGAGGAGAGCGCAGACAGCTGATTGCTACATTTTTTCCGTTTGTCTTTCTCTTCTGTGCCTGTTTTCTTTCTTTTTTCGTTTTTTTCACCTTATTTTTCTGTACATGGATTAGCGAATTTTAAATATATTTTTTAACAAAAAAAATAATGCATTTTCACTTATTATTTATTATATTTTTAACATTTTCAACAGTAATATTTTCATTTTCAATCACAGTTCATAACAAAACTATCGCATTTGAAGGACAAACATTGCCATATTTTGGTGAGTTATAAATTATAATAAAACTTTAATGATCATTTATTATATCTATGATCTTTAAAGTTTCATATATAAATAATTTACAGAAACTCCTGCAACAGTCGTAGATAGTAAAGAGGATGATGACAGCGATGAATCAGATGATTTTCGTCCCCATGAAGAAGATGATGATCTTAATCGGGGTGCAATAAATATTCGTCCAGGTAATCAAGAATTAATTGATTCTGTTCCATCCCTTGAAAAAGGATCAATTGATGAAGATCGTGGAAGACCGGATGATTCGATTAGTTTTATTTCAAAAGCTTTTACAAGTCGAAAAACCTTTTCATGCCCAAAAACAAAAACAGATTTTGTTACGGGTAATAATTTGGGAATGTTAAATCCGGAAGATATTAGAATAATTGCTGCAATGGGTGATACTGTCGCTGTTAGTTCTGCATAAAAAATTTTACATAGCCTTAAAGATAAATATGACAATTTTAGACCGGAGCAGGTTTATGGCAGTTAGCTTCCATCGAATTTCGAGGTGCCGCTTTTCCAATTGGTGGAGATGCTTCCATCGATGGATTAGTTACAATTCCAAATATTCTTCGAGAATTTATTGAGCGACAATTGCTTGGAGTTTCACACGGAATGGGATCCAGAGATGAATTACCACATTATCAGTTAAATGTTGCTGAAAGTGGAGCAAAAACTAAAGATTTGCCGTCACAAGCTGAAGAACTTGTTCGTCGATTAAATAAAATGAAAGAATATAATATTCGAGAAAAATGGATTATGATTATTTTTACAATTGGAACCGAAGAAGTAAGACTTTATTAAAGAGGTTTCAAAAAAAGAAAGAAAAGAACTTACATATAATTTTTTAAGCTTTGTGACCATTGTGCAGTTCCGCATGTTCCAGCAATTCAAGATGCATTAGATATTCTTAACCGAGGAATTCATAAAGCTTTTGTTGTTATTGTTGGGCCACTTCATGTTTCACTTGCAAGTGATCAAACAAGAAATTTACTTCAAAATAAATGTAATTGTACTAAAAGTAAAACAGATAACTATGTTCGTCAGCTACTTGATGCATGGGAAAGTGGTTTAGCGGAAGTACAAGAGCATGCAACAGATACAAAACGAGATACTTTTGGAGTATTGGCTTTACCATTTTTAACAATTACATCTCGATATCCCTCTTCTCTATTTGTTGGTAATACAACTTTATTAAATCGTCGTGGACATAATTATGCAGCAAAATGGTTATGGAATCGATTAGTTGGTGGTCCAAAATATAATTTATCAACTGCGATCCTTTCAAAAGATAAATATTTTTGTCCATCTGTTGGTTGTCCATATTTTCGAACAATTGAAAATTTAAAATATTGTCCTATTTTACGGCATGTTGATGCAACACCCGAAAAGATTGAAGTTGTTAGAACTGGAAAAAAGCCGAGAAAAAGTCAACGAACTTTATATTTAACTGCTTTAATTGTTGTTGGAGCGGCATTTTTTACAGCTACATTAGGTTGCACAGTGTTTTATATTCTTTCTTCAAAAACTCATGGAAGATTTGATATGCTTCCAGTGCCAGAAGATGGAGAATATCAAAAACCTCGAACAAATACCGTTGCAACAATTAAAAAAGAAAATGATAGCGAAAAGCATATGCTTGAAGACAGTGATGCAGAATATGATACAGAAGATGAAAAATTTTTTGATGGTTTTCGAGATGGCGGAAGTCAAGTTTTGCATAAATTACCGTAATTTAAAAATGTGCAATTATTTTTCGTTAAAATCATTAATTTTTTATATTTGACATATCTAAGCGCGCTTTTTTTTTTATTTTTCAAAATTAAGTCATTCCGCCATTGACATCTTTTTATATTTATTTTTAAATGCAATATCCGATTTGTCGTAATACTTGTCACAATATATGTCAGTGCCTTTTTGATACTCAAAGATATTACTTATTGTTTTAAATAAATTGTCAAAATGCTATTTTTAAAAACTTTTTATCCCTGGAAATACAAAAAAAAACAATACAATGAAAAGTTACTTGAAAAACCCGTACAGTAATTTAGGCACAATTCAATCTAAATAATGTCATCTGTCTTGAAACTGAGTTAAAAATTTGCGTAGATAATAGTGGAATAGTATTTTCATCGGAACCATCAACAAATACTGCAGTTTCACGTTTTAAAGGCACACCATCAGTTGATTTAAGATTTGGTGAGAAAATTTGCATAAACTTAGAGCCCGCATCTAATCGGAGAGGATGTTGAGCATTACCAATACCAACAAATATTATAGAAATAGGATATTTTGAAGCTTTCACAATCTCATCGCATGTATCTTTCAAAGCACCAACATTTGAAACATTACCATTTGTTAAAATGACAAGAACAAAATGCAAATTGCGTTGTGAACGTTCAGCAGCAATTGCTTGTCTAAAAGAAAAGATACAAGAATCGCAAAAAGAATAAATAGAATTACTTTGTAACATTTGAAATAACGTTTGAATAATTAGTTGGAGCAAAAAACAGCACAGATAAGGCACATCGTCGATAATATTCTTCAACATCAATAAGGTTTCGGCAAAATGGATTTAAAATATTGCCATTCTAAAATTCAAAGCTACAGTAAAAAAGAAATTAAGCAAGCATTAATAGTCTTTACCATAGCAAAACACTGTGAAAATTGCATATCAGGAGGAACTTTAGCACCAAAGCCAAGCAAAGAAATTTTTGATGATGGGCTAAGAGCTTCTAAACCATCAGCAACAACTTTTAAACGATTACCATAAATGCTTCTCATATGAGGATGTTGATAATGCAATGATGTTGCTTCATTCTGATTACCATTGTTAGTGGTAAAATCAATGCTAATTGTAAAATGCAATTGCAGTCTAAAATAAATATACCTTAAAAAATATCAAAAATACTTTTAATTTACCCAGCTGCAATGAAAGTAGGAAATGATGAAACAGTTTGATTTGAGCCAATTTTACACAATTCAATACTCATTTCTTCTTTCTTTTTTCCAGCAGCACAATGTAAAATATATTTATTAATGGCCCCAGCACCCCGTAGAAGTTGATAAAATGAAGTTGAAAATTTTCCAATTAATGAGTCTTCGGTATTATTATTAAAATTATAACAAGAAAATTCCAAAATTCCTTCAGAAGAAGTTGAAAAATATCGCGTTGGTATAATAAATTCTTTCCATTTTGGCGAATTTTTATTAATAACTTCACTACGATATAATATTACCTAAAAGAAATTTCATCATTTTCGTGTCAACAATTAAAAAAAAACTTACAGGCATACCATTTCCTTTTGGAATTAGCGATAATACAAAGTAAGCAGCAATTTGATGTCGATTTCTTGGATCCAGTGAATGTCCGCTAAATTGCAAGAACGTTCCATTCATTTGATCAGTGCCACCTTGAGCTGTTACCGTTAAAATTGGAACAGTATTCAATGTAAAATTTTCAGATGGCATAATTGTCGTTAAAGTACCCGATTGTTTAAGAACATTGAGCAAATTAAATGTTGTTTCACCAGCTATCCGTTCAATATCTTCAGAATCAGGACGATAAATTAATCTGTAATCAAATTATCAAAACCTGAAACATTTATATGATATAACCTACAAATGCACTTTGTATTCTTGAGTTTCACCAAGTCGAAAGAATACTTTCACCTTTTCATTAAATGTTATACTGGAAATATCAAATCGTTTTTCTGTTTTACCAACTTCAATATCTTGTGAAAATTGAGAAGCTGACACCAAAACGCGGCATCCTTGACGTGATTGTATTGGCAGTTGACTAAAAACAAAACCGTAAAAATGTATCAAAAACAACTGATAAGAAACTTACTCCACTTTAAACTCTAATTCAATAATATCTTCACTTGCCATATTTTATAAAATATCTGAAAAATATTAAAATACAAACTGTAATAATCTAAAACAAGCGCGTTTATCAATTAAAAAAATTTTTATCACTCGCAAAAAAACAACCGCGAAAATCAGAGTAGAAAACAATTTAATTCTATATTTTGGTCACACTTTCATTAACCTGAAACACCACCCAAAAGACAGAAGTAGAAATAAAGAAGAAAAAAATTTTGCAAAATAGAAGGTGGAGTAATGAGTCATCACAACGATTTCTTAAAATCTTTTTATAAAGAAAACTTCGCTCGATCACGTCAGAAAAGAAGGAAAGAAAAAAAGCAATTGTTTTCGAGACATTAAATTTATTCAAGCATTGTATTTACAGAAAAGAGATGAATCAAATCTATTATTTTTGAAAAGCAATTGATACTGTCATGATTAGTCATTAACTGTAAATTAGACGGCGAATAGAAAATTAGCTCAATTTCTTGATCCAAAAACAGATTTCTTTGTTTTGTTTTGTTTGAAGAAGCTATCACACAAAATTAAAATGTCGTCAGTATAACACAAAACATTCTTAGCACGAAAAAATTGCTTGAAAACCATAGTGAAAAGTAATAACCGTTTCACAGCGGAATTTTTTAGAAATGGAAATGAAAAATGGGCGGAGCTTAGTTTGTTTCGAAAATCTTATTTGCGCTTATTCATAAAACGCCAAAAGTGATGTTCTTCAAAATTTATAAAAAATTCTCTCAGTAATACAGAGCTTTTACACCTGTTAATGATGATTAACATGAAATTAAAAAAGCATTTATTTATAAAAAGATAAAAAAATATAATAGACAATACATCGTAAGCAAAATATATATTCACTGCCGGCTATAAAAGTTCTTTCACAGGTAAATCTTTAGTGGTAAAGATGATACAATCATTAAGGAAGACAGAAGAATACATATTGTATTCTTTTAACGTTTAACATTTGATATGATGGTGCTGTAACATTGGCAAAAAAACCTCATTTCAGAAATTGAGTAACCTTATATTTTTTGTCCAACATTCTTTTAGCAACGATGAAGGTTTGTTTGCATTTCTTTCACAGACAGTTTTGAACATTTTGCACGAATTTGGAATTCTGAGATTTATCATAGTTCAGAACAAATATCCGAATATGCCTCAACATATAGCACATCAAAAATCTATAATCCCTGAAAGACATTTGATGAAACCTTTGCAAAGTTTTAAAAAATAACTCACGCCGTTGGTAAACATATACTTTTCTACATTGGTAATCATATCCCATTCATCAATCAATCAATTTATTTGTCGTCTTTCCCATTCCAAAATCGATGTTAATATAAGCAACATGGTAAACACACATTCATAGCACTTTGAGTTGTTTTATTGCCATATTTAATAATTTGAATACGTTGAAGTTCGGTTCTAGTTTTTTTTAAAAGTTTGTTATTAATTAGATTCTCATTTTAATATACACTATGATTCCTGGAAAAAATGTCTTTAAAAATAGATTTTATAAAAAAAACAAACCTCATGGAGTTATGGATGAACAGTTTGGCTCGGTGCAATGAAAAATCGATAGAGAAATAGGATGAGCAAATCACTAAAATAAATCAGCAAAATCGAATTTGACATATATAAATGTTAATCGAAGAACAAAGAAAATACAAGCATACTGTAGTCACCAATACATAATAAAAACAACAAAATTATACAGCAAAATCACAGAAGAAAATTTATATATTCAACAGTAACAAAACAATATTAACAAAAAAAGTAGAGGTATTATTAATTTTAAGAAAAAAAAACAATAAAAATTTTGTTTTTACTTGTTGTTCTTCATGCACAAAACCCTTGAGAGCATGCGCAAGTACTATAGCATTATAGATTTTTTTGCATAGTTTCAATCGCAAAAAAAGCAATAAAAAAAGAAACAACAAAATTTAATCATTGATTTATTGCCTTATATATATATAAAAGAATAAAGATAGGTAAAATTGCTATTTATAAAAATTAAGACATTTAAAGATGCAAAATGTTTACTTTTGACAAAATAGTCACCACAACTTTTGGTAACGTTTTTCCAAATCTTTATATTTTTGCCTGAAACTTTCCCATAAGCTTCCTTAGATGTATACCAACATTTTAAGTTTCATATAGCTTATTTGAACTCTTGGATCAAAAGTTTTAGTTTTTTAAACACATAATTAGCTTTTTTTTAACGAAAAATTTGCCACAACTTTTGGTAACGTTTTTCCAAATTTTTATATTTTTGCTTGAAACTTTTCAGAAGGCTTCTACTGACACTTGTCTACACTTTAAGTTTCATAGAAGATGATTGGTTTTGATTTAACCATTTGCTGACCAAAAACAAAAGCTTCATCAAGCTAAAATCTAGCTTTTTTCATTTTTTGATGTTTTTAAAATGTCTCGCAGCGAAAACGTCTGTCACAGTCGGGAAATCGAGATGTGCATATCTTTTTCTTTTGTTTCATTTCTGTTTTCAATTTGTCGGGTGACGATTCCGCTGTGGTTTGGTTCAACACTTTTTGTGGTGCTACCTTTTTTATATCATTATTCCAAAAGATATAATTAAAGAGTGTTTATGTTTTAGGCTTAATTATGAAGCTTCTTACAACAGGGATGAGCCGGGTTGCACATATACGAAGTGTCTGTAATTTATCAAACACTCGTGGTTTTCCTTTATTAACATCCAACTATGATAAACTTAATATTGAACCTCGTCGTGGTATCCTGTTTAAAATGGGAAACCAGCCTCCTGCAAATATTGTCGGATATTATGTTGTGTAAGTTAATTTATTTGGAAAAAAAGTTTGTTAATGATTAGAGCTTTAGGTTTCCTGTAATTCCAGATGAAACTGTTGAAAATAATAGCTTTCTTGCAAATATTGCTCAAAATGGCGACTGGCCAGCTTTAAATAGTGCTTCTCGTAAGTTTTTCTTGTGTTTAACAATAGATGAAAACATTGATTTAGCAAAAGAAATGTATGAAGGAACTGTTCGTTCATTAATGGAATATGGTGCAACTGTTATGGAACATCTTGAACATTTGGAACACAGTAATCAAAATTATTTTTTGCATGCATACTTATATATTGTTTTCTAGATAAACCAGAACAGTACACCTTTGATAATATTGTTGATCCTTTACTGTCTGAAGAATATGATGTTGATTTTGCATTCAATACTTTGCTGGTAAAAATGTTAACTGACTGGACGGAATGCTCAAACAAATCTTTCGATGCCGATTTTCATCATGTAATTTTTTGGTTCTAAATGTTTAACATTTAAATTTTTTTAGATTAAAGTTATGTCTGCTCGTGATCGTATGGAAAAACTTGGAAATCCTGCTTTTCAACTTGCGTTAAAAGTATTTTTAATTTATGGAGTATTTTTAGTTAAATATTTTGTTGTAGGATCTTTATCAAAGCGAATCACTGGACAATTGGAAAAAACGTATAATTGAATGGTATTTGCTTGAAATTCGCGCCAGTGGAATGGATAAAACGGATGAAAAAGAACGTAAAGTCATTGGTTCATGGTCTCGCTTTATCGATGAATACAGAAGCAAATATTTGTGAGAATACTGTTTTTCATCGGTACGTTATATTTATTAATTCAATTTTAGAACAAATATTTTGTCAACTAATGATCAACAAGTTTTTACTGTTAGTGAGCGGGGTTCTTTAAAAGATGCTCCACCTCATATTTTAAAAACATTAGCTGTTGATAAAAATAATTATGCTGATGGTCCTTGGAGGGGTGTCATGACTCCATCATCAATTCTTCCATTTTTGCAATACTGTAATAATCGTCAACTACGCGCGACAGCTTGGGAACGCTGGGTATCGAAAGCTAGCTTTGAACATGATTTTTATAACAATTCTATCAATATTGAAGAAATTCGTCATAATAAGTGAGTAGAAATACGGTATCTTTTGAATTTTATTTTTTATTTTATTTTAGCGATGGACTTGCTAAAGCATTAGGATTTCCTTCTGTTGCTGAACATCGTCTTGCAAATAAAATGGCTGGCAGTGTTGACAATGTTCGCAAATTATTGAATCCGTTTACTCGTCGTATTCGACCTGTTTTTATTGATCGTATGGAAGCATGGTCATCATATGCAGGTGCTAAAGAATTAATTACTTCTGAATTGCAACCCTTTGATCTTTATTATATTTGCCGTAAAGAAGCTGAACATCATTTTGAGTAAGGTTATTTTTGTTTTTCATTTTTAACGGTATTATTTCAGCGTGGATTCTTTGGATCTAATGAATCATTTTCCATTTTGGCCAACTTTTGAGAATTTAACTCAAATATTATCTCATCTTTTTGGTCTCAAATTTCAAGTAGGTTTATGCCTTCATAGTAGTTTAAAAACATTGTAATGTTTAGGATATCTCTGATTCAAATTTGGAACGTTGTCATCCATCTGTTCGCATTTATTCAGTTGCAGATACACATACCAATGAACATCTTGGCCGTCTTTATATTGATCCTTTTGAACGGGCAAATAAGAGATGCTCTTGGACAACATTATTAGGCAGAACTTCAAATTCTATTCGTAATCTTGATAAAATTGTTTATCTTATTGGTGGTGCAAATGAACCCGATGCAAATGGAAACTCTTTACTTCATTATAGTCAACTTCAACAACTTCTTTTCCATACTGGTAGAGCTGTTCAATTATTATGTTCACGTAGTCCATATCGTGATATTGCTATCCCTCAATCTCCCATGTATGCATCTGATTGGGATGCTGTGGACGTTTTCCCTGTATTTACTCAATTCTTTGTTAATAAACCAAATTTACTTGCTGCTCTGAGCAGTCCTCATGCGGTATTTGCAATAGGATTATTGTTAAATTTTTTTGATAATTTTTTTTAGCAAACTGGTGCCATTCTTACAGAAGAAATAGCAAATTGTGCATCATTAGCTATTTCACGTGCTTCTTTATGGGAAACATATCGTGTTTTATTTTGGTCGGATTATGATTTAAGCATTTATGAAATGGAAGATCGAAAGTAAATTTTTTAAAACATTTTTTGAAACAAAATTACTTGTTTCTATTTAGAAAGAAATTTTGGCTTGATTTATATCGTGAACTTTACAAAGAATATTTCCCTTTTAAACTTGAAAGAACTAATTATCAACCATGTTCATTTACCCCTGTTTTTGGTATTCAACCATTTATGTCAATGTATTATCGTAAACTTTGGGCTGAAGTATGTTTTTTTATTTTTTTTTAAAATAAAATTTTTCTTTCTTTTACAGATGCTTGCCCTTGATGTTCATGAAACTTTTAATGATGAAGGAAATGAACAAGTTACAGGTGAACGTTTCAAATCTGTAATACTCAATCAAGGTGCAGGTGATTTGCAAAGTGAATTATACCGTAGATTTCAAGGACGTGATCCAAGTGTTGGAGCAATATGTGATTTTTATGATCCACCTGCCATTTACAGTCCTGAAGAAGAACAATCATCAGCAGCTTAGTTTAGTTAAATTAGGATATTTTTTTTATTAATATTAATAATTATAATTAGGCTTGTTGTTTACGTTATTTTTTTGTTGTTTTAATTAAATATGTCGGGTTTACTTTTTTATAAATGCGACTCTATCATTATTATTACCCTAAAAAGAGATGTGCTACACTTTTTTTCCTTTATTTTAGTGTAAAATGATTAAAATCTTTAATTGAAAGGTATACGTGCACGAGCTCCAACTGCCTGTCATTTAAATTTTATTTCAAAGTACGACGATGTTGCAATGTTGATTTTAAAAAAATAAAAGAGCGACAACATGAAGAAAACATGGTTGAAGGGGTGTTTACGTGCGTGCACCTTTTTCGATGCAAATGACTATGTTATTTTTTTCCCCCCATCTTTCCTTTATTTTTTTCAGCTGATTTGTGGCTTTGTTGTTGTTGAGAAAAAGAAAAAAGCGCAAAATGAAAAACAAGAGGAAAAAATTTTTGGAAAGAAATTGCCGCTGCAAAAAAAAGAGGGAGATTCATTCATTCGTTGATGAAACGTGTTTAGCAAAAAAAGGGAAGAAAAATGGAAGTTTACATGCCATAAAAATTTCCTCTTTCACAAGTCCCTCTTTTTTTTCTCACTAACATCAATATTGTGTTGTTTTTACCCCCATTTTTTGAAGGGCAAAGTTTATTATTTTTCTTTCAACAAAAATGAAACGAACAACACAGACCCCCCCCCCCCCCCCGATTCCCCCTCCCCTTGTCAGTTGACTACTTTTTTGTTGCAAAAAAAGGTTCGCAATTCTCTGTTTTTTTATACAAAAAAACTATTGAGACACGTTCAATGCACGTGGCATTTTACATTTTTTTTTGAAAAACAACCCAAAAATAATGAGGCGGAGTTATGTATTTTCTTTCTTGGCTATCTTTAGAAAAAACACAACAGCACGAGATGCTGGTGGCTTGATAGTTGTAAACAGCTTTGTCAGGAGGGGCGGAGTTGCTGCAAATGCCCTTGTTCAACCATTTTTTATGTATAAAAGGGATTGTAGAAAGAAAGAAAAAAACTAAAAGTTAGCAGAATTGTTCCCCAAACTTTTTTTATTTGTCGTGAAAAATAGCTTTTAAAAAATATGACTGACCAAAAGCCAAAGCGTTCTTACATTCGTCCTGATTATGATACGGATGTCTTATGGCGTCCAATGCGTCCCATGATGACACGAACTCGAACAATTTCAACTGATTCTGCAGATTCTGAAATTATGGCATCGTAAGCTTTAACAAAATCATAAAAAATATAATAACAAAAAAATATACCATTTAAAGAAGCCCCCGAGAACGTCGTTTCTCAATTACTGGAATGTTAATGGGTGCTTCAGCAGGAATTGGTGGGCTTGTTCGTCAAGGTTCTACCGGCAGTGAAGTCGCTCCACCAAAGAAACTTTCCTTATCCGAACACGTTGACTTTAAAGAATTTATGCGTCGACAAAATAGAGCTCTTTCGGATGAAGATGGCTTCCGAAGCAAGGATTATACAGTGTAAGATTTTCACATAAATGTTTTTTTGCGAAATGTTAAACATTTATGTTTTAGACAAAAGTGAAAAAAATTCATCATACTTGCAATATAATTCCGGAATGTTTTTTTAAAATTTAACATTGTTAATCCATTTCCAATTTCCATTCTTCTTCCTATGTGTATTTATTTTTTGTTATTTTTGTTACCTGATTTTGATTAGTTCAAACGGTTATGTATGTACGTGTAAATAGATTTTTTTTTGGAATAAAAAAGTGATCAAAAAGATTGAAAAAAAACAACTTATGAAAGATAAGGCAACAGCTGAAATCAAAACAAAGAGCATAAAGTTTACCGATAATAAAAAGTATTAAAAGTATCAACACAATATTGAATCAAAAAATGTTTTTAAGAGTTTTATCAAAAAATTTTAAAGGATTAAAAGCATAATATTCATTGAAAAAATGGCAGACTACAATACCGTTTCTGAATTAATTCAGGACAAAAAGTTATTATGAGTGGTAGCGAAAAAACAAGAGATCGACTACGAACCAATGTTTGTAATATGCATTTTAAACTCTGTTTTGGTTTTCTTTCAAGTGGGTTTTCAAAAGTGTATCTGTGGTTGTTATCTCCTTTTTTTAAAATGCAATTTGCTTTATGGTTAAAATCGTACAAAATCAATAATTTTAAGAACATCAATAATAACAAATTTTTAAAGAAATTTAAAAAATATCAAAAGCTTTGAAAATGAATTGATTTGATATTTTATTTTTTCAGATACTAATCTTTTTGACATTTATAATAAATGTGAAAATAGAAAATAGAATTTAAAGTGAAAAAAAAAACACTTTTGTTTGAAAGTCAGTGAGAGAACATCAAGCGTAGCCAGCCCATTGCATACACGCTTGAAATAACCGGTCAATTACTTCTTTTGAACTCCAAAAACATTTTTGGCTTTTTCATTACGGTAATTTTTAAGTTGTGTAAATGCGGTACGCCATTCAAGTGTAATATTCACAATCCACATCGCAGTTAGCAATTTTGCAACAAACGCAAAAATTAAACAACCATTTTCAAAACCATTAAAATAATTATACCAGCAAATTTCAAAAACTGCGATGACACTTTGAATTAACTAAAAACGAAACGAAATTATTGCTAAGCTTTTTTTTAAAACAAACCATAAAAAAGTTAATAGCGCTGCAGGATTCATAAAAAAAGTCAGCAAATCCAAGCTTTAAATTAGCATAAGCGGTAAAAAAATTAAAGTAAATTAAATATTGGATAATATTATAATAATGAAAAATCAATGCGTATGAGACAACACTATAAATGCTTAAAGACATAGCAATAAAATGAAGGGCAAATGCAAAAACGAATAAACTCCATAAGTTATAAAAACGGGATTGTAAGCGATTATCCATTTTATCATGAGCAGCTATGATGCATTTAATATCAACAATATGAAACTTTGACATACTTTTCTAAAAAAGCACAAGGTAACTGTATCTTTTTTTTCAAGAAAAAAAATAAGAAAACAAAAATCGGAAGAGGCAAACAACGTTGAATTAATTATTCAATCACATTTTTAACAATAATAAAAAAAATGATAAAGAACAATTAAAAAATCAAGATTCTTTAAAGCATCATGGGAAAATATTATTTACTGCATCAAAGAATAAATTTACGTTTAAAAATCTTTAATTTTAAATTTTTGTTGATGGTCCTTTTACTAATGTTGAGCCTTGATACATTGTTCAGAAAAAAAAGATAGCAGAAAAATACGAAGTAGCAGATTGACAGATTTTTTTTTGCATGAAACAGTGTTAGTCATAACCGTTATAAGATAGACTTTGATCTTTTTATGCTTCATATTTTGCATTTAATTTATTTGGTAAAAAAATCAATCATTACAACAAAATAATATTGAAAATTGTAAATTTTTTGTTTTATTTTAAAAATCCTAAGTCAAATAGGTTTTTTAAATGCATATTTTATCTACCTAGTCAGTTAAAATCAAAAGAACCACCCTATATATTTCTTTTTCTTTCAATAAATTATTTGTTTTATAACTTTGTTTTAATCTTTGTACAAGTTTTCGTCTCCAAAAATTACTGCATAAGTTTTTTATTATAATTAAAATCTAAATTTTTTTTCATTATGTTGGCTTTAAAGCTTTGCATCCAACAGACCATCACATATTAATTGAACCACATTTATTTATATATGGCAGACGTTTTTCGAATATTTTATCCTTCTTTGAATGATAACTGTTGAAAAAAGCACAATTAAAAGTAGACTTGAAGTCAGATAACTACAGGGTGCTTCAAGAAATTCCCCCACCTATGAAAAAAATTTTAAAATTCGTGCAAACCAAAAAAGGACTTCACGGTTGTTTTCAGCATGTCCAAGTATGGTATTTTTGATAAAAAAATCGAAATTTCAAGAAAAAAAATTTCTCGATTTAACAGGGGGGACCCTTACAAAAAAAATCATTTTTTGGTCTCTTTTTTAACCTTCTTCATTCTTTTTTTTGACACTTAGAAAATTTTTCTCTTTTTTTTTTGATTCTTTTTTTTTAAAGTCATAAAAAAAGAGATTGTGGTAAAAATGCCGAAAATTGTTCAAATGCCGAAAATGTTGAAAATGGCAAAAGTGAAAAACAACGCAACTTATGGCGTAGAGACCTCTTTGGACCATCCGCACCTCGTTCTGGATTAATAGTGAGGACCGAATCGAATCATTCACATCGCCCCGGGTCGGAGTCGAACCCAGTGCTGAATCAAAAAAAAAAGAGAAAAATTTTCTAAGTGTCAAAAAAAAGAATGAAAAAGGTTAAAAAAGAGACCAAAAAATGATTTTTTTTGTAAGGGTCCCCCCTGTTAAATCGAGAAATTTTTTTTCTTGAAATTTCGATTTTTTTATCAAAAATACCATACTTGGACATGCTGAAAACAACCGTGAAGTCCGTTTTTGGTTTGCACGAATTTTAAAATTTTTTTCATAGGTGGGGGAATTTCTTGAAGCACCCTGTATATTCAAATGCTTATTTTCTCTTTTGTCTACAATAATTTCGTCTCTTTTTTCACCTTCTGTTTTTTTTATCGTTTACTTTGTTAAAAAATGTTAAAAAGCACTTTTTCCTGTTCAGATAGTGTGTTTTTCCAATTTCTCTGCCTTTGTTGAACTACTACTTCCATCAAACTGATGCAATTGAAAATAATTTGAAATGATTTCTCTGTATTACAATGCGAACGGGTAACGCGGAGACACTTTTTAGGAACGAACGGGTAACGAAGAGTCGAAAAAGATTGTGAAACCGTGCCCGTTTGTTACCTGTTCATTACCCGTTCGTTCCTAAAAAGTGTCGCCTCGTTATCCGTTCGCATTGTATACTATCAGTCGAAAGTATAATAATGACTGGGTTGATTGCCTCAATCGTGTCTATTCTCATCTGGCATTAATTTGTTTTTCATACATTTTTTATTTCAAAGAAATTTGAAAATCTTATTTACTGTTTAATCAAGTCATATAATCATGTATATCATTAAAAAGTATTTTCCCATGATCGACTATATTAAAAGTTACTGCAAACTTTTTTCAACTCAAAATTTTATTTAAAAACTTTTAATTTGAATCGTCTTCTCATTTACATAATATTTTAAGATTTATAACTGATAGTATGAAAAACTTTGATAGACAGTTTGGCTTGGAAAATATTGAATTTAAAATTTAAAAAAGGATAAGTACATGTATTTGTCGTATTATGTGGTCGGGTAAGCACTAAATGAGCAACGATTTACATTTACCAATCACAGCGGGGTTTGCGGACTTTTGACCGAAAATGATATTTCACCGAAAAAGGGTTTTTCGCCAAAAGTTTTATACTTACAGTAGCAGTCGAAGCTTCTGTTTTTGTTATAAGAAGAGCATTTTTATTAAGACAGAGCGGCGAGTTTCTTCTCTCCATAATCTTTTTAGGCTAGATTCTACCTTTTTAGGCGAGCAGACTTTGTTTGATCCCAAATTATGAGTAATGCTGTGGGCTGCATTAAACTTGCCTAGAATAAACAAATGTTAGGAAGGAGTTTTATAGCATGTTTCTGAAGTTATGAAGATGTTGGAGATAGAGTTTTTCATACAAAAACGAAAAGTCTCATTTTGGCGAAAAACCCTTTTCGGTGAAAAATCCACATCGGAATTTTCGGAAATAGAAACGAAAAAGTTCAAACTTTTGTTGCCATTTTTTTAGTTTTATCCCATTTAACCTGAAACTTTGCGAATATTTTCTTTAAGATGTTATTTATAGTTTAGGCTTCACTCAAGTTTATTGAAAGCATAACCTCAAAGTTATAACCCATAAAAGGAGCGCGATCGACATTTTGCGAAATTAACTTGTGTTGCTATATTTTTAAAATCGCATATTTCGGCTTGACTTTTTTTTCTGATAGTCATCTTTAGTTTTTAGCATTTGGAAGTAAAGCAGCTGAGTTTGTTTGAGCCGTCTGTAAACCGCAATTCCTATTTCCAAGTTCTCCTTTAGCGATTCCGCAGTGTAAAAACCAAAAATTTAAAAATTTAGTTTAATTTATTACATTCCCTATCCCATTTTTCTGTAAAATTTTAAAATTTAACAATCTCTTACTTTAAAATCGCTTTTTTCGTTAATCCAAATTAAACCGCTTTTCCTGTTACTTCAACTCTTAAAGCAATTTCCACTGATTTTTACCCATGAATTATGGTACTCTTTGGTCAACAATCAATACTTTTTATTTTGCCACATTTTTGAAGATTTTAATTTTGAAACTGGTATCACCATTTGTTCCTTAGTTAATGGTTTAACTGTCATTGATGAAAAAGCAAGAAAATTCTAAAAAAATCCTTTTGGACTTGACTTTAGCAGTGCTTCACATGTTTGAATTTTTCGTGATATTTTAATGTATAATTTAACACACAAAGATAAAAAGATTTTTTTAGAATTTTTGTAAACAATTTTATTTATCAGGTCCTTCCAAAAGGTCTTGCCGTTGTTTCCCGTGCAACGACGTTTTGCCAAGTGAAAAAAAGGAAAGAACTTTTGGAGTCATCTAATATTTATTTTTTTTTTAACCCTTAAAAGGGCTTTTTCCACCAAGTACATATTTTTCTGGCGCTTATTTACTTTATAGGTGTTTTTGAATATGGTAAATGTACTTTTTCGATTTATATTCTTGAATTTTCTCATTACCCATTATACTTTTGGAGGAGTTAATCGGATTTGGAATCTTCTTTTCAATGACATAAATTGGAGTATTTCCGGACATTTTTCACGTATTGTTTTTTGTGATTTTAATCGTCGAAATTCCAAGACTTGACTATCTGCATAAAGCAAACAGTAACTGCATCTAGTCTGCCAAAAATGCAGTGACTACGCAGATAGCGCCCCCACTCGTCGATATCTGCGCCCTATCTGCATAAAATGCAGTGACTGCGCAGTTAACGTAAGGTCGGGTGTTGCAATCTGTGCAGTCACTGCCTAAATGCAGACTCATTGCAGTTACTGTTTGCTTTATGCAGATAAGTCTGGGATTATGCTACTGGGTTATCATTTGAATCAACATCACACTGTTTATTACTATTTTTATGAAAATTTTATTGCAAAATTACTCGTAAGTTTTTTTTTCATTATTATTTTTTTAATTTTTCACAACACCAGGGATCTTAGCCTCGGCCGAATTTGAGCCGAGTTGAGAAAACTTCTTTATTTTTCTAATACAAAAATCTGAAAAAGCCGGCGGCCCCTGGCCGGCCGAGATTTTCGGCCATATTTAAAAGTCCTGCACAACACCCGGTTCTTTCACCATCATCATGGAATTGTTCAAAGTATTATTGAAAAAGATGGTGTTGTTGCATTTATGCAAATTTGACTCGATTGAAAATTTCACAATTCACTAAAGAACCTTTTGTTGAATAAAAAAGACCTTTCCCGCCAACATTGCAGACGGTGCCACAACCAAAATGAATGAAGTGCTTTAAAATATATTTTAAAAACAAAGAAACCAATGATTTTATCTGTCGTTTTTTTTTTCAAAAAATGATCCAAAAAAGTCATTTTGTGGCAAATTCTTTGTGTTCTTTTTTATAGCACTTGTTTTAAATAAAGCTTTTTTTATTATGGCATACCGTAGTTTAAAACATTAAATTCTTTCTCACACGAAAAATTCCCAAATATGTCTAGAATTTGCTTTTTAAATTATCACATGAATCAGTTTGCATTTTTTCGACAAAATATTCTTTTCAATTTTATGAGAAAAAACGAAACGTTCAGACGCATTTTAATTTCAATGATTCTTGGTCGTTAGTTTATTTAATTTACCACAATATATAAGCGAAACCATAACCATTTTATTTAATCAAAGGTTCTTTTTTTACGTTTTTTGATTACATCAAATAAGAGAGAAAAAAAATTTTTCTCGCAAAGGTCTTTTCATTTTGTTGCTAAAAAACTTTTGCATATATATGACTTAATCCATGCTAAAGCCATTTTTTGCTTAATGACTATTTAAAGTAAGCTTCTATATTAAATCTTTCCCCTCTCTCTTCTTTTTTTTTTCTTCTTCTTCATTTTTGATGAAGCCCCGCTTTTTTTAAGACTTACTTCTATTGCAGCTATTCGTACTACGAATACGTCATTGCATCCATCGTCACTCATCCGCCCTCAAGGCGTCTATCTTAGTTCTTTTTTTTGCCGTCAAGAATGGATTTAATTGAACGACTTTAACAAAAAAAGTGCAACTTTTTTACTTTTTCACCCCCTTTTTTGCTATGAAATTTGAAGCAGTATATTTCCATTTACATTGACTGAACAGGAGACAAAACCAATTATAATTTAAATGATTTATTTCATTTTTTATAGCATAAACTCTATCTTTTTTTGGAGAAAAAAAACTAAAGTTCATTTTGTACTAAAATGTCGTAATTTATGGTGAAAGGCTATTTAAACAAAAAATGCAATTTAAAATTAAAGCCCAAAATTCACTTAAAAAAGTACAGGTGCCAAGGTACAGACAACTACTACCTATTTTTGTGGTATCCACCTTTCTTTCCAAATCTTGCCCTCTTTAGCTGAAAATAATCAGTTTCTTTTTACTCAATTTTTTCTTAAAAATTAAACATCAAAAATCTTTAAAGATAGTAACATCATCAATGGTAACGGACTTTTTACTTTTTGGGTTTTGCAGCAATTCATGCATCTGATAAATCGTTGAAGCATGCAAGATCCTGATTGTCATGATCGTGCAAAAAAACGTTTTTAACAGTCCGCCTTCTTTAATGGAATATTGAAAACAAAAACTGTATTAAAGGAAACTCTTGTTCTCGTAAAACCGTATGATTAATTTTTATCTTTTTTCATGAAATTTAAAAAATGGAATTTGGTTTTGTATCTTTTTTTATTTTCTTATGTCAACGGCATTTGCGCAGTTGGCCTTTTCTTTTTTTCTTCATTTTTTTTATATTTTAAGATTGGTTTCTATCCATTTTGTCTTTTTAATTAATGCTAAAAAGTAAAAAAATTCCGGACTAAAATATATTTTGCTTGGTTTTTCTCTCTTGCTTCTTTTTTCTGCTTACTTTTACGTCCATTACAGTGGATTTATTTAAAAAAAAAAAAATCCTGCTTGACATTTTACATTTTGTCTTTCGTTGATAAAAATGGGTTTTTTATACTTTTCAATTTTCAGAGGACGTAACACAATTTCATCAAATTACAAACAACAATTTCTAAAAAGACTTTGAAAAAGGTAAGCACAATTTTGAATTATTTTACCATAGCCTTTTCAGTGAAAAAATTTTCACTCCAATAAAAATTTTTTTGATTATATTAATTTGATATTTTTTAATTACGCTCTTTTTTCTAACTTAATTGTTGTTTTTATACATTTAAGATCAATTGTTGTTTAGTGAACTATAAAAAATTTTGTTTTAATTAGCATTAGAAACTTAAAACAATGTACGATAGGTAAAAATTTCATTGAAACAATGCTTTAAAAAATGCATCATCTTCAATTTTAACAAAGAAAAAGTTTTGAAATTTGAAAATAAACGAAAAGAAAATTAAACACCAAAAATCTTTAAAGATAGTAACATCGTTATTTTTTTTGCAAATAAAATAATACATTTTAAAACCATTTTTGATTGCTGTTTCTTTAAAGTTTTTGGCTTAAAGCTTTTCTTCATTTGCTGCTGCTGCAAATTTTTTGGTTTTCTTCTTTTTCGTTTTTTTACGCAAGTGTGAATACTAAGAAGCGAGAAAGCGCTAAAAATGAGGATAAAAAAAAATTAAATTTGCAGAAAAAATAACTCAGAAAAAAGCAATTAAGCTTAATAAAAAAAGGAAGGCATTTTTGATGGAAAAAAATCTGCTAAATACTTTTTAAATAATGACTTATTATCTCTAATATATTCTTCCCTCAATCTTTTTTTTATTCTTAAAAGTTTTTAATCACTCAGCAATTATTTTTGTGTATAAAAAAATAAAATATAGGGCTTTAGTTTGCCAAGAAAAAAATGTATTGTCTTTTTTATATTTTTAACTTTGATTTTGTATTGCAAAGCTTTGTTTTATATCCGATTTAAATTGTGTTTTTTCAAAAGAGCACGCTTTTTTCCATTAGTTTAATAGAGCAATACAAAATATTGAAACTATGACTACAAAAATATTGTCAACTATTTTTTGAGCAAGCTTTTATATAAAATATATTACTGTACTTTAGCTGATTTTTAATGATTCGAAATGAAACAACTTTTTTTTTCTTTTTTTTCAAAAACCACATAGATCACGTTTAAAAAAAAGCTTTTTAAAACATCGCTTATTGACCTTCTAAAACTGCTCGATATAAATATTTGCAACTCGTTAAGCTTTTACTTAATCTTATCCCTCTTTACATTTCATCGTTCATCATCATCATTTTCCTCACTCTAAAACAGTTGGCCATGAGATTTTTTGAGAGTTGATTGATCGCGCTTTCATTTCTTTTTTTTCTCTTTTAACTTTTGTGAGTACAGCAGCAATCACGTGTAACAATATGGCATTTTCTTAAAATTATTATCATTACCTCTCAACTTATATCAATATCTGAAATTTTTTTTGTTCATTAAATTTTTATGTGACTCTTATCATTGCTGATGATAGATGTACTTTAATGAGAAAGGGTTTTTAAAGCTTTAAACTGTGAGCTTATATATTTCTTTAAAAAAAAGATTAAAAGGAATTGTAAACGAAAAAAAAATCACGTCCATTATTTTCCTGTTTTAATCTGGTCAAAGTTGAAAAATTGTTTAATGCGCGAAAAAAAAGAAGTTGATGAATTGTCATGAGTATATACATTTGAATGATGGATGATAGAATTTTTTTTGCATAGAAGCGTACTTTTTTTTCAAAAACTTTATTCCTGCTAAAAAAAAGTGAACTATTCAATACTCGATTTCCTCTAAAATCAATTAAAAATAAATGTCAACCTTTTTTTATTTATAAAAAAGGAAATTCAAAAAAAAAAAATAAAAGAATATTTTTTTCCTGTTTCATTATTATAGGGATAGAAAAAAAAGAGGGCTGCTTCCATCTTACTTAAAATAATCCAAAAAAGTCTATCTATTTAAACAGCTAATAGTCTGAGCTTTTTTTATTCCATTATTTCACCATTTGTCTCCTTTTTGCATTAATAATGAATTATATTTTTTTTCTCTTCTTCCTAAATTAATTTGTTTTAAATCCATTGTTAAGCTTTTTATTTTCTACAGTTTTTTTTAAAACATTTTTTTTTCAATAATCATCTGACATCATAATAATAGTTTCTATTTCTTGCCTTGCTTCTTTTTTTTCTGTGTGAGTCAAACCTAGAACCAATTTATTATTTAAAATAAGATCAAAGATGTATACTTTCTTTCATTTTTTTAAAAGACTTTATTTAACTAATCTATTCTCATTAGCAAAAAAGAAGAAGAAGAAGAAAGAAAAGAAACGCATTTTCAACAGCCGCGTCCGTCTTTAATCACTTTTTTACTTTCTCTTTTTTATTCTTCTTTTTTCTTGTTCAATATATATAAGTTGCAATACAACATTCGACATGAAATAAACCTTGAAACTTTTTTTTTCAAATGTCATTCTACAGAAAAAAGATTGTGAAACATAGTTTTAATTCAATTTCATTCATTCATATGCAAAAAAGGGTAATTATTATATGCAAAATATACTTTATGAATATTTTTTCTTTTTGTTCATAGAAATCATACAGCATCTAGCAATTTTTATGGATTTTTACAATGTTTTATTCTCCTTTTTTCTCTTGCTTTTTTTGGTTATAGTTGAAACCATTAAATACGGTATTAGAAAATTAAAAATCTAAATTTAGAAAATCTCATTTTGGTTACAGTAGAAATATAGGCATTTTTTGTAAATTAGTATCGCATTAAAGATTGCTTTAATGGTGGCAGTTGTGGAATTTTTTATTTTTGCCTGTCTGCAATGCTCAGGATGCAAAGCTTTAATGCTAATGCTGCTTCTTTTATATTTTTTCCCGGTTGCGTTCTAAACGCACGTGGTTGTTCAAAAAAAAAAGAAAGGGAGCGCGTTTTTTTTTGCTGCCAGCTGGCGACTTTCCTGTTTTGTGCTTTCTGGCATTTTTCGTTTTTTTTTTCCTTCTATCCCTATTTCTGATATCATCATTCTTTGCCAAATGGAAATATTTCTTTGTCTAATATTTTTTCTTCACTGAAAAGAGAAAAAGACATCCCAACTGTTTTTTAAAGCAAAATTTTCAAACTTTTTTTTATTGTAACTTTTTTTTCTTTCACAAAAAAAAATATTTAAAGGATATGCTTAAACATTAAAGCATCTGGTGACCTGATCTACACTGACATAAATGTGCCATGTGCGTCCGTTGACCTTTGAGCTCATGCCAAAATGAAAGAAGCTTCTGTTGGCGGGACGGTGGTTTGACTCTCTCTCTCTCTCATTCTTTCTCTCATTTTATTTTTTCTGGTTGCGCTGCTGACATAACTATCAATGATAGAAGCCCTTTTTTGGCTGACTACTTTTTAATTCCATTTTTTTTTCTATACTGTAACAAGTCTTTTAGAATAAAAAAAGCGAAATGAAATTGAAAGACAAAAACGATGTAACAGATGTCTTATTTAATCACGGAACTTTTTTTTTGCATTTTAAGCAGTTTTTTTTCCTCCCATTATTTTTGTAGATTTTTGTTCTTTTATTTCAAAGCTTTTGTGTCACGTGTGAGAGTAAATACTCTGGCAAGCTGCCAACTATTAATATTAGTGAGCATTCTTTTTTTCTCCCTGTCTACCCTCTTACTCTCTCTCTCTCTCTTTCTCTCTTTTTTTCTGTTAAAAGTTCTCTCTGTTTAAAAACTTTTTAAAATGTTTTCTTTTTATCTTATGGCTACTACTTTTAATGACCCTCTTAAAATTATAATCTTGCCCTTTGCTGGCTAAAAAAAAGGTTTGTGTGCACGCCATCGAATCCCAATTGATCGGTCGCTGGTAGTCTATCTATCCTGGAAAAAGCAGCATTCACTCAATGAGAGAGAGAGAGAGAGAAAAAAAGACAGAGATCTGACGTTCTTTTTTTTGACAAAAGGAATACGGTCAGGTTTTTTTAGTTCAAAAATGTTTTAAAAATTTTTTTGTTAATTGCGTTCGTATCATTTTTTTTCCATTCCACTTTATTTTTTTTGCAGTTTTTAGCATTTTTTACTGACTGAGGACAAAAAAACCCGAAGTGTGCTGTTCACAATGTCATTTTGTTCTTTTATGTCTCTTTGTCAAAATCGACCAAAGATTGGCCCCTTTTTATTTTAAGCCTTTTTTTTCCATTTTGGATCGTAAAAGATTTGACTTTTTTTGCGCGCTCGTCTTGTAAATTGCCTTTGTCCAATTCAACTTCCTGAAAAAAAGGAGCGTTCAAAATACACTTTTTGGTTCCTTCTTCTTTTTTATTACAAAAAATTTTCCAATCTTTTTTTGATTGCCAGTCGTCTGATGTATACGGTACTTTCTTTTTTTTTGCTTCTGCTGTAATTTCTAAGGATTTTTAAAGCGCGTTTAAAAAGCATCAACTTTTCTTATCATTTTGATGGTTGATCAATTAACTTCACATTTATCGTCGACACAGTCACGTTAAAAACTCGGTTCATCCGTTTTTTTTCTTTTCTTTAAATTTTGCTTTAATTCATTTTTTTTCAAACAAAAAAAGAGAGTCGTTTAAATATCTATTTTTTTTCTGTCTAACTCTTATTAGAAATTTAAAATTTGTAGCTGTAAAAGTAATAACTTTTATGTGGCTAGTGACCAAAAAAAATTCCCTACTTGTGCCGGCCTGGTAGTGTATTACACGCATTCCCCCCCCCCCCCCCCCATCTCTCAAACTACTCTCACACTTGCATTTTGCATTAGTACGTGTAGTCACGCTGGTTGAAGAGGTTGTTGCAATATTTGCAACTTTTCATTGTATTCAACTGATGTTCGACCATTTTAGATGCCTATGGTGTTCTTTGAAACACCCGAGACTAGCTGTCCGTCTCCTTCCGCTTTGTTGGGATGCGACAGTAGAATAGAAAAAAAAAGTAAAAATGAGAAAGAGAAAAGGAGAAAAAAAATAAAAAGTTGGCGACAAATAAAAAAGTTTTGATGAATTTTAACGCTGGCTGAAATGTGAACGATTTGTAAGATAGTACTAGGACACGCAGAAAAAAAGGGGGAGGTAAAGTTGACAAAGAAAAAAAATCAATGCACACCAAGAATAGAGTATTCTTTTAAGCACTGATTTCAATTGAATTAAAGAAGAAAGAAAAAGAAGAAAGAAATGGAATCAAAAAATTAAACATTTTTTTTACGTTTCTTCAACTTTTTCCCCCTTTTTTCGATGACGCCAAATTTTAATGATTAGAAAGTAATAGGGCCCCGATTATTTTTCCCCTAAAACAAAAAAAATGTCACTCATGATCAATGAAACTGAAAAATGATCAAATTTAAAAGACAAAGAATTTCATTGATAGAGAGAGAGAGAGAGGGGAAAAAAGAGATTCGAGGAGAGCCATTTTGCACCATATGCCTGTGGCGCTTAAAAACTAAAATGCACTTTGCTGTACTTTTTTTGGTCCATGGTTTCAACAAAGAAAAAAAAAACACAGAATGTTGAAGAAAAAAAAAAGAAACGAGACAGGAAGAATTTAAGTTGACGTTAAGGGGTATGTCGTCGATGAATTGATTTTTTTTCCTCGTTTTTTTCGCAGAAAATTTTTTTTTTCAAAGCCTTAAGTTAAGAAGTTTAAACGTGACGCCCTTTTTTTCTCTCTCGTCTTTTATGGAAGAAGAATTCTTTTTTCAACGAATTTTATTATCTTTAAAGTTTTTTACTTTTGATATCTTTAAATTTTTTTTCATTTCGTTTTTTTTTTATTCAGCCGTTTTTTATATTCATTCTGCAAAGTCTGTTGCGACAACTGCTGCTGTATTAGGCGGCGGGGTAATGGAAAGGGGGGGGGGGGGGTATTTGCCTTATCAGACATTTTTTTCTTCATTAATTCCATTTTATTCTTTTCAATTTCTTTTTTTTCAAGAAAGCGTCTGCACGTCTTCCTTAATTTCCTTTGACCTATAAATTTTTTTTTAATGTAGTTTAATATTATTGAATAATTTTATTCTTTTTTTTCTCCCTTTTTATAAATGACTACATTAATCCTTCTCTTTTTAATTTCAAGATATATTTGTATATGTATTAACGAGTTACATTCATCTGTTTAAAAATTTTACATTTTTTGCCAGAAAGTATTAGTTTTTTCTTCTTTTTTTTCAGATTAAAATCTTCTATTGGCTTTGTAACTCAATACACACGTCTTACGGGGCATTAGCGCGAAATAGCGCAGTGTTGAAGTCATCAATAAAAAAGAAATATATTCAAAAATTTATTAACTTCCTAATCATGGAAATTTAAGTATTTTTAAAACATAATCAATTTGCTTTATTCTCTTCTCCATTTTTTCCCCCCGGTGAACTTTTATTTCTTACTTTTCAAACACGCTCCTCAAAGAAAAAGAATTCATTTTTTATTTCTTAAAAACGAAAAGGTTACGTGCTGAACACGTGCAGGAAACAAAAAAAAGAAAGATTTAAAAAAGTTAAGAAAGTTGTTCTTATTTAATAAAATTCTTTTGATATGCTCTGAGGCTTTCTTTTAAATAGGTGAGTGAAGCCCAAATATTTTTTAATCTTTTTTTGAGAGCGAAAATGGCTTCTATAATTTTTTTTGGCAATAGAGAAAAAACGGATATTAAAAAAAGGAATTATTACTTTAATTTATCTTTTCTTTCTTTTACAGATTACATGTGAGCACTCGACCAATTCATACATTGTATAAGTCGTTTTAAATCTTACCAGAATCTATTATATATTTTTTTTATTAAAGAAAGAAAGTTATTTAAATATATATAGTATTTTTTTCTTCATTACATTATGGATGAAAAATGTTTTATGGAAATGAGTGCCATTTCTCAGCCACAAAATGTAAGAATTGAGCAGCATTCTTCTTCTTCAATAAGGTTAGAAGCCACATCCTCTTCGGCACCCACAAATTCTGTTCATTCTCAACCGCAAGCTGCTTCACTTATCCAAACCGACAAAGCCCATCATGGGTCAACTAGTACAACTTTGTAAGTTTTAAAAAAAATTAACCTTTTTAAATATTTTTTTTTAAATGGCAAAGAGGAGCTAATATTATTTTCTCATGCGAGAAAAAAAAAGTAAAAAATAAATAATTTTACCTGTGTTGGCACAAAAAAATTTTTTAAATGTTAAAATAAGTAATATTGGGTCCATAGGGAAAAATAGAAAAAAAAGAAGAAGTCATTAAAGGTGTTTACAAATCTTAAGGTTAAAAAGAAGGCATCATCTGAGTTCATTTAGGTGTATAAAATAATTTTTTATTAAAAGTTATCTTTTTTTGGATTAAGTTATTTTTTTGCCTTATTAGTGACCGGATTTTGTCATTTTTTATTTCCGTGAGAAAAAAAAGTTTTTTCCTTGTTAAATATTTTGTGCTTTTTTTTAAAAAAATTTTTGGATTCAATAAATTTTTTTCAAGAGTTTATTCTTAGAAAAACGTGAAACGATTGAAATTTTCACCGGAAATATAATCCATAGATATCTTTCTCTCTCATTTTATTTTTTGCTGCTTTTATTTCCCAAACATTTTTCTCTCTCTCTCTCTCTTCCATTTTGCTGCAACAATGCAAAAGTTCTTTTTTTATAGCTCAACGGTTTCAACTTTAAGCAGTTCAACTTCAACATCTGAACAAGGAGGTGATAGTTCTGCATCTTCTTCGGGCGTTGCAACAATGTCCTCAAATGATCATATTCCATGCTCAAATGTAAATGGTGCTAATTTGCTAACTTCCGGTTCACAATCTTCTTCATCAAATCCTTCTCCAACTTTAGTTCCATTACATTTGGATACATTTACGAAAAAGAATTCTGGGTTTGGTATTGGTTTTTTTACCAATAGAAGTATAAGTCAAAATGAAAAAAATAGTGAATGCAATAAAGCCCTTGAACCCCCAGGGATTAGTCAAAGATGTAGTAGCCGAGCATCGTCTGGTAAAAATTCACCATTGCCACAATTAACATCACCACAGCCTGCTTCCGTATTTAGCGCTGAAAGTGCCAAAGAAATGATATGTGTACCATTGAGAACAATTGTAAGCCAAAATCGTCGAAGATTTCAAAGTGATGGCTTTAATCTTGATCTCACATGTAAGTTGAATACTGTAATCTTACCTATAAAATGTATTAATTAATCCTATTTTAAGACATTACTGATCGTATTATTGCAATGGGATATCCAGCTGATACTGCTGAATCACTTTACCGTAATAATATGAAACATATTGTAAAATTTCTTGAAAAGTTTCATCCTGATAAATATAAAGTTTTTAATCTGTAAGCACAATCTTTTTTCTTGTTGAAAAAAAGAAAGAAACTATTTTTAATTTATTTTTTTTATTTTTACAGCCGTGGACAGTATGCCTATGATGAAAAAAATTTTCACTATCGTGTTGTCTCATATGAAATGAAAGATCATCATCCGCCGCGTCTTGAATTAATGGCGCCATTTTGTCGTGAAGTTCATGATCATCTTGAAAAAGATCCAACAAATGTTGTTGCTGTACATTGTAAAGCAGGAAAAGGACGAACGGGTGTTATGATATGTGCATATCTATATTATATAAAATTTTTTGAAAATCCTCGCCAAATTATGGATTATTACAGTATCGTTCGAACACATAATAATAAAGGTGTAACAATTCCATCTCAACGAAGATATGTATATTATTTTTCACATCTTCGTGATAAACAACTTAATTATCTTCCATTAAAAATTGAATTGGTTGGAATTTATATTGAAAGGCCACCAAAAACTCGTGCACTTTTGGGTAAAGGATCTATAAATTTACGAGTTGCAAATGGTGATATTGATGTATTTCATGGGGCTGAACTTTCATTGTCTGCCGATGAATATGATAAAGAAGATGAAATGTGGCAAAAATATCCTAATATGATTGGTGAAGATAGTTATGATCCATATAATCCACAGCCAGGAAAAAATTGTATTTCTCGGTAATTTTTTGTGACAACAGAATTTTATTTTTTTCAAACAATGACGTTTTTTCAGTCGATGCTATGGTTGGACGGTACCTTCAAATGCTCGAGTGTTCCTTGAAGGGGATATTCGAGTTGATGTTGTTAAATCTCCTCCGTTATCTTTTCTTGTATGTCATATATTCAATACAAAAATATCAAATATAGTTAAATATTTTTAGCCACGAAAGCCTGATAAAATTGGTCATATTTGGTTTAATACAATGTTTACATGCCCCTCATTTTGTGGTGGCGCTTATATGCATGGGGATGAAGCTTTTCCATATCCAGATGATGGAGCCACAATTGTTTCAAAGGTTACAAAACAAAAGTCTTCAACAAGTGATAGCCCAATTGATAATATCCCAAAATCAAGTTCAGTTTCTGAACATCGTGTTCATTCAGCATCATCTTTTTCGGCATCTGTTCCAAATTCTCCACCATGTCATAAATTAAATTTCTCACTTGGGATGCCAAATCGTGCTAGCGCTCCTGACACCGAACCCATTGATTCTCCGCCTGCAGTAATATCTTCATCGACAAGAAGTGGCTCCAGAACACCTTCAATTGGGCAACATAAATCTTCATCAGGTGGCTTAAAATTAAATGGTGTCGCAAAAAAATTAGCTGAAGCATTAGAGCCTAAAAAAGCTATTCGACATTCTGATCGTTCTTCAGCTGCACAAGATATAAATTTAAAATGTGAAAGATGGTCATCACAAGATGGTGGAATTGCTGTTAAACGGAATGAAATTATGGATGCAACAAAACCATCTCGTGCCAGTCTTGATTGTGTAACCGATTACGATAATAATGAAAACGAAGCAATTATTGTTCGAAAACCTCCTGGATTAGATGATCACTGCCCAGAAGAATCTTTAAATCATATATATCCCCATGGTAATGCTCCACGGCATAATATTGAAGAAATGCTTCGAGTTGCATATCGTAAAAATTTAATCAAAGATGGATATAATGCCAGACGATTATCAGTTCCAAAAGAAGGAAATTTGATGCCAAAAGCTGAAAATTCTTCAAGTCGTCCATTAGTTGGCGGGCCCTTTTGTCTTATGCGGAAACCCGATGAACATGTTTCAACGTATCCGGTAATGGAAATTGATCGAGCTTACAAAAATAAGGAAATTGATTGCGGTTTTAAAATTCATATTGTTACTCGATGTTTGAATACTAGCACCCCATCAGATATTAAACTTGCCGAAAGTTTTATCAATGTTACACGAAAAAAGCAAGAAGAAAAAGATTCAAAAAAGCATGAAACAATGAAAGGCAAAAAATATGCCGAGGAAGCAAAACGTTTTAAAGGAACGGGTACTGTTAGCAGTGAATCGGATCAAAATGATGATAATTCATCCGTTGAAAATGCAGATATTAAAAATGATCCACATTTAAAAAAATTTTTCTTCCGTCAACGTGTAACTTCTGCTTCAAAACATCCAAATTATCGATATAAGTGAGTTATTGACCCTAAAAAATAATTATATAAAATATAAATACTTTTTTAGTTGTTCTTTATATAAAGCTGAAACAATTGGGGGAACAAGAGTTGCAATTAAACCTGATCGTCCAACAATTGAAGAAAATTTAAATGAATTAAGAAATGATTCATTTGGTTCAAATTTGGATACACAAAATTCTTCCCCCCAAAGTGATACAACAATTATTCCAGCGGTTCATGGAAGAAGTGCAACAATTTCAACAACCGGTGAAGAAGCTTCAAAGCAATTGGAAGTTGCTGCTCCTGTAAAGCCAACTTTAAGAACTCGAAGTGCAAGAAGTGCTACTGTTGATAAGGTACAATACATAGACAAATATTCAAATATAAAATTGTAAATTTTTTAAGAGTATTAAAAAGCAATCAATGGCCAGTACCACAAGTAATCAAACAGATGACATTCATCCATCTGATTGCAGTTGGACAAGTAGCTCTACAAGTTCATCTTGTCGAGTAAGTAATTCAAAACTTATTCAACAACAAAAAATATTTATTTATCTATTTTTAGAGCTTAGATGAAGCTGAAAATAATGATGCCAATTCATCAAATTCTGATAGTGCAACAATTCGAAGACCAGCTGAAAGCTTTAGTGATGATAAACGCCAAATATAATTATTAATATTATTGTTTTTGTTGATCCATTTTTGTAAATCTCAAAATCTATTTTTATTATCATTCAATTTACATATTTATGATCTTATCATTACTACGGTTTAATCTTTAAACCCCCCGAGTAACAACGGTTAATTATTATTATTCTTTTCTTCTTTTTTTTCAAATCTTCTTAAATCGGCTCCCGTTTTCTGTTACGTGTAATTTTATGTTTTTTTTCCTTGATATTCTTTTTTTCAAACGCGTATCCCAGTTTAAAAAAATTTAATACCTTTGCGCTCAAACTTTTTGATAAAATTTATTTTAACACATCAATTTTGTTATATTTTTGTCTTCTTTTTTTCTCTTTGATAATTTATCTCTCGTCGATTCCAAAACTGGTCTCAAGCAATGTAGTATGCGATTAGGTAGCTAAAAAAACTAAGGATTCTAAAAAAAATCTTTTTCTGAACTTTTTTTATAAAAAAATGAATGTTTATTTTTTTAAACGAGTGCAAAGTCATTGCTTACAGGGCTATCTATTTTTTATGTAAGAAAAAATTTCATTGATCTTTATCCATTAATCCTGCCCCAGTGTTTTATATTTCTTTTTGCTTTCTTTTTTTAATTAGTCCCAAAAAAATTACACAAAAAGGAACATTTCAAGGCTGTTTAAAAATATAATATTTTTATGCTAATTTGCCAAAAACCTAGTTTTTTTTATACTATTGTGTAATACACTTTTAGTCATAGTTTAACTCTTTTAGTTTTTTACGTGGTAATTTTCTTTTTTTCTTTGTTTTTTACTGTCAAAAAAGATTGTAAAACAACGGTGATATTTTTGTGCAAATTTTGCAAAGTCATTTTTGCTTCTATTCTTTTTTAAAAATTGCTCCAGCAGTTCCGTTTGTGCATTCCATCCTTTTTTTCATAATTAATAAAAAAAAATGTTACGATAAATAAATTTATAAATTAAAGACTTGAAAGAACAACAAAAACAATCTATGAAAAAAAAGGTTAGCTAACAAAGACCTCAAAAATCATTTATTTAACACATTTAAATCACAATCTATGCCAAACATAAACAAATGATGAATTCTTTTTCCTTCACAATTTTTTTAATTCAAACAAATAAAAAAAGACTAAAGTAACATTATTTCGTAAGCTTTTCGCTCAATTGATTTGAGCTTCAATTGATGCCAATAAATCAGTGTAATTCTATAAAAGTGTACGAACAATTGCTGTGTTTTTCGATCAAAAATTTTTATTTGTTCGTCCTATGTTCACGTGCCAGCTGTGATTTAAATCTTCTTTTCTTTTTTCTTTCTTCTTTGAAACAAGCAACTCAATTTCCTCAGCATATCTTTATTTTTATCTGAAAGTTTCAATGGTTTTTTCGGTTGTATATGATGGAAATTCAACAAATTGTGGCACTGATGGTCGATGTCCTACAGGAAGTTTATGTGTAAGGCCTGCTCTGTAAGTGAATAAATATTTTCTATATTATTGAAATATACTGTAAAGTCTTTTATTTGTTTACAGATTCCATGAACCACATTTTTGTCTTGGAGAAACATATCGATTGGGAGCTTTTGCGGCATCCCCTCAAAAATTATATTGTTCTGAAATTGATGAGCCTCCTCTTTCAACGGCTGTATGGATTTCTTTACTTTGGGCGGCATTAATCGTTGGATTTATTATTGGACAATTTTTACGACTTCGATCTGATTCTCGTGAAAGTCCTAGAGAGACACCCATGAGAAATTTGCATAGCCCTGAATATGAAAGCCCATATCGAGCTCAAGAACATTATTGGAGCCAAACAAATTCAACACGGTAATTAATAATGATTCACTTTTGTTTTGATTGATAAATATGTAAATTTAGTAAACCAAGTATTTAAATGCTTCACCTCCCTTCTTTATTTCCAATTGTCTTTTGTTTTATTACTAAAAAATGTAAATAAATAAATATGAAAATAATATTTTAGAGTTCTGTTGGCAGCTAAATTTTACACGTCAAACGTGATTTTTAAATTTTAAACAATAAAAAAAACTTTCGTAATTGATAAATGTGAAACTTTTGCAAAAATTTTATCCAAAAAACGCACATTCGCACATTCATTGTCTTTTGCAACTTTAAAAGTTCAAAAGTGGCGCATTTTGCGCATTATTCTTTTTGTTGTGTCTATGTTCAAACGCAATATTATTCAGCAAGAAACGAAATACATTTAGCACATGTGCACACAGCTTTTTGAAGAAGAAAAAAAGCAATGGGGGGCCAAAGATCGATTGCGCGTGGCTTGACTGATGCGGCTTACGCAAGTATAAAATTGCTGCAATACACCTTTTAAATTTTTTCTTCTTTTTCTCGGAAAGTTTCTCGCTTTTAATTCTTTTTTTCCTCCGAAGTTTGTCTTTTTTTTCCGGTTTGATAAGGGAAGATTATAGATTCTTTTAACCGTTTGTCTCAAAAACTTGATACTTTTATCAAAAAGTTGACATTGAAAGAATTGCGTGCTCTCGAATGGGCAGTCATTGTCATCAAAAGAATAATTTAAAACGTGTGAAAGTTTCATAAAATGTTGTTAAATTTCTGGTTTTTAAACTCTTTGTTTGCATTTTAATATGCGTTTGTTTCTTTATTTTTTTCATCTTTCCACGTTAAAGATTGGGTCATAAAATATAAATAAAAAATATAATTATTGCTTTTAAAAATTTTTTGTTTTCTCGTGATACTTGATAAAAAAAAAAGCTGAAATTGAGGTTGTTAAGGACCACCAGTGTGTTTTACGACTCTTTGTGCACTTTCAATAATTGAAATTTTATCTTTGTTTTTATTTTACGGTAATACTTTTTATCGCCATGCCCTAACACATGTGATTCCCTAATTCCTTAGTGATATATATAGCCGTGAGTGCCGAAAGGTATAACCGTGAGACACCCATGGAATTCGCTTCGGATTCCCCGAACGTCAACTTTTTAATGAATTAATATCCTCCCGCAACTAGAAGATACCAGTTCGAAAATTCACTGCCACCATTGAATCGGCTTATTAGACACCTTTTGAAATAAACTCATCAAATTTTAGAATACACCTCAAATATGCAGGGTCCCAACGAAGAATTTATGAAGGTTGCTGTTGCGGAAGCAATTAAAGGTGTAAACGAGGGTGATGGCGGCCCATTTGGGGCTGTTGTTGTTAAAGATGGAAAAATTGTTGCAAAAGGGCATAATATGGTAATTGGAAATCATGATGCAACTGCCCATGCAGAAGTTACTGCAATTCGAAATGCCTGTGATGCCCTTGGAACTCATGATTTATCTGGCTGTCAACTTTATACAAGTTGTTATCCATGTCCAATGTGTATGGGAGCATGCTTATGGGCACGCTTAAATGCCATATATTTTGCTGCAACCTCAACTGATGTAAATCAAAATTTTAAAAACAACTTATTTTTTTTAAGTTTCAATTAATTTAATTGATTTAGGCAGCAAATGCAGATTTTGATGACAGTCATTTTCATGAATTTGTTAAAAATCCTATCACAAATGAAGGCAGAATTTGGGAACAACTTAAAATTGATGCATATTTGGCACCATTTGATGAATGGAAGAGAAAGTCTGATAAAGTTCCTTATTAATTTACAATTATTAATTATATTGTGCTGCTATCACAAAATTTCCATTTTTATATACTTTTGTTAAATTTGAATTTTAAAAACAATAAAAAAATTTAAGTGAAAATATTTGATATCTGCCATGGCAAAAAAAGATATAAACAAAAAGAAAACAATGTTGGAAAGTTCAGCAGATATGATTTAAATTAAGTGATTTAAAGCAAATAAAAGGAAAGATCAATATAATCGGATAATTTCTTCAATTGGTTTGCGTTTAATATCAGGAACGTGGGTATTATCAGCAGGATATCCAACTGGGAGCAAAAGAACGACCTAAAATAAATTTTGTAGTTTTTTTTGAGAAATAATTATAGTCTACTGAATGTTGCAAAAAAAGATTTTATTAAAACTAGTTTTTGGTACTATTGTGTATCGAATGTCTCAAGCGTCAAAACGACAGTTTTAAAGTATAATTGTAACAAAGATTTAAATGATTATTTTGTTGCTGCTGTCAGTTATTATCAATCAAATAATCAATTAAAAAGAATGATTTGTAAAAAAAGATAAAACTAACTTTTTCATTTTGTGGACGTTGCAAAAGATCCCTTATTTGTGTTCCAGCATTTAAGGGTGTTGTAACTACCGTAGTTAAACCAACATTGTGTATTGCGGTTAATAATATTCCTGTTGCAATACACGAACTAATTTCATTATAATATGTTGGCTGCCTTTTTCCATCTTCAAGCATTTGATATGTCTAAAATCAAATATTTAACACCGTTTGAAAGATTTATAGAGAAAATGGGTTTACATGTTTCATAACAAGTATTAAATATGGTGCTTCTGTCAAATATGGTTTGTTCCAATTTACATGTAAATGTGTGACATCAAGAACCCATTTAGCGCCCATCCTTTAAACGATAAAATTAATATTTTTGTATTTTTTAAAACTCACTTGCCGCCTTGAATAATTTATTTGTTCTTCAGCTTCAACGATTTCTCGTATTCGAGCTTTTAAGCTATCATTTGAAACAATACAAAACGTCCATGGCTGTAAATTAGCGCCAGAAGGTGAAGTACCTGAAAATGAAAGAGTGAAAATGAAAGAAAACATTATTCTTTTTTTTTCAATTGTTGTTTGATTAAAAAAATAGAGCAACTGTTTTAGTTAACGTAAATAAAATGAATTTTAATTTTTAAAGCATCATAAAAATAAAAATTACCGGCAGTTTTTATGATATTTTGAATAATTTTAATTGGAATTGTTTTATTGCTGAAACAACGAACACTTCGTCGAAGTTTCATTGACTCATAAAATAACTGTGAACGCTTCCACATAACATCTTCTGGATAAGATGGCCCTCGATACGGTATATCTTTAACGGCATGAAATTCATCGTCATGATCATCCACAACATCAATACTATCTCCAACCTTAATAATTGTTTAAAAAAAATAACAAAAAAAAGTTTTTACTTGTTTATCAGCAAATTCTTTTTGTTTTGCTTCTTTTTGATTAAATGATTCGTGTTGTAATTGTTTCGGCCTCGGACGAGCAATAAACATTGACCGAAATTGAAGATAAACAAATACTAATACAACAACAGTTGAAAATACATTTAAATGCCATACTTCAATAGAAGCAATAAATTGTTTTACATACCCCATAAATGTTATATTTTCTTCTGTCAATACTTCTGCAGTCGTCGTCGTCGTTGTTTTACAATTTTCTGAATTTGATCGATCTGCGCATGATCGAGCAGCTTTCTTTGCCGCCTCTGCAAAAATGCTCATCTGGAAATTTATCAAATTTCCGATTAAAATAGAAACAATCAAAGACGCTTGTGTGCGTTTTATTACACATACATCGTTTGGAAGACAAGATTAAAAGAAAGAAAAAAAGAGTAACACGAAATAACATTGGCAGATTCGTCAACAATCAATCAATAAGTTGTGGAAGAAATAGAAACTTTTGTCTCTGAAAAAAATATATACGCATCTCTGGAAGTTAAGTTTTTTTGAAGAAAGGAAAAAGGACAGCTGGTCTCAAGAAAATTTTAGTGCCACCTTTTTATCTGCTGCGATCGTGCATTGTCGCATGAGGGCTTAAAAATAAAATTTAGGAGTGAACATTATTACTTTGAAGGGAGACAAGAAAAAACAAAAGGCTATGATGGCGGCGGAGGTGGAAGCAGACATTTTTATATTTAAAATGCTGCCAAGATAAAAAAAAGATTGACTTTCGAAAATTACAACGTTATATCAAAAATTTTTAAAATGTTTTTTGAGGTTTAATAGTTTAAAAGATTACGGTACTTTTTAATTTTGAAATAAAAATTTTATAAAAATCATATTTGTTTAAAAACTATAAAAGAATCATATTATGAAATTTAAATGTTCAAATTAAAGAAACAAATTTATCAACTTTAAAAACTCTTTACTAATAATAAAATAAATTTTATACATATATTTGGAAAAATTATAAACAATTAAACATCAAATTGTCAGTAGCACTAATCAATAAAAGCTGCAATTAAAAAAATAGTTACCATTCAAAAAACAGAAACTAATTTAAATTACTATAATATTCTTGTTGTGAAAGAGCCAAAGCTTGAGCAAGAGATTGACTTTCGTCATCATCATCTAAAAAGAATATCTGCATTAACATGAGCTCTTTTAAAAAGGTTAAAATTTACCGAAAGCAGTACTGGCTAATAGTTCTTCGTATAAAGAAACTTTAGCAGGTGGAGTTGCAGAAGGAAGAGCATTTAACACAGAATCAATTTTGTCGACAGAAATAGGTTGTTGACTATTATCGCAAAGTTGTTTATTTTCATTAAATACACTAAGCTCATTTTTACCCGCGGATGAGTTCAACAATGTTTTAGTACAAGTTGGTTCTTGAAATATTGATGAAGGTGATGAAATGCTTCGAGGAAGAGAAGATTCAGTGTCAACTTTATTAAATTCAGAATGAATATTTGGCAAAGATAGAAATGATTCTGAAAATTTAAATAGTCAAATTTAAAGTGAAAATAATAAAAATTACCATTTTTCTTAATTTTTGGAACAGAGAAAAGATCACGCGATTCAGAAGACAAATCAGGAAAGCTGCGCTTTGTTGCGCCTGAACCGCTAGCAACTTTACTGGGAGCAGATGTCATCCGAGGAGTTACTGACTTCTTTGATGAAAAAAACAAATTACGCTGAGAAGAGACATTGTCGTATTTTGCAGAACTTCGTTCATTTGATCTTACAAAATCTGCTTCAATTTTACGTTTCTCTTGATTTCGGGATTTACGCTCTAAAGAGCGAACGTAGTCCATATATGATTCTTTGGTAATCTTAAAACATATAATTATGATTAAATTAAGGAAATTAAAAACGTACCTGTTTAGTAAGTTCATCTTCCGTTCCTTCATAATCAGTCATTTTTAATTTATCGTTAAGCATCTGTTCTTCAATATGAGTCAATTCAGAAGCATTTACAGCATTTTTATATGAAATACGTTCATGCATATTTGTATTTAAATTTGGAAAAACAATAGGATTTATTGGTGCATTTACAGGACGATAAGGATCAATGACACTATTGTAATGAACATTGCCATGATATGAAAGCATGAGAGGTGGATGTTCTCCCACAGCATTTGCTTCTACCGTAATGGGATGAAATGTAATTACAGGCTCTAATAAAAAAAGTAAACAAATGTTAACTAAAAATATGACTCACTTGTATCATATTCATAAATTTCAATTTGACGACCATATATTTCAGAAATAGCTTGAAGTTCAACATGATTCCCATGAACTTCTGCTTGCCGTTTACGAGTAAGATATGCATCAAAATCTTCAGTAATAAATTGGGAAAAGTGTTCCCGATTACGTGCAATATATTCAATACACCCTAGACGAACATCCATATGTTTTTCTTCATCACCATAAACTTGAGCAGCAACAGCTCGAAACATACAAGCTCCATCACCTTTTACCTCTTTAATTTGCAATCCACGTACATCATATAATCGCTGAGCAAAACGTCGTTCAAGCTTTAAAAAACTACTTTAATTATAAAAATAAATTTTTTTGTCACACCTCATCATTAAGAAATCCACTTCCATATTCGTCATCAGAATTACAAGCTTCAGCTCCTTCTTCTTCTTTGGCTTCTTTGTATTGAGGTGAAGATTGATGATACGCTAAAGGTTTGGAAGAGTTAACACCACTACAACCCGGTTTCAAAGCACATTGTTTACTCGATCCTGCTTGCTTCTCAAATGTTATTTTCTTTGCAACTTTTTTACTATCCGTGGAAGTTCTTACAGAAGCTCCAAAAGGTTTTTTTAATTCTGCAGGAATCGGAGAATGTGATACACGACTTGGTACTTCATTTCCAGTACCATGTCCAGTATTAATCACTGTTCTAAAAATATTTTCTGCATATCATATTTCACAATGTTAAAATAAATTTACCTGTTTCGTTCAGTTTTTTCACGATGACCGCTTTTCTTTGCTTTTGTCGGATTCAAGACAGTCATGGAGAAAGCAACGGCTAAAAATATTTTATTTAAAAAATGAATGATAAAAAATAAATAATGAGTCAATAGTCTGATGATGAGTGCTCGTACGTTCTCGAAAAAATGTCAATTACTAACGAAAAGCTGTTTTGCTGTCTTTTTTATTTGCCTGAAATTGTCGTTGCAAGAATCACATAGCTTTGACAACACAACAAAAATGATAAGCAAACGGTACTCTTTTGTGATTCCTTGAAAATGAAGATAAAAAAAAAGGATAATAAACAGTTTCACTGTCCAAAAATTTGCATCCTAATTACTAGGTTCTGTAACAAAACGAAATTTATCCAATTTTGCTTCTTTGTTTGTTCGTGACAATTTGCCAAAAAGGACATCTTTCAGAGTTTTTTAAAAACAAATGTAGCTTAAATTGCCATGGCTATATAATAATAACTGTCGCTATCAAAAATAAATATAGCCTATATTTAATTTTGACAGCTACAGTGGGATAGAGATTTAGATTTTGCAAAATTGCTACAACTGCTTTTAGCAGAAAAATAAAGAAGATTGAACAAAAAATAATAAAAACAGGTTTTAACTGTTATTTTTTCCCCGGAGAATACAGTAGAACAAATAACTTTATATAATAAATACTTCCACAAATATAATTATTAACATAAATATAAAAAAATGCTAACAATTGTAAATGACAATTATGTTATTGTAATTGAGCTTACAGCACTCATAGATTCAGATGAAAGTGAATCAGGTGGGCTTGGCATTTGATAAGATTGTGTATGAACTTCATTGATTAAATTCTTTTCAAGAATAACTTTTCCTAAAACACCACATAAATTTTACAATATTTTTTGTTCTTATTAATTTTATTTGAGCAAACCCTCTTTATATTGTTGTTCTTCGTCAACAGCAAATTCATACATCCACCCAAGTTTTGAATCACATGCTTTACAATGTACATCTCGAACATAATGTTTACCAGTCATCATATTTCTTTGTTGCATTTCGCCATGTTTAATATTTGCAACATTTGTAAAAAGATATGCCGTTCCTGTTGCACCTCGAAAATGTGGTGATACCATTTCTTTCTGATTTGTAAGATAAACTTGACAGGATTTGCATTGGTAAACTTTTCGTCCACCATGGTTTTCATAAAATGGTCGTCCCATACTTTAAACTTTAATATTTAACTAAATTATTTGATTAAAAATAGGGTTTACAAAGGGATCAGTACTGAATTTCGATTCAACGAAATATTTGATTTTGTTTAAGTATTTTTATGAGTTTTATATTTTTTTGCAAAAATTATGAATAAAAGGCAATGACATCTATTAAATCCTGAGAAATAAAAGCAATGAATGAATGTATGTATATGATTGAGTTTTGTTTTGTCTAATCAAGAGCTATGATGGAAGTAATAAGAAATATACAATAGAAGTTTAGCAAAAACTATTTTTTTGGAAGAATAGATAAAAACGGGAGAGAGAAAGATAAAAAATCGAAAAGGCAGATTATCCATGGAATATTTTAATTTTTTGGATGTTTGGTGAATGAATGAAATGAATTTAAATGAAAGACATTATGTTTTTAATTAAGATTGATTTTATATGTATGTTTATGGCGTATTATACTGTGATATCATCTTTATCATTATCCATTGAAGATGAGCTACTTGATGATAACCTTAATGCGGCACCATCAGAAAAACTTTTTCTTTCTTTTATTAAAGCTTTTTCGAGAATATAGTTTCCTTCTTTGTACTCTTGATCTTTTTTATATGCCATATCATAAAACCATCCAACTTTTTCCTAGAAAAAAATTTGTTTAATGGTATCTAACAGTTTTATTTAAAAAATATCTTACATTGCAATTTGTACAATATACATCTCGAACCATATGTCGACCCGTTGTCATATCTCGAACATCTGGTTTATCCAAATATACATTTATAACATGTTTAAAAAGATATGCAGTACCAGTTGCACCTAAAGAAATATTTTTTTGTAAAAATTATATTATTTTTTTGATCAGTTATACCTCTAAATGCTTTTGAAACTAAAAGTTTTATGCTTGTTAAACAAGCAGAACATCTTCTACATTCATAAATTTCTCCTGAGTCGTCAAGATAATCAAGAAATGGACGACCCATTTAAGGCAAAAAGAAATGTGAGAAACGGTGCACTAAAATCAGCGATCTCAAGAAATTTGATGAATAAAAGATATCCATTGATTTGTAAAAACGCGTATAAACAAACAATCAATGTTAGTTTGAAACATCAAAAATGAATCATTTCTTTCTCTCTCTCTCTCTCTAATTTTGCAAGAAGAAGAAGCAAAAATCTAAGGAAAATTGTCTAAAATTTAAATAATAATTTTGTTCTTTTCTCCGATAAAATTCAAATGTAATATTATATTAAAAAATGAAATTTATTCACACTTCGATCTTTATACATCACATGTTCGTGTTCGTCTACGCCTTGTGCTGCTGCTGCTTTTCTTCTTCTTTTTTTCACTCGAAGCCAGTCAGCTGAGCGACAAAAGCCCTGACTCGTTATTTGCAAGAAAAAAAAGAGAAAAAAACTGACATTTCTGAAAGAATTCAACTCGATAACTTTTATCTTTTTATGCATTTCAATACCATAATTGATAGATGTGTTTTATTCTTCGCTCCAATTTTGCCCTGCCTGCAGCACCTCCACGGCGAACAGGGCGACGACTCTTAGAAAAGTGCAAGGTGAAATTTTTTAACATAATTTTAAAAAAAGTTTAATACTGGTTAATAAACAGAGTGAATATATTTAAATAGCACAATTTGGTGGTTTAAAACGAAGATCTATTATTTAAAACCAAAATAATTGGAAAAAGAAATGAAAAATTCTCTAAATTTTGGTGCGCGTTGCGGGGCACGATGAGACTTTTAGAAATATACGGAAGACGGAGCGGGATGGTGAAAAATACATAACGTTAATAATAGGCTTTGCTAAAAATTATAGCTGTTTTTACATAAATTTACCTGTTTTTGGTTAAGAAAACGGAAAATTATATAACTTAATTCTAAAAAACGTGAAAAGTTTAAAAGACGCTTTTGTCAAAAAATAAAATGAGTTTTGAGAATGTTAGTGCAATTTTTTCCAAAGAAAATATCTACCAACGTTTATTTCTCTTTAAAAAGTATGTAACAGCAAATTTTTAAACTTGTTTGACTACAAAAATTCCGTGCTTTTTAAATTTGAAAGGATGTGGCATACCGTAGAAACAACTTTTTTTCGTTGACTTTGATATACCGTAGTTTCATAGACTTTTTTTATAACTGATTAACTCTTTTAAAAAAGAGGTTGTAAACATTTCACAAAAAAACGTTCCACTTTCAGTTTTTGATAACATATGGAATCAATAAAACCTTTTGAAGAAATTTCGTTTGTGTGCTTTTGACTTTTTACAACTTAATTTAGCAAGCAAATCATGTCACTTTCGTGATTCACTAATATATAGAAAACTACGATAATTTGTTAAATCCCATGATTCAACTTATAATATAGATATCAGATATGAAAATTAGACAAATGAATTTATTTTTAGACAGCAAAAATTGAACTACATAAGTTAGAAGCAAAAAAAACCACAAGGCATAATTAATTTAATAGTTAGCAATAAAATAAATCATCGGCAGCAAAAAGCTTTTCTTCGTCAATCAAGTTAAAAACGATGAAAAGGCAAGAAAATGTAAACAAAATGTTGCCAACCATTTTAACTGTATAATAATAAACTTATAAAACATGAACAAATGATAAAGCATATATATGTATGAAGAAAAAATATAAATTAATATTGTGGAGAATTTGTCATATCTTTACCAATACGGTACGAATGAACCTTAGACCAATCCATTTTTGTACGAGTAACAGGAAGAGGACGTCTTAATGCTTTGAAAGTTTGATCAGAGAAAGTACTAAACTTTTCTTGCATATTAACCTAAAAATGTTAAAAAAGATTTAACAGATAGTCAATAATATAAAGGTGCTTACCAAATAAGATGATTCACCTTCAGTAATTTGCTTCATAATTTCTTTAGCAGCAGAATCCATATCAGTCTAAAAGAAAGTCGTTAACAACAGATAAACGAATAACAACATACGGGATATGCAACATTTAAAGTGAAATTTTTAGAAGAAGACATTTGAACATTACCATCTTCATAATAATGAGTCAATACATTAATTCTTCCATTAACAGCATGAGTGGTACGTTTAGTTGAAAACGGAGAAATAACCCATTGTGAACACCATCTTCCATTGTAGCAATTACGACGTTGATATTTATGTGATCCAATACAAATAACTGCATTCCCTTCATAAATAAAAACGCATCCAACCCCATTCTTTTGATAATGTTCATAAACGTAAAAATCCAAATGTTTCTGCAAAGCAGCCCGCCATTCTTCAAGTTCAGAATCAACAGCATGCGTGTTGGGAAGAACATCTTTAACACTTCTTTGAATATGATCATAAACAAAAATTTTATTGGATTTTGGTTCAATATAATGATCGTTAGAGATCAAATTAAACTTTGTTACAAGAGACTAAAATAAAAAATATTAATACCCCAGGAAAAACTAAATTTAAAAAAAATTTACATTTTGCAATTCAGCATGAGTAACAGGTAAAAAGTTTTCATGATTGTATTCAACCAAAGTTGTTTCGCATTGTTCATCAAGAAGAGCCATATCATTGTTCATGGTACGAAGATCATCAAAAACAGCATTAAATTCACCGGGTGGTGATTGTTTTAGAATGTTAGTGTAAATTTGACGCTTTGTTTCTTTGTCCAACATGGTGCTAAAAAGAAGAAAAATAAAAGTTATGAATCAGATTTAACGATGCAAAGTGTTAAAATATAATATCGCGTGCAAGAAGATTGAAAGCATTTGATAATTTTGCTGATAGGATAAGGTTATTACAAAAAATAAATCATAAAATGTTTTAAAATTTAAAAGAAAAACAAATAATTGAAAAAGAAAGCGCTGTAACGGACGAACTTAAATCGAAAATGGACAGCTGCAAATGCTAAATGCAGCACTTAAAAATAGCCGAACATTCCACTTAAGACAAGGC
The DNA here is from genome assembly GCA_964035985.1 of Panagrolaimus superbus. Classification (NCBI taxonomy): domain Eukaryota; kingdom Metazoa; phylum Nematoda; class Chromadorea; order Rhabditida; family Panagrolaimidae; genus Panagrolaimus; species Panagrolaimus superbus. The sequence continues at coordinate 10,297,749 of OZ038356.1, forward strand.
CAGCCATAGCATAGTGTTTAGCTCTAAAATTCATACTACATTTATAAATCGGTGATTTTTACCAAAAAAAAAGAAGCATATATGATCAAACATTAAGCAAAAAATAATAAATGAATCAGCAGAAGAAGGCAGAGATTTTTCGAAATAAAATTTCAGTGTGGTCAATTCCTTTTAAATTTTCCTTATTCTTTTCTTTTTTTCGTGCTTTCATTTATTTTTTTTCACCGGTCACAGGTCAATGTAAAAAATTGTGAATAATCCAGACATTTCTTTCCTGGACAGTGGTTTCTGATAAATATTTTTTTTTATTGATAATAATTGTAGAAAAAAAATAAAGCGTGTACCTAATTTGAACTATGATTTTTTTTAACTTTTAGGTTTGGATAAAAATGACGTCTTATGGTGCTATACAAGATCCACCAACAGATCAAAATAATCAGGATGACGATTTCCCTATTGCTAGAAGGTATTTTTTAGAATTATAACTTTCAAAATGAATACTTTGAATTTAGTGTTGATCATTTATTAGTTACAACCCAACAACGCAGAACTCCATCGTTTTTATTACCAGATCAACCTCGACGACGACCATATGTTTTTGATCGGCATGCTTCTCAAGTATCTTTGCATTCTTCAAATCAAGATTCTGCTTCAATTGCTGACTTTCATCGAGATCATAATATGGCAATTAGATATAGATTATTTAATCGCCTTGATCCTGGGGGAACAACATTGGTAAATTTTTAAAACAGTAAAATATACAATGATTTTTTTTGTTTAGATGATGCCCGATCATGTTATTCCACCAATGCTTTTTTCAATATTGCCATTTGATGATTTTAAAGATCAAGAAGGAAAACAAGGAAGTATTGTTACAATGTAAGAAAAATAATATATTTTTATGACTTAAATTTATTTTACAGCTTTTCAATTTGGAACACGATGATGGGAACAAGTTTACTAGCAATGCCATGGGCCCTTTATCAAGCCGGTCTTGGCTTGGGTATTTTACTTATGCTTTTAATGGCTCTAGTTGCTTTTTATACTGCTTATCGAGTTGTTGAAAGCCCACAAGGACTAAGTTTGTTTTGAAAATATCTTAATTTTCTTTAATTTTATTTTTTAGCATTGGGTGTAAATAGTGCTACAGCTGATTTTTCTGATGTTTGCCGCTATTTTTGGGGGAAACCTGGTGAATATGTTGCAATATTTTTTTCAGTAATTGTTTTAATTGGAGGTGTCATTGTTTATTGGGTTTTGATGTCAAATTTTTTGTTTTACACTGGAAATATTGTTTACGGTAAAACACTTCTTTTTGAACTTTATGTTAGTATTTTTATTTTTTTATAGAATCGTTGCAACCAAATAGTACAACTTTACCAATTATGGCAAACAAAACATTTACTTGTGATGTTTATTGTCCAATGACATTAGAATCCCAACCATTTGGATATTTGGATAATCAATGGCATGATGAAGTTACGGGTTTATTACAAGATACATCTGATGGAAAGAATAGTTCCTGGTTTAGTTACGATAATTTGTGGAAATTAAGAGTGAGTTTTTTATCATTATTTTTTCAAGGCCATATAATTTCTTTAGGGTACTGTACCTGTTTATCTTGCAATTTTAACTTTTCCACTTATGAACTTTAAATCTCCAACATTTTTTACAAAATTTAATGTTCTTGGTATTTTTTGAAAATCATTTGGTTTTAATAACTTTATCGTTTAGGTACTGTATCAGTTATGTACCTTCTTATATTTACATTTTCAAAGGCATTAGAATGTGGATTTAATTTGAATTTTACTGATATCCATTCTCCAAATTACGCTGCATGTATGCACTTCTTAAAAATTTTGTTTTAAAATATTTCCTTTCATTTTTAGTGTACAATTTTAAATTCCCTGCTCTTACCGGAACTCTGGCTTTATCGTATTTTATTCATAATGCAATTTTAACGATTTTGCGAAATCAAAAATATCCTGAAAATAATGTAATTGTTGTATTTATATATAAGCGTGATATATTAAACTTTCGTAATTTAGACTAGAGATCTTAGTATTGGATACATCCTTTCTGCAGTTTGTTATATTTTCATTGGGTTTATGTTTTATGCTGCCTTTCCTACTTATCGTTCATGTATTGCTGATAATTTTTTAAATAATTTTGGGTCAGGAGATGTGATGAGTGCTGCTGCAAGAGTATTTTTATTGTTTCAAATGATTACAGTACTCCCACTTTTGATGTATCTTATTAGAGCACAATTAAGTTGTTTGTTTACAGGAGATGTTTACCCCGGGTAAGTATTACTTCTTTTTTTTCGTAATATATTTGACTTTTTTACAGATTGGGTTGGGTATGTGTGTTAAATTTGGGTATTGTTTCAATCGCTGTATTCTTTGCCATTATTTATCCTTATGTTGGAAGCATTTTACGGTAATATAATTATTTTTAAATAAACTAAAACTTAAATTTAGTTATGTCGGGTCACTGTCTGGTCTAATTTATATTTTTTCACTTCCATGTATCGTTCATCTTCGTCGTCTTCAAATTCAAGGCCGACTTACAAAAGTCCAAATTGTTCTTCATGGTGCCATTATTCTGCTCGGAGTTTTAAATCTGATCTCTCAATTTATTGTTTAGTTTTTTTTTTCAAATACAGAGATTTTAAAATTGAGCTTACTGTTTTGTTCTGTTTTTTGTTAATCGTTTTTATGGGTTATTGTTTTTTTGTTTAAACGAGTTTATTACATTCCAATATGTGCCTAAAATTTTTTAAATGATAAATTTATTTTTTCTAATTTTCGTATATTAAAAGCTTACGGTAGTTTGCCAACGTTTTTGTATTTTTTACAAATTTTAACAAACATTTATTTTAAAAAAATTTAAGTACTGTCAATGATAAGGTGTGTGCAACTGTACCAGAGAAAATGTGGTGTAAGAATTTTATCTAAAAGATTTTGTTCATCTGACATCAATTATGTTTCTCGTGTTCGACAAATGGATTATTGGCAACAAAGTGATCATGCACTTGAATCTGAATTTGATCGGGGACATTTTATGCTAATGGTTGATAAAGAGCCTTTAATTGTGAAACCCCCAACTTTAAAAAATACAGCTTTGTATACTCCTGAATTAGCCGTTTGTAGCTATGAAGGTTTGATTTTAGGGAAATCATGTTGTTTTTGAAAAATTTGTTTTATAGATTTGAAGACAAAATTACAAGATTATGGTTTAGAAATTGGCATTCTTAATTCTGTTTTATTAGACGTTTTGGATCCTACAGAGCATTACAATGATTATGTTTGTAAAACTGGAATTCTTTTCAGACTAAGTTTCAATTTTTTTAGCGACCATTATTTGGATGTGCTGTTCGAACCATGGAACCTCCGGCCGAAAGTGGAATATCTCTAAAAAATCTTCGTCAAGAATTAGGAGCTTCATTAGGTGGAAAATTTTTAAATTTGAGAATGGCAATGTTGACACTTCGAAGTGAACGTCATAGAAATCTTTTGGCAAGAGTAAGGTTTTTTTATTTTATTGAGACATTTTGAATAAAACAATGTTTCAGTTTCAAGCTTTATATCGTTGGCATATGATTTATAGAAGATGCCCAACCTGTACTTTACCATTAAAAGCGCATGCTTCAAAGATGTCTGCAACGTGTGTTAGATGTACCAGAGTTTTTTATCCTACTGTATGTTCGCCAACATAAAAGTCAAATTTGATAATTCTATTTTTTAGATTTCTCCTGTAGCAATTTGTTTAGTTACCGATCCTAGCAATGAATATTGTTTATTAGTTCGCCATCGTGGTAGTGTTGGCTCTGTATTTACATGTGTAGCTGGATTTGCTATGGTAAATTTTTGTATAGTTTATTTATTCTATATTTTATTTGCACTCTTAACTTACATTTATTTTTCAAAACTTTTAGGCTGGTGAAAGTTTACAAGAAACTGCACGACGTGAAATTGCAGAAGAAGTTGGAATAGTTGCATATGATGTCAGAGCATTGAATATGAGTCAACCATGGCCAATGCCGAATAGTTCTTTAATGACAGCATTTAGAGCTGTTGCAAATATGGAAGATAAAATAGATGTAGCTCCTGATGAATTAGAAAAAGCAGAATGGTTTCCTCGGGAACATGTTCGAAAAGCTCTTGATCGTGTATTGGGTGATCCAAATCTCAGAGGTGTTAAATTTGACAAATCAGATCCAGAAACTCGGCAAGTGTTAAGATATATTCCACCTGCTGGTGCCGTCGCTCATCACATAATTAAACAATGGGTTGAGGAAAGGTGAAAAATAGATTTGGTATTTTAGTTGTATGTTGTGATTAGATGGATCGTTATAATAAATCATAATATATCTGATTTTCCAAACAAAAAAATATAAACATTGTTTTTTAAAAAAGTTGTTGCAAATTTGTGTATGATATAGGGCAATACAGTATATCATTCAAATTTTACATTGGCAAAATGTTGTATTATTGCCAAACTCATTATGGATATTTTACTGCAGTGTTTAACATTCAACGATATCAATCACCTCGTGTCTTTTGAATGTGAAAAATATGCTTCGCCATGGTTTATGGCAATCATACAATGATTTTCGCTTACTTATGCCAGAAGCTCTTGGAATTCAGCAATATCGTGGTCGTAAACGTGCTTTAAAAGCAGGTCTTTCAAGACAAGAACGATTGGATCGGCGTTTGAAACGTGAAGAACGTGAAGCTGCTCGTAAACAATATTCTTTTATGGAACGTATCAATATTAGAAGAATGAAAAATTTGTATGCTTTAAACTATTTTTTTGCGAAGCAAAGTATATTTTAGACTTTCACCTTCTCAACAATTCCCTGGAAGGCTGGTTGCAGAAAATGAAAAAGATTTGGATGAGACACCTGTTTGTAGCGTATTCTTAAGAAAAGCTGTAAAAACTCAATTCTATTCAGTTTCAAAAGCTTTAGAAATGCATCGTGAACTTCAACAGCCTGCAATGTTTAATAATCCTAATGCTCCAGTAAAGCTTAGGATGGAGCTTAACATGGAAACTGAAAAAGCGGTATCATTTTTGAAGTAATGAAAAAAAATATACTGTGTTATTGTAGACCAAAATGATTTCTGCTTCCAGTGAAATTGTTCCGATCCCACACCCATTTACACATAAAGAAAAAAGAACTATTCTGGCATTTGTTGCGGATCATACTCTTCAAGAACTTGCTGTTGAATCTGGTGCTGAAATTGCTTTAGGCCCCGACGTTATTAAAAAGATTATTAAAGGACAGTTTCGTATTGATGATTATGATTTTTGTGTTGCACATACTGATATGGGATCCAGTATTCTTCCACTTAGAGGAATTCTTCGATCCAGGTTTCCTACACGTATTAATGGTATATTGTTTTTAAAACACACTTCGATTAATGAATTTCTTTATTTAGGTGGATTAGGCGAAGATATTCCTGCCATGATTGAAATGTTTAAAAGTGGTATAAAAGTCGACATCAAACCTGATCCAGTATTTCCTCAATGGGGTTTATGTGAACCTGTCGTCGGTCGGGTAGGCTAAAAACATTTTCTGCATTTTCACATTTTTGTTTTTAGCTTTCCATGTCTGATGAACAACTTGAAGCAAATATACAGTATATCATTGAAGCTGTTTGCAAACATCGATCTGCTGCACTTGGGCCTTTCATTAATCGTGCTCTTATGATGGTTATCCCTGGTGAAGCACATTTTGCTTTAGAAATTGATAAATATGTACCAGCTGTAACTGAAGAAGAAATTGAAAAGCTAGAAAAACGTAAAACTGGAAAGAAAAAGAAGAAAGAACTAAAAGAAGTTGAGAAAGCTGATGAATCGGTTGATGAGCTTCTTGCACTTATGTAGAAATTAGATCTGCTAGGTTTATTGTTTTGTTATGTTTGTTTGAATAAAAAATACATAATTTTAAAAGGTTGTTTTATCGATAAGAGTTTTTGAAGCTCTATTTACTTTAAAGATTCTTTATGTCTTTTTTATAACAGAATTGGTTTTTTTTTTCATTTTTTATGTGTGATGGTTTTGTTGTACTTTGGTAACCATAATTTTTATCAGCTTTCTTACGGAAATAATGATTGATCTATGGGCCGATTTTTTAGTGTCGCGCTGCTACCTAATTTTTTTCCTTGCTTTTATTTTAATCTTTTCAGGCGTCCTCCTTTTTTGAATTACTTTGAGTTTTACATTAAAAGAAGGACCTCCTTAACAATGGGTCAACAAACATCAAAAACAGAATTTGATTGGTCATATACAGAAGAACCTCATGCTACCCGCCGTAAAGAAATGCTTGAAAAATATCCTCAGATTAAACAACATTTTGGAGTCGATCCCGCTTTTAAATTTGTTGTTGTCGCAATGGTTTTATTTCAAATTTTTATGTGTTATTTAATCAAAGATGCTGATTGGCTACTTCTTTGGATTCAAGCATATTGTGTCAGTGGTACTATTAATCATTCTTTAACCTTAGCTGTTCATGAAATTTCTCATAATATGGCATTTGGATACAGGCATTGTCTTGCGGTAACCTTTGTTAAAAAACTTCTATGGAGTTTACTGTATATTTTTTTTCGTTTTAGAATCGTGTATTTGGATTTATTGCAAATTTGCCTATGGGTGTCCCAATGTCAATATCATTTAAAAAATATCACTTAGAACATCATAGAAATATGGGTGAAGATGTTATTGATACTGATGTTCCAACAGAATTTGAAACACGTGTTTTTAAAAATACCCTTGGAAAATTCATTTGGGTTTTTCTTCAACCTCTTTTCTATGCTTTCCGACCTTTCGTAATTTACCAAAAATCAATTACCGATTTTGAAATTTTCAATGCTATTTTACAATTGGCTTTTGACTATGGAATTTATTACTTTTTTGGTGGAAAAGCTTTAGTTTATCTTCTTGGCGGCTTTTTTGTTGGATTAGGACTTCATCCACTTGCTGGTCATTATATTTCTGATCATTATGTTTTTCAAGAAGGTCAAGAAACTTACAGGTACTTTTTAAAAAATCTTTTTCTACTAAAGTTACTAACATGTTTCATTTCTATCTCTAGCTACTACGGACCTATCAACCTTGTAACCTTTAATGTTGGACACCATGTCGAACATCATGATTTCCCATATGTTTGTGGTTCTAATTTGCCAAAGGTTTTTTTATTTTTAAAATGCTTTAAATATCTTGTTTTTGTTTATAGATTCGTGAAATTGCTCCTGAATATTACAAAGATCTTACTGTTCATGCAAGTTGGGTAAAACTTATGTATGATTTCATTTTTGATCCAAATATGAGTTTATGCTCTCGTGTTAAACGTAAAGTTGCACCAAATGCTGAATTTCATTTTTACGGTGTTGGAGCTTATTCAACTTCTCATATTTATAAATTTTGCCAATCTGTAAGTTTATGGGATTCGTTCTCCGTTTGCTAAATTACCTTTTTTTAGGCAATTTATTATACAGTGGGATTTGGTCAACCTGCAAAAGAACATGCTTCCTAAATTTTCATGGTTGCATCACATTTATTTTTTCCTTGCATAATGTATAATTCGTCTAACCATGACAATTATTTCTTGCTTTTATGAATTCCGTCTTTACTGACTATTTTTCTTGCCACATATTTTGTATACCGGTTTTATTCTGTTTTTGATAAGAGATTTATTTATCTACATTTGGGGTTCAATCGTGCTAGATTATTGAATAAAAAAAATTAAACTGAAGTGGAAAAAGAAAACAATTAACCGGTATTAAAATGCCAAAATTTAAAATTTAAAGCATTGTGGCAGTGAGAAAATTATAGAAATTTTGATGCATGAAATTGCATCAGGCACATTACGATAATTAATATAAAGATATTGACTAATGAAAAGAATGAAGAATTTGCTGTATTAAAATCAGAAGATACTCCAAGCCTTATGGATGTTGGTTTGCTAACAGGGCCTATTCCACCTTCATTGAAACCTGCGACTTTAATTGTATAATAATACATAAGTTTTAGGCCATCAATTCTTGCAGAAGGTTTTCGAGGATTTTGTAATTCTGCTTCTGTAAGTGTCAAAATTATTGGTCGCTCAGCTGTTTCGGATACATAAATAAGAATTTTATATCCCCTTTGATGATCTGTTACATTATCATATAAAGAATTTCTTAAGGGGATAGCTGTCCATTCAATAAGTGTTGTCAAACTATCATCCTATAAAAAACATGTCAATTAATTTAAACTAAATTAAATTAACTTTAAAGTTTACCATTTCTTGCAATTTTATCATTGTTATTTCTGGTGGAAAAGGAGGAGCAGGATCAAGAGTTCGAGCAGATGTTGCATGCTTGCTGGTATTTCCATATCTTCCATATTGATCAAAGGCACGAACAGTGCATGAATATTCGGTACCCGGTTTTAGGCCATGTACTAACCAAGATGTATAATGTGCAGGTACGGATTGATTCACAATTAGGGAATCCATATCTCTTGTTAATGATGGCACCTTTTTTACTGTAATTGTTTCATCTTCACTTGAATGATTGACAGAAAATGATGAAACATCATTGATAAATGCACTAGTTTCAAGGCATTGAATGTACGCCCCAATAATATTTTCACATCCACCTGCATTTTTCCATTCCCATGTTAAATTTAAATGAGTTGAATTGACTGGAATTGCCAATAAATTATCAGCATATCGTTTTGGACCTTCTGTAGAAATTTGAACTACTGTATCTGTTGAAGTTGGACCTGCCCCGACATCATTGAGAGGCTGAACTCCAACGGCAATGGTGAAGCATGATTCTGTAACATCTTCAACTCGATTTTTATTCTTTTTAATTTTTTTCTTTTTTGGTTTATAAACTTTTATTGGGATAACAATATTTGGCTCTGAGACCATTTCAGAATGCGCAAAGGTATCTGCTTGAAATTTTGCCAATGCTGGAATGGATGGAGCTGGATCAGACCAACTAACATTATATCGAAGATTTGGCCCAGATTGATGACTACTTTCTACCGGATCCCATTCTAATAAAAGATGACTATCATCAATTGTTCTCCATTGTAATCTTTGAATGGGGTCAAGTGGTGGAGATTGAGGGGTTTCAATCCATTCGGTATGCAAAGATGGAGCACTCATTGAACCATCAGCTGCACGAGATCTTACTCGAAATTGGTATTTTTCATTTGATTCAAGATTCTTGAGTAAATATGAACCAATTATTCTATCTTCTGTTTTGAATAAACCATTTGGAAATGGTCGCCATTGACGATTACTTGCCGTACGATATTCAATTTGATAACCTTCCATTCGAACATTCTATAAAAGTATTTTATCATTTTTTGAACTGTATTATAAATGTATTTTTACCGTTCCAAATCCTCTTCGCTTTTGATTTGCAGGTTGTTTCCATGAAAGTTTTACATAATTTCGATTAACTTCTATTATTTTAAGTTGTGTTGGCGCAGAACTTAATGTCTTTGGCTCTGTTAATTCACTTGATCCGCTACCATATATTGAAGTACAAGAGAATCTACCAATATTGGCAGAAGAAAATTCGGGTGAAACTTCTACTTGACTTAATTGTCGAACATGTTTAACTTTTTTTCGTTTATCTTCTTTGGGATTTTTATTTGTTGGAGTTTCAAAAAGCCATCTTGAAGATCGAACATCTTCTTCATCGGTATCCTTCCAATAAGTTTTAACAGCTTTTTCTTTCGCATTCATTTTTAATGGAAGACCTCTTGTAACAATATGTTTAACCGATTGATCATTAAATTGCCAATCAAATAATGCTTCGGGGCAATCATCTGGTAATTCACATGCAAGTTCAACTTCACATGTAATTTTTGTTGGAGTTTGATATATAGAATTTGAAGCCATTCCAGATGCCAATGATGGAGGCCTTACAACAATTTGAGGTTTTGGCACCACTCTTACTTGAACTACACCCTTTCCTTCTCCAATACCATTTGCAGTTTCGCAATGATAAATTCCTTCATCACTTTTTTCAATATTATCAATTTCCAACACAGATATCGATTCTTCATTCCCAATGAGTTCTTTCTTTTGTCGCATACGACAATGTGGATCTACAGGAATTGCATCGGAAGAACTAGCCGAATACCAATGTGCAAAGCCTCTTGGAGAAGCAAGATATAAACAAGGAAGGGACTAAAAAGGGATTAACTTTTTAAATTCTGTAAATTAAAAAAATTGTTTAGCTTACAAGTTTTGAACCTTCAACAACAAAAACTCTTCGAGGAAAAATATTTCCATGAAATTTTGGAGTAGCATCTTCCACCGTTAATCTGGCGGAAGAAGAAATTGATCCAACATCATTTGAAACAATGCATTGAAAAATTCCAGAATCATTTTCTGCAGCATTTAAAATATTTAAGACATTTTCATTGATCTTAAATCTTTTTCTTTCTGCTGCTGGCATTAATAATGGAGATATTGGCTGACCATTATGAAACCATTCAATTGTTACTTGATTACTGTATTGACTTGCAGCAATGCATTCTAGATTCGCACTAGTATTTGTTGCAATTCTTTGATTTATCAATGGTTTTAATAATGTTGGAGGGGCTAAAATTTGTTTTTTTTGCTTTTAAACATTGTAATGACCTCGTATAACTTACAATGAACTAAAAGGTGTATTTCAGCACTTTCTCTTCCAAATTCATTAAATGCAACACATTTATATCTTGCAGCATCATCTACCGTAACACTATCAATTTTAAGAACTCTTCCATAGTTTAAAATTCGATGTCTTGCTGGAAGAGGTTCACCATCAACTCTTGACCATTTATATTTTGGCGAAGGGCTAAAATATAATATATTAAAACAAAGTGGCTTTTTTTATGAATTTTTATGAGACTTACAATCCATATGCGAAACATTCAATAAAAACAGCTTGACCCCTTGTAGGAATTTCAGGAAAAATTTGTGGTTGAAATTCATCAATTTTTGGAGACGATGATGCTCCTGGTACAGATTGTGGAAGGATTAAGTTAAAAAATGGCCCATAATGTCCACTTTGAATTGATGGAAGGCTTAAACTGCATGCATAACTAAAAATAATCCTTTTTGTTTCGCTTTCGATTTTTAAAAGAGAAATATTTTTATCGAACCTTGTAGCATCTTCCTTTTTATTATATGAAAAATATAGAGTTCCGTCCATGGAAATAAAAATTCTATCTGATTGTGCAACAAATTGTTCTGTATGACCCCCAAATAGCCATGAAAATGAATATGACTCTGTAAAGCTCTCAATTAACAATCTTTTTTTTTGAAAAACCTTTTTTCTGTGTCATCTTCAATTGTGATAATAAAAAGCTTCTTTTTATAAATTCTGCCAAAAAAGACAAATAAAACAAATAGAAGAAATAAGCTTTATTAAAATTATAAAATTTGCTTAAAATGTGCAGTGCATAGATATGACAAGAAATATAAATAACTATATTTAATTACAGTGTAAATTGTGCTTTAAGTGCAAAAAATGTGCAAATTTTGCAATTGTGCAATTGTGTGTTTCTTGAATAGAATAAAGTGCAAATATGTGCAAGTGTAAAAAAGTGCAGAGGGATACTGTAAGTGCAAAAGTGATATTAGAAAAAGTTGTCACAGCAAATGTTAGTAAAATGTGAAACTGTGTTTAAAAACTAAAGTGCAAAAAATACAATAACAAACAAATTAAAATCGTGCGAGTGTTTTTTATAGTGCAAAAATGTGCTAAATTACAGTAATCTGAAATAAATTATAATTTAAAAAATAGAATGAGTGCATTTTAATTTATATATAAATTAAATGAAGGTTGCAGGTGCTTATAATAAAATACCGGGTTGCAGCAAAACGTATGTCAAGTGGTAGTGGTGGTGGTGGTAGCGATAAAAATAATATTTTTTAAAAAAAGAAACAACATATTTATACAGTGATTAACTACAGTGCAAAATACTAAAAAGAAGAACTAAGGAATAACACCCATATGATTGAGATGAAGCTAAAATGAATTTATTTTTAAACAATTTGGTTAAAATTTGAGCAAAAAAAGATATCATCATCAACGCGAAAAATATTTGTAACCTTCAAAATTAGATTATTCAAAAAAAATCGGATTAAATTTTCTGGTTTGCAAACGATAGCAAATAAAAATTTAATTTGATTGAACGAAAAAAAGTCTTTTTTCAAAAAGTTTATAAATGATTTTCTCTAAAATGTAACCAGTTTAAAAAAAACAGCTCCAAATTAAAAATAGAAAAGCAATTATAAATATATCAAAGAGAAAACCCTTCCGTTCACTTTTTTTTTATTTTGTCAAAAATTAGATCAACATAAAGCAGATTAAAAGACTTTTCAGATAAATTCCGTCGTTTATATATTTTTTTTTCTTTTCTCCGGGAAATTGACAGGAGGATAGAAAAGCTACTGCTGGCGGTGGTGACACCTTCATGAATGCAGACAGTGAATAAACTTTGGGAGAGCAATAAAACAAATGCGCAATTTCAGATATAAGACAAATAAAATTGTAGCAAATAAAAAATTGAGAGGAGTCTTAATGAAAATGGCATTTTTCAATGCGACTTTTATTTTGAAGCCTAAAAAATAAAATACTCAAATCGCCAGCGGCAAAAGAAGGCATTAGTCTTGCTTTAAAAAAAGGAAGGCAAAAAAGAAAGCAGAGGAACCGTTGTTGAAGGAAGAAGGCACAATCCCTTTTCGGTAAAAAAAAAGGAATGCGGATGACCGACTACCTAATTTTGTCCATGGACTTTTATGGAAGAGGATGCTCAAAGCTTGCAGCGACAATGGCTCAATGTCGAAAAAAAAAATTAAATTAAACTTCTCGAGGTGCGAAACTTTTTGCCTAAAAAGATCTTGAAGCTTAAAAGGGAAACGGAAAGAAATAGAAGAAGTCCATGACAAAAAAAAATTGAAAATGATATTAAATGTGCGTGTGATTGACACATGCGAAAACGACACTTCTTTTTCTTCTTCTTCAAAAAAGCAAAGGGAGAAAAAAAAGTGAGCTGAGCGGAAGCATTGGTTTTGCGTTTCAGAAAATGAGAAAAAGCTTTTGTCTTGCTTCATTTATATAATGGCATTCATTAAAACCATGGAAGAAAAAGAGAGAATTTTCAGATGGAATACAATCTTCTAATTTGGGTCACAGATGCGACCTTCAACTATATTTTTTTATCTGTAGCTTTTGCTGTGTTTTTTTTCAACTATTTTTTATTGAAAACGCTTTCAATTAAATTTGAAGAACAATTGTTGAAAGGAATTGCAAAAAAATCTGACAAATTAGTCCGTTCGATAGTATATTGTCTTCTTTAGAAAAAATAAAATGAAAGAAAAGGTAAATTGGAACACAAAAATTTTTTTGCGTTCATACTTAATCAGAAATAGAGACAGAGAGAAAAATATAAAACAAGGAATGTCAAGAGTTATATCACAAATTTTTTTTAAAAAGTGTTCACAAAAACAAATGATTTGAAGTTTAATAAGAAAAAGAAGGGGGGATTTTTTTCTTCAGATATTTTTGACAAGCATTTTGTCAAGGTTTTTGTTGGTTTGATGATGAAAACGAGAAGAGCACAACTGCCGTCTGTCAAAAAAACAAAGAAAATAAGTTGGTGGAGGCTTTAAGAACATGAACAAAATAATATTTCATTGTTTTTGCGGTGTGTTAAATTGTTTGGAAAAAAACAAATGTGGAGAAAAAAAGAATTGGGGCATAATCAAAAAACGAAAAAGTAGAAATAAATAAACTAATTCAGAGAGATTTTCTGGAAAGAATTAATGCCATATTTTAGAAGAAGGGAAAAATAGAAGAATGTTTGCTTTTTCAAAGAAATTGCAAATTTTGGTTTACTTTGGAGAGTCTTTTGCGACAACCGCAAAGATGACTTTAATGATGATTTTAAAGTCAAGTTAAAAAGACATAAATTGTTTAAGCAAGTAAGCATATGGGAAAAAAATTATCTCAAAGGAAGCTATTAAAATGTAATGCCTCTGGATTGAAGTAGTAATAGCACATTGGATACACATTTTTTTTTCTTTTTTTTGCGGATATCAATGTTTTTTAATTTATGGTATTATTCAGAAATACTTTTTGCTGCCAGTTGAACGGACGAAACAAGTTTGCATAAAAACCAAAATTAAAAATATTGAAACCAGAAATTTTGTTATCAAATGCAGTCAAAAATCAAAATATATTTCAATTTAAAATTTTAGAAGCGAAACTAATCGGGTCGTTAAGAGGATTTAGAGATGCGAAATTTTTTTGACCATTCCCCCCGCCCTCTCACACTAATTTTGGACAACTTTTTTTGGTCCATTGAAGTGCCTTGATTCAATTTCTATCTTTTTGGTAATGAATAAAAGAAAAAAAAGTGTTGATGAAACTTGACTTCAAAAAAAGTCAACAGAAAAAAAAATAAGCTTCTTCGTTAAAGGAGAGAAAAGAAAGAAATAACGTAACTTTTATGAATAAGCATAATCAAAGAAGGAGAAGGAGAAGAAGAAGAAAAAAAAAGTGCGATGAAGATCAGAGAGATTAAATTATATAAAAGTGCGTGACAGTGTGGCTTAACGGGTACTTAACTCATTTACAAAATATTTATCCCTCTCTCTTTCTACGATCAGATCAATTTAGCAACAAAATTAAATATAAAAAAATCTTTATAAAAAAGCAACTTGCCAGTTTTGTTACCAATTTGGTAAATGCACAAAAAAAGAAACAAAAAGATAAAGTTAAATTTTTCCCTTAAGAGTAATAAAAAACGAGAATTTAAAAGTATTTTGGCAGATTAAAAAAAAGCTTTCAAACAAATGACACAATGAAAATTTGAGTCTTTTACTAAAAATTAAAACCTACTTGGATAATGTTGCGGAGTGTGACATTCTATTCTCGTTCCGGTTCCTCTGGTATTTAAAGGATATACATCAAGCCTGGATTTTCGAAATGATTCAATAAATGCTGAGCGAACAATCGTTGAGGGGCTTCGAACAGTGCCATAAATATTTGTTGCAGAGCAATGATATGTTGTACTTTCATGGGATTCTTTATTAATTGGAATTAACAATGAACCCCCAGATATAATGTAACTTGTATTACTTGCGTCCAAATCAATCTACAAAAAATTTAATCCTTGATAATCACAATTTCACTTGAATATTAACCTCTTCAACTCCACTCTTAAACCACTTAATTTGTGGAACAGGATTTCCTACTGCTTTACATGGAACTGTAACAAAATAACTATCGGGCCGACTTGCATAATGATAAGCTAATTTTGGCTCTTCAACAATTTGTGGCATACCACGAGGAAAAAGTGCTTGCTCATATAACAGAGTTTTTCGAGTAAGTGATGAAAGTGAGCATAAAAATGGATATGAACTTGTTGCAGCAACAGTAATCCTAAAAATTTGCTTAAAGGCTAAAGGCAAAAAAAAAACTTTCAAAAAATTACAATTCAAAATGTTTATCAACTTTTCTTTGTAATGCTAAATTTTTGTCATGCTCATCTTCAATTTTTGTTGACATCCACAAATTATATGATAGCTGTGGATTTTCCAATACCGTATCCATTCCACCAACAAGCCATGTCAACTCTGTTATTCCTGCTGATAATGGCTCCTATAATTTATATTTGTATTTTTTTGGTATCTATTTAAATATTAATTTTACATTGATAAGATCTGTAAGATCATTAATTAATGATTTATTTTCTTGTTCATTTTTAACAATATTTACAAGTTCCGCTCCATGCATGATACATTCTTGTTTTGCTTCATCAGATGTTGCGGGATTAAAAAATAATCTAACACATATATCACCAGCGGGTTGCCATCCAAGAGGACAAACTGATTGATCTAAAATAATATTTTCATGCTTTTCATCTTTCTTTTCTACTTTGAGGTTTAACCCCCTTTCACTTTCATGCTTGTTTAGGAAAAATTATAAAAGCTCATTTTAACTGACTATGCCCAAAATAAAAATCATTTAAACAAAAATTGGATAATCATAGGGTTGAACGATTTATTTTAGCTTTTCTTCTTTTTTTTCTTCTTCCTCTTTAGTCGATACACTCTTATAATTTGAGCTTCTCTTTTTTATATTGAAAAAAGGAAAAAAAGATGCTCTTGAGATTAGCAGTCAGTTAAAAAGTGCTTGAGTATGACTTAATTGAGTCAAAATAAAATAAAATAAATGTTTATAATTTTTAAATAATAAAATTTTGCCTATCATTTTCTTTCTTCTTTTTTTAAAAGATGATGATGAAAATTAACTGTTTTGTAAAAAATAAATTATGCCAAAACGATTAAATTTCAAATAACAATACCGAAGCATTTGATATTGCTACATTTTTAAGTTTCAACTTTCTGTCCCAAAACTTTTTTTGGGGATATTGGAATAAAGATGCTGCAAAGGTCAATTTGAATGGCACTTTGTTGTTTTCTCTCTTTTATCCTTCCTTCTTTTTTTTAAAATGTATATTACAAATCCTCAATTCAATGATTTGGGATGCGGCAAATTAATTCAAAAGTTAAAAAGTCAAAACAGTTTTGCTTTCTTTGATCTTTTGAAAATAAATAAAATGGTTACATTTTGCACTTAAATAAATCGCATTTTTTTGTTTCACAAGATTTACGCCATTTGACAGCTGAACGAAAAAGAATCGCTTTTTTGCCGCTTCATTGCGCAGCAGCACTTTTTGCTTTTATTATTATATCTTATTTTTTTGAACGCATCCTTTTTGCCGCTTTTTTAAGGTCAATGCTTATGTAATTGATGGCGGCTATTCTGTAACACCATCACATAATTGAAAGAACAGATTTATAAAAGTTAAATAAATGAAAGAAAAAAAAAGACTTACCGAGAAGGATTGATTTTGTCTCACGCCTTGGCTTTGAATTTAAAACTTGCGGAAGTATCATAAGAATAATTAAAAAGGTTAAAATATTTGAATGGCCTCGACATTGTGGCCTTAAAGTTTGTTTAGAAACCATTAGAAAATAAAAAAATAAAATAGAATTCAAATTTTTAAATAATATAAATTTTTCTTCGCATAGCGTTGGATATTATCTGAAAAAGAAAGAAAAAATTGTGACTTGTAAGTTTTCTTATTTTATAATAGCATGTCAGAATCTCTTTTTCTTTGCTGTAATTCAAAAAAATGTATATCAAAATCAAAAATATCTACGACGTAGTAGTAGCTTGGGGGTCAGGAAACAATACTTGAGTCAAAAGTTTAAAAAAAAGAAGGCAAAAAAACGGAAGGAAATTTACACTTAAGGAATTTTCAAGCATGTCCAAAAATGGATTACTGTGAAGATTAAGAAAAATGGAAAAAAAAACTAACTGACATCAAAATTTGACATTCGGAAACAAGCTATTACATATCAGTTAAAAACAATCCAACTTTTTTTTCATGTATAAATTATTTAAAAGACAAAAAGTTTTTTTTCGAGCTATGTTTTTGAAAGTTTGAAAGAAATCCCAAAATCACCCCTTTTTTACTTTCAAAAAAAATTAAAGCATAATAAATAAATGCCGAAAAAAGAATGCATTAAATAAGTTCATTGAGTACATTAATCAAAAAAGAACAATAAAAATAAAAGGAAAAGAGAGAGAGAAAAAGTTACTTCAACGCCTTTGTTGCCGACAAATGATATCTCATCATCAAGAAAGATATAGAAAGAAAAGCAGAGAATTCTTTTTTGGTGATCGGCACGCGCAAGCTGGTTTGGGCGCGGCTTTAAATAAAAAGAGGGGATGAAGGAGGAGGAAGAAACAGAAGACTTCGCGCAAGAAAAAAGAAAAAAAGAAGAAGGATCCAAAAACATTGCTTGTCTTTTGCTGCTTTAAATTGACAAAGAAAAAGCAATAGTTTTTCAAGCAAAAAAATAAATGAAGAAGAAGGAAGGGATTATAACCATTTAACATTCAATGGCTTAAACATATGATTGTCTTCGGCAATTTAGGACATTATCGGCAGCATCAAAAAACATAACCAAATGACAAATTAGTTTTTTTGATTATTGCAAATATATGGGAAAAGAAGTAAAAAAATAATACAAAAATACTTTTTTTTGTTAGCTCTTTAAAAATATCTTCAAGAAGACTTCATTGGATAACAACAACCACAATCTTTTTTTGCTTCTTTTTTCAACTTTTTCTTTCTTCTCTCCAAAGCTATGAAACTTTGAACATAAAATAAACAAAACACAGTCGAAAAATCGCTTCCTATACATACAAACATATATATATATATATATATTTTAGTGCCAAATTTAACAATAAATGCAACGTTTTTTTTGTTTCATGAAAAGAATTTAATGCCTGGGAATTTTTTTAGCAAAGGCAAAAACAATCGCAATTTGCAGGCTTTTTTAAGGTTTTATGTATACAATAATAGTATAAAAAAGTACTACTATTGTTAAGTTTAGTTTTACATATGCCTTTTAAAAAATATTTTAAAAAAATGTTTTTTACAAAAAAAAATAATAAAAAGCGTAATAAAGTGAAAGAATTTCCTAACGAATGATGATGCTTAATAATGAGTGAAGTATCTTCACATGTCACTGACCAAAAGCATCGATAAAAACTATTGTCATTTCAATAGTGGTCAATGTTTTCAACTTGCTGACAGCTGGTTGACTGGTTTTCATTCAATTGGGTTCAAATCTCGAGCATTAAAGACAAAAAAAAGTTTAATGCCAACGCGCATTTCAATTTTTAAGTTGACTTTTAGCACCCGTTGCTTAAATTTCTCTCATCTCCCCTCTTTTTGTTCTCTCTCAAGAGATCATCATTTGCTTCAATTTATCCAGCATTTGTCAACAATAGGAGCTTCAAAAAATTTTAAAAAAAGTGAGAAAAAGTTTAATCATTTTATGTGGGTCATAAATTAACATAAAATTTCTCCATTAAATAAAGGATTAAAGGATATTAGATAAGCAAAATTTTTTTAGGGGTTTTAATGGTATTACCAGCCAATAGAAATTTAAAAACATAAAAAGCTAATATTCTTACAAAAATTTAGAAAACAAATTTAACATCAAAAAATCATTGCCAAAAACAGCCATTTAAGACAAAAAGCAAACGATGAAAAAAAAGCTTGAGAAAAAAACACGGACGCGCAACTAACTTAATCGGAAGTCAAATCCTCTTTTTTTGTCTTTCTTATTTTTTTTGTCTTCTGCTTTTTGCTTTAAGAAAACGGCTGAAGAAAAGATATGTTTTACACAATTGTTTAATCCTATTCTGTTGCGCAGCAGGAAAAACAGTATTCTTATTTTTCCTTTCTTTCGCTCTGGAATAAAAACAGGCTGTTTAAAAAATTTTTTTTCCCAAACTGCGGTTATGCTATTAAAAAAACAATATGTCAAAAAAAAGCAAATTTAAGATATTGGCAAAAACAGAAGGGAACAAAAAAAACTTGGATTTATAATGATGCAAAAGAAAAATGAACAAAGATTTCTCGAGAGTAGCAAAAAAAATGGCTAAACCTGTAACAGAGAGAAGCACACTAAAACTAAGTAAGAGCCTTTAATACGGAAAGGCATCTGCAAATATTAGATGCGGTTTTTTAGGGAGGTTATAGTTGAAAGAAGAGAAGGAGATATTAAACCTTGTTGTTTTTTTATATGCAAACAATTGCAAAGCTTTTAAATAGACAAAAAAAAGACAAAGCTTAGCTTGAAAGATAAAAGAAAGACATATTTTTGCTTTATTTTAAATATGCTAAAATCTCTAAAATTCAAGGTTTTATGCTATATCTTTTTTCCTTTAAACTAAACCCTATAAATAAAGAAAAACATCAACAAAAAATTTTGTGTACACAGATATACCCCCCCCCCCCCCCTCCACATCATTTTTCTATTTCTCTTATAGCGTGAATAAACGGAAACATAGTCTCGGTTTCATATCTTTTTCTTCTTCCGATACTTTTCATCAGAAATCCAAATAAGCTAAACGCAATAATACAGCAGCTAAAAAAAGTGCGCAAGAATCAGGTGTAGAATGACTTTTTTGAAGGACCATACTCAATTGGAAATTGTATCCGACTGTTAGCGTGTCAAAGCACTTTTGGTCCTCTTCCATCTATTCTATTCTATTCTTTCTTTTTTCTCTCTTTTACATTCATTCATTCATTCATCATAGCCGTTTTTAAACGGATATCTTAAACACTCATCGCCTTCCTGTTTGACGCTTTTATAATAACAATAATATTCTTTTCTTCTTCAAAACAAGTAAAAAAGAAAGAGAAGCAAAAGTGACAAAAAAATGAGGTAAAAATTTTCTTGCAAAAAAAACCCTTGACAGACGATGATCCAAGCTCTTAAAAAAACACTTAACAACAACCACATATTAAAAAAACAATGTCTGGATTTTTTTTTCAATGGAAAACTAAACTGTAATGGTTACAATGATGATCTTGAAATTGTAGTTTTTTTTGAATATTTTGAAATTGTCGAAAAAAAGTCAAATATTTTGGAAATATTTATCATTATTTAAATCTGCATTGAACTTAATAAAGTCATGAAATATTATTATAGAATATATCTTTAAATGCTTTTCCTATTTTTGCTTCGCTAAATTTTACAAGCGTCTTTAAAGCTATTGTTTTTTTCAAACAGAAAGATTATAATAATACTTACATAAAAGTAATTATTGTAATATATTACAGTAACCTTTTGTACTAAAGTTTAGTTTCAAAATTAAAATAATTTTAACAAACTATGAACTTTTGTCTCTGAAAGACCCCTTTTTTGTTTTGATTACTTTATTTTTACATTGCATTTTTTTAGAAAAACAAAATAAGGTGTTATTGAAAGTTTATTTGTACGTCAAAGATTCATTTGTTGATAAAAGAAATATAGAAGAAGAGAGAGAGAGAGATAGGTTTGTTTAGCCGCGATGCATAATCATAGGCCCATATTTGGCTGCGTATAATGTTGAGATCATGTGAGCGCATTGATTTTGGGAATAATCATGTATGCGTTTTTGTTCTGTTATGCGTTTAAGAACATTTAAATCAAACGGAATTGCGTCAATATTACTTGCATCAGCTATTCTTTCTTGAATACGTTGAGCAAATTTTTCTGATGCTTCATTGATATTTCGTCTCATTGGAGGCAAATATCGAACATTATAAATAATTCCGAATGAAGTCATTAATCGGAAAAGATACGGTAGGAATGTATCTTCCTTCCAAAATGCATCACCCAATCTAAAAAAAGTTGTTTTTATTTTTATTTTCAAAGAAAACAAAAATCTAACCGAGGATCTTGAGTTATTGAAATCGGATAAAAATCAACATTTTCGACAAAACAGGCTTTGCGAAATTGCGAAACTGATGTACCATTGCTGCAATACCCTTCAGGAAAAAGCAAAATAGGATCTTTTGTTTCATTTGAAGCATATGAAATAATAGATTTCTAAAAACAAATTAATTAATTAAGGTTGTTGTTCTTTTTTTTTATCAATTAGAGCTTACTTGAAATTCTTTTCTTTCATGCGCATTTGCTCTTTCCAACCATAATGTTGATCCAACCCGACCAGCAGTTTTTTCAACCCATCCAATAATTCCGCTATGCTTTTGTCCAGTTACAGTATACCCCCAATCATGCGCATCAGCAAAAAGTAATTGAATGTCATTAGCACTTAAATGATTTGCAACAGAAATTCCAGGGGCTTTTGGTTGATTTTTATTTCCATCAATATAATTTCCTATTACACCAATTGAAGCACAAAATAGACGAGAAAATGCTTTACCAATATAAACAACTTGATCATGACTGTATTCATGAAGGAATGAACCAATTGCAGCAGTTGTAAGAAAGATAATGGAAGCAATTAATAAACAAATTCTTATTGGAAGTAAAAAAAGAAATCTAAAATAAATACTTTAATATTTGATGCTTTCCTCATTAATTAATAATTTTTGTTATACCTTATTCCCAAACTACCACAATATAAAAACCATTGTTGCATAGACTCGTATCCATTGTAAACGCTTAAAAATGGTGATGACAAAAAATTCCAGTAATTAATTGGCGAAAATTCACATGTGAATAATAAATCATCCTGCAACTCATTTCTTTTTTATTTAAAATGATAATCAATCAAAGTTTAATTAAATTCATTCTTTTAATGTTGAATAAAATAAATTTCTTTGTTCTTTTTTTTTTTTGAGCATTTTTTTTTTCGTTGGTTCATGAGTACTTTGGACATTTAAAACATTTTTTCTTATCAAATTATTTATCACCTAATACCTCAAGGAGAAAAAGGTAATATTCAGACAAGCGATTATGGCTTTTATGATCACTTAACCCTTGTGTTTTAAAGCTTTTTTTTTCAAAGAAAACTGAAAGTTTTTAAGCGAAAAGTACTAATAAAAGAACATTCTTGATTGATAGTTTTATGTCTTAATCAACTCTTTCGTTATCAACCAACCACACGTGGTAGTACGCAATATGGTACCACCACTTCCTCCCTCCCTCCTTCTCTCTCACTTTTTCTTTTTTATAGCTAAAGTTTGAGTTGACTTTGAACTTACTTGAATGATTGCTTCAACACCAGCTTGTAAAATTTCTGTTTGAATATCGAATAATTCAAAATCTAATTCTTCTTCTGATAAATCAATAACATTATTATTTTCGTTAGTAGCAGAAGTTTCTTTTGATGCTTGAGAATATCGTGCAGCAATATGATCAATAAATCGTCCACAATGACGTCGTTCGATAATTTTTAGACGTTTTCCGGGTAAAGATTCTTCATCAAGTTGAATTCCAAAGTTTTCTTGAAGATAAATTACAAATGCAGCATAAATTTTAGGAATATCTCCCCAGCTTTTACCAAATAAAATACATGCAACTGTAATAGCAACAACAAATGTAATTATTGACGAATAAATACAAAGTAATGCAGAAAGCATTTCGTTTGTATCTTCTTCGAGATAGAAGAACACTTTACCCTATAAAAATAAAGAAATTGTATCTTTTTTTCTTCTTAAAAATGGCAACAGTGTTTTTTTGAATATAAACGCAATCGAAAAACAAAGGTATTTAAAGCACGTTTGAAATAGATAAACGAAAGAGATCGAAATATACAGATAAAAAACATGGTAATAAGCTGTTTATAAGGGACGAAAAAAATAAATAAAGGAAAAACATTTTTCAAGAAATTACTTCAAAAGGATGGATGGGCGGAGAAACAAAGAAAAACAAGAATGATAGGAAAGTAGAAGAAAACACACACTTAAAAGTCATTAAACTAATGATAAAACATAAGACTCGGGTTTGATTGTCCATAAATAATGTATCGAATTAAAACAAGACCAAAAAATGTTTTTAAATTTAAAACATCTGAAAAAAAATCCGAGCCACTGCGACAACAAAAAAAATGCGCTTTCTGCGTGAAAAATGATGTCGAAAAAAATAAAACAAATGAGAAAAAATCAGTTGTTTTTCAATTGAAAAAAAGGTAGTTAGTCTTTGGACCATGTTGAAACCCATGCTTAATTTCTATTTTTATTTTCGTAAAAAAGGTGTAATTTGTTTAAAAAAGTCTTAGTCATTACGAAACTTTTTTTCTTATTTTTTCCATTTGAAATGATGCATCACTGGCAAGTGTTTCAAAAATGATCCAAACTGTTAAGCTTAAGCTTCAAAACAAATATTATCAAAACCAAAAATGGTGTTTAAAGTTTGCATAAGCATTTTAAAAAAGTTTTTGCATCAACTTAGCCGAAACTATTTATTTCTTCCTGTCTTCACAGAATTTTTGCACATTTGTACGTAAAAATTGTTCCCAAAAAATGTGGTTATTAACATTAATTTTAGTTAATCTTGTTCAAAGTTTGTTTTAATAAATGCAAAACTTTTTGATCCTTTCATAATTTTAGTTGTTGTGGGATTAATAGAATGCAATAATGGCTGTATCGGAATTGCCGGTTGTCCGGCACAAGAATATCCATGTGACGGTAATTTCTGTTTTTTTCGTAAGTTGCTACAGTATACCTGCAACCCTCCTCTCAAGTTTAATAAAAGCAAAATGTTATAGTTCGAGAAACAACCATTTTACCTGGATATTTAAATAGCAGTATTACTAAACGAGGTTGTCTTATGGATAATTTATTATTTTATCGCCAAAACTTTTCCGCTTACACTTTAATTAATACTTGTTCAACGGTGTAAGCTATAAACATTTTTTGTAAAAACTTCCAATAAAATATGATTTTTTAGTGTTATTGATAGCATCGACTATCACTTAAAAATATGTGATAATGAAAATTACTGTGCCCATGACTGTTTTAATCCCCAACCATATGATCCATATACGTTAAATACTCCATCACCAACTTATTACCCCCTTCCAACCACAACCACTTATTATCCTGCCTCTACGACAAACAACAGTACTTCAATTATAAATAATTTTATCCTACTTTTTCTGACTCTATTACTTTTTGTTTAATGTATAAAACATGAGAAATTTTCGCTTTGTAAATTTATCACAAAAAGCCCATTTAAAATAACCACAAAATAGCAACTTTCCAGAAAGAAGCTAAAATTCATATAAAATAAAATACAAAAGTTAGCAATAAAAAAACTGAAACCAACTGACAAAATAAGGAGAATAAATAGATATAATAATTAGAAATTCAGCGGGAATACAACTTCTACATAACAGATTTTGTAGAAAATATAAAAAAGTTTACAGAATAAATTAAAAGCAGAAATGTGAACGCGCCACTAGCATTAAAAAATATCAAAATAAAAGAAGTTCAAAAAAGAATAAAACAGCACAGTTCAAAGATATCAATGGAATTACAGCATTTATTCATTATCTTCAAGACTCAAATGAGTTATCTTGGTGAAATCAAATTGTTCTGTTGTTCCACGTTTGAAGACATCTAAGACATCAGCGCTTGTTGTTTCAAAATGAGTGGTTGGATCATAGGATTTAGTAATAAAAACTTGTGATTCTTCTCCAAGATCAACAGGTTCATAGACATCAGATACTCTGACGAATCTAAAAAAAAATTTAAGAGATAACAAAAACATAATTTTACAATTTCTCACTTTTCAGCAATGGGTCCTAAGAGTTGAAGACCAGGTAAAATTTCAGCTTCTGGATTGCTTGTTTCAACAGTAGTAGATACCATAGCAACAAACCATCCTTTAGGAGCAACCATATTAGCATTCGAAACGCAAGAAATGTAAATATCGAAATGACGACCAACTTGCTTTTGTGGAATGATAATTTGACAACTTGCAGCATCATTTGTATTTGGAATTGGATGATTAAGAATGCAAATAGCACGAATTACTTGACTAATTTTCTTTACACGTTCAGGAACATATGAAGGATCACAATAAACTTGTTTACATTTTGCAACTTCATCGCCACTTCTAACTCCAACAACTTTACCATTTTCAAACACAATTTCATCAACCTTCTTGTCGAGCATGTAAGTACCACCATAAATGGCGCTAAGACGAGCAAAACCTTGAGGAAGTTCACCAAGACCATAAAGAGGATACAAGTAAGGAGATTTTCCATAGCGAGCAAGAGAATCGCTATATAAACGGATTCTTTCAACAGCGGGGGGAAATGGTTGTTGCTTGTATAAATCATCGCGATAAAGAGCAAGGGCATGACCAGTAAAATCAGCAGTATTTTCATCAAGCCCGAATTTTTCATAAACTTGTTGCATGGTTGAATTTTTAGGATCCAAACCTTCCCATGTTTGTTGATTATTTGGATCAAATGTTTGAGCCCAAACAAGGAATTTCTTAAAGCGACGCTTTTCAAACATTCCCATAAGGCTGGTAGCCAAAGCTTCCATTTCATCAGCAGGTACTTTATAAACTTTTCCACCTTTATAAACGTAAGATCCTTCAATTGATTTGAATTCAAGATAACGAGTAACACCAGTATGAATAAGAAGTTTGACCAAACTACCATTAGCCATCAAAAATTTAGGAATCAAATCAACATTCCAATCACGACCACGTCCCATTTCAGGTGCAGGCTTCTTATTAGCACCAAAAAATTGTTCATAGCATTGTTCGAGAGGAGTAAGCGATGCACTTTCGCCACCATAATAATTGTTTCGGTCAATATGAAGAACCTTCTTGCCCGAAACAGAAAGCATACCAGAAATAATACATTCCTGAAAATAACACATAGATTAGAATCTTTAGATAATTGAAGTTTACCTTAAGACCTGTTCCAAGAACAATAGCGTCGTATTCCTGATCCATCTTGTCGACAAAAATTAAGCGAATTAACAGCAACTCTAGCTAAAAATTAGAAGCGTGTTTCAACGAGAATAAACTATACATTTATAAAGATAAAACAGCAGTAACACTGTTTTCTGTTGCAACAACAGATTAAAATCAGTTAAATTAAACAAAGACATTAAATTAAAATCTTTATATCAAAACATACATACATAAAATTTTATGAGCGTTTAGCAATTACCGCGTAATTAACAAGATCAAAACTAGACCATGACCACCTATTGGTAGCAGGGTTATAAAGTACTCCTAATGGTTTAGAAACCCGACAATTGCGTTCTTCAAGCCCTCGCTGCAATTTTTCGGGTTCAACAAGCTTTTCCCAATCATGAACACCAGGAGGAACAATCCCAAGAACATTTTCGGCTAACCAGATTGCAAAAATTCTACTAGTAACGGTTTTGTTAATAGTAGTAAAAAATAAGGGAGCACCACGTTTGCATAATCTGACGCATCCATCCAAAAATGTACTCAAATCGGAAACATGTTCAATAATTTCTGAAGCAACGACAGCATCATATTCTAAACAATCAAAATATTATGAATAATCTACGATAAAAACTTACTTCCATGATTAGTAAGGGCAAAATCTTCAACGGTAGAATTATGGAATTTTAAATTTTTACCAATATCTTTTAATGTTTTCTTGCATGAATATTCAGCAACACGCAAAGCTTGATGACTCAAATCAATACCATCGACTTGAGCACCAAGACGTGCTAGAGGGATTGATAAAAGGCCACCGCCACATCCAATATCAACAATTTTAAGACCTTCTAATGATTTCGGAGTTGTATCCTAAAATAGGAGATAATTATTAAGAAAGTCGTAAATAAACCCACCCTACCCAAGCCATTAACTATCCAAGGAACACGCAAGAGGTTGTAAGAATGTAAAGGTTTAAAATGTCCTTCTTCATCCATCCATTCATGAGAAAGTCTTTCAAATGTAGCAATTTCAACAGGATCAACAGTACGTGAAACAGTAGATATCTTACGTACCTTGCATTTCAATAGTTGACCGGTTGCATAGCAACGAGAACGAACTAACATATTAACAGGAAGAAATTGTTCAAATAAAACCTAAGTACATAACCTATTAAACCTAAACAATAATTCATAATGAAAAAAAAGAATCAAGTTGTATGATAAGTAATGGTAATCTCGATGTTACGGTTGTAAAAATATGACAAGAAGTTTTTTCTATTTTTTACTTATAAAAGGCACCCAATACGCTATCAGACAAAACATATCCTATAGACTTCAAAATTATACAAAAAAACATTTCTATTCTTTTTGAGTAAGGAAGCGAGATAAAAAGTCTTTTGGTTTAGCTTCAACGTTTTCACGGAAAAGAAAATTTCGAACATGATCTTTGTTGTAAAACTTATATTCGATGCTTTTCAAGTGCTAAAAAAATACAGTAACAATCGAAACAAAAAGGGTTTAAGCAAACCTGATGGCATTCTTCAACTTCTCGATCAATAACTCGAGCATCAGTTAAATGAGCTTTTTTATCAAATTGCTTTTTAAGAACAGCCCGGAATACAGGCAATGGCATATCTTTCATGTCATAATCAAACCAAAATCTTGGAGCAACACGTTGCCTGAAAATTAACGTTGTCAAAAAACATAGAAAAATTCAAAAAAAAAGTCTGATGAATAACCCAAAAAAAACAGAAAAAGCGACACAGACGTGGTAAATTCTGTCATTATACAAAAAAAGACATACACGAACGGGGGGTAACAAAATCCGGAACAATCAATAAGCGAGCAATAAAAAACTGCGCAAAATGAACTGCGAAATGGTCATAAGGCTGAACCGGACTGACGTGTAAACAGAAACGACAAAAAAATTGTTACAAGAGAGACGACAGTGAACGAAAAAAGCCAGGATAAATCCGCTAACAGGCATAAATGATTATTTTCAACGTTGGTCTTTTTTAATTTTTTTTTGAAGAACAATGCGTATGCGCGTGTCAAACATAGTAAGACTAAACGCAGAAACCAACGCTACCCCTTCAAGCCATGTTGGATTCGCTTTTGGCACAAATAAAGTCGCACATTTTGCAGGGACAGTCGTGCGCTCTCTCGTTATGTGTTGTCGACGAGTTCTCTTTTGCTTCCATGTTGAAAAGAGCACAAGCAAACTCAAATTTTTTCTTCATTTTTTTTGCAAACGCATCAAGGATTTCATGACAAAACATAAAGTAGCAGTAATGAGAAGGAAAAAGGTAGAGCATAACATTTAGATTCTTCTACTTTTGACATTATTGTAAAATTAATATGGGTAGATGCAAGTGCACAAATACAAATCATGAGGAATATAAAACAAACAAATTTGACACAAACTTACAATTCTTTATAAACGGCTAAAACACGAGCACGAGCTTCTTCACGAGAAGATGAAATAATTGGGGTGACATGACGAGTTAAAGCTTCAGCACTAGCTTTAGTAACACGAGCAGATGGACCAGCCATAATTATTGCAAAGTTTCTACGTGAGAATTCTAAAATCCAGATATATATAATAGCCATAATGTTTACATAAAAAGCTTACCAAAGCTTCAAGAAAATCTAACTGCCGCTCAACTTTTGAGATAGAATCGTCAATTTGTGCAAGACGTCCTTTGCAAGAAACTTCTAAAACAAAAAAAGCTGTTTAACAAAAAAAGGATGACAAATGTTTAAAATTTACCAAATTGTGTTAAAAATTCAGCAATATTTTTAATATTATCAGAAATAAGCTGAATATATTCACGATTATCCCAATCTTCTTTTAATTGTCTTTGGACAGAAAGCTGAATGTTTCCGACATTCATTAATAAAAACTATAAAAATAAAAATAGTTACCGAAGCAGAAGCTGAAAAGATGATGAATGAGAGCGCGCATACGAAACACGATCGAGAAAAACATCAACAATATTTTTTTAAAAATTCTCAAAACGAATACATGAATGCATCGATTAGAAATTTTTTTGGCAGCAGTGTGTTTTTTAAAGTGTATTTTAAAAACCTAAAAATTTAATGATGTGTCTAAGTTTTTATGTTTATAATATATAATACAGCTATGTCTCCAACTATATGTAATACACAAGAAAAAGTTTTTTTAAAAGACTGCTAGAAATATATTCAAAGGCATTTACAGTTAATAAATCTTTATACAGTAATACCTCAATGCCATAAAAGATGGAGCATTGTGAAAAGCAAACCCTCTGAATTTTGTGTCATTTTATGAATAGCTCGAATAATAAAGCATTTATATTTCCCAGTTTCCTACTATTGTTGCTATTTCTATTGCTAAAACTGTATTAATATTGCTGCATGTAATCGTTACTATTACACAATCATTCTATAACTTTAATGTAAACGATTACGGTAGCGCCATAATTTTGGAGCTAAATACTGGATACATAGAAATTCCACTAAATACTGTCATAAATATACCAATAATAAAATCAAAATTTGTTTAACAAAATTAGAAAAAAAAGTTTAGTTCACCTTTTTGCTTAGGTGAGTTTGCTTAAACCCCCTGCGGAAGAAGCACAAGCAATGCGCATAATTATTTTTTTCCAGTTAGACTATTCGTGTAATCCAAGCCAGAGTCTTAGATAGCGAAGAAATCTCATAAAATTTGTTCAAGAAATTCTCCCAAGGTTTTTTTCGAAAGTTTTTTCCTGTGTTTTTTGTTTGTTTTTCGATGAGAACTCAATGGCAACAAAATCAAAAAATTATTACTGGGCAAAAAGTATTATAAATTTCTGCATCATGAATTTCTTGATCAGTAATTTTTTTAAATGTATTTATTTCCTAACGCCCAAAGACAAAAGTACAGTAATAAAATAATTAAATACAATCACAAAAAAAATATAGTGCACTATAAGTTTTTATTTTTGGATAGCTAGCAACCATCTGGATCAAGGGATCCTCCAATGATTCGATCACTTCATGTAATACCGTCCTTCAAAGTGAAAGATCATCATCACTTCTTTTGCCATGCATGAAAGATGTTTTCTGATAAAAAAACTGAACATGAGAAGATACATCATTTCAAGAAGAAAAAATTTATCCTAAAAAGTAAGCTTGATAAATATTCCAACAAAAAACAATGAATTGCAGAATTACCATTTGCAAATTTTCCGTCGAATAAATTTGGAAGATCGTAATCTTCCAGAGCTTGATAAAAGGGTTTCTAAAAAATAATTGCATGTAGTAGTTACATGTGCAAATAATAAATAAAAACTTACAATTTTAGGGCTGAACGGCATTTTTCTATGTTCTTCATCATTCCGTTCCATCGAATATCGTACTGATAAGCAACCTTAGCATTTTTTGTATCAATTTCATATCCATTTGTTTGAGCGACAATTTCTTTTTATTGAGGTGAAGGAGGAGGAATTGATGGGAGTTGTCCAAGTTCGGGAATTGAGAAGAGTTCAGGTTCACGAGAAAGGGGGCACTAAGGGGACAAAGAAGTTGGTGAACTATGTAACTGAATTTTTCAAAGAAAAAAAGATTTTTTGTTGCCGAAATTTACATAAACGTTTTTTTTGCTTATTTTCAAAAGTTTACTTTATTATCAATTATTTCAGAGACAAATTCAAAAGTTAAAAAGGAATGTATTTATTACAAAAGAGAACATAACATGGATTTTTTGCCTGCAGGATTACTTTTAATGCTTGTAACACTGGTAGCTGAAATAGGTCCAATTGGAGGAGCATGAGCAGGTGGTGGTGGTGGTTTATTGCCATTTGTTTGTTCTCCAACATTTGACATTGGTGGAGATGGTTTAGTAGTTTCAATGGGTTTATTTGGTACATGAGTAGTTTTAACTGATACCGTATCTTGATTAGCTTCAGGTATTTCACTACCGTTGCCTAAAAAATTTTAAAATATTAATATTTAAAATTATGGTGAACAAGAAGCGACAAAAAACGGTATATTTTTTTAAATCTTTTTTTTTCAGTGTTGCTTTCCTTAATTTTCTTATTTGTTTTAAGTCGCTTTCAGCCGCTTTTTGTTCACTAACTTTTGTGATTGGTGCTCATTGTGTTGATATGTGGAACGCTACCTACTTGCATAACTGGATGCACTTTGTATGCGTTTTGATCGTCGTTCTTGACGAATTGTCATATTTGCAGGAGTATTATGCAGACAAAGGATAGGCAGTTGTGCGGTTTCTGTAAGCAAAATCAGAATTCTACTCGCATCATTTGAAACAATAACGCAGGAAATTTGTCGATGTGTGTTAAAAGAGCTATACATTTTGCTTGTTTCTGTGCTCCATGCTTCTAACCATCCATCTTGATCAGCTAAAATTTTTATATTTGTTGTCGTTTACTTTCGATTCTCTAATTCACCTGACAAAATAAGACTATTATCCAGAGTAATTTGAACTGCAGAAATTACAGATCGAGCAGTTATTGAACGTTTTACGGCACCAGTTTGTACATCCCAAATATAGATATGTTTATCTTGGCCACCACTTATAACCACTTTACCATCTTCTGAGACGCAACAACATGTTACAACGTCATCATGACCAACCAAAATTTGTGTAAGAAATCCCGTATCAATTTGCCAAATTTTTAATGATTGATCCATTGAACCTGTCACTAATACAGTACCAGATTTATTTGCACAATAGCATACAATTTCTTCGTTGTGATATACTTTTGTTTTTACCGTAAGCTTATTTTCAATTAAGGACCAAATATTCATTCTAAAACAAATTTATTACATTTTTTTATTTTGCTATAGTATATATTTTTTACTCTTTTAAATTTTTTGCATTATATCCAATTAAAACAGAATCATTTAATCCAAGATAAAGAGGCCCCTTTATATTTGACATTGTTGTAATCACATCTGCCATATTTGGATCATCACCATAATATAAATTCCAAATATGCATTACTGCTGAATCGTCACATGAAAGAGCTCGAGTTCCATCAGCAAATGTGCAAATTGATTTTACTTCTGCTTCATGAATTGTAAAACTTCTCATCATTGAACCATTTGATGCTTCCCACATTGAAATAATACCTTGTTTGGTTCCACTTATCACTACTGATGAATCATAGGTAAAATCCAAAGATGTTATTGCTCCAGATTTTCCTTGATTTGTTGACCATAAACATCGACATAAATCCAAATCCCAAAATGCAACAATACCATCAATGGTTCCACAAGCTGCACTTTTTTCATCAGGTGCTAGCTTTATGCATGAAAGTTTACTTTTTTCATTATGCGGGGCACTTCTTTCAATTGAATTCATATTCCACATATGTATTCTATCACCACATGCTGCCAAGACGAATGAATTATCATCGGTAATTTTTAAGGAGGTTACAGGCAAATTTAATCCACAATCAAGTGTTTCAAGTAATTGACTGTTATGAATATCGTAGCATAAAACTTTTCCTTTTGTTGCAGCAAAAAGTTGACAATCATCTGCTGAAGCCGCTAAAGCATTTACTCTTGCCTCATGTCCCTAAAAACATATTTCACTGAATATTTATGGGAGGAATAAAAGTGATACCGTTAATTCATGAAGTTCTTGAGATGATACCATACTAAAAACACGAACAGTTTCATCTTCACATGCTACAGTAAGAAATGCATCATTACTGGTTATGGCTAAACAGGTTACAGGCGCCATTAATCCTCCCATTTTTACCACAATATCCCCACAAAGAATATCCCAAACCATGACAACAAAATCTCCGGAACCTTAAAATTACCGTAATCCTTTATTGTTTTATCAATATTTTCACATACCCGTAACAAGAAGAGTGTTATCAGAAGATATTTGTAATCCAACAACTGGACCAGTATGATCACGAAATGATCTTTGCACTGTTCCACTATCAATATTAATGACTCTTGCAGTTGAATCTGATGATCCAACAACAATAAATTTATCGTCAGTGCTTAGCAAAGAACAAATAATTTTGGTTTTACAAACTTGAAGAGTTTTTACACTTTCACCTTTAGAAGTTGCAAAATTCCATACTCTTACACAACCATCATGACTTGCACTTGTAAAAAAGCTACCATCTTGACTTGTTCGAATTGAGGTAATTTTGTCAGTATGTCCAGTAAAAGTTTTTACAAGTAAACTACTTGCAATATGGTACATAAAAATTTGTCCAATTGCTGCATCATTACCACTAATTAAAAGATGTTGATGATTATGAGTTGGATGTACAACTGTTCGATTTGATTTCCATTGTGGAACAGAGAACGAAATAACCTTCAAAGGGCAAATAAAAAATGGCATTTTTAAAATAAATAAATAAATATTACCTGTTTCATTTTTGGCGGATTTATCCAACAACTTAATGGTAATAAAAGTGGTGCTCGACTGTATGTATCCGCAAAAGTCATTAATTGTTCAATTACAGTATTTAGGCGTTCACTATTTTTATTTGATGTAAATCTCAGCCTATTTAAAACTTCGCAAACAAGCTGTTCCCTGTCACGAATGAGTGTTGGAATGGCTGGCAAAAGGACTTGTTCAAAAAGGACAAGAATGTCATGATCAAGGATTTGTTGAGAGCATTCTTCAAAAACTGAAAGTAAATGTGCAATTCCGCAGCCACGAAAACAAGCTTCAAGATAATTAAAATTGCAAAGAGTTTGATCTTTTAATTGATCAAGTTTTCCTGAAAAAATTTACAGTAAGCTCTTCATTTTAAAAATTACCAAAATCAAACCCGCGTGTAACAAATAATACCACTGAAATCGAACACGGCGTAAATTAACAGAATTATTTTCTCTGCAAATTGGTTGTGGAAAGACAAGATTTGAAGTGACAGGATCATGTTCATCTTCAGTACTTGGAACACTTGCAAGTAATTCTGCCATAACTTCATTAGAAATTTTTACTTCACCAATTGAAGGCAAATATCTTTGTATAATTGCTTGTGCAACAAAAGCATGCCTAAATATCCAAACACATCGTCTATCAGTGTAAACATTAGCGACCATACGACCTTAAAAAATATTATTTTGTTAGAAAAAAGTTTGTCAAAAATCAGGGCTCTGCGAAATCGAAGATTTCGATTTCAGAAAAAATATCGATTTCGATTTTGCATTCGTTCGAAATTCGAAATCAAAACTGGTTTTTTTTGGATGGAATTTTTAACATTTTCGGTAAAAAGATCAACAAAAAAAACGACATTTTTTTAGCAAAAATTTCGTTAAATTTATTTCGATTTCGATGTTCTCAATTTCGATTTCGCAGAGCCTTGGTCATAACGCTGTTTATAAATGTATACCTAAATGTTTCAAAACAATTTGTGGATCAGGTGTTAATACATCGGGAGCATCAAAAGCCATCCCAGAATTACGTTTACATAGTCGATATCCATCAACAATTTCTAATGTTGATAAACCATATGGTAAAGTGCATAAAAGTTGACAAACAATTCGAACAGATTCTGCTCCAACTCTTCCTTCAATCCTTGTTAATCTTGCATCTAAATCTTCACTTGGATCTGTATATCCATCAACCATTTCATCATATTGAATTTCACACATTATTATTCCACCATTTGATTTTTTAATCTATAATTTTAAATTTAGTTATCAAAGTTGTAAATGATAAATTTTTGTTAACCTTTTGACGGATAGTTGCAAGTAAATCAGCTTTAATCTTTTGTTCATTATCATTTGTAACCTGATTTTTTAAAATATTTATCATTTGATCTTTTGAAAGTTGCGGAATTTCATTTAATTCTGGCTGAGTAAAACAAGATAAAATTTGTGTTGGCAGTGTTGATGTAAAAATAAATGACAACTTTGGAAATAATTTTCGTAATGGCTTCTCCATTATTCCCAATGTTTTACCAAATTTTAGCAAATTAATTTCATCAATTAAAATAAATAATGGACGATTTAATTTCTCTACAATCGATTTATAATGGCCTATAATTTCAGTTAGATGAAATGATGAAAGCATTGAAACAACTGGAATTTGAGCGGTATCACAAATTTTTAATAGCAAATTTCTCATTAATTCATTAATAAATACAGAACAATCTGTTAAATAACTAAATCGAATAAAGGCATAACAATTTTGTTTTTCCAGTAATTCCATGAGGCGACAAAGTATTGCAGTTTTTCCACTTCCAGGACCACCATGAAATTGTACAAAAACAGATTTCGCTAAACCTTGTTCAATAATTGTTTGAAGCTTTTTATCCAAAGAATCTCGTTCGCACCAAACTTTTGGGGTTATTTCACGAAAATATCTTTCATGTGTGGTATGTTCTCGATCCGAAACATCCATAGGACTAACGGCATAAATGGAAGATGAAGTGCTTACGGTGGTTGGTAAATTTAGCAAAACTTTTAGGCTATCATTAAGTTTAATTCCAAGATCTGTTTTATACTTTTCTGCATCTTTTGTTTTAAACCATTTTGTTGGATCTGTCGAATTTGTATTACAAATAAATGGAGCGTAATTGGAATCTCCAACTTTCGATGAAATAATATTTTTTAAATTTGTAATTGATGTTTGTTTTATTCCTACTGGTTCAATCCATTTATCATGATTATCGGTAGTTGTATAATTTTGAAATTTTCGTACAATAAAAAAATGATTTGTTGGATTTGTCATCATTGCATTGATAATAACTTCAATAAAACTTTGATGAAATCGTTGTTGTCGTTCTTCATTTACTTGATGAATGACTCCATCATCTTTAGCCCTTTTAGCACCTTGTTGTAACATACTTCTTAACTTTTCCACTGTATCCTGCCCCCATGGCACTTCCCGAAGTCGATATTCATTTGGCTCTTTCGTTTTATTTAAAATGTAGCATTGCTCCAAAAGTTTTACATCTAAAAATACCACCAGCTGTTTTTTTTTCTCTCTCTCTCTCACTCTTTTAATGAATAAAAAAAACCTTTTGAAAATTCAAGTGCAGCCGATTGTATAGCATTAAATTCATCCTGTCGAATTTCTAACGGCAAAACTGCTTCACCATACTTATCACCGACAAACACCTGCAAAAGAAAAAAAAAGAGAGTTTGTTATTCATTTTTCTGCTTTTATATTATTTTTTTCTTTGCAGCTAAAAACAAACCAAAACATTTGCAGTGCCTTGTTCAATGCTTGATAATAAAAAGCTTAATTCCCCGTAGTCAAAATTTGTGGAAAAAAATGTTGAACAATCAAGATCAATGTCACGATCACAGCAATATTGTTGAAGGTCGGGTAAAACTGATGTACTCAATACTTCACGCTCTGGAGCAAATTCTATAAAATTAAAAAAAGGATTCGGTAATTACACGTAAAAAAATCAAAAATTCTTACCTTCAAGCGTAGGAAAAACAATAAAAAGTGTTCGAGAATTGGTGGATGATAATTTAGGTTTTACTTTTGAAGAACTTTTTTTTGTTGTTGGAAGAATTGTAGATTCTTCACCTTTTTTATACATATTTTTATACGTTTTTTTTTCAGCAAAAATTACTATCTAAGTACAAGTAAATACCGGTGTTGAATTTCCTTCATTGCAAAAAATAAAAACTAAAAAAATGGTGAAAATTATTGAATGTATTTTGAAATGAAATTTTTTTCTTTTCTCGAAAGGTGAAAAAAGTTTAAAAAGTAAATGCCTTTCAACTTTTTTTGCTGCCTATAATTGGCTTGTTGAATAAATTATTTTAGATTTTTTTACGTGCCGACAGCTGATGATTAATTTTGAGGTTTGCCTTGCCTTTCTTTCTTTTTTTTTAAAAACACGATCATTACGATTTTTTGAGGGGAAGAAAAAAAAAGAAATGCAAAATGGAAGACGGCTGTTTCAAAGATAAAAAAAAGGGATTTAAAAAAGATGGGCGGAAAAAGCATGTTTGTATCAGAAAAAAAAATCAACGTTATAACTAGCTTAAAAGAGAGGGAAAAAAGAAAGATGAGAAAAAAAGTGATACGCGTAAAACCTTAAAGATTTTCTCGCAAGTAAGTGTGCCACCTTATTTCAAACTTTTTTAGTTGCTTGTTTGAGTGGGAATAAAGAGTCTACTACGGGTTATGTTAAGCCAAATTCAACGATTGTTTTTATTTATCTATTACTTTTTTTATAATCTTTTTAAGTAAGTTTAATTTTGGCATTTTTTAAAAAGTTCAAACAATTAGGGACAAAATATGAAAATATACGAAATTGACAGTGTTTCATCCGAGAAAAACATTTTTATTCTGTCAATACCTACAGCATGCTACCACTTTCTTTTTAAAAAGACTAACAACTTTGCGTTAGAGCAACTCAAACTGAGACACCTGAAAATTATTAATTATCCCTTTAAGCCAAACAACTACTTTTTGCCTTTCAAGCAACAAAACGAAAAGAGGTTTTAATGTTCAATAAAATTTTCAAAGGCGTGAAATAAAAAGAAAGTGGAAAATGTAAAGCCTTTTTTTCGCTTCCACATTTTCATCTCAGGCTTAAAAAAAAGTGCGCGCAATGCAGCCTTTTAAATTTTTTTTATTCTTCTTTTTTTCTCATTTTAGTTTTTAGGCTTTTCAATGTTGTTAAATTTAACGACTTGCAAAGATATGAAAAGTATGCCAAAATTTAAGATGAATTTGTATTATTTTTGTTCAATAGCCAACATTTGCAGAGGAGGAAAAAAATAAAGGGAAAAAAATTGAAAAATTAATTTTTAGGGCATTCGTTTCAATAATTAATCATAAACCAAAAAAAAGGAATTACTTTATTTGCTTATTTTTATTTTAGAGAATAAAAAGCAAACCAAAAATTAAAAAGGAAAAGAAGAAGGATGAATAATTAGTAATCATCTTTCTTTCTCTCTTTTTCCTATTTCCATTTTTTATAAGCAAACAAAATTTTGGGTTCAATTTGTTTGTAAACACCTAATTTTAAAATTTTTGAACAAAGAAATACATGAAGAATGAGACAAGAAAAAGTGGTGCAAGAAAAAAGTACTTTCCTCAAACGCAATTGCAGAAAAAAAAGAAGCATTCGTGAGTAAGTGCAAGTAAAAAAATTGTAAAACTCTTTCATCACGCGCATTGCCAAAGGCGAGAAAGTTTTGAACAACATCTTTTTATAATGTTGTTGTTCAAAGCAAAAGATGCTAATGTCGTAGTTTTCTTTAGGTATTAAGTAGTTGTTGCTGTATGAGGAATATAAACTAAATACTATTTGCATAAGTAGGAAAGAGTGATTTGTAAGAATTTTCGGAAGAATAGCGACAAAAAAAAGTGAGCAAATTTAACGATAAACAGCAGGAGCAACATAAAAAAAATAAGTCAGAAGCAGAGAGAAATAAATAAATATAAAAAAAAGTTGGAAAATAGAGCTTCTTTTTTGAGGGACCATGGCATAGCTCTAAGTTTGTAATTAAACGCGTCCAAGGCTCAAATTGCCCCTGCGGCGCAGCAACCTTAATGATTATCCATAAATGCTTGTTTAACGAAAAAAAAAAGAGGATAGATACTTTTAAAGAAACAAAAATAAAATGCAACAACAAATTTTTTTTATATTTTATTTTTTACAGAGGAAAAGAGGAATGGAAATGTGACAATGACGCAGAAAAAAAGCCAACAAAAGCTTGCTGTACTCCAGTACAACATGCTTTTGAAAATAACCAACAACTAAATTTGAAAGAAAGCAAAAACTTTTTATCAACTCCTCGACCATATGTAGATCCTTTAAAAAAGTCATGGTGGCAATGGACAAAAGATTGTGTTTCATATGGATGGCAAAAGTTTAAGAATGCTTTCAACTTTAGCAGTAATACCCGATATTCAACAACATTTGGAAAATGGCTAAAATTTATTCCTGCACAAATTTGGAGAGGTATTAAATGGATATTTTATTTAATTCTTAGCGGTTTAGTATGGATCCTTCGAGCTTTTATGCAAATATTTAGAAGCCATGAAGCAACAAAAACTGAAGAAGTCCCCAAACAATATGTTTACAAAAAGATAGAATCACCTCGAGACTATTTAAATTATGATGATGACTATGCTGGTGAAGAAGAAAATAAGAATGAAGAAAAAAAGGATGATGAAAAAATGGTTGAAAAAAATTTCAAAAATGACGCCAAAGATGAAATTACTTTAGACAACATTCAAAAGGGACCCAAAGAAGCAATTATCTCTCTACCTCAAGTAGCTACTAATGCTTCAGCTACTGCGGCGGCATTTTCACATGGACAATTTACAGCACCGGAAAGTCATGTGAACCAAGAATCTCCAATATCTTTTTATGCCAGAAGAGTATCAATTGCATCTTCAAAATCTGGTGAACAACAACAACAAATAGTCCCAAGTTTTTCATCTCCCCCTCCACCAGCACCTCCGCCGCCACCAAAAAGTGCAATAAGAATTCCAACAACTGTTACAACAACAACCACCAACAATGAAAATACAAAAGAATCAAAAGAAAAAACATTGGAAGCATCGGTAAAAGGTGGAGTGTCAGTAATAGTTCCAGGATTAATGGATGCAGCAAAAGAATCAATTGAACGTCGAAAACGTGGCCGAACACTTTCACCCGAAAATAAAAATAAAATTATCAATTCTGGACCTGCACCATATCGAAGTCCAAGTGTATTTGGTACTTCCACGTTTGCCACCACAACTGCTCCTCCACCAAATAACAATCGAATAAATACAACAATGACAACAAATAATCATGGAATTGTAACACGAATGAATGCACAAACTCCAACAAGTGATACATTTCTTTTTCGACCTCGAAGTCAAACGGCACGAAATATGGAAACAACAACTCAAAAAACTTCGGAAGATTATTTTCATCCAAATAATCATCAATCTCAACAACAACGAATGTTTTCAACTTCTCCAACACCATCTGGCACATTTTTATTAGGTCAAAGTGTTTTCAAACCCGTAAATGAAGTTGAAAAAATTAGAGATAATTTTAATCGAAAATGTGAATCCAGAGGTGTATCCGTTGCAGGAGGCTATTCAAGATCCCCATCTGTTATGAGTCAAAGCTATCATGATGGTGCTCGTGAATATGATAACTACACTCCTTACAGGTATTATTTCAAAAAAAAACATAAAATATAAAGATTTATTTTAAGAGATAGCACTTATGAATCATCTAATGCACTTCGACATCGTTTTCCAATGCAAACCGTTGCTTCTTCAAATGATTATCCAACACCTTATGGTCAAACAACAGCAACAACAAATCACAAATGGAATATTCGAAACAATGCAACTTCTGATGATATTTTTAATCGGCTTCCAAGTGGTGCTACAAGAAGTAAGAGAAGAAAAAGAGGAAGAGAGCGAACGAATAATTTAATTCATGCAAAGGCATCAGATTTCTTTTTTTTTTATTATAAAAAAAAGGAAGAAAAAAAAAGTAGCGAATATGAAAAATTGCGCATTAAACGTTTTTATTTTACAAATATTTGTTAGGCAAAATAAGGAGAGTAAAACGGACTCAAAACTTTAACAAAATTGTATGTGAGAGTTAGGCTTCAATTTATAAAAAAATATAAAAAAAGAAAAACTTTAGGTGTGCGTGGGAAATGAAAATTTTAAAAAATAAAAGGCAAAAAAAGAGAAAAACTATTTGAAACCCATAGAAGAAAAAAATAAACAAAATAAGCTCAATGCCGATATCTAAAGCATATGTATTTGACAGGCTTGCCTCGGGCAGATTTGTGTTTTTTCAAAAATAGTGTAGAATTTTTTCAATTGTTACATTTTTGAACAGATAAGCAAAAAATGTAAAAATATATGTTTTTCTTATTGCTTTCAAATATTTTTTTTACAAAAAAAATGTGATCAGTGCTTTAATATTGTTTATTTCGTGCTTTTTTGAAAGCTTATGATTTTTGAGGTATTATTAAAGGCATAGTATTATTTTTATCCCAAAATTTTAATGACTTGACCCAAAAATATTTCAGTACCCAAAATATTAATTAAATTTACCCAAAAATATTTCAGTACCCAAAATATTAATTAAATTTACCCAAAAATATATAATACCCAAAATATTAATTTAAATCACCCAAAAAACATAAAACGTTTATGTAAATAATAACAAGACATTTAAACAATAAAATAACAAAAAACAGTAAAAAAATTTAATTAATTGTAACATGTAATGCTGGACCACGTTTTCTTGGTCTTCCAGGACGATTGTGCAAATCTAATAATATTTGCATTTTCTGATGATTTCCATTCATCAATCAATTCAGCAGCAGCAAGATCAAAATGATGTTCAAATGCATGATTTGCAAGATTATCAATTTGATTTCTTATATTCTTTCCTTCTTCTTTATTGACATGAAATTCTTAAAATTTCTTATCAACATTCATACACAGATGTGCAAAACAATTTCTTCGTTCAACATCAAGCAAAACTTCATTTATAGCGGCAGTAATTGCTCTTGAGTTATCAGCCACAACTTCTAATGGAATCCATTCTTCATCATCATCACCAAGTTGAAAAGGTTTCAGAAATTCAAATATCCATTTAAATACTTGAGCAGTTTCAGAGCTAACTATCGCTACGCCTAAAACGTTTTTCCTCAAAAAATTATATTAACAACAAAAAAAACAAAAACATACCAGTTGGATGAACATGTCGATTTAGACGATTGCTTTCATTTGATTTGTTAAGCCAGATTTTCGTTCTCGAGTTCCATGATTATGATCACATTCTGTTTCAAAAATAAGATACTTTAAACCATCAGATACATTTGCTTTCCATTTATAACAGCAAGATGATTCTTTACAATCAAAGTAGAGATGCCCATCATTTTGATCATGACTGAAATTGATATTTAAAAAAATAAAAAAGTATAAAAAAGAAATTGTACTTACAGTTTTAAACTAGCCATCTTTGCTTTTTGAAGAACATCTTCGAGAGAATCAAGTTCTTCCACATAAACATATTTGGTATATTTGCCGCGTTTTTTCTTTGCTGCAGGTTCAGCAACAACTTCTTCATCTTCAGATGATGAACTTTCTTCGGAATTTCCCAAATCAATGTGAACAAATTCCATGATTTAAAAATTGATGACAACAAATAAATAAAGAATAAAAAAATAAAAAATAAATTTCATTTTAAAAAAATTTTATTAACACCTTTTATGTCTTTTTTGGGTCATTTAAATTAACATTTTATAACATTTTGGGTATTATATATTTTTGGGTAAATTTAATTAATATTTTGGGTACTGAAATATTTTTGGGTAAATTTAATTAATATTTTGGGTACTGAAATATTTTTGGGTAAATTTAATTAATATTTTGGGTACTGAAATATTTTTGGGTCAAGTCATTAAAATTTTGGGATAAAATTAATATTTTCCCATTATTAAATTTTCGAAAACCTTTTTTTCCGCATGTCTAAGAAAATTAAAAGTTAACCCTGTCTCTTTTTTTTAAAAAGAAGAAAAAAACGAATGCGGACGCATATATAGTAGTTTGTTTGAGAATAAATGAAGCTAAAAAGAGAAAGAAAGAAAAATATACACACAAAAGCATATCTTTTGAAAGCCGATGATATCTCGGCATTTTAGTAGTGGTACTGACTATATTTGTGTTTTTGCGCTTTCCTTTCTTTCTTCTTTCTTTCTTTCCAGTAATAAAAATGGGTAAAAACTCAAAAGCGAAAACGTAAAAAAGGCAATGGGGGCTACTGCGAAGGCATTACAGCCTAAAGCAAAATACACATTTAAATTATATTTAAAAACGAAAGAACTTTAAGTTTACCAATTTTAATTCCTGCTTATTATCAAAACAAGATTTTTTGGAAAAAAAATGAAAACAAATTTTAAACAAAACAACAAAAAAAAATATTGCATAAAAAACTTTAAAAGAACATCTTTTTTTAGGAAACATACGACGTCCATATTTTTTTTCTAACTTGAGAAATGAGAAATAAAATAAGCCTAATTTTGTAAATACTTGAAATGAATAAAATAAAGAGAGGGAAAAAAGTCAAAAAGCAATGGTATAAAAGTTTATAGCATTATTTTATGTTATTTTACTTTACTTTACTTTAAATTACGTTAATGTAATTTTACGTAAATATTTTTGCAAGTATAAGTTAGTGTCATTTTAAACTTTCTTTCTTTTTTTTACTTTACAAGAGATAAAATAACTTTCAAAAAAAAAATGCAAGCTTAAGGGAGGTATTCAAGAAAAAAAAATCTTTGATAAGATTTCAATTGAGAAAAACTAAATAAAGGAAAAAAGAAGAATAAAAAAATAGGCGAAGGAATGCATTCAAATTTATAGACGACGTAAATTCGATAATAAAAATAATGCACAAGTATTTTTACAGGAGTCAACGAGTTAAAAGTCACTGAAAAGCATATTGAAAAAGATGTTGATGGTCAAGTGCTTAGTGGATGGCGTGAACAAAATTGGATGGGAACTTATGAAAAATTTGAAAATCCTAATCCTATTTTGTAATAGCATTTAAAAAAAGTTTAAATTCATGTTTTATTTAATTGTTATAATAATGGTATATAAAATTGATGCATATTTTTCGATTAAAAAATACTTGAACTGATAAACGCATTTTGTAAAAT
The DNA here is from genome assembly GCA_964035985.1 of Panagrolaimus superbus. Classification (NCBI taxonomy): domain Eukaryota; kingdom Metazoa; phylum Nematoda; class Chromadorea; order Rhabditida; family Panagrolaimidae; genus Panagrolaimus; species Panagrolaimus superbus. The sequence continues at coordinate 10,341,654 of OZ038356.1, forward strand.
TAAAAATCCTTTTTTAATTGGCTTTTGGAACCAGATACAGTATAATCCAAAAATTAGTAAAATAAGTATATACTGAAACCAGACAGGTTTTTTACTGTAAAGAAAAAATCAAAACATTTTTTTTGATTAATTTTTCTATCTAATTATTTAGATTCTAATATTTTTGACGTTTAAAAAAATATAAACAAATGTCAAAAATAGAAAAATTTGCATACTTTTTATTGATTAAATTTTCTTCGTATTCATTTCGAAGGGTTTTAGCCACGTAGAAATGTCATCATTTTTTACATGATTGATAGCGATAAAAAATAAAACTTTTTCATTTTTTGCATAAAAAATTGAAAAACCTTTTATTTTGCAAATATCGGCAAAATCCCTTTGTTCTTTTTCTTCATTTACAAAAAAATGATGATGATTTTTTGCAAATTTTTACTGAAAAAAAGGTTATTCGCTTTTTATGCAAGCGTTGATTTTTTTCAAGTTTTCTTTTTGATAACATTTGATTTTCATGTGAAGAAAAAAAGGGTCAAAATCAGCAGTTTCTGCTGAAATAAATTGTTTCTTTTGTTAAAATATTATTAAATTGACATTTTTCAACAATTAAGTAACTGTAAACAAGCTTATTACCAAAAATTATATCATTAGCATAAAATAAACTACTGTTAAGGATTCAGAAGCCGAAGAAATGAAAGATAAAAAAAATTAAAAAATGGGATTTTGTAATCACTGAATTTAATTTCTGAATCCTTAAAAGTGGTTTATTTTACGCTTATCATAATCTACTCGAAGGGGCACTTCGAATGATACTATTTTTGTAGCATTTGAAGAGAATTTTTTTCTTGCATTCTGAATCCTAGGAAGCTTTGTCAGAAAGAATAAAATCAAATGCCGTTTTTCGCTTTCGTAACAGTAATATAAAAATTAATAAATGAAAAATATATCTAAAAATTCCCAAAAAAAAAGTGTAATATAAAAATACAGTGTATTAACGAAATATGAAACCACTTGCTCCGATAAAAAATAATTTGTAATTTTATTCATTTTATGCCACATGTGGAAACAAAGATAATTAGCTGTAAGATCATCTCAAAAACTAGCTACAGAAATGTACCTGTTTTTATGGGTATTTAAAAAAAGTCTGGTACATGGACCAAATTTATTTTTTAATTTTAAAAAATCAAAAAATGCAAATTTTCTCGCCAAAGAAACTCTTACAAATTCCCTAAATATGAAAATATGCATTTTTGAAGTAATACAATACAATTTATAATTGCAAAACACATTTAAATATATAGTTTAAATATTCCCTTTTATGTTATAATTGCATTATTACTCTGTTACAGCTTTTCAAACCAAAGTAAAGAATGATTTTTGTTGATTTTGTGCCTTGATTGAAATTTAATACAAATGACATTGTATAAAATTTTATTGGTCTAATTGACTTTGAATTCATAACGATAAAATAATTGACGTTTTTCGAGAACAAGAAATAAACAAAAAAACGAAAGAACAAATGAATGTTAAAATTAAACGGGACCCGGTAAAAATATCGTACATAACACTAGATATAAAAATAGTAATAAAATAACAAAGTAATATATAAAATAAAACATAAACATTTAAACGCAATATTGGCGAGTAGAACGATTTGAAAGAAAATATTTGAATTAATTAAATTTTTCCAGAAGCACATTTTTAACATCAGGTTTTTTCTAAAAATTTAATTTAATTCTTAAAAAAGTGCTTAAAAACATACAGTAAGAACATCTTCTAAAACGTTAAGAAGTTGATTATTTGACATTCCAAGCAAGGTTTCTTTTAATTCTTCAACATTCTGTTTTCCACGTTGATTTCCTTCAACAAAAGCAAAATTTATAAGCTTCGTTACAGCATCCATCCTTTCATTAGGAGAAGTATTTGATGCAGTTGCCATGGATAATAGTCTTGATCTTTGAGAGAATTCATCAAAGGAATTATTTTGAGGAGTTTTATTAACAGGAGATCCATTGATTTGAGTAATATTCTGTGGACTTCTATAATTCCAATTCTTTTCAGCATCAAGGTTTGAAAATAATTTATCATTAGTATTCATGGATATTGGAGTAACAGAAGATGCACGTGACGCTAAAATGATCAGTTGTAAATTGCTACATTTCCGTTACATTTTCAAAATCCTTTTGATGTTTTTCCCTATACAGTTTTGTACGACCGAAAAAAAAAGATACTTTTTAAATTGAAAATTCGGGCAAATTTCTGCACCATTGTTCTTGGTACAGAGACCGAGAAAAGTTTTTTTCTACTTTAATTTTTAATCTGAGTTTCTAAAAGAATTATGGATATCTCACGTTTAAAAAAAACTAATTTACTCAATTTCTTTTTTTTAATGTAGAACATAATACATATTCTAAAACATCAGGTATTTTGTGCTCTGTTAGAGAAGACATCCTCTTTTCACGTTTTTAAGTAATAAATTTTAAAAAAAGGTTAAAAAACAAACCATTTTTCGGTGGTGCAGCAGCTCGACGATAGACACTTGCTGGTATCATACATGGTTTTGTATGCCATTTAAATTCTTTTTCTTGTTTGATCGGTAAAGCATTTTGTTGAAATGGACTATAAAAACCCATTGGATTAAAATTGTTGTCAATGTTAATAGGTTTTAATGGCGAAGAAATATCAGATATATAGCTTTCGTTTCGTGTTGAATCAGTGTTAGATAAAAGAAGAGGAGATGATGTTCGTGAAGAATTAAATGAAGGTGAAATAGGAGCTTCAACAAATTCTTTTAATTTTTCTTCAAGCATATTTAATTGTTCATAATAATCATTATTTGAAGCTAATCCATATACAGTCCCTGAAAAATAAAAATATTTAAAACAATTCTTAAAAACTACTAAAAACGAACCGTCACTCGTTTTCATCATTATAATATTGTCAGTTCTGTGATAACCAGAATTTCTATAAAACTTTATTTTAATATTATAGATACTTCTTCGATTATATAATTGTATATCAAGATGATCATTAGAATCGTGGGGTTTTGTTGCTAATACAGGTCCAACATAATCTTCTTTTGACCATTCTCCTGTATCTCGTAAAAATTTAAATACAGCTCCAAGTGGAATATTAACAATTGTTTCACCTTCAGCATTAGACGTTGGATTTATAATTACATCAACGGGAGCTCCAAATTCGGCAGACATTATAAACCCGCAAAAATGTGTATATTTATTTACAAAAGACTTTTAATTTATCGAAGCTCCGCTATTAAAAATATTTGGATCAAAATAGATGTACATGCAAAAGCATTCGTTCCAAGATTTTTGCAACGAATTTTGTTATATGATCAACCTTTGCATGGCGAGGCAAAGAGAGGAAGGAAAAGAACAATGGTAAAACTTTGTTACTCTGCTTTGTTATAAGTAATAATATATTACTCAAAATTGAGTTTAAGTTTACACTGTTAAAAGAAATATTTGTTTTTCATTAAAATTTCCAACAATTACTCTGCAATTTTTATAATTTTTACAACTGTAAACAACTTTTTGAAAAATCAAATTTGTATTTTTTCCATTGTTTGCATAAATTTGCAAATGACATTAAATAAAAAGTATCAAAATTCGGTTTAAATTCAAATGTATGTAAATTTTATTTCTTTTGAACATTTGTCGATTTTAGTAAGTTGTTTGTTTCTTATTATTTTTCCAATAACTCAAAAAACGTTTATGATTTTGATGTCACTCATTTTTTCTCTGTCTCGTATCAAAGTTTTTGGTCTTTAATTCTCGATTTTTTACACGTGATTTGTTTGCTAATCTTTACTATTTCTTTTTTTGTAAATGTATTTTGAGAGAATATATTCTTTTTCATCGTATTTTGGCAAAGATTAAATTAAATTCTGCTTGAAATTTTACTTCATTATTTCCGATCTTCAAGTATCAAGAAAAAAAAAACCAACCTCACGCAGTTTTTTCTTTCATCCAGACAATATATTTAGTTCCCTCCGGAGTCCGGACGCACACCAGTAACTACTGGAACAATCGTTTTTATTTTTCTATCATATGTCCTCCTTTTTTCTTCGTCTTTTTAACAATTTTGTCCAAGCAATAGGCCAACGGGGGAAGACCGAATAACAAACACGCTCATGTTTATCCATGTCTCAAGGTTTAAAAGTTAGTGCTGTGGTTTCTATTGTGCGCAGTTTTTAATTCGCCTCAAGATTTACCTCATTCCTTTAACATTTTTTCTTATCCGATCCTCACCTATTTATAAATGTGATAATTTTTTTAAAAAATCGTTTTGTACATCTTTGATCTTTAAGCGTGTATTTTACTTTATTTACTAAAAATTATTGTATCTAAATATTTTTAGGCTTTATCTAATCTGTAAGCCGCAATTATGATGCGGGCTTCTGGCTTCATTCGGGCGCAAATATTTCATGCCTCGCGTCGTGGGTTATCTGCAGGTCCCCTTCGTCGGACTCCCGTTACTGCTGCTTCCAGAAATGTAATGTCTGAAGGTTTCATGAATGGTTCATCCAGTATATATATTGAACAGATGTATGACAACTGGCGTAGTGATCCTAATTCAGTTCACAAAAGTTGGGATGCTTATTTTCGTAACGTTGAAGCAGGTGCAGGTCCCGGTGAAGCGTTTCAAGCGCCTCCAACATTGATTCCTGGAAGACCTCAACAAGCGGTTACCTCTGCTCAAACAAGTACAGCTGTATCTACCACTGGCGATGTTTCACGTGCAATTCAAGATCATTTAAAAATTCAATTGCTTATCCGAAGTTATCAGGTACCTATTTTATTCTTTAAATTAAGACTTTATTTCAATATGGTTTTTCTAGACTCGTGGTCACAATATTGCTGATCTTGATCCTCTTGGTATAAATAGTGCAGATCTTGATGATACTATTCCTCGTGAATTGGAACTTGATTTTTATGGGTTTACAGAAAAAGATCTCGATCGGGAATTTGTTCTTCCTCCAACTACATTTATTGGCGGTGATAAGACCACTTTAACACTTCGTGAAATTATTAATCGGTTAAAAGTTAGTTTTGTAAAAAAAAGATGGATCTGTATTTTGAAATCGTTTAATTTAGAATATTTACTGTTTGCATACTGGTGTTGAATACATGCATCTTACAAATTTTGAACAGCAAGAATGGATTCGCAAAAATTTTGAACAACCTCGTGTAACAGAACTTACTGCACAACAGAAGAAAGTTCTTTTCAAACGTCTTATTCGATCAACCAAATTTGAAGAATTCTTAGCAAAAAAATGGCCCAGTGAAAAGCGTTTTGGTCTTGAAGGCTGTGAAGTTTTGATTCCTGCAATCAAACAAGTCATTGATCGATCATCTACGTTGGGTGTTGATTCTGTTGTAATTGGTATGCCGCATCGTGGTCGTCTTAATGTTCTTGCGAATGTTTGCCGTCAACCATTGGAAACCATTCTTTCACAATTTAGTACTCTTGAAGCTGCTGATGAAGGATCTGGTGATGTTAAATATCATTTGGGTGTATGTATCGAACGTTTTAATCGTCAATCTCAACGAAATATCAAAATTGCGGTTGTTGCTAATCCATCTCATTTGGAAGCTGTCGATCCTGTTGTACAAGGAAAAGTTCGTGCTGAAGCATTTTATGGTGGTGATACAAAATGCGATCGTAATCTTGCTGTAATGCTTCACGGTGATGCAGCCTTCTCAGGTCAAGGTGTAGTTATGGAAACTTTTAACCTTGATGATTTACCTTCTTATTCTGTACATGGTGCTATTCATATTGTTGTTAACAATCAAATTGGCTTTACAACTGATCCTCGTTTCTCTCGATCGTCACCATATTGTACTGATGTTGGTCGTGTTGTTGGATGTCCTATTTTCCATGTCAATGTTGATGATCCAGAAGCTGTCATGCATGTTTGTACTGTTGCGGCTGATTGGCGCAAAACATTCAAGAAGGATGTCATTATTGATTTAGTATGTTATCGTCGCCAAGGGCATAATGAACTTGATGAACCTATGTTTACTCAACCATTGATGTATCAAAGAATTAAAAAAACAAAACCTGTCCTCGAAAAATATCAAACCAAGATTATTGGCGAAGGTGTTGCTGATGAAAAATACATTAAAGTATGTTTTTATAAATTTTAAATTTTTCTTATAAACCAATAATTTAAGGATGAACTTGCAAAATATGGTCAAATCTTAGAAGATGCATATGATGCTGCCCAAAAAATTACTCATGTTCGTAATCGTGATTGGCTTGACAGTCCATGGGATGATTTCTTTAAAAATCGTGATCCTCATGCATTTGTTCCTACTGGTATTGAAAAAGATGAACTTAATGCCATTACTGAAAAGTTTTCCTCCGTTCCTGAAGGCTTTAATCTTCATCGTGGTCTTGAACGTACATTGAAAGGTCGTCGCCAAATGCTTGCTGACAATTCTTTGGATTGGGCTTGTGGTGAAGCGTTGGCTTTTGGTTCATTACTTAAAGAAGGTATTCATGTCAGATTATCTGGTCAAGATGTTGAACGTGGAACATTTTCTCATCGTCATCATGTTCTTCATGATCAAAAAATTGATCAAAAAGTATACAATCAACTTAATGATTTGTCAGAAAATCAAGGTGAATATACTGTATGCAATTCTTCTCTTAGTGAATACGCTGTTCTTGGCTTTGAATTAGGATATTCAATGGTTAATCCAAATTCTTTGGTCATATGGGAAGCTCAATTTGGTGATTTTTCTAATACTGCTCAATGTATTATTGATCAATTTATTTCATCTGGTCAATCAAAATGGATTCGTCAAAGTGGTCTTGTAATGCTTTTACCTCATGGTTATGAAGGTATGGGTCCAGAACACAGTAGTGCACGTCCAGAACGTTTCTTGCAAATGTGTAATGAAGATGATACCATTGATACTAGTCATGTAACTTTGGATGAAACATTCGCTGCTCAACAATTACATGATACTAATTGGATTGTTGCAAATTGCACAACACCTGCCAATTTCTTCCATCTTCTTCGTCGTCAAGTTTTATTGCCTTTCCGTAAACCATGCATTGTTATGACTCCAAAATCTTTGTTACGTCATCCTCAAGCTCGTTCACCTGTTGAAGAATTTGTATCTAATACTTCCTTTAGGCGTGTTATTTTTGAAGATGGCCCAGCTAAAGATAATGGAGCAAATGTTGAACGTGTTATCTTCTGTACCGGTATGATTACCTATTTTTTCTTTATTTTTAAATTACAGTATCGTATTTTTTGTAGGAAAAGTTTACTATGATTTAATTGCTGCTCGTAAGCAATTGGGTTTGGAAGATAAGTTTGCAGTTACGCGTGTTGAGCAAACTGCTCCATTCCCATACGATTTAATCAAAGAAGAAACTAACCGATATCCTAATGCAGAATTAATTTGGGCTCAAGAAGAACATAAAAACATGGGTGCATGGGCGTTTATTCAACCTCGTTTTAATTCATTAGTTTTATGGTATACCGTTTTAATATATTTTGAGCTTTATTTAAATATTTTTTAGTGATAATCGTGGTGGTATCAAATATGCGGGTCGTAAACCGAGTGCTTCTCCTGCTACTGGAAACAAATATACACATATTAATGAACAAAAACAATTATTAGCTCAAGTATTTAATGTCCCTAAGACTAGTTTGTAAGTACTCACCTCATTAACAACAGGAGTGATCGATTAGTAGTGTGATAATTTTTTAAACTAACAATTAATCCATTTTTAGCTAATTCAATGTGATAGGCTTAAACGACGTGCATTGTGTGTGATGTAATTGCTAAAGAAATTTCTAACGTTTTCTTGCGTAATAATCATTATTGAAACTTGTGCTGCGTTTTACTTCGTATAAGCAGAAAATAAAGATTATTAAAAATTATTTATGTGTTTCATTATCATGACAAAAAAAGAACTGTCAGTTAAATTTCGGTTTTGCATATTTCTTGTGTTTAATTTTATGCCAAGTAATTCAGAAACGATTTACTTTACATACAAGGTGATTCAACTAATAGTCCGATTTTCAAATTTCTGGCAAATGGTCTCTGTTCTAATTAAACGAAAAATAATGGAGCAGCAATACTCACCGTGGCTTACTATTTATTTTTGGTTTTTACAGGGGGCACCAAGTCGAAATTTCGAAAAAATTTTTGCGAAAAATTGAATGGTAACTGGTGCGAAACCATTTGCCAGCTATGTATTTGAAAGTCGAACTATTTCTTGAATCACCCTATATATCGGCATATAATGGTTTACTTTTATTCAAATTATCTGACAAAGCGATACCAATTTAGCATATTTTTTGAACTTGTAATTTATGATTGTCATTTTGTAATATCAGAAGTTTCGCGTTTTTTACTATTCGTGACGTTATTGGAATTTCTTTTTCATTTTGTTACAGAATAGTCTCTGAAATTAAGAATGTCTCTCCTTCTTTGATATAACCCAATGCTCGAGGTTTTTTCGCTTGATGATTTTTTTGGCCATAAAAGCTTCACTTTTTGATGATTCAACAAACAAAAACAAATTTTTTAGCGAACAAATGAACGTTTTTTACCCTAAACGGTACATCGTTCGTTACTCAGTGAATTTCTCTGCCAATTTTTTTCGAAAATTAAATTGCATTAAACGAAAACCCAAAAAAAATTCGAATGACCGCCTGCAATGGTTATGATTTCTTTTTTTGGCTCTAGTCCATTATAGGACTATTTTCGAAATATGATGGCCCCAGCGATTTTTTATGGCCCGCTGTATTTCAATGGCCCCGGGCCACTAAATTTTAATGGCCCCGGCAAGACATAATTTTGGGGCCATTACATTTCTGGGCCATTAAAAATGATGGCCCTTAATGTATGGCCCAGAAGGGCCCCTAAATTTGATGGCCCGGGGCCATTAAATTTGATGGCCCCGGGTCATCAAATTAAGGGGCCCTCCTGGGGGCTAATTTACACTTCGTTGCCATACTCTTCGTTACCTTACACTTCGTTGCCTTTACACTTTTATCCACTTAGATCCTACCTTTTTAGGCTAGATCCTACCTCATTAGGCTAGATCCCATTAGGCTATCAGATGGGCCTAAGCCTTAGCCTTAGTAGGCGCCCGAAGGGCGCCCTCAGGAAATTAGGTGAAGTATAGCAATGATTTTGAGGAGTAAGAAAGATATTGTGAGCTTAATGAGGTTGGATCTAGCCTAAACAGGTAGGAGTGGATAAAAGTGTAAAGGCAACGAAGTGTATGTAGGCAACGAAGTGTACGGTAGTCCCTTCTGGGCCATACATTAAGGGCCATCATTTTTAATGGCCCCGGGCCATTTAATTTAGGGGGCCATTAAATTTAATGGCCCGATTGGAAGAAATCGAAAAAGGGGCCGCTATATTTTCCGGGCCCTTATATTTTTGGCCCGGGGCCATTAAAATTTAGTGGCCCCTTCAGCGGGCCATAAAAAATCGCAGGGGCCATCATATTTCGAAAATAGTCCTATAATGGACTAGAGCCCTTTTTTTTAATTCGTGCCACAAATAGCGTTTTTGCGTAATAAATTTCTATATTTTTTGAAACTTTAGGAAATGTCAAATGCGCTAATTTATTGGAAATATATTGATTTATGTAGTTTGTTCACGGATGCTGATGAAGAGCAGCTTCATTCTCATGCTGGTTGGAAGCTTGTCGAAAATTCAAGAAGCCGTAATCCTTTGGTCAAATGGTTATTATTTTACACTCCCGCTGCTTTGCTTGCTTCCTTGTCTACATTTTATCCAACTCAAAGTAAAACTGCATTAATTTTTGGAGGAGGTTTAACATTGACTATTTTTCATCAAAGTTAATAAAAAACTTTTTAGTTGGTATTTTATTTACCACTTGGACCCTCCAATTTTTTCAAAACAGTAACCTTCAAAATTTTAACGAATGTATTACTATCTTTTCAAATAATGATGGAACATTAAAACAATTCCTTTTGGATTTGCAAGAAAAAGAAGTTGCATTTTTTTCGTAAGCCTTTTTTTCCTAGATCATCTTACAGTATCTTTGTTTTGTTTTAGCGTTAGTAAATCTGTTCATGCAAAAGTTTGTTCTCGTGAAGCTCGTATTATGTGTTTAAAATATCTTCGAAAATATGCTGATTTATGCATTGCTTTTTCAAGTTTTCTTAAAAGCGAAATGTTAGTTTTTTTTCTGTTCTGTTTTGTTTAATTTTTTACCTTAATTTTTAGGGAATATCCTATTACACTTTGTTTTGAAATGCTTCCTGATAATCCGAAACTTATTGATCTAGCTGGAATTAACAAGCCTATTCGAGATGAACATATTTTGATGGATGCATTAAGAAATATGTATCATTTCGTTTTTATTTGTCGTAGTGAAATGTTACATCTTTTTATGGTTGATTCTATTTACCGTAATAGTTATGAACGCGATAAAGTGCTAATTAAAAAATTAATGGAAGTTACTGAAGAAATTGAATATCAAGGCTTTGTTCGAGCTCTTGATTACCAGCCAAGTCAACTGAACCATGCTTTAAATTATATAAGGCGATTGCAATCTGTTCCAGCACAACGTCGTGGAGCTTGTATCATTCAACTTGAGACTCTCCTTCAACAGTATGATCATTTTTAAAAAATATTATATTTTTAACAAAATATTTTTAGATTAAATTCTATCCAATCATTACCATCTGATTGTTCTAGCTTTATTAAGCAAATCAATAATATTAATAATATTTTAACTACGCATCATAAGGAAGAACTTGCGAAGCTTGTTGCTAGAGATCCTTTGAAACCTGATGATACACCATCTGATACCGAATTTGGCCATGTTATTCAAACTGCTATAAAAACAGATGCAAATGAGAATGAAGAAAACAATACTAATTGCTATCAGGTCTGGTTTTTTACATCCTTTATTTAAGTCATCATTTCACACGCAATCATCAATTTTTGATGCATGAAGAAAGCTGCTTCGTTTTATTGCAAAAATAATAATGAATACTTTTAATCGTTCATTTTCAGGTTTTTGAAGCGATTCCTGGAACGCGGCGGGACAATGAACAAAGAGGAGAACATGGTGATGATGGTTGCGGTGGTGGTGGGCTGGAAACATTCAGTGATGATGATTATAATTCACGAGTAAATTCTTTAAAGTGGACAAACATAGGTCACAGTTTAAAACTGGTTTATTTTTAGGGTAGTATCTCACCACGTAAAAATGTTTTTTTTCTTGATGAATTGCGTACAAAGTTGCAACCGCGAAAAGAAATGGCGTTGCAAAAAGAAAGAGAAGCAACAGCTAAATTTCGAAAAGTTCCTATTGAAGATATTTCGATTGAAGATGTACTTGAAGATATGAAACATAGCAAAAAATCGATAACTTCAAATCAAAATGAATGGCTTGATAAACCTTTTATTGGTAAAAGCGTTAATATGGGTCCAACTACGTCATTAATTTCTCAAATTGCTCAACGTCGTAAAACAACCGAAACAGCTGTAATCGGTGATACATCAGATTCGGATTAATAATAAATTAATGAAAAGGCCAGACTAACCATTATCTCATGTATTTTTGTTTTTTTTTCTTTATACGGGTTTTCTCATATATCTGTAATTACTTTGGTAGTATAAATATTATTTAAAAATCACTTCATTAGATTTGGTTTAATTGCGCATTAAATAACCTGTTAATAAAAAGGCAAAAATCGTATATAAAAAGAGGGGGTTAAATATTCTACTATAATAGGGGATCATGAATCGGTATTTCTTTTTCGAATGTACAAATATCACTTTAAAAATGTTGTACAATGTAAGAATAATCATTGAACTAATGTTCTTTAAAAACATACAATGTACTTGAAAGAAAAAATGTAAGAAATTTTAGAAGAAAAAAATGCGTCAATTACATTTGAAACATTATCAAAAACAAAAAAAGAATAGAGAGAGAAAGAAAAAGAAAGAAAACAATATATTTAAAAAAAATTAAAGTAAATTCAAAGAAAAGAAGAGGTGTTTTTAATTATTATCACGATTTCCAATATAAGACTAAATAGTTGCTGTTGTTGTTGAATGGAAGATTAGAAAAGATTGAGGCCTGCATTGAAAGCAAAGATTCTATCCCATTTAATATTTGGTGGAACGTGACGAGTGTGACGTCGATAAATTGCACGACTTTTAAGGGAAATAAGTGTGCTCAATTTACGCCATTGTGAACGAGGTGCACAGAAAATTGCCTAAAAAGAAAAATAAATGTTGTTGATAATTTTTTTTAAATGGAACATAAAAAAATAACAGGTTGTAAACAACCACAATAAAAATAGTCACAGTTTAAAAAAACATTCTCTTATATTAAATTTTTCGATTCATTGTTGTAAAAAAAGTGTTAAAGTTATGATAAAAAAAATTCTTTCATCTCTTACTTTTTTTGCTCTTGATTGTGTCATTTGATGGGCCATAAGTGCGTCAGCAATTTGTTGACTGTCCGCATAAAGGGCAAGAACGTGATGGTCTGCTTTTGATGAAACAATGTATCCAACAACAACAACAGCACCTTCATCATTCTCTCGCCGAGCAATGTATACGGTAGTTTGTGAATAAAGATATTTAAGAAATGATGCACGGTTATGATTGCTTAACGTTTTATCGAATTCAAGGATATCATTAATATCTTTTTCAGTTGTTAATTTTAGCGGAGAGATTGTTACATCTGAAAAAGAAATAGATCAAAACTTTAAATATTCTTTTAAATTTTATTAGAGAACTCGTTCATTTTACTGCACTTTGATCTTTCTTTTTCGCTATTTTCATGCAAATTTTTTAAGCAATTTTTGTATTTTTAAAAGAAATATAATGACTAGAAAAATAAAATGAAATGAAACGTATAAACGCCAAATATATTTTTTTAACCGGTTCCGCAAAGCTCATTAAAATATAATGAAAAATTAACTCGTCCACTCAAAATGATTGGAAAAAAAATAAAAAAACCCCCCAGCGGGTCGTCGTCTTTTTTGTTATCACTTAAACCCCCTCGCCTCTATAAAAAGTTTCATTGATAATGATCATTATCGGACTTTTCAATACCACAAAATATTACATTGCGCGGCAATGTTTGCAGCAGCGTCATCAAAAAAATGTTACAAAAGACAAAAGGAAACTGCCCAAATAATAGAAATTAAATTCTCTTGGACAGTGTGAAAAATAAATTTGTGGGGTAATCATTGTTACACACACAATTTACTTTCATTTTCACTGACCGGAAAAAGAAAAAAGAAAGAAAAAATAATAAAATAGCCCAAAAAGGGTATTTAAAAAAATGTCTCTTTAAAAAAACGGGATTTAAGATTACCTTTTGCAGGTTTTAACATTTTAAGCAATTCATCAGAATCAACTGAAATTTGATGAAGTTGAAGTCGATCTGTAACAATAAATCCAGCATTATCACGAAGGCCCCAATCAGCATCTGAATCAAAAATGTCAATTGTAACATTTTTCTTTGATTCCAAATTTGTCCGTCCTAATGTTGTTTCAGCCAAATGATCAACAAGATGTTCAACGATAAGACGCTGTGCAGCATTATGGTGTACTTGAATGTAAATTCGTTCTAATCGTCTATCTGGAAGTTTGTCATCAATTGTATCAATTTTGAATTTCCCATTCACAGCATCAGTGCAATCCAAAGTGATAGCTTTTTTCGAAAGAGATTTTTCAACATGCTGATAAATGAAATATCCTTGATTTTGTGCAAATCGAACTATCGCTGCAAGAGCTGCAATTTTACCTAAAAAATTTCTAATTGAATGTAAAATTAAAGAAGCTTTATATATAATGCTAACCATCTTGAGAATTAATTTGAGCAAGTGTAGCACCAGGGAGCTGATTGAAGGGAAAGGGAGACTGAACAGGTTGAGCTTGAGCCGAAGTTGTAATAGTTGTAGGCGATGAGGATAATCGGGATGATGTGCCCATTATGATAATACAACGTTAAAAGTGATCAAAAAATATTTCCACACAGAAAAAGAGGAGTCTAATTTTCCGACAAATTTGTCTTTTTTCTCTTCTATACTTTTTTTTTCTTTCAGCTCCAATGGAATTGGCGCTCACGAACGATATGCGCGGATCGGAAAGACAATGGAAGCAAAAGGGAATATATGATGTATGAAGGGGTTTGTTTTTGTTAACAGCGTTGGCGGCGTTACGTTAGTGAGCCGTAGGGTTTCTTGAAAGGTTTGCTAGCAAAAAAGAGATGTTGGCGGGCAAACTGTGTGACGAAGAATATGCACAACTCCGCCTTCCACCAACTCTGAATACACAAAAATTAAATTCCCAGTAGCAGCAAAGAAAGCACTGGTGACTCGAACAAAGAACGGGCGTGAAACAATTGGCAAACCTGAAACAAATATTGTGTGTCGCCCATTTTTTCTTCTTCTTTGATTATAGTGTTAAAAATAATCACGATAGTAACAAAATATAACAAGAATATCAGTGAAGTGACTCAGAAAAAGATGATTTAAAAAAGCGTGAAGATATTCTTAATTAGGCAAACAAAAAGGCGGGAGTCATTTGGAATAATATAAAAGAAAATAAGAGGGGGGAATTGGAAGTAAAGATAAATTTATATCTCTTCCAGTAATAACAAAACAAAGGATTTAACGGTAGATAAATTTCATATTTAAAAAACAATAAAAAATAGAGGGGGAGAAAGGATATGAGGTTAATCCATGCTCAATAACCTCAAAAGAATAAAAAAAGCTGGTCAACGCGTCACTGACACAGTTCAGTGACAATACAAAATTAAAATCGTTTCTTACAGTTCGTCGTATGTCCTTGAACGTGGTAAAAACCTATGTCAAAAAAGTTTTACACTGACAAAATTTAAAAATCCTTTCTTTTTTTTGATACAAAAAAAGACAATACTTGTATTACGTAAAAAAAAGAAGCATTCACGGTAAAAATAAAATCAAAGCTGCAAATGTTTTTAGGCCACATCAAAGACATCTTTTTTATCGCGTTAAAACGTATAAAACTAAAAGAAAAAAAAAGGAAGAAGAAAAGATGTGTGTTCTGAAAAACACCCACAATTTTGAAAAAAAAATACTTTCAAGAAGGTACTACTACAATTGAACTCATTCGGCGACCCATAATTCCATTCATTTTTTATTTATTGTACTCTTTTTGATTTCCTCAAATTGTTTACGAAACTTATAGATAGATGTTTGATCACAATTTTTCACATTCACTTTTGAGTTTGCTAAAACCCCGGAAGCAACAAGTATAAAATTAAAACTAGAAGAAGAAAAAAAGAAAGAGAAAAACGTTTCGACAACAATATACTCTTTCTGAAATGCCCTGAATTTATGTTATTCGTTCTTTTTTTTTTAAAAAGAAAGAGAAAATCATTTGTATCAAAGATGAATCGCAGGGAGAGAGAGAGAGAGAGAAAAAGAGAATCCGTATCGACCTTCCAGAAAGATTATCCGAAAAGCAGCAAAATTCGGTTACAATCAATTCAAAAAAGTTTTTGAATAAATTTTTAAAATCTATAATCCATTCTTAAAAACACCTGAGTAATAAAGAGATATTATGTTAAAAAAAAGATTTAAAAATATTTTTATTTGAATGACCTAAACAAGTTTCCGGTCAGCTGTCCGACAAATAAGCAAGAAAAAAATTTGTGAAATAAAATTGTCTTTTTCCAACACGCATGAGCGATGAACTATAACAAGGGGAAAGTTATGTTTATGGATTTCTGATTCCTCCTAAAAAATACTTTCAACGGAAACAATCTCGTTTTTTTAAACAAAATATATTCTATCACTTCACCATCTCAATATTAAAATAAATAAAATCGATCAGAAAAAAAGAGAAAGATAAAAGAAAGTTAAATTCAGCGAAATAAAAAATTCTTGTCAATTTAAAGGCCATTTACAATATTCACAAAAATTTTCATAGACATTTCGGACTTTTCATTTTTTTAACCGTCTTCTCTTTCTCTTTTCTCTTTCTTAAAACCATAATAATTTTATAAAAGAAAGAAGTGTAAGTGATTGATTGTAAATGAAAAATGTAATGTCCACCCTAAAATGAACAAATCAAATTGTCTGGTCATTTGACTTAAGTGACCTGAATTTCATTTACGAAAAAAAATTTAAGATCCAGAAAGGGTTATGACTTCTTTCTTCGAAATGACGCAGATTCTGCACGCGGCACGTTTTTTTTCTGAAATAAGAAGGAACGGAATAATAGGATACAAACATCTTTTTTTTCAAAGGTATACTTTTATTTTTCAAAAAAATGACGAATGATGTCTTTGTTCGTCAAAATTTAGGTTCACCCCATTTATTTTCAAAAGAAAAAATGTTCAATTAATTGAAGAATATTTCTATGATTAAAGAATTAAAATACAGGGATACTTTAAGGGTAGAATTTTTAAAATTTTTATTAATATTCAATAACAACTTTTGCGAAGAAAAAATCAACAAGTATTACAACATTTAAAAAATGTGAAAAAAACTATTACTTTTTTTTTTCTAAAGCACAAGTCATTGTTGAAATTCCTTCCTTCTCTGAATATTCTATCATTACACTTTTAACCTTTTGACCAACACGAGGAGTATAAGGAGCACTTCTCAAATCATAACGAGTTACAATGCCACAAACTTCACCAATTGCAAAATTATCTTCAATTCGTATAATTGTTGATTCAAATGAATGAGTGGCCCTGGAAAAAATAAATTTTTAAGAAACGATTAACACAAAGTAAAAAGACTTACTTAAAAACAAGAACTTCCACGGTTGCCCTAAGATGAACTCCACCTTGAATACCTTTTGTAATTGTTTCAGGAAAGACTTTAATGGGACCAGTAGAAATAATAAATCCACCGACTCTATAAATAAAAAGGATTAATTTATTTGAATATTTCATAACAAAAACCAACTTTCGATTTAATTTTCCTACTCTACTTTTTACAAATGCAACACAATGCTGCTTTCCTCTCTTGAATTCATGAGGTTTGATAAATTTATTAAAATGCAAAACTTTAGACGCAAAGTTATCCCCAGTGTATATTTTTTTTGCATCAGCCCATTTTATTGGTTTGAACATTTTTACGCAAAAACAGAATCCAGTAAATAATAAAACGATGTTTGAATATAAAAAACAAATGAAAGCGGCTCACTAAAAAAGTGTATTGTATAAATCGAAGCACAAAACATTACTTACAATCAGACGTTTCAGTCTATTTACATAGAGGAACTTTTCACCAAAGCGTTTATTTTTTTGAAAATAGATGGTTTTTTCAAAATTATTTGATAATAAATATCATTTTTTTGTGTTAATTTAAAATGGCACCGAAAGAAAAACATGTTCGAATGGAACTGAGTAGGATACAAGATTTCGTTAATCCGAAAGGAAATCGTGAACAATACTTGACAAGTATTGAAGTCGCCAGTAAGTTTTTGTTCTTTCAATGCTTAATAATTTTTTATTATACCTTTTTAGTACAATGGTTGAATTTGGTTAACACAGAAACAGGAGTGGAAGAAAAAATTGTAGCAGATCTTGGTTGTGGTACTGGAATGCTTTCATGTGCTGCATTAGCATATGGTGCCAAGTAGGTTAATTTATTGAATTACTTGCTAATATATTTCATTCGTTTACTTTAGGCAAATTTATGGATTTGAATTAGATAATGATGCTTTAGAACAAGCGACAGAGAGCATAGATGATGAAGATAGTTTTATTCCTGTTAATGTTGATGTTGAAAATCTTGATACTGAAACATATCCCAAATTTGATATTGTATTATCAAATCCTCCTTTTGGTACAAAAGAAAAACCTCGTATGTTTATTTTATTTTTTTCTTATGAAATAAGTTATTTTTATAGATATTGATTTTGCTTTTATTGAAAAAGGATGTAAATTATTAGCTCCTGGCGGTGTTTTGTATACTCTTCATAAAACTTCATGTGTCGATGCAGTAATCAAAAAGGGAATTTCTCAGATTGCAGGTATTTCAGCGACCAAAAATGCAAAAATTAACTGGGAGCTTTTAAATACTTATAAACATCATAAGAAAAAATCTGTTGATATTGATGTAACTCTTGTATCTTGGCGTCTTTCGTCACCTTGAATTAATTGTTGTTGGTTTTTTAAAATTTTATTTTTTACTGTGTTACAAAAAGTACATAATTTATATTTTAATTAAGCACCATTTTGCAAAAATCGGGGAATCACGCTCAGATTTTCTGTTGATATGGCACTTTTGCATTCTTTGACCAACTTTGCTGCCGCAGTTCCAGCTAAAAAACATGTTTATGGAAAAAAACTGTTGCAAAAATGTATTACCTCGAAGTCGTGAATGATGTTCAATTGCTGAAGTTAAAATTTTCATATTTTCAAGAAGTTGTTGTCTGGCTTGTGCTCGAAGTTGATGCTGGGCTACCATATCCCGGTTTAAAATTGCTAGACGAACATAATGTTTTCTAGCTTGTGGTCTACAATTTTGATTTTATAATTGCAGTTTATTGCATATCTTACGTGTTACGGATGTTTAATAAGTCTTCAGCTATAATAACACATTCTCTTGCAATATTCATGCGATCAGCCCAATCTGCTTGAAGTTTTTCATTTAAATTATATTTCTCATCCATCTAAAATCGTACATTTTGTTTTTCAAATTAAATATTTGCGGTCTTACTGTAGCAATGACATTATCAACAGCTTCTGCAGATTGTGGAAAATGTGCTTGACTGGATAATTCTTCGATTTTCAAGAATTGTAAAAGCGATTGAACAACATTTCCACAAATTTCAATGTCATCATGCTGGATTTCGCAATTACCTCCATCATCGATCGATATTCGAAGGCCTTGCTTTTTAGTAACACACATAAAACAAAATTCCATGCTTGGATTTTCACATAAACTTTCAATTTCCGGCTCTTTCTCCCCCATATAAAAGTTATACAGTAGCCATTTTATTATCTAAATATTGTTAATAATTAGTTTATGCCCAAAATTTTGCTTACATTATCAGGCCGATAACCAAGATTAAATTTTACATAACCTTCAGGTTCAGTATAAAGCTTATCAACCATTAAAAAGGTTGCAAAACGAAGTATTTCACCATTTACTTCAAAAACATGCATTTGTTTACTGTAAAAAATTAAAGTTATTTGGATAAAATTTTGAAAATTTTTTTACGCTGTTGATGAGCCAGCAAAAAGTTTTATATGCAAATCAGTGGCCATTTGCCTTTGAGGGAAAATTTGTGTTGTTAAACCACTCTCTTCAGCAATTGGATGACTGTAAAAATAGCGATAAAAAACTTTCAATTTGTAAAAAAATTTCTTACATGACCAAACTTTCTGAATCAAAAACACCTTCTGCAAAAATAACAGCCGCTCGAATGGGGACATTATTTGTCAAAGAAAGAGTCAAACAAAGTCCCTCTTCAACAGTGCAATGAATTGCTGATTGTAAGCTTGTACCTGAAGGAATTGCAGCATGATCAATATTAATTACATCAGGTTTTTCATAATTTTTAAGTTCTTCCATTAAATGATGCTTTTTTTGTCCATAATCACGAATTAATTGTTGAACTTGATCAGGAGAAACTTCTTGAACAAATTGAGTTCCGATTACTGTAATCAAGACGGCTTGTTTTTTTTATTAACTATACATTTTATAATTTACAAACCTTTTCCATTTGTAAATGCAAGAATGAATTGAAGATTATCTGTTCCATTAATGTCCGCAAGAAAAGCATCCGCTACTTCTCCATCATATAAAGCTTTTGCAACAATTTCACCAGTTGCACGTAATCTTGCATCAACCTTAACACCGTTTAATTTGTATGCGGTAAAAACTATATGAAAAAAAAACCTTTCCACTTTTCCATACACAAACAAAAGTATTTTCTGTAGGATATTCCAAAAAACAAACTACATGACTTTTTGATTTTACTCTCCAATGAAGTGCTTTATTTTCATAATATCCTAAGGTACCACTTTTCAGTGCAAATAGGAATCCTGTATTTGATAAAGTCTTTACAGCCGAAACTGGATCACCTTCAGTAAATTCAGATAAAAGGGCTAAATTTTTAAGAACTTTTATTTCAATTCCATTTGTTCCAATTACAAGTTCATTTTTGCCATCACCATCAAAATCACATAATGTCAATGAATTAATATCATCTCCAAGAGCTGTCCAAAAGACATCTGAACCAAATGCATCAATTCCCCAAATTGTTGAACCACATGCACAAATAATTAAAGGATTAACTTGATCATCAACAACTCCAAACTTAAAATAGAATTGTTTTTTTTTCAAAAGTAACGATGGCATTTATTTTACCTCAATATATCGAATACCTTCAGGCATTTGTCGATGAAAAACTGTTTTATTTTTATATACATCATAACAAATAAGACTCGATGCAGTACCAATAACCACAACATCATAATCATCGGTACTTGCAAATTTACACGTTCTTAAACATGTAATTGTTTCGTTTATATGAAATATAGCTTCTAAAATACTTTTTTCATTCATACATTTTTATTAAAAATTTACAAACAAACAAACCGCTGTTTTGAAGCACAACTTTATTTGTATTTGTTGCAACAACAAGCTGCACACGTCTTGAATCATCAAAAATTCCAAAGGAAGCACAATTTGGGAGGATATGTTGACTAAATCCAAAGTTAAATACTGGTTTAAATAATCCTTTTAAAAGTGGAGGTTCCATTTTATGGAAAAATATAAAACATATGCCAAAAGTGGCTGGAAACTAAGAACAAGCATTTTGTTGCCATGGTTACAGTCAAGAAATTTTTCTTTCTAAAAGACGTTTCTGTTTCACTTTAAATAACTGGAAAAGATTACGGTACTTATTTTATTTAATTTAAATTAATTAAAAAATATTAATAATCATCAGAAAAGTGGCGATTATTATTTTTTAACAATTCAATACCGTATACCATGTTTTAACAGTTAAATATTTATGCAATTATGTTTTAAAAAAATTACTACTAATCACTATAAAAGCATTTATTCCAGTGGTAAAACACCCGTTGTTTGTACATTATTAATCAGTAAATATTAGTATAGATAAGCTCAGTACAAATTATGCCAGTAAATCCTATAAATTGATGAATATTTTTAAGCTTTTTGTGGAATTGGTCGTAGCACAGTTGTTGTTGCATCAGAGACATCATTAAGAGCAACAGAATCTTGAGATGGAGTTGCAGATTTTGTTTTAATTTCGTCAGGAAGTGGACAACATAAACAATCAGGTGATGCTAAAGGATGAGGTTCTTCCCATTGTATATCATGACCATATGTCATTAATAAATCAAGTATAACACCATTTGTCCATCCAAATCATAAAACAGGAGATCAAAAAATTAGATAAATTATAAATATAAAACTTTAACCTACCCTCTTGTAATTCATATTCACCGCCGCCTCCTTGACTTTTGTTACATTGAGTAGCAACATTGTACTTTTCAAACATGCGTCCTCCACTATGCAACCACATCATGTAATTTTTTCGAATCCATTTTTCTGCAATGATTCTGGCAAGATCATTTAAACCAGCTTTTCGTAATCCTTGAATTACAACCCAAGTTGTTGGAGCCCAAGCATTTGGAAAATCCCATTGTTGACCGGATGCAATAAGTGAAGTTGGAATGCCTCCAGGGAATGTAAGAACACCAGATTTTTCAAGATATGTTGCAATTTTACGAGGATCGAAATCTTCATGAACACATTCAGAAAACAATGGGAAAAAGTTTGTATCGAAATATGTGGTGGTGTGTTCTTTTGTTACCAAATCATAATCAAACCAGCATCCTTCTTCTTCATTCCAAAATATTTGATGTATTGCTTCTTTCATAAGTTTAAATTGTTCATGACTTTGTGCAGCAGCTTCAGGCATACCAAGAAGGTTATAAAAACGTGCAAATGTTTTTAGATTTCCACAAATAATTGAGTTGAGTTCAATTGGAAGAATAGAGCTTGTACGAGTAGATCCCATTTTGCCTGCTTGCGGCCCTTCTTTATGAAACCAACGAGCACTAAAATCTCTTCCACTTTCAGCAGCAGCCATAATATCACCCCATAATCGAAGCTTTTCTGGGGCATCAAGAATATGCTCTGCACATTCAACATCTTCACGATAACTTTCTGGACGTGGCCCACCAGCAACAACATGATAGCGAAAAAGATGAGATTTCCAATCTTCTTTATGAATGCATCGATTACGTGTAAAAAATTCCATTTCCTTTTCCAGCCAAGCCATTGAACGACGAACAAATTCGAGATCACCCGTTCTTTTGAAATATGCATCAACACACCAAGTAAGTAATGGAGGTTGTGAACGATTCAGATAATATACTCTATTTCCATTTGGAACATATCCAAACATTTCAATCAAATGCCCCATATTTTCAATCATTCCACGAACAGTTGAAAACATTTCAGAAGCAAGAAGTCCTTTTATTGTAAAATATGAATCCCAATAATACATTTCTCTGAATCGACCACCAGGAACAATAAAAGGATTTGGTACTGGAATAAGAGAATATTGTTGTGGATTTGATTGTACTTTTTGTGCTACACGGCGACAAAGAGTTGGCCATTTTTTGTGAAGATCTTCTGCCCAAAGACGATATGATTCATCATTAATTGTTGAAAAAGCTTTGATTTCATGTTGAAAATCAATTGGTTCAATTTCTTCTAATTCTCCACCAGGCTGTTCAAAATGTTCTTGAATAAATACATTTAATGCAACAGGATCAACTTGTCCATTTTTAGATTCATTGATTATTTTATTCCAATCTTTTAACGTTATTTCTAAATTTATCAGTTTATTAATTTCGCAAAAAATGTACATGTGTTTTTTTAAATACTCCGATCAGCTATCATACATAACTATTCCAACAAGCAAACTTCAGAAAATAACTCACCAGCATCAAGCTTCAAAGGCATATCAACAAAATGTTTGCAATCAATAAAAAGATGAGATGTCTGAACTGCAGCAAGCAAAGATCCATGACAGTAAATTTCATTACGCAAGGCGTTCAGTTTACCTTGTCGAATCAATGAAGGATCCTCTTCCAGTGGAGTTCCGGCAATAGAAACTGTATGAAGTTGCCGTATACCTAAAAAAAATTAAATGTCTAAGGAAATTTGAAACAAAAAACTAACAAATGATTGAAGCCAAAGTAGCAGCACTGAAATGATGATTTGAGCTCGCCCAATTAAAAAGCGCAGAGGGAGTACTGAGACCAATAAATTTCGGAGCCATTGCATTGATGCTGATATTTATTCGGGCAATCTTGTCAATTTCATCTTTTATTGTCAAATAAGGTGTTGCTTCAGAATTTGTTGCTCTGACACTTTCATTTTGATTTGCTTTTATTACAGGATGGAGCATTAAAGGTTCCCAAGTTGTACTTGTGCTTGCTTGGATTTTTGCTTCATTTTCAAAAGATTTTCTTTGAGAAGATGAACAAACCATTCCAGAAGAAACACGTTGTCTTTCAACCGTTTGAGATCTCCTTATAATATGCTGAACACATCGAGAATTTAACTGCTTGACCATCTTTGCTCGATTTATAGGAAGTCTAAAAAAAGAAAAAAATAAATTCACAAATAAATGATGTAATTAATTAATAATAAAGAATACGAAAATAAAAACACATAAATTGTAGACAAAACAAAATAATGCACCTTTCATCGGACGTTTGTCTTACTTTGTTGAAAAGTAAACAAAAACAATTTATGTATTTTTTCAAATTATTTCAAAAGAATGCACAAAAAAAACAAATGTAAATTTTAAAAATTTGGGAGAAAAATACCGTATTTATACATCAGAAGTAAAAAAATCAAAAAAAATTACAAAAATAGAAGGTAGTTTTTTAAAATGAAACAAGACAAAAAAGCTCAATAAATGGACAATTACAACCAACTTTGACCTTCACGTGTACTTCTTATGACAGCTGCAAGAACGCGTAACTATTTACTATGATAAAATACTGAGTGGGTTGAACAATGACTCGAAAAATATTTTAGAGGTGCAAAAAAAATCAAATAAAACAATTTTAAAAGCATTATGGTTAATTTCTTACTGTAGGTTGAAAAAAATTACGAAAAAATTCAAAATTTTTAAAATTTAAAAATAAATTATTATAAATAGACCTGGAAAAATATTTATGCCCTGATGACATAAAAAAGAAGGAATAAATACGACAGACATGGGTTAAATTTTAGAAATAAAAGTTTTACGACAAGCAAAGCAGCGGTCTATATAATCGTATATCAGAGCAACGTGACATTTGATTGAAAGTTCAAGAAACATTTGTTTGTCTAGTATTCCCGTTAGAATGACGCATTCAACATTAAATCTTCAAACTAATTTTAAGTGGTCGTGCAAATGTCTACCACGTGGTCACGCGTGATAGTCACATATAAACAATTTTAATGTTTCTTTATCATAATAACAGATGCGATAAGCCCAACAAAAAAAAGGTATTTAAAAAAAGTGTTAAACTTACTCAAAAAAAGAATGCAGGCAGACAAAGACACGACGTTAAAAACCTCGACAAATTTCATCAAAACACTTTTGTCTCGTTGAACTCTTTTAAAAAAGGTGGTTCTCAGCAGCACAAAAAATGACGTCAAAGGCAAAAAAAGTGATGGAAATAACTATACTCTTTCATTTTTATTGCAGAAACTTAAATTAAAAAAAGGAAGAGGTAATAAGATAAAAAAATTACCGAAAAGGACATTTTTGCAATGCAGTCACCTTCGCTGACCTTTTATCTCTGCTATAATGTGAAAAGGAAAAAAAGAAAAAAAATAAAACAATGATTGAAAGTCTTAATTTATAACATAATATTATAAGTACGTACCATCAAACAATCACATTTAGTTAGAAGTCAAGTACATTTTCGTGAAACAAACTCTAGACTTTGAACAAAAAAATCGAAGTTTTTTCGTTTTCAACTCACTTGTTAACAGCAAAAATCTTGAAACGAAAAAAGTCTGGCCAATTTTATTGTAAAAAATGTGGCCATTTTGCCACGTTTGTTTCTTCGTTTACCACTTTACAAGTAATTATTACTATTTAAATATAGCCATAAGCTATGACTTCTATTCTTCAACGGCTACAAATTCTTAAACCAACTTTCCAAGCTGCCTTTTCGACATCTTCTGGTATTTATTTCATTGTTTTTGATTTAGTATAAAAGTGTTTTTTTTCAGTAAATTTAAATGCTTATCGTGCTTCTCTTGGTAAAATAAGACGACGAAAATATATTAAAGAATATGAAACATTGATTATGCATTCAGATGGTTCAATTGTTCCTGCTCGTACCAAAGAACCCCGGCATTTTATTCAATTTCCTGCTAATTTAAGTAATTTATCTGAAGATGAACGTCGACAACGTTTAGCGGCAAGAAAACCAAAAACTAAGAAAATCAAACAAGAAGTTATTGACGATAATTTCGATTTAAATCAATATACATCCATGTTTAATAATAAGAGAAAAACGTCGTAATAGTATGCAATTATTTGTAGTTGTTTTTATTGAAGGTGTTAGAATGAATATACTTTTTTTCAATTTTGTTTAAGGGAAATTAATTACGGTTTTAACCTTTTTTTGATATCTTTTCACATAAAAAAATGTTTGTGTTGTTTTATTTTTTATTTACAGCAATGGCAACTGACGGAAAAACTTATGAAAAGCCTTTAGACGATACTGTTCCTGATTATTCGATAATTTTACCAACCTTTAATGAATCAGAAAATCTTCCTATCTGTATTTATTTGATTAATAAATATATGATTCAAACGAAAAAGCCTTTTGAGGTATAAATTACTTTTTTTTGTTTCAGTTATTGAATTAGGATTTATTTTAACAGGTTATTGTTATTGACGATAATAGCCCTGACAAAACTGATGAAGTTGCTCGTCGTCTAAGAAAACATTACAAATTTGTTCGTTTGCATTCACGTCCTGGGAAACTTGGTTTAGGAAGTGCATATAAAGCTGGATTAAAGTTAGCTCGTGGAAAATTTGTTATATTAATGGATGCTGATTTATCGCATCATCCCAAGTTTATTCCTCAAATGATAAAACTTCAAGCAACGCAAAATGTTTGTTTAACAATATTGTAAAATATTTGATTTAAAATTGAATTTTAGTTTGATATTGTCACAGGAACACGATATTCTCAAGGTGGTGGGGTATCTGGCTGGGGTATGTGGCGTAAAACTATGAGTTGTGGAGCTAATTATCTTGCACAAACATTGCTTAGTCCTGGTGTATCTGATTTAACTGGATCTTTTCGTTTATATCGTAAAGAAGTTCTTACCAAACTTATTGAAATTTCTGTTTCTACTGGATATGTTTTTCAAGTATGTTTTTTTCCCGTTTTTTTAATTTTTATTAAATTTTTCTTTAGATGGAAATGATGTTCCGTGCTAAGAAACTTGGATACAAAGTTGGAGAAGTTCCTATCACATTCGTTGATCGCTTTTTTGGAGAATCAAAACTGGGAGCTCAGGAAGTTTTGGGATATCTTAAAGGCCTTTGTTATTTATTTACTCAAGTCGATTAAAGCCTTCTTTTCATGTTTTATGTTTATTATGGGTTATTTATTCTTATATCTATTTAAATTTTAAAATGTTATATTACACTTTTTTAAATGATAATAATTTTTTAAAAGCGTTTCTAAAGTTTTTTTGGAGAATTTAAAATTAACTGTTTTATCGTAACCGAAAATTGTTTTCTGTCATTTTATTTAGAAAAGAAGAATACGGTATTCGCTTCGATGAATCTAAATGTTTTACGTAGCGTTACAAAAAAAGCAAATAATAAAAAAAAATCAAATATTCATATTGGGTTTGATCTGAACGATATTAATTTGGTTTATTTAACCAGAGTTGTCATGAGACATATATAAATTAAAATTTTATTGACAGTTTCGCTGCACACGACAGCTTCACCAGAATTACATTTAAAAATTTACAAAAAATAACGGCTTTAATTTAGTACTCGCGTCCATAAAGGTTTTTACTAGGCTATAACAAGATATCGTACTATATTTTTGTCATATTTCGTTGTTTCATTATCATTTATTTTATTGAGAAAATCGATTAAAATACTTTCACCATTTCATTTAAAAAAATATATCCAAGTTGTTTCACAATACTCAACTAAAAATTTTTTCATTCTTAAAATTTGTGTTAGATGGATTTTTATCTTTGACAGCGCTAAAATTCTTATTATTTATCTGCATATTTAGATTGACTAATGTACAGATTTTTGCATGACCCAACTGTTATTGTTGGATAGACTATAGATAAGGTTCAATAAATGGGGAAAAGTTGGGGAGGTTTAATTAACAGTAAAAAAGTTTTAGACAAAATAAATTTTTCTCAAAACTTTTGTCCGCTACTGTAGACACTGTTACCCATTTAATTATTTTCCTAATGAGAGAATATCACTAATGTTATTTATGTTTCAACAGTATGCTCAACAAATGTTTTTTGAAAAAGACAGTAAAATATTTAATACTTTTAGGGATCTAATTTGGGAAACTGCTAACAGTCGAAATTTCCAATTTTTTTCGGATGTTTTGGAAATAAGTGATGTAAAATTGATCTATTAAAAAACCATTTTTTGACTGTTTGTTGGTTAATAAATAAATAATTAAACCATGGTTTTGCTCAAATTTCAAGAAAATAAATGGCAAATGAAAGTGATGTTTTGGTATCTATAATAAAATGAACGGAACCTGCAACCGTTATTTTTTCGATCCTCCCTTCTGCCATAGACTTATGTAAAATTGTTCTGCAGATTAGCATTGATTGATATTTTTTTTAAATTTTTGGTTTTGGTATGATATCAGAGAAATTGTTGAATAAATTAAAAAAAATTAAGATTAAATATTTTTTTATAAATTATTAAATTTCGTGATATATTTTTTTATTAATACTTTCGTAATTTTTTAAATTGTCACCCGTTGAATAATTAAAAATTTGAGCATAAAAGTTTGAAATTAAAAAAAATTATTATGAAGTTTTGTACCAGCTATTAACTAATTCACCAGATTGATCATACCAGGCAATGTATCCACATGTTGCTTGACCGGTTGCATTAAACATTTTAATTTCATCACATCGTTGCCCGGCGATTAGAGAAGAATCAGTTGCTTTCATTTCAAAATGATTGATTGAACATGTCAATTCTCCGCATAATCCAATACTATTATCATATCGACAATAAGTGTTATAAGCAGTATTTGCTCCCATCCACCGCCCACCCCATGTGCAATCACTTGGATCACTTCTATAAAATATTTATTTTTTCATAAATATTAATTACCATGTTTTAAAGGATACTTACTTGCAACAAAATCGTTTAGTAAAATATGTTCCCAAAATAGTACTGCATGGTTCCCCAAAACTTGGATCTGGTTTACATAAAAGTGAAAACCAAAAGCTTGAACACCGGCCATTATGTGGTCTAATATAATCAAAATCAGAGGGACAAGGAAAATTACATAATGGTGCAGTTCCAAACCATTTACAGCCGCCACCAGAAGGTAATGGATGAAAAGAAGTCAAGTCCGAGACAGCTTTCGCAGTCATACCTAAATTTTTTTTAAAAATAATCAATATTCACAAATATCATCAAAAATTGTTATACCAATCATGCCTGTAACAACGGCGGTTGCAATTGAACCCATAATTGCTTCACGCTTTTTTCGAACAATTTCTTGTCTTTTTGGAATTTTTTTAGTTTCATTATCAGTAAAATTTTGAAAAAAATGATAACGTTGAGAAAATTTTTCTTTTGCATATTGTTCCATTCGATTTCTCATATCAGCTTCTTCAGACCAATGAGTGACCAAAGGATTTCCATTATCAATTTCCAAGGCAGGTGACTCTGGTATCGTTAAACAGAATACGGTAATTGTAATCAAAAATAACATTATTACAAGGAACCTTAAAATCATCTCACTCTTTTTTTTTGAACAAATATACACAAAATGTTAGTTTAAAAAAACTGTTCAAATTAAAATAAAATTGCAAGAAAAAGGAGTGAATTTATGACGCAAAATAAAAGGTTGATCGACAAACTGCCTCCTTTTTTTTTTTTTGATATTCACAAAGTGTACAAACGATTCAAACAAAATAATCCGCCCCATTTTGAAACCAATGTAAAAAAATGTGTTTTCATTAGTGTGTGTCTCTCTCTATACATTTTATTTATGAAAAAGAAAAAAAACGCATCCCAACATGAAAAAGATGCATAAAAACAGCCAGGTGCCACCACAAGCAAGCGAGCATAAAAAACGAAAGCGGCTTACAATCGCAAAAAAAACGATGAATCATTCCTAAAAAAACACATCATTCATCAAAATCAGTTGTTATTTTGTTGCGTCGGTTCTTTCTCTCTTCTTCTTCTTCTTCTTCTTCTTTTTTATTCACCCCCCTTTACAGATTTTTCATTGCTGCAAGTAATTTATTATTTCTTGTTTCTTTTTTTGCTATTACAAATACTAACAACACCTTTTTCTTTTTTAATACTTTTTTGAATGCTTTAAAATTTAATATTTTTGAATAAAAGAAATTCAATTAATGTCTGACAGATGGTGGAGGACACAAACAAACACACAGATAAAAAAACTGTAAACTTAATAAAAACAAAGAAAAAAAATTTTTTTAGGCATTTTTTTTCTCTCTCTCTCTCTCTTAAAGGCTTTTACCATAAAAATGTATGATGACAAGAAAAGCAGGACATCAGAGCCGTGTTTGTATCGACAATGTGTCACTTACTTACTTACGGCGTCGACAAAGTCTGCATTGATCTGGCAAGTTTTAAGCTTACTTTTATTTCGTTTAACCGGAAATGCATTGTATTTTAACAGGAAGGAGAAAAAACAAGAAAAAGGGCGTGAAAGAACGTTTTGGCAGGAAAAAAAATATATGAGAAAAAAAGAGCAAAGGAAAGAAAAAAGAACCTTCAACTCGATAGATAGCTTCATCTCATCCGAGCATCCTTAGTAGCCGATCTATGACGCGTCTAACATTCTTCCCCATTTTTTTTGTGTCGTCAGACAAAAGAAGAAGCTTCCCAAACGTTTTTGGGAGAAAAAAAAGCGTATCTTCGACTTCTTCTTCTTTTTTTTTGTCTTCTTGCTTGTAACGGTGGCGGATGTCGCAAAGAAAACAATGCGCATCTTTTCTTTAGTGTTAAAAAAATAAGAAGGAGCCTTTTGTTTTGTGCCAAGAAACAAAAAAAAGGAGAAGAAGATAGTGAAAGAAGTGAAGACGCACGGGCAGAAGAAAAAAAAAGAAAACTCCTGAGAGCCGAAAAAAGGAAAAAGATATAGCAAAACAGCCCTTAAGAGGCGTAAAACGATGCAGCCTAAGGGAATTTTTGTTTCCAATTGTTAAAAAGTCGAAAAAACTTTGTGAAGAAAAATTTAAGACATTCATTTTTTACAACAACAACAATAACAATAATAAATCTCATATACCTATATTATATTTTCTTTGAATCTTCTTTTCCTTCTTCATTCTGTTTTTTTTTGTTACTATGATACCGTAATATCATTCATTGCTTGGGGGTGAAGTCTTTTTTTCGTCTTAAAGTTTCTATGAATTGAAAAAGTCTACTTCTTTTTCAATATTTTTAGATTCCGTTGTCAATGGTTTTTTTTTGTTTTAAAGACTTTTTACTTATATTATATATTTATTTCACATAAGGTTTTCCCATTGCATACAACTCTTTTTTATTTTTAAAATTTTCAAAGATTTAATTGTCGTAATTGCTTTTGGATTAAAGCATTTTTGCACATTTTTTTCATGTGTTTCATTTATTCTTTTTTAGATGGGTGCTCAACTTTCATTGCCTATTAAATGACTTTTTTTATTTATCTTTTATAAATCTTTTAAATAAAAACTAACATAATAAATGTATTTATGATTTTTTCAATGAGATTACACTTTAACAAAGATTAACTATATTGCTTTTTTGGTTGCTTCAAAGCATATGTTTTTAGGCATCATTTTCCACATCCTCTTAATTTTTTATATATTTTTCTTTAGTAAATGCACTTTTTTTGCCTTCATTTTTATATATACATATTTTTTTATGTTTTGTAATATACTTTTGCCGTAGCTTTAAGCTTAAGCTTACGATATTTTTTATAATACCTTTTTTCTTTTTTTTATTTGGCATTTTTTTACAAACAAAAATGAAAAAAGTATATTTTTTAAGGCGGAGCTTTTTTTTATTATCACCGATGTCTTTTTTAACGTGTAGCAATAAGACTTAAATATTTATATTGAGCATTTTATATTAGAAGAAGAAGAAGTAGGTAGCACCTATCCATCCTTATTTGTATGAATAAATATTGACATTTTTATTTTACAATTTATATTTATAGGTATAGTAGGAAATATATAACCATTTTTAATTATTACTGTATTTCTTCCACCCATAAATATTTTGTTCAAATCTGCATTTTAATTAAAATATTCATTATTGTCAATTTGTGACAAAGATTTATTAAAACAATTTTGAAAGAGAAAAAAAAGGATTTAGTCGAGGCAACTTGGCCGCATTGTCGGTCATTTGCCTTCGACTTCTCTTTAGTTTCCTGCGCTACGTTGAAAAATGCTTTTTCCAACTTATTCTTCTTCAATGCAGTCATTAAGCGCTATAATATTCCTTATTTTGATATATTCAACCAATGCTGTTGAAGGTAATTTTATTTTAATTAAGCCTTTTGTTTTTTAATGTTTTAAAACTTACAACTTAATAGTTATAACTTCTCGTTTTTGAAAAAAAGCTATTATGTGCCTTCTTTTTTTCCCTTCATTATTATTAATGACTTAGTTAATAATAAAAAAAAGAGGAGGAGGAAATGTATTTTTAAAAAAAAGTTTAAAAAAATGTATTTTCTGCTTTTTACGAATTCCCCGAGAAAAGCATAACCCAAGTTTTTTGAAATTTTTTAAATGCTATTTTAAAGTTTTCGTTTTTTAACAAAATTAAAACAAGCTAAAATGCCTAATCTTCCAACTTTTACGTCATTATTCAATCAATCATTATGTTTTTTTTTCTTCAAAAACTCTAACTTGCTTGTTAATGCATACAAATGTGGCAAAAGTTATTGACATTTTATTAGAATTTGTGTGTTTAAAGAAATAACTTTAGAAATTATTGTGAAGAAAGTGTTAAATAAGAGGTATCTTATCATTAACATCTTTTATCCTAAAAGCATAAAATGAAATATTTTTTCAAAATATTTTGCATTATAAATTTTTCCCCCACTAAAATAATCTTTTTTTAAAAACAAAGTTTAAACAAAGAAAAATATTTTCTGTCATTTAAAACCAAAGAGAAAGAGAGGCGGAGAAAGCTATAATCACATTTATCAAAAAGCGATCAGGAAAAAAATATAGTAGCTTTTTTTCCTTAAAGCTTACTTTTTTTTTCAAAAGAATTGTGCAAAATCTGTGTAACTTTGAACAAAAAAAGTAGCACATTGACTTCAGTCCGTCACTAAAAACTGCACCATCCCCAAACTCCCATGGGATACTTTGACTTTAACCGAAATGTGTAAATAAATAGAATATTTATGGAAGTCCCTTTTTTTAGATATTTTTTATCTTTAAAAAATCAAAAATAGGTTTTGCCCAAAATATAAGAAACGTAAAAATAGCAATTAAGTCGTCTAAAATCTTTTAAAAAAAATAAATGGATTTTGTTTGAAATTGCATCTGTGAAGAAAAATACAATGTAAAAATATATTGCAATGATTAATGACCAAAAGAAAAGCTAAAAAAGCTTTTCCAATCTCCTCAAAAGAAAAAAGACATTGCATTAAAATATAAATTGGATTTTTTAAATTTTGAATTAAATTTATGTTTGATTTTTAGGTGTTTTTCATATGAAACATAAATCTCGTCTAAAACCGGTAGAATTAATGCATAAATCTCATTCATTGGAAGAAGCTGGTGTACAAAGTACGGGTGTAGATGAAGAAGGAATGGAAATGTTTAATGATCCAAATAGTAGATTACTTACTTTCATTAAGTAATAATAGCAAAAAGTAAATCAATACCATTTAAATAAAAAATATTAATTTATAGAAAAAGAGCTAGAAATTATCGTAGACCTGTATTACATACAAATGATTGCGTTGAAGTACATATGAGAGCAAGTCTGTATCAAATTGTTGATCTTGATCAAAGAAATAATTTGGCAACTTTAACTGCATATTTTGATGTATGGTGGAATGATCCATTTATTGCCTGGAATTCCACAGATTTTTATGGTATCACAAAACAATTTGTGCCTTTACGATGGCTTTGGAGACCTGAATTTTATCTTTATCATTCGTAAGAAAATATACGATAAAATAATTGTGTATATTACTGTATTTTTTTTATAGAATACAAGGTCGAGTTCCTGATGTTGCACCAGATATGAGTGCAGAAGTGCATGAAGATGGCCGTGTAAGATCATTCCTGCCTATTACTGCAAGAGCTTTATGCCCCCTTAATCTTAAATATGCTCCATTTGATACCCAAAATTGCTCATTTTTTGTAAGTTCATTTTTTATTATCTTTAAAAACAAGGGTATAAATTTTAACATTAAAGTAAAAATATTAATGGAATAAGGGAGAATGAAAAAATTGAATTAAATGCAGCAGCTTTGGACGTTTGTTTGGCTTTTTCAGCTTCCGATTCAAAAATAGGAAAATAATTTGCTACATTTACGCATCTTCGTTTCATTGAATAAACTTTTTCGTGAATTTTGAGATTTCCAGTGTAGCATAAATTAGGTGAATTGCATGTTGTTCGATTTGTTACACCTGGGACGTCATGACTTGAATCATCTTTTTTACCCCCACAAAGGGAATGCTCTGGTTTCTCCCCGCACACAGCTCCAAGGATATTCAACCCTTTTAACTCATGCTGAGGATTGCGGGCATTAATCCAAAAATGTTGAGATGAATTGGGTCCTTTTGCATTACAAAATGGATCAACATCTATTCCAATTTCTGCATCTTTATATCCTGGATCCATAACCATTAAAATTCGTGGACGTACAACAGTTTCAGTAGAGTTTGATGAAGTAGAATTATTTTTGGGATCTTTTGTAATAAATCGAACTCGAAATGGTGGCTTTGCAGTTGATGCACGAGATTCAACAATAAATCTTCGAGATTCTACATAATTGAAGGGGGATCTTTTGAGATAAATATATTCAACAGCGTACCATTTTTGTGGATTTAAATCATGTAAAACAAATGTTGGATCAGAACTGTTTGTACTAAAAAAATGGTTACAATAAGAAAAGACAATAAAAATTGATATTTACCCAAATACTTGACTAATTTGTGTTGCATTACTGTCATTTTTTGCTCCCTCTGGTAATTCAATGGCTTTAATATCGACTATTGCATCTTCCATTTCATTTGTATCTGTGGCATTTGTTCGAATAATTAAATCTCCATGATTTACATCATAGCTAAGATATTCTCGAATATTAGCTTTTGCCGTTACAGGTTCAATATTCCGACAATCACTACTTATTGCATGTCCAAAATGATGTTGATCAAAGCTTGCCATTAAACTAGTATCCCAACAAATCCTAAAATTTTTATGTCACAGTACTTTTTTGCTTCGATAAAAGTCTAACCTGTGACAATTTTTGGGTTGAATATTTGCAACTATTTCACGACTAGAGTTTCGATTTTCAGTAATATTAAAGCTGTTATCAAGTTTAACTTCAACAGATTTTTCACTTTCTTCATCGGCTAATTTTAATTCTTTATATCGAATGTGATCCTTGCAATGTAGGCTTATATTTGCCACAGCTTGCAAATTTGTCCTAAAATCTTTTGTACCAACATATTCGAAAATGCATTCTTTTTAAACCTGTATTTCCGAGGCAATGTCCATTTTAAAGCAACTAATAAATTTTCAATACTTTTTCCTTTTTCATTCATTCTTCGAGTTGTTACTTCCATGGGCGGAACTTTAAGAGCTTCTTCTTCTGAATCGGCTGAAATTTCAGGGGATGGCAAAGTTCGAACTAATTTTTCTTCAAAATTTAAGTATGTTTGTCCATGATCACCAAGGGGTTTTTGTTCACTATAAAATGCAACACCATACCAAGTACCAGGACGTAAAAAATTTACTGTATATCTTCCTAAAGAATTCTCATTCTTATATATGAGTTGTCAATAATGGGATACTGTACCTCTAGTAATAAGTAATAAAAGTCCGCTAAGATTCATTGCTGGTTGATGTTCACCTTTTTCAATATCAATTACATCCACATAAATATGCAAACTTTCAACAGGGCCGACTTTTGTTGTAGTTATAATTATTTGTGATGGAGTAACATCAACGGTTTCAATTTTATCAACTTCCATGGCAGGCCTCATATATTGTTGAGCAGATGAATTTAAAACAAATATAGAAAACAACAATAATATACATGGTATCTCACTGATAAAAGCCATCTTTTTGTTGTCAAAATAATATTTTTTGAATCAACAAGAAATATAAAAAAACACCACAGAATTATTTTATTTTTTCACTAAAACAAATTCAGTGAAGCAAAAATCCGGGGTTTTTTGTTGTTCGGCAAAAGCAATTTTTGGACATTTTTGGATTTCATTATAATCGTTTTCCCCATTTCTTTTATTTCTCGGCATTTTTCCGTGGGCACTTTTTTAAGGTGAAATAAAATAAAATTGGTCGTTTTTTTCAAACAAAACATGAAGAAGAAGAAAAAATAGGAGAGCAATTGATGGATGAAGTTTGGAAGCAGTTTATGCTATATAAAAATCTTTCTTTTTTTGTGTACAACAAAGAAATAGAACTCCTGCAGTTTAAAAAAAATTGTTATTTCCGGGTATATTTATTGTTTAAGAAATTTTTAATAGCTAAGGCAAAAAGAGATAAAAGAAATAACTTCGAACAAAAAATAATGTATATATGCAATAATGATCATTTTAAGGTTGGTTCATGGTCATATCAAGCAGATTATGTTCGAATTATAGCCGATGAAAGAGATGTATTCCTGGGAGATTTTTATGATAATCAAGAATGGCTCTTAGTTGATGCTACCGTAGATAATGGAACATTAACGTATCTTGAAAATGAAACATTTTCAATGGTTTATGTGAATATTATTATTAAAAGGCAATCATTCTATTATGTTTTTAATTTAGTCTTTCCTACAACATTGGTAAATTTTTGAAATGCAAAATAAAAAACTATTGAAAGTTAAAATAAAATTTAGGTTGGATTGGTTGCTGTTGTTGGATTTCATGCTCCTATTAATGCTACAGGAAGAAGGGAAAGTAAATTTCGTTTAGGGATTATGACACTTTTATCATTATCTGTAATGTTGTTAATGCTTGTGGATGAAATGAAATTTGCATTTGAATCAATTCCTGGGCAAAGGGGATCCTTCAGTGAAGTACCTGTTATTGGTAAGACACCAATTACATAATTATGGTAGAATACTGTAATGAAAACAAAAATTATAGGAATTTATTACATGTCATTAATCTTTTTAATCAGTGTTGCAACTTGTACTACCTCAATTTTTGTTCATCTTGAAAAGTATGCATTAAGGAATCAACATTTTACGGTAACTTTTATAAAAGCATCATATTTTAAAAAACAATAACTTTTAAATTTAGGCAATACCATGGGTTTTAAGATTTCTTGCTGCAAAAAAGCTTTTTTGTTGTTACGTTCCCCGAGGTTTAAACTTTAATAAAGGTGATGAAACAAGAAGAAATAAAAATATTCAAATGCGATCCAATCATTCAAGTCTTGATAGTGCTGCCTTTAGAACACTAATACCAACACAGGTAAAATTAAAAGATATTTTATTCGAATTTAATGAAATAAATTTTAGCTCAATTTTACTGAATATCAACAACAAGCACAGGAACAAATTATTACTGAAACAGTGTTAAGCGCACAACCAATTGTACCACCACAAGATAATCAAAAACTTGATTTATTGATTTCTTTAATGCGTGAATTTTTGCAAGTTAAACGAGAAGTTCGATCATTTCATACTTTACCAGTTTATTGGGAACGTGTGATTAAACGACTCGAAAATATTTCATTATGTTTTTACATTTCCCTTATCGCTTTAAATCTTTTAATGTTTCTTTTTCCAGAGGTGTGGTATTGATTTTTTCACTTTTATTTAATTAATTGTTTGTTTCATCGATCTCTCTAATAATCAAAAAAATATCTGTGATATGTTTCTTTCATGTTTTATATTAAAAAAAATTAATTGCTGCCACTATAACCTGGTCTATCATTATTTCATCCAAAAAATTTTATTGCTTATCTCCGGTGTTTTTTAATTTGTAACGTTGAAAACTTCTATTAAAATAAATCATAGGAAAAAATTAAACCTGAATCAACAAATGTGACGTTTTATCAATTGACACAAATTGCGCATTTCTTTTGCAATCGCATATCACAAACATTGAAATGAGCCGTTGTGGACATAACGTTGTCCGTTTTGCGATCGCTTGGATTGTATTAATAATTTTTATAAATCAAGACGAAGCTTACACAATAACTCAATATGATCGGCAATGGATTAATGCATTGCGGCATACTTCATTAGCTTATGCAAATAGGGCTTGGGAAAAAAGAAAATGGAATGAATTTTTAAGAGCTTACGCGGAAGATCAGGTAAGATTTAATAAAAGCATTTAAAACTTATCAAATTATAATAAATTATTCAGGCACAAGGTCGAAAGCAAATTGAAAGTATATTTGGAAGCAACTATACTGTGAATCAAAATGCAAGCTTCATTAGTAAAAGCAAAATATACCATTTTGATCATGACATTCAAAAATAATAGCCCTATGTTTTTTCGTAAAAAATAAATGTTTTTTATAATATTCATTCATAAATTAACTACAGAAACAACTGAATAAACCTATTTTTTATAATATGAGATCATTTAGAGCCAGGTCCACGCGGACTAAGAACTTGTTGAGCCAACGATATTGAATGTGCTTCAGTGAGTCTTTGTGGTTTATAATGTTGAAGATTGACCAATACAAATATAGGGTAAGAAAAAAAAGTAACGGCGTAATATCCACGAAGTAACAACATTCGCTAAAAGTTTGTATTATATCATATTAAAAACTTTTAAAAACTTACAGTTGGACGTTCCAGATAATACCATTTCATTGTAACAAAATTTAAAATATATTAATTCTTTAGAATCACTGAGAAATAATAGTTATTCTTGGAAGATTACAAGAAAATACAACCAAAAAACAAATTTGCAAATTCCCTTTCGTGTTGAGAACTCTCTTCGAATGTCTTTGTTCAAATAACATTTTAAAATTTCTTTTTGTAAAACACAATTTATTTACATTTGCTACGTATGGGAGCGATCGAATAAATAAAAAAAAATAAAATAAATAAAGTTCATGAATTAATTATAGATGAACAAATGCATTAAAATTTTTTTTATGTTTAGTTATTTTGTTACGGTGATAGTAATAAAACTGCTTGGAATGTTTCTATCGTTCACTTTTGTATGTAAATGTATATATACAATAATAATATATTTTCAGTCTTTTATTACAGTAATGATTTTAATCGGGCAATTTTTATTAAAAAATTTTTGATTGAAATAGAATTTGAACAATAGGAGAAATAATGCAAGAAAAAATTTGATTTAATATCCATAATAAGTGCTTGAAGAAAGAACTTGCTTTTTTAATTTCACGTTTTTCTCCAGAATTACGATCAAGATTTAAAAAGTTCGGTGACAAATTCTTAGTACTTTTATTCCATGAATTTAAAGCTTTTTTGACGTTACTATTGCCCTTGGATTTTTTGAAGATCATAAATTAAGTAGCATTGTTAAGTAATATATTTTTTTAAACGTTTTGTGTAAAAGAGGGGAAATTAAAATCGCTATGAATTGATGGACTGCAGCATTTATTATACCATAATTTTGAGCTTTAATGCATAATAGTGTTTGTTAATTCCTACACAGTAAATTGTTATCATAAATGAAAGTAACACAAATTTTACAGTACTCTCTCAAGAAAAATAAGAAGAAAAACAGTGAACTACCCAATAAATTTGTAAGCACTTAAAGTCTTGCAGCGAAAAACAGAGCAAGCGGGATATGCTCAAATTGAGAAAAAAAACTTGGACAGCGAATTCTGATAATTTTATTTTGTTTATTTATTTACTTACTTATTTCAAGCTATATATATTTGTACACTATGAAAAAATCACAACTGAGCTTTTTAAACAGAAAACGAAACGTTGATGTTATCAAAGATATGGAAACTGATCCACTAGCGGATTGGAAAAATGGATTTCTATTAACCCCAAAACGACGTTCATTATCACAAAATGAATCATCAAATTTTAACGTAAGTTAAAGGCGTTTATTTGGGCAAGTGTTAATATAATCATTTCAGAATTCCACTCCAGCACCGCTGGCAACGCTTGACGAAGATGATGGTGAATGCAAAGAGAATGAACACAATGATGAAGAAAAAATTGATTACGAAGCTTCAACTTCAAGAAAGACCCCTGACACTCCAAGAATTCGTCAACGTATGCGTAGATCTCTTTCAGTACCTTTAGTAAATAAAAGTCGTGGTAGTTCAACAAGCGATGATGGAAATAAATATACGAATACAACTTGTGATTCTCCACCACCACCTTCTGGTATGTGTTTGAATAGAATTGATAGTCGTCGACATGTATTTGAACGTAAACGGGTATTTATAAAAGCTGTATGCTATATTTGTTATTCAAACATTCGTTTTGGAATCGAAGCAGTAAAATGTCAACGTATGTTTGAAAAAAGTTTCTCATTTTTTAAATAGTAACTGCTTTTAGTTTGTAAATCAGTAAGCCATCAACATTGTTCTCGTCGAGCTCCGATTCCATGCATTCCTTGGGCACCACCTCCAAAAGCAACAAATGGCCGACTTCGTTTAGGTGATTATTGTGCAGATGGTGTTGTACCAAAACTTCCACATTTAATTATTCGATGCGTACAATATTTGAATACTGAAAAATATAGCCGTGGTCTTTATACTAATTACGAGTAGGTTTTCCACGTTTACCGTTATCATAATAATAAAGTTTAGTTTAGTTACTCTACTGAAGCTGACTTCTTACTAAAACTTGTTCAAGAAAAAATTCCGCCTGAACTCAAAGGATATGGCCCTCAAGCAACTGCACATTGTGTTATCAAGTTTTTGTCTGACATTCGTGTAAGTTTTTTTAAATTTTAGCTTTAAATGATTAATTTTTTGAATTGACAATTGATAACTCACTTTTATATCTTCTAGGAATCACTTATCCCTGAATCATCTTTCAAAGAATTTGCTGATGCTTGTAAAGTAGCTGATAATTTTGAAATGGAAGCGGTTATATCAGAACTTCCCATCGTTCATAAAAATACCCTTGCATATCTTGTTATTCATTGGAAGTTATTGAATGAAGAAAGTGCTGTAAATGATTTGACTGATGAAGTACTTGCTAAAGCACTTATTCCTGTTATTATGCGTGGAATTGGTACAAATGTTGCTATGTATTTACCTATTTTTCCTCGTCTTCTTTCATTGTCAAATGCATATTGGGAAGGAGTTATAGAAGAAGGTGTAAAATTTTTTGCTAACACCCCTGTTTCGCGTTCATCATCGAAGGTTCGATTTTAAATTTTCATATTATAAATAAAATATGTTGTTTAGAAGATGAAAGTTGATCTTTCTCGCTCAATTACTGTAGCCAAGTTACAACAAACTGGAAGTATTCGTCGTTTTTAAAGTATTTTTATTGTATTGTTATTAGTTTTTTTTTGCAATAAATTATTTGTTACAATTTGTTTAAATTTTAAAATTTATTTGGCTTTTGGCTCCATTATTGGTAATTAAAACCCTTTTGAGTTTGTGTTTTTTGTATCTTAAAGTTTAAGACTTAAACAGGGTTTTTTAATAGATTGTGCTCGCATAAAAGCTCCTTTGTTACAACCGTATAATTGCTTTCGATGAATCCAGGATAATTTGTGTTGTTTCTAATATATTTTTTGACCATCCAGGATCAGACACTTTTCACTTTGACTCCTGCTAATTGCAAAAATGAGTTTTTTTAAGGTCATAAGTAATCTGCACCACTTTACTTGGGACGTACAATCCCGGTCCTCATTTTTCGGACACCTTTTAAGGTGTTCGAAAAATGAGGCCCCGAATTGTATTTAGGGCCCTGCCCGCAAGCTTTCCTGCGTAATTTTTGCAAATGTTTTGCTGAAAAGTCTGAACACAACATTTATTCTATTAATACCGTAATTTTCAATTATTTTTTTGTGAGCTGAAAAATATTCAGCAGTTGCTGTCTTTCCAGAATAACTGCATAAATTTTAAAAGTAAAACATTAGTATATTTTTTTTACCTTTCTTGAGGCGATAAAATTCAAACGTGGGGCGTTTTGCTTCGATGATAAAAAAAACCTCAAAAATTGCATAAATACTGCGGATGCACTAAATTTATTGACATTCACTTTCCTTCTTCCAAAACAAAAACGTTGTGCTTTTTTTTATCTTTTAAACACGTATGGATCTTTTCGTAAAAATCTGTATCATGCTCGTTATTTTTTCTATGATGTTCTGATATTATTCTTGTTGATATTCTTAATTTAAATCTTCTTTATTTTTTACGATCTCTTTTTATTTTTTATTGAAGCTTTTTTATCGTGTGAAACACCCTCTGTGTAAATTTCAAATATGTATTTGCTGAGATTCTCATTTTATCTATCTCTCTATTTTTCAATACCAATATTTCCGTAATATTATAGTTTGTTTTTGTATTCGAAATATTGAAATTTTTTTTTGTAAAAAATCTGAATCTTTTTCTTTTATTTAATTTCATTTCATTTCATTTCATTTGTATTTTATTTTGCTTTTGTTTCGTGACTTTTCTACCTTCTCCTTTCTTTCTTTTTTCGGGTTAATATTTTGATGATTACTGCAATACAAGCTATTGAATTAATTATTTTTAGGGTCCTGTATGGCTCCCCCAGTGTCTAGCAGAGTCTGTACTCCAGAATCTGAAGATATTGGACAACAATTTATTAATACCTGGGGACATTACATTTCACTCTTGAACGATGACACTGAAACAGGTTGGTTTTTTTTTAAACTTTCATTATCTATGTGAAATATTTGTTAGACGTTCTTCACTTGCTTGAACTTTTGGAAGATGTTCGCCAGAAATGGAAAAATTGTGAAAGTGAACTTAATGATACTCGAAAAAAATTGGGCGAGTGTGAAATGGAGCTTGGTGATTATAAACGTCGATGGAAACTGCTACCAACTCATTATAGAGTAAGTTTTTATAGTTTTTTTAAAATATATGTTGCTAAAATCTGGTCCAAATCTTGTCTGTTCGATGTTATATTTAGGTATACTGTACTGTAAAATAAAATTATCTGGTGAAATTTAGATCCTTTCTTCTCCACCGCTAGCAACTCTTGAAGAAGAGGAAACTGAAAACAAAGAGAATGAGCAAAGTGATGAAGAAGAAGTTTTTAATGAGCCATCAACTTCGAAAGATATGGATACACCAAAAATTATTCGTTTTCGTATTCGCCGTTCTGTTTCAGTACCTTTAGTAAATGAATGTCGTGGAAGTACATCTAGTGACGATGGGAAAGATTTTAAGAATGTATCAATTGGTTCTCCACAACCACATCTTAACTGTTCTCCACCACCACATCTTAACTGCTCTCCAACACCACCTACTGGTATGTGTTTGAATAGAATTGATGATCGTCGACATGTATATGAACGTAAACGGGTATTTATAAAAGCTGTATGTTATATTTGTTCTTCAAACATTCGTTTTGGAATTGAAGCAGTAAAATGTCAACGTATGTTTGAAAATAGTTTCTCATTTTTTAAATAGTAACTGCTTTTAGTTTGTAAATCAGTAAGCCATCAACATTGTTCTCGTCGAGCTCCGATTCCATGCATTCCTTGGGCACCACCTCCAAAAGCAACAAATGGCCGACTTCGGTTAGGTGATTATTGTGCAGATGTTGTACCAAAACTTCCACATTTAATTATTCGATGCGTACGATATTTGAATACTGAAAAATATAGCCGTGGTCTTTACACTAACTCTGAGTAATTTTTTGTTGAGTCTGCAGTATTTCAGTTTTCTTTCAGGCATCCACCTCAAGATAATCTTTTGTTTCAACTTCTTCATGATAAATCATCTCCTGATCTGAAAAGTTATGGTCCTGAAGCAGCTGCTTACTGTATTCTTAAATTTTTAACTGACATTCGTGTGAGTTTTTTTTAAACTTTTAGCTTTAATTGATAACTCACTTTTATATCTTCTAGGAATCACTTATCCCTGAATCATCTTTCAAAGAATTTGCTGATGCTTGTAAAGTAGCTGATAATTTTGAAATGGAAGCGGTTATATCCGAACTTCCAATCGTTCATAAAAATACCCTTGCATATCTTGTTATTCATTGGAAGTTATTGAATGAAGAAAGTGCTGTAAATGATTTGACTGATGAAGTACTTGCTAAAGCACTTATTCCTGTTATTATGCGTGGAATTGGTACAAATGTTGCTATGTATTTACCTATTTTTCCTCGTCTTCTTTCATTGTCAAATGCATTTTGGGAAGAACTTATAGAAGAAGGTGTAAAAGTATATGCTAAAACGCCTCTTTCACGTACTTCTTCAAAGGTTTGTTAATTTAGTTTGTCTTTTTTATTCATTTCACGATCTTTTCTTTTAGAAAGTCATGTCAGATGTTTCACGTACAATTACTGTAGAAAAGTTGCAAAAATCGGGAAGTCTTCGTCGTTTCTAAAGTGTTTTTTGTTATTTGATAATGTAACATTTGTCTAAATGTTTAATAAAAACACGTTATATCCCTTAAATGATACCGTATTTTGACAGGAAAATAAAGAGCCACCATGTTCATTGATGATACAAGATGTTTTAGGTAAAAGTTACAGTTTGAAGTGATTTAAACGATATCGGATAGCGTGGTTAAACTCATAATATAACAGGGATTTGTTTTTTTTATTAAAAAAATCGGAATTTTCGAAATTCTAACTTAGCTTCAGTGTTAATATTTTAAAAAATGAAATA
The DNA here is from genome assembly GCA_964035985.1 of Panagrolaimus superbus. Taxonomy (NCBI): domain Eukaryota; kingdom Metazoa; phylum Nematoda; class Chromadorea; order Rhabditida; family Panagrolaimidae; genus Panagrolaimus; species Panagrolaimus superbus. The sequence continues at coordinate 10,385,911 of OZ038356.1, forward strand.
AATTATATATAATTGCATCATTTTTTTCTTAAACCAGAAACCGCTTACCAGCCATGTCAAATCTGGACTTTTTTTGAAGCATTTTTACTTAGTGACTGAGTTCACATTAAGACGCAGTCTGGGAGAAAATCAAAAAAATCAAAGGAGGGCGGTATATAGTAAAGAGACCCTGGAAAAACCGATCCCACTATGTAAAAAATTAAAAAAAAATTTCATACTGTAGTTACAATAATTTTTATTTGGTAAAATTTACATAAAAATTACTGTAACAACCAGAGATGTCAAATGCGGCCGGCCGGCCGTTATATTTTCGGCCGCAGGCCGGCCAGGCCGAAGATAAGGCCGGCCGGGGTTCGCCGCGTTTTTCAAAATTCTTTACAAATACCCTGAATTTGTACGCCAAACTTATAAAAAAAAGAATTATCATAATTTTCAAAGTAGTGAAAACTCGCCTAAATGTTAAAAAAATAGTTGAAATCTTTTTTGATATCCAGCATTGCATATAAAAAAATTACAGAAATTTTATGTACGTATGGTAAAATTTTTTACAAATTTAACGAGGCCGGCCTAAAAAAATTCGGCCGCAGGCCGGCCGGGCCGTAAATTTTTAGGCCGCGGCCGCGGCCGGCCGACATTTTCGGCCGCATTTGACATCACTGGTAACAACAGTATGAAATTTTTTTAAAAATTTTTTACATAATGCAATCGATTTCTCCAGGGTTTAAAAAAAGTTTCAGGGAAAAGTAATTTTGGCTTGTGCCGCGTCCTTTTGATTTTCTCACAGACTGCGTCTTAAATCTTATAATAATTAGCATATACATGACATTTTTTGGCTTGAATTCCAAGGGGATCAAGGCTTCAAAGATTGTTCGGTATTATTAAATGTTTTAGAATTTTGTAATAAATTCTTTTAATGCCAGATAAGTCTTTAGTAGTGGCAGCAATTGGATGAAAAGTTTTTGTTATACAAAATTGAAAGCTTGCTCAACTAAAGCGTCTATAGTGTGACAATCAGGGCCGCAAATACCTTATAGAAAAAGGGGAAAGTTCCCCCCCCCCCTTGAGAAAAAATTTACGTTGAAAAACTGAATTCATACTAGGTAAAATGAGAATTTTTGAAAATTTCATAAGGAAGTTCCCCCCCCCCCCCTTTGCTTGGACCAATTTGCGGCCCTGGTGACAATTGGCTTTAAAAAATTTATTTTGTCTCTAAATTTTATAGCTTTCTTTACGTAACCTTTATTTAAAAACCCCAAGTTTTAAACTTCGTTTTTAAAATCGTTTTATTTTTATCAATTATTTCACATTATTATAAAATATGAAATTGTTTATTGCTTTTAATATAAATTATTAATTTATAAGAAATTAGTTATCGCATTTTTTGACCAATTATTGCCGCAGTCCGGAGATATTTTGGAAATCATTAAAAATACTCGAGATTGTGTCACCCATCCTTCCGATCATGTTTGTCATTACGGGCGCCACTATTTTTTTTTGTTGTCACGGTCACTTCTTGACCTAAATTATTTCCCCCCCTTTCATGATGTTCTTCCTTAGAAGTTCATAAATTTAAACGAAATTTTATAAAGCTTATGATTAACGAAAAATATTAAAATTGTTTTTTTTGAAACATATATAGAAAAAAAAGAGATACAAATTGATCAAACAAAATCTTTTTTAATTCTTTTCTGTTATTAATTGCCCTGAATGTATCCTGTTTTACAGCCACTTTTTTTCTTGATATTCCTTTTTTTCGTGCCTTTTAAAACACATTTTGATGAAAAATTGTTTCATAGTTTCAGATAATATTCGTGGCGATATTTTTAAGTTATACATTCATCCCCCCAGCAGTAAAGCAGCGCGGATGACCTAAAGTGTCATGCCCTCAGCGCTACTTTTTTTTGTCTTATCGGTGTTACAGATCTGAGTGAATACCTCACTATTTTTTTTTTGGAATGCGCCCGAAACTCCCAACTAATTGAGATTTTCTTTTGCTATTATTGTTAAAATGCGTGTTAATAAAATAATTCATCTCTCTCTCTCTCTTAAAGAATTCAAATTTTCTTGTTTGCTTAGCATTTAAATTTTTTAAATTTTTAATCCGTATATCTTCCCTTTAATTTTTATAAAGCTTTTTTTTCCATCTTTTTTAAACCCTTTCATTTATCACTTTTTTAACTTAACCCATCAATGAAAAATATTTTATTAAAGATCTTCATCGTCTTTTTTTTTATTCAAATGTGAAAAAATTTGGTTTCTAACACATGGCTCTCGAATAATGAAGGCCATTATAATAGAAAAAAAAGAAGAAGAAGAAAAGAAAATTTTCTGTGAGCCATTGTGTTGATCCTTGCCCGGGATTGACCGAACGCTCACCTACTGTGTCGAAGCGTTCAAAATCAAAGAAATATTAAAAGGGAAAGAGAGAAAGAGACAGGTAGTGGACATGCCAACAGTTTGATGATGGCAATGGTAGTAGGAACATTGCGCGTGATGTTCTCTTCCTTCCTATTGTACAGGTCAACAACGGGCAAAAATAAAAAGAAATGAAAAAAATATATATTCATGGGCTCTCGGTAGTGGTCATTTTCGCTTGCTCGTCCTTCAAATAATATATATATATATTTTTTTCTAATCCATGAACATCAATGTGGTTTGATTCCCCCTTTCTTTTTTATACATATATGACAAACAATCGTAATTAAACTTTTTTAAAAGATTTTTTTATCCATTAGAAAGTTTTCAAATTTTCTCAAACGATCCATTGAAAAATTGTTATGTCCTTGGTTACCAATACTATTGTCATAACTTTCACTGAATTCAGAATATTTTATTTTTTGTTACTGTCTTCTTTTTTTTTCCAGGAATACTTTCAGGAATTAAGGTAAAAATTTAGTTACATAATTTTACCTTCATTTTTTTATAGTTGCCATATAATAAATATTTAACCCGAAAAAATGAGGTTAATCAACACGTTCGAGGTCATATTATTTATTTTTAAGCGAAACTGATCGGGGAAGACATCTTTTTATGGACATCCGTCCTGGCATGGCTTTCTTCAACTTTTTTCTTCTCCATTTTTTGAGTTAGTTTATAACAAATACCACGCGTGTACAGGTGTCATTTTCTACTTTTACCTCTTAAATAATGATGATCGGAAAAAATTTTCATTGAAATTTCTTTTTGTTGTTGCTTTTCTTTACTTCATTCTTTTGCCGCGATTTTTCAACATTAAATTCGTGTGTCATTGCGCATCTGTCAACACTGCATTTGTTGCTTGTAACGCAATAAATGCATGCCTGAGGCTTATTATTGTATTTCAGCATATGATTGAGGAAGATGGAAGAAAGAAAAGGAAGAGAGGAAGAGATAGATGAATGGAAAAGACGAAAAAAAACGAATGAAGGAGAAAATCTGTTTCTTTTGTTGCGCATTCCAGCATTTTTAAGAAGCAACTTTTTAAGGAGGTGCTTTTTAACGTTCTTTTTTTCGACTTGTTTTTTTTTGTTCTTCCTCCATCACTTTTAATTTAAAATGAGGCAATTTTTATAACAAGCTTTTAGAATTCTACATATTGTTTTTTTTCTAAATGCGTTTTTAGTTACGGTCTTGTTTTTTTTATTTTCCGTCACTCCATTTTATTGCTTTTTTAAAGCAACTTTTCATTGCTAGTTTTTTTTATTGTTGAAAACTTAAGAGGCGCCAATAGTAATAGAACGACCTTCGGCATTGCTGTTCAACGATCCATTTTTGTCTTGTCTTTTTTTTACATACGATCGTTTTCCCAAAATGTACAAGGAAAAAAAAGTGAAAGAAGGTATAAAAATGGAAAGCTGAGCTCTCAATTCTTCTTTTTCTCTTCACTTTGATGCCATTGTAAAGTAAACTCATCTCTTTCTCTCTCTCTTGTCTCTTACCTTTTTTTCCGATCGTTTTTTTTGTATTTGTTTATTTACCTCAGTTATTGGAGATGTTCACGCCTTTGCCATTTTGCCGCATTGAAGTGAGGTCAATTGATGAGACCAAATTTATTCCCCCCCCCCCCCTCTTTTTTTTATTAAAACATAGTAAACTATAAATTTTTAGCCCTAAAAAGTTTCATTTTTCATTTCTCCTATTCTATTTTTTTCTCAACTAGTTTAAATACAATTTAAATCTATTATTTCAATAAAAGGCAACCAACTGAACTAATTGCATGTCTTCAAATGATGGAAGGAGGCATTAGACGGTTTCTTTTAGCTCCTTAAGGCTGAACTCATTTGATCGGTGAAATTGAAACCCCTGCCGACTTTTTCCTTTTCTATTTTCATTCTTTCTTCTTTTTCACTTTTTTTGGCGCGTTTGTCTTCTATTTTTTGTGTGTGAAATCTGAAAAGCTGCCTGCCTGCCTTTAAATTGCGTCGTCAATTCCCTATAATTTTCTGGATGGAGGGCCGTCTTTTGCCTCATCGTTTTCGATTTCATTCAAGCGATGGATGATTCCCTTATAAATCAACATTCTTATTTTTTCCTCAGTTTTGTCACAAAAAAATATCCTTTTTGTATAAAGTATATCCCTCCTTACAAAAGGATTTCGAAGAAAAACTTAATAGCGATCTATCGTTAAAAATTATTCCATTTTTTCCTGTGTCTTTTTTGTAACCTTTTCTTCGAGGCAAATTTAATCAACAGAATTTTTTCATCATTGTAAAAATCAGAAAATATTATTTTTTTAAATGAAAGAGATGTTATTTTTTATATTATAAATGAAGTAACTGGTTTGATCGGATTCATCTTTTTTTTCTCTTTTTGTTATCTGAAAAAATGACCATATACGGGAATGCGTGGAGAGTCAATCATAAAGCCTCACTTTTTTGTTTTATAAAACTAAGATTAGTTCCTTCTTCCATTTTTTAGTTCGCGATTATATGACACATTCTTGGCGGCCGTCGGTGCCCCGACGGCGATCAATTTTTACTTCAAGAATGTTGTACCAATTTTTACTTATCTTTGGCTTCATTTATGCCACATCAGGACTTTCGGCATTACAAAATTTTAATGATGAAGTATTGAATGATGCTGAAAGATATCGACAATTACGATTAGAACATATGCGGCGTCATCGTCGACAACAACCAAAAGAAGTTACAATTCAGGTGTGTTAAATTTTTAAAACTAGGATTTTTGAAAAACTTTTATTTGTGAATTTTTTTGCCAAGTATTTTCTCAATGGACTATTTTAGTCCATATAATTTAGTTATGCACAAAATAGTTGATTGAATTTTTTGGTCATTTTAAATTGTTTTTATTGCAGTAGTTTTTTAAAAAAAACTTTAAAAAATTCAATAAGGTAAAACAGATTAATTCTCATGATAAGCCAGAAAGAAGGGGATGACCGAGATTTTACATATTTGCGGCATTGTTTTGGTGCACGATTATTTGATGCTAAAGCATGCCTGCTTGATGCTTATCTAAAGATGTCAAATCTGCGACCTTATTTATCATCTCTCTTGAAAGAAAAAAAAAGAAGAGAGAAATAGAAAAAATATTTTATTAATGCAAAAAATTTTAAAACGGAAGAAGAAGATGAAAGAAAAGTTTCATTTATTTTGGAAATAATTATCAATTAAAAGTTCCAAAAAAAGACAGGATAAAATGTAATTTTGTCAAATTAAAATTTGTAAAAAACGGAATTTAGCAAAAAAAGAGAAAACTGTTTTAACAAAAAAAGCCGGTTTGAAAATTTCAATTAAAAATTTTGCAGGTGACAGCTCCATTGTTTTCAAGTCGATTATTTGATTATGGCACGGATGCCGGAGATAAAGAACTTCCGACTGGACTTGATGCAGGTCTTGAAGTAAAGCTTCAAAATCCATTAAGATTTAATGGAGATGAACATCAATCAGTATATGTTTTAAGCAATGGTGGAATTGGATTTGATTATAATTCTCGAAGTTATCGATCAAATGTTTTTTCAAAAGATGCCAATTCAATTCCTCTTATTGCACCATTTTGGAATCGAAATGACCTCCGCAATGGAGGACATGTATGGTATCGTGAAATCACAGGTTCTTAAAGACATTATTTCAATTCTTGACCTTACTTTACTTTTTACTTTAATAGGTGGCCGAATTATTGAACGAGGCCAAAGTGAAATTCGGTACCAATATGACAAGACCGTAAAAGTTCTTTCGTGTTTACTTGTAACTTGGGAAAAGATGCAACCCCTTGGAAGTCAAATTCTTCCAGATGAAAATACAAATAGCTTCCAAGCTGCATTCTTTATGACCGCTAATCATACATATGCAAATTTCATTTACAGTAATATTGGATGGACACAAGGTGCTGAAGCAGGTTTTTGTACAGGTCCAACAGGGAATGACTTTTCACTTCCAACTTCTGGAACCGCAAATATTATGTATTTAGAAGAATATGGAAATACAGGAATTCCTGGAGAATGGATGTTTGAACTTCAGCCTCAACGAGTTGTTCGATGCAAAACTGGATTCAAAGGCGATACTTGTGATGAAGGTTTGTATCATAATCAAAAATGATGTCAAAATTAATTCAACACTTTTTTAGTTTGTTCCCATGGAGAATACGGTGAAGATTGTGGACAATGTTGTCATTGTGCCGGAAAAGAAACTTGTAATGCCATTACTGGTCAATGTCCAAATGATACTTGTGCAGAATGCTATTTTGGACCAACTTGTCGTTCAAGTAAATATAAATTTATTTTTGAAATTTTATTTTTAAGCATATCCATTTAGAAACTACTGAATGTAATGAAAAAGATAAAAATTCTTGTGCACGAAATGCAATTGGATATTTTGCGACAAATAAATGTGGTGAACAAGTTGCTGAATGTAATTGTCTTCAAGGTTATACTGGTGATGGACGCGTTGAATGTGTTGGTAAGTATTTTAGAAGATGAATGTTACCAAAAATATATCTATGTTTATTTAGATATTGATGAGTGTCAACAACCTGGTACTTGTCATGAAAATGCTATTTGTACTAATACACCTGGGCATTTCTTCTGTGAATGTGCTGAAGGTTTTACTGGTGATGGTGTGACGGAATGCGTTGCATCATTCCTTTACCCCCATGAAGGACATGAAAGTATTAAACCAAATACTAAAGCACTTTATAAATTCAAAAATCCACTTCTTATATTTGGTGAACCTCGAGATCGTATTACTGTATGTTTTACACTGAAAATTATTGCGCTCAGAAAAAATTTATTTATTTTAGGTAACCTCGAATGGCCTTATTATTGTACAAGAAATGAATAAAGTGCATCCAGATGATACTTTAGAAAGTATGAATATTTTGGGCGTTGCACCATTCTTTGGTCCCATTGATCTAACAAGAAGTGGTCAAGTAACTATTGGAGATAAAACAAGCCCTGATGTGCTTGAAAGAGCCGCTCAACAAATCAATGAAAATCTTGAACAACCAAATTTTATTGCAACATATATTGTTACATTAACATACAGCAATGTTAGCACCGCACATTCACGATCCCCCAATACTTTCCAAGCTGTTATTGTTGGAGGTCGAAGTAAACGTGGTGATGAACAAACTTACGTAATACTTTTATATAAAAATTTAATATGGAGCGAAGGAGCAGAAGCTGGAATTATGACTGCTGAAAAATCAAATTCTATTCATTTACCCGGATCTGGTCGAGAAGGGATTGAACAATTAAGTCAATTAAGTAATGTTAAATCTCCCGGAATTTGGATTTACCGAATCGATCAAGATGTTGTATTCCCATGTATGCAATTAGATCTTCAACCACCATATTGTGATGCTCAATCTCCAACCCGTGTTAATAATCCACATCATTCACCTTCGACTCCAAAACATAATTCTATCTTTACTGACAATATTAAAGCAATCAATGGACATCGACAAGATAATGAACCATTTAGAAAAGAAACTGTTGCACCTCTTCCAAATCCTTTTACTCCTTCTGAATTGCCTTCTTCTTCTCGTACTAAGCCATCAACCCAACGTCAAAGCACCCAACATCGTCCAGTTGTTTCAATTCATCCTGATGAATTTACAAACTTACCCGATGACGCGTTTGAAACTCCAGGAGGGGCACCATTTGTTACAAATGTTCCAGAAATTTTCAAATCAGTTGAACATCCTTCGGTGTCTTCTGAAGTTGAAGAATCAATTGAACCATCTTCGTTGCCGCCCACTCAACCTCGGCCACCAACAGGTCCCGTTCAAATTCCAGAATTTGTTGAAACAGCAGGGCCTTCATCTTCTGATGTCTCTCATGCCACTTCGTCAACAACCGAAGATCATCAACAACAACAAAATCATGTAAAACCAGATAGACCACAAATTGATTTTGCTGATACCGAAGACAATAATATTATTGAATTTTCACAGCCCGTTCAAACTATTATTCCTTTCACGGTTCCAAGTGTTAGACCTTCACCAAAAGTAATTTAAAAAAGTGTATTCAAATATTTAAAAATAATGACATTTTAGATCCCAGTCCCTGTGATAGCTGACACAGTTCCAACACCACCAAGACAATCAATAATCACCAAAACTACTACTGAATCAACAATCGATGTCGAAACAGAAAATTCAACTCCATTAAGAATTTTCCCAACAACTACAAAAGCAACAAAACCAATTTCGAAACGTCCCAAAATTGTTATTGGTACGACACCAATTCCAACATCCGCCGATAACTCCAACGTTGAATACATTCCTTATAATCCAAATGAAGTCCTTGAATCTAATGCATCAATAAGTAATATTTCAACAACAAAATATTACTGAAATTTAATTTAAATTAAAATTTTTAGGAACTCCAATTGTTGTTATTATTTCAATAATTGTTATATGGTTGGTATTATTAATTGTTATTGCCCTTGCAGTATGCTGTAAAAGACGCCGAGCATCAAATAATTATAATGCAACATTTGGACAAAGTTACGGTATTCGTCCTATTGCAACTGGATATGCAATGCGAAAAGGTTCCAAAGGCTTTGATATATCATATGAAGATCACATCGAAAAGGCAGCTCGATTAAGCTCCGAAATGAACTCATATAATCCGGTAAATTTTTCTCCAAAATTATTATAAAATATTATTTGCTAGTTTATAATTTTTGTTTTTTGTCCGCTGCTTTTATAACAATCTAATTTATCTACTTGTTTGTTTTCTGTTGTAGCATGGTCGGATATCCCTTTATGGATCCTATTGGAATTTAGCAAATAACAACTGTGGGGCATTACCACCTGCAATAACAACAAATGTTAGCGAAATTTTAACTGCTAGTGATCATAGTTCGCCAGTAACATCGGCAACATCTGCAGCAAGCAGTAATACAAGTAACGGACTAATTTCTAATGCTCATCCTAACAATTATAACATACCATCCCAGGTGGGAAATTAATGCTTTTATAATACAAAAGTTTTATTACATATGATATTTGAAAATTCATTTTATTACACAACATTTCTGAACTAATCTATACCCCATTTTCAGCGTTATTCTTCCTATGGTGCTCGATATTAGAATGTTGTTATTTATCACTTTTTTATATTTCGTAAATAATATCCCATTTTACATTCCAAAATTAACGTTGATCACATTTCATCGACAACAATTATTATTTTGTTTGTGTTTATTTCTCTTTTTTTTACTTTTCTTCGTGCCATTATACCGTAAACTCTATATTTTTTTTGCAATTTATCATATTAAAGAAAAAATCACTATTTTTGACCAAACTATTTTTTGCTCATTTTTTGCATCAAAATTTTTATTTAGTTTTTTTTGCTTAATAAAAAACAACATCAACAATAACAATGATATGAGTGTTACTGGTACTTAATCAAAAGATGACAAAGTATTTCCTGTGTTTCAAAAAAATTTCTTTATTTATATTAGTATCAAAAGTCTTTTTAATGAATTCTTCTTATCTATTTTGTAATAATCTGTTTTTTTTAAACTTCTACGTTGTCGACGTGCTCGTTTTCTGCGCGCTGTGCAGCATTTCGGGTTCTATATTTCTCTTAAATTTTTTTCTTTTGCCGCAACAATCTTTCTGTTTTTCAATATTATTGTTTTTATGCAAATATCTTTGAAAAAAATCAATAAAATATTTATAAAAAAATTTGTCTTTTTTTCTTTTCATTAAGTAAAGAATATATCTAATTGAATTTATATATACAACATCTAAGGCGCGAATGAGATCATCGCAGGCCCGTCAAAAAAATAATAATAAAAAAAAGAAATAAGTACACTTTTTTGTTTGAGAGACAGACGTATGAATTAATGAGGTGTAATATTGAATGTGTTTTTCTTCTTCTTCTACTAATTAATTATTAGATGAATATTTTTGAAAAAAATTTTTAATAATATTTAATCGTGTAACGGTTGCTGCATTTGTAGATTCGACAAAGCTTGAATGAGGTGTAAGAAAATTTGAATCAATAAATTCAGGGTCACCATGAAAGATAAGAAGATATTCGGGTAATATTATATTGGAAGGGCTTTCAATTTGTGGATAAATTTTTTCATAATCATTTATAAATGAAATGCCAGGAAGTTTTCCTCCTCCAATATGTGGCCATAATTGAGTCATTAAAGCTAATGAAGAAGTAATAAATGCAATCTAAAAATTTTATTTTAACAAAACCAAAATAATTATAAAATAACAAACTTTTGAATGTAAAGCTTTTTCATCATTATTTATTTCCTGAGTATTTATCAATGAACCACCCAATAATTCAATATATTTTACTATCATTTGTTTAAGATAATCTTTTTGTTCTGCTTTAACTCTATCCATTCGAATTAAGCTCCATAAAATACCCGTTTGATATACAAAATCAGCACTTGTAAATACATTCATTTCATTTTTAGCGTTAAAAATATCTGTTAAAGTTTGAACAACTTTATCAACAATAAGCTGAAGATCATCCTCTTCTCCCGTAAATGCTTTTTTAGAAAGTTCAAGAAAATGCTGCACAAATGCCAAACGTTCCTAAAATTAATATTTTAATACATAAACATTTTTTAGCAAAAAATTACAATATTTGGATCAGCATCATGTCCATTTTCAAATGGGGAATTAAGTAATGATAAAAGTTTTGATTCACAACCGTTGAAAGGCTTTGAAGTTGTTAAAGCATGGCAAAATAGAAAAACTGCATTAAGTAATTCGGATGATTCCTAAATAAACAAATTTTTTTCAAAGTTCAATACAAAAATAAATGCCCTATTTAAAAAAAATAGATATGCACCTGTTTATCATCAACTGCTGATAAGCGTCTACCAAAACGCCTTCGTGCCAAACTTCTCCTACGCGAGCTCTGTAAAAAAATGCATATTTTTGATTTGTTTAAAAACAATTAAATGACTCAAAACACATTAATTTTAAATTTCACAGTTTAAAAAAATTATATGAAAGCAAAATTTTAGCGTTTGTTATTTTTATTATTATATTTTTTTAGTAAATAGTAAAAAAGCAGATTTGTAAAAAAAAGCAAACAAGTTATTTATTTATGCACGCGCACAGGGAAACGAGAAAATAGATGGAGAGGGCAAAAAAACACAGGTAAGCGACAAAAGACATGTTAAATAATTTAAATTAGCTGTAAAAATGTCAAAATTACCTTATACGATGCAACTGCGCCCATTTGATTTAAAGCAGTACCATTTTGAGGATCAAGTACAAAAGATAAAAAATAGAATTTTAAACTTGGATTATAATCTGAAGATCCCAAAATCATTGATTGATATCTTGCTAAATCTCCATGCCATCGATATGTATTACCAGCAAAAGTTAAAAGGTTCTAAAATATGTTTATTAAAGTTTTTTAAAACGTTTGTAGATGCGTTTACCGGTGGAACATCTGTAACAACAGTTGCAGATGAAATCAGAATACCTTGAGTAAAATCAGAAAAGTTTGTATTTATAATTGCTTTAACTAATTCGCCAATATGTTTTTCAAATTCTAGTTGTTCGGTTACCGTAGCAATGCTACTTCTTATCTAAAATAATACCGTATTGAAAAATTTACTTTAAGGGATACTGTATAATTACCAAAGTTATCAGCTGCATAACGATAGTTTTTCCGAATGATGTAATTTGCATTTTAACTCTTGAAATTAATTTTTGCCATATTGCTTCAAAAGCTTCAATCAATTGATACTTTTTTGCCTGTTCCAAATCATAAACAATCAAAGCAGAAACTACGTACAATGCTTTCATGCTAAAAAAAATAATTAAATTTTGAATGTTTGCAAAAATCTTAATAGCGATTATTAAACTTACGTGATGTCAGTAACAAATGTAAGAACATAATTATGCTTTCTAACAGCAAGCAACTGAACAGCTTTTTCTGCAAATAATCGAACTTTCATTGCTTCAAGTGCACACTTTTTAAAATCTTCATTACTGCTGGGATAATTTGTTTTTAATGAAATTATCTTGTTTATAGAATTATTGAAGCAATCTGATGAATCTTTCAGATAGCTAATCATTTCAGCTTCTGTAATTTCAGGTAAAATACTTTGTCGAAAAACAGCTTGCAATTTTTCAGTTAATTGATTTAGACAATTTATTGATTTTTGAATTAGATGCCTTAGAGACGTTGATTCTGTATCACCATCTGCGTCATCAATATAAGATGGCTTAATAATAATTTTTTCATTTGAATATTTAAATTCTGTTTCTTGTCGATTATTTACTTCTGCAAATGGTTGCTTTTCCATTGCAATCGGTGTTGTTGGTTCCTCAACATTTGAAGTCGAAGGTTGAATATAATTTTCATTTTCTTTTGTTTCAAGCTGTTCAATCTTCTTTGTCAAATCCTGAATTTCTCCTTCTTCTTCAACGGTAGATATTTTTTCTGCAAAATTAAAAAAAATCAACAATTTAATGTTTCTTTTGATCTCTCTTTCTCTTTAATTCGTTCAGTCTATTGTTTACTTACCATCATTTGTACTACTTAATTGCGGGCGTTGAGTCGATGCTGCATTTCGATCCAAGGTACTTTGATGATCAACAGAAAGCTTACGAGGTGTACTGGCTCCTGTTCGTTCGGATGATAAATCATCTTCTGTAACAAAAAATAAGAATGTATATAATCGCAGTTTTATGTAAACATTTAATTATCGGATTAAATATTATTTACCTTGATTGCCATTTGAGTCTGTTTCAGGCAATTTTGCAAGTTGACTTGCAGCTCTTTCTTCTTCATCTGCCATAAGATCTGCCCAATCAAAACTTTGAATATCTTGGGATAATAAAGATTGTATTGAAGGATTACGACTATTAAGCTCTGATGCAAAACCATTATTATAAGCTGTTGTATCTGTAGAAAAATTTGTTGATGCAATACTATGAGTATCATCATCATTATTGCCACCCATTTCACTTTGGGTATCTGATGGAAATTTATTTTTATTTGGACGATAATTTTGTTTTCTCCCTGATCGAACAGATCGAGTATCAAAATTGTTATCTCTTGGACGATATCCGCTGCCACCACCACCGGCACTACCCCCACCTCTTCCACGATTAAATGTTCGACCAGGATATCCATTGCTTTGACTTACATTATCTCGATATGAAGGCCGTTCCCTCGCCGTTGGAGGTAATGATCGATATTGAGAATTATTCTGAAGAAAAAATAAATAAAACTATATATTTTAACTTTTGATTTTAACAAAAATACCCTTTGATTTTGATAATATGGCTGTCCTCCTGGCACCTGATTTTTTTCTTCTTCTCTTTCACGTTCCTGCTGCCTTCTTAATTGTTGTTGCAATCGACGCTCTGATGGTGGTGGATGATTTTCTATAAAAATGATAATGTATCATTTAACAGTAAATGATAAAAATCTCCAAAACAAACCAGGTCTCGGTTGGGTTTGTGTTAAATCGATTCCTCTTTTAAACATTCCAGGTCTATAAATAGCCTGATCTGGACGCCTTTTTCCTGGATGATTATCATCATGAGTCCCATCTGCCATAATCTCTTCTCTTATACTATAAAAAAAGTTTTAAATCAATGAATAATAATAATAAAAAAATTGGAGATGTGACAAAATGAAGAGCACAACTCTCTCGCGACTAAACACATCGAAGATTGTCTTTGCTTGTTGTTGATGATGATGGGAGGGGGGGGGGGGATGCTCAAGGGAGCTATGATGGCTTGGGAAAAAAATACGACTGCTGCTGCCCCGCAGCAAGAAAAAATAAAATAAAATAGAAATTGCAGGTAAGCTTTTTTACTTTGCGTAAAGGTTAAAGCAAAAACTTTTGTGTGAGAGAGAGAGAGATAGCAAAAAGAAAATTTGAACACAATGTTAACAAGTTCGTTAAAAAGTTGCGATATTTTGTTTCCGAGTGATTTAAAATAAAAAAAGCGCAAACACAAGGGAAAAAATATAGTTGAACCAAATTAAGGGGGAAATAATAATAAATCAAGATAGGGGCAAAACATCAATCCCATTAATAAAACAGGAATATTTATTATTGTTATCTTTTTTCACCTCATCATTTCAAAAAAACCTAATAATTCGCATCATTAATAATAAAAAAAATTTTATAGCCTGAAAAAAGTTGTTTTCTTGCAAAAAAAAGATTTGAAAGCATAATGATATCGATACTTTTCACAACTTATTTGCTGTCATGAATTTTCAACTAAAAATTTTTCAAGAAAACCTTTTCATAACAATCAAAGGCGTGAAAAACCACAACAAATAAGTGCGAGAAGAAAAAAACTTTGATAAATGGCCTTTTGCCAAAAATGGATTTTTTGTTTCTTCTTTTTTCGATTTTTAAAAAAAAATAAATTTATTAAAACAACAAAAAAACAAAACTATTTGTTCGATCGCTGTGACATACATTGAAAAAAGAAAAAAAAAGTTTTGGTAGTTTTTTTTGTATAAAAATTGCGATTCTCTCTTGTTCTTCTTTTTTCTTTTTTCAGTTGCCAAACACAAGAAAGGAAAGCATGGAAAAACAACAACGAAAAATAGCAGCAGCCGGGGGTTGCGCACATGCATCAACCATAAAGAAAGAAAGAAAAAATCATTTGGCTTGTTGTTACACTGCTGTAGTATAGTCATACGCGTCTCATCATTTTGTGAACTATTTGGTAGCAAAAATAATATATATATATATATATATGTAAAAAGAAATGTAGCAGGCAGTCGATGAAAAAGTGCTGCGGCTGCTACTTGCTGCCACAGTCATTCAGCTAAAATAAGAAAATAAAAATGTCCAGATGGGCAAAATTCAAGCATGTGTTTGACAAAAAAGAAAAGTGAACGCTTCTTTATTATTTTTTTGTTACTTTTACCTTTTTTTATTCTTCTATATTTAAAAACGAACAAATTTCTTGGTGATTTTTATTGTTATTTTTTATCAAAAAATTTACTTTTATTTTAACACGTGAAAACCTGTTACCATGGTTGAATTCAAAAAAAAAATCTTTCTTCTTTCTTTGCGTACAAAAACAAACATTTAAAATTTAAAAAAAAACAGTAAAAATAATATACAAAACTAAATGCATAAAACCGACCGGTAAAAGGCAAGCAATTTTTCATTTGTTTTAAAAAAATAGAATTATAAAAAAAGGAATTATTATGATAATTAAATGGATTGTGTTGATATCACTAAATAATCTAATTGTGTTAAACTTATTTGTGGGGTAATATTTTCTTCTTCATCCACCGCACAAATTTCATAATCATCTGTATATGTATCTTCGGATGGAGTTTTATGATTTAATGTTAATTGTTTTTGTATTCTTCGTTCAATGGCTTCTTCTTCTTCTTCGTGTTTTTCACTTCCATTCGTTAACAAATTTTGTTTTAATTCTGTGTTATTCGCTTTTTCATTTTGAAGTTGTGTTTCTAATTCAAGAACCTGCTTCTCCAATCTTTCACTTCTTTCACGCTCTTCATCAAGCATCCTAAAAAAGGTATTGTCAACTGTTATAATTATTTTTTTACAGTAGGGTTTACCTTGTCGCCAATTCCCTAACTATTTCTTCATCATAAAGAGCTCGTCGTTCTTCGTTCAATAATTGGGTCAAACGTTGATTATCACTTTCAAGAGCTAACTTCCATGAAGAATCTTTTTCTTTTCCCATATTTTCTGGCCTTTTTGAAAATTCTTTATCAAATTCATAAAGATCAGATTTATTGCGGTAATCAGTTACAAGATTCATATCTAAAGATAGCAAATAATTTCAAATTACTGTAGCATTTTGATAACAAACCTGTTATCCAATGTTGGCGTTGTATTTCATCAAAATGTCCAAATTGATATTTATTTTTTGAGGTATACAGCTGCCATGTAAAACGATCTTCTTCGAATGTACCCATCTAAAGATTCAACTTCGATTTAAAGTTTTTGTAAAAAAATTAAAACTAACATGAACCATTGAATTTGAATCTAATTCAATTGCTCGTCGATTTGCAACGGTTGTTTTTTTGTGTAATGGCCAAAGAAATACAGTACCAGGTACAAGGGTGCACCAATAACTTTTCCATGCTTTTTTAGATTTTTTTGTTCCACAATTTATCCGCCCAGGCATTTTTCGACACATAACAAACCCCTATAATATTTAAAAAATACTTTTTAAATAAAAATAGTTGATTTTCAATGAAACCTTGTAAACGATTTGTGAAACATAACGGTCAAATACTCTATCAACAGCAGGCTCAAGTTGTTTTCTATCAGGAAAAACTAAATCACATAATTCAATTAATTCCCGAAATGTAACACGTTCAGATTGTTGTGGAATTTGTAGTGTAGAACATCGGGGCCTTATTAAACGAAATAATTCATTAATAATAAAATGTGCTTGTGCAGCAGAAATATATTGAAGTGCACGATTTTTGCTTGTTCCACTTATTGGTGTTTTTATTGTGGTATCAATTGGTTCAGCAAATAATAAAAATAAACGAAATAATCGTTGAAATAATGGATCAGATATTAGTGAGCCATCATCTTCATCAAGATGTTTCTTCATAATTTACCTTTTTTGGAATAAAAATAAATTTGAAAACTTGGTAGTTTTTTTTTCGGACAATAATTAATACGATCAATCAAAAAGGGAATTTTAAATCGTTCGTTTTTAAAATATTAGCAATAATACTGATAAATGGCATAAAACATAAATATAAATTCGCCTAAAACAATCGTACAAATTTTATTTTTAGAGATAAAAAGTGATAAAAAAGTGACATTAAATAATGTTGCGACGCGCGAACCAATTATTTTCTTGTTTAGATGATGCTTTTACGAATTATATTTTTTTAAGAATTGCAAAAAAAGTGGTCAAGCAAAAACGAAAAAAGGAGAAAAAAGAAGTAAATCACATTAAAAAATGATGGAAAAAGTTTGCATCATAAATTAATTTAAAAATTAGGTGATAATTGAATTTTTGGGGCAAACAACAAAAAGAATGTGATAAAAGAATGCCATGGCAAAAGAAATCAAAAAGAAATTAGAAAAAATTTGTAGATTTCTCTTTAACTTTCTCGATCGCAAGAAAAAAAGAACACAAAACAAAAATTTAAGTAAATGTTGAAAAATAAAAGGAAGCTTGCCTCAAAGATAATGTGTTCCCGGATATATATTGCATTAAATTTTCTTTCTTTTTTTTCCTCTTTACATGTGCGTTTGCTCATTTTCAGGCCATATTATAGACAGGAGGCAAAGAAGAGGGGGAAAAAAAGGTTAGTTAGCTGATCCTTGACGGCTTTTTGTCAAGTAAGTAATGCAATGCCTCGTGCAATAATCTCCGTATCAAAAAAAAAGAAAGAAATGAAGAAAGAAAAAAAAAGAAAAAAGAATGGATATTACATATTTAAAAGGCCAAATGTATTTTAAACTAACGGGAGTTAAAAGAAAATCAAATGATTTGTTTAAATGTAGAAAAGAAAGGGGGGGATCAAATCATGCATGCAATGAAATATTTCCGGCTCATCGATTAAGACATGAAAGAAAAAAGAGCATAAAAAATTGCTTGAAGACAAGTTAACAAAAATTTTTAAGAGGTAAACATAAACGAGAAAGTTAAAAAAAAAGTGGGGGATCAAAAGTGAGTGTGTCAATTGTGAATGAGAAGTTGTCGCCTTTTTTTCCTTTTCAAAAATGCGCTGATTCAAAAACAGATATTTGCTTGTCTTTGGCCTCACCGTCTACTACAACCTCTTCTTTTCAAATAGTTTTGACCGTGTCAGGCGTAAAAATAAAGAACTAGCAAGTTTTAATAAAAAGAGGTTTGCGCGAAAAAAGGTTTCAGTAAAGGTGTAAGTTAAGCCACTTCTTTTATTTCAAATATAGAAACCCAAAAAAGGAGAAGGCAAAACAAAAATAAAATGTTTAAACAATGATGAAAAAAATCAACTTTATTTTCTTACCGAATTTTCGCAAAAAAAAGAGTCATCATCAAATCAGCGTCAACTAAGAGTCTCTTCCTTGAAAAATGAGTCAAATCGGTTCCCTTTTCTTTAAGTTAAGCAACAGCAGCAGCAGCAAATATCAAAACAAGACTGGACTCTCCCTCCGAATGTATCAAAATTCCGGATTGTTCCTAATCAAAGCAGAAAAGAAAAAAGGATTAATAAATTCGACAGTAAAAAAAAAGAAAAAGAAAACATATTGCAAAAAAAACTTTTATGGACAAAAAATGACATTCATTTTCGATACATATATTTTATAGCCCCCTCTTTTTCACCTTTCTTAATTCAATGGATCCCTTTTTTTGGACGATAGGTTTACGTTTAATTCATTCATTCAAAAAAATCAAAAATTTGAAGAAGTGAAGCGTTCTAATCTGGTCGGTTGCCCCCCCCCCCTCCCTAATGCTGCACATGCTTGAATGAAGCTAACCATGTATAAATAAGGATGGAAAAGAATATGTTTTTTATTTGTATAAAAAATACAATTTTTTATTTATTTCTTGGCAATTATACAAAGTGAAGGCAGCAACATTGGTATTGCTCATAAATATATTTCTCATCAATTTCCATTTTCAGAAGGTGAAAACAAAAATGCGGTGGAAAAGCAATCGTCGAGGTAAACGATTATTACTGCGTCGAAGACGTCGTCAAAAAAACAAGGTTGCTATTGAAGAAAGAATTAAAGAACGGACAAGAATTATGCAAAGAAATGAATTTATTCTTTTAACAAAATATCGAGAAATAATTCGTCGAGAATTATCTGAAAGGCAAAAGTAAGGGTTTATATTTTTTTGATGAAGAAAAAAAGAGAGAATGGTTGTTGCATTGTAAAATATAAAATAATTTTATTGCTTTTAGATTGAAGAATGAATGTTCCGATTTACAATTCAAAACAATCCAAAACGAATGTCAAAAGCGTTGCAAAATGCTTAAAAAAAATAACAATGCCAATATAAAAAATTTGTTGGAATATTTGGATAAAGTATTGTTTACTTATTTATTCATTCTGCAAACTTCCTTCCACCTTTTTTTTGCAGTCGAAAAAAAAATATGTTTGCTATTTTTAGATTGAAATTAACCTTAAATCATTAAATTTACAATGGAGTTTAAGCTTTGATTATAATATCGAAAAAACAATTAAAAATTTTAAAGAATATTTGTTAAACCGTTTTCAAACATATGTTTCTGAGCTTGATTTGTCAGAATTTAATCTTAAAGAGGAGGACATTGATTCACGATGTAAAATTGATGATGAATTGGTAAATATTGAGCGAAAAGCATCACTTATAAGCATTATGGAAATTGATGAACTTAAACGTAAACTTAAAATGTTAAAGGATGAACTAGAAGAGGTTTTTTTTACTGTAGATTATCGCAATCAGATTTGATAAAATAATTTTTGTAGGAAGAAATTCGTGAACTTGCTTGTGTAAAAATTCGTGAAAGAGAAACTATCAAACTTAATTCCGAAATTGAAGTTCTTCGTCAACAAGTGGAAATTATTGCCGTAAAAGAAGGTCTTAGCTTAGGTGATTTGTTAAAATAAATAAATAAATTATAATATTTCTTTTATTCTGTGTAAAATAAATAAATCAAATCAAAGTTCAAGGCAAACATTAAAGAAAAAACCGTCTAGAATTTGGGGAAATACAAAATATTTAAAAAGAACAATAATAAAAAGAGATAAGGCGAACAATCTGTTTGAGGTTTTTAGAAGGTAATAATAATAATAAAAAATACTTAAAATAAAAAACGTTCAAGAGTTAAAAAAAGAACCCGACAGCATTTGTTTTGAAAAAATAAAAAAAAACATAAAGAAAACGAGATGCTTTGGAACTTTTGTATTGCGATACCGGCAGGAATTTGGATAGAAAAAAAAGAAGAATGTAAATTAAAAGAAGAAAAATGTCAATTATTGGGATCCCATTGGAGCATCCATCAAAGCACTGAATTTGTTATTTTGCAATACAGAAGGCTTTGAACTTCGCTGAAAAAATATTTGCTTTTCGTCTTTGAAAATATGAAAATTAAATAATTACTTTGCTGTCTTTACTTTTGCGACTTTCAGACTTCTTTTTATTTGGGCCAATTGGTGTTGGAGGAGCTGACATTGAATCGGGTTTATTTGGCTCTTCTAATTGTGGAGGATTGGTAGTTTTTTCATTTGAAGATGTATGAGGTCGACTTAATGGAAGAGATGGAGCACGCTTTTCAAGACCATTTTTTGCTTTTATTAATGCTATTTTTTGATCTGGTTCAGGCAAAGTTTCATTGAGATGCCTTTTTTCATTTGTTGTTTGTGAGCCTTCATTGGCATCCAAATAAACATTTGATGCACTTTGAAATTGTGGAGTTGAAGCTGATGATCTTCGACTAATATTTACATTATCAAAAATTGGCTTTCTCAATTCCCCACTTCCATTTGATTTTTTACCGCCACGTTTTGATCCAAAGCTATTCTTCTTTCGTGGACCATCTTTTTTATAACCTGGTGAATCGCGTCCTTCCCATGAATGTCGGCGATGTTCATCTGTGACGTCACTAAAAAAAAAAATGTTTTCCTTCTATTATACGCAAATAAAAGCGTACCTCATTTTTTCTGTAATACTATCAGTAGAATCCAATATACAGGGCAAATCTGTAGACATTGCGGAAGACATTTCAGAGCCAGAATGAGCAGTTACAAAACTCATTGATGAATTTGCGCTATTTGGTCTTTTTAATGAATTATAAGAAGGTGAAGATCTTGGACTACTTTGTGACATTGCAACTGTTTCATGACTCGCTGGGGCGGATTGAGATTTTTCAGTTTCAATTGTTTCAGATGCTGCTCGTTGATCAACTGATGATTTTCGTCTACTTGGTGGAGCAGGGGGCAAGCTTTGATGACTGGTATAATTATGTGACCCTTGACGAGGTTGAATATTTGAATTAAAACCATCTGGGATATTTTGATAATTTGAATGCTTTTTGTTATATGGCCTTTGCTGCTTCTTTTCTTCATGCTTTTTAAACATTGGTGGTGGTGGTTTTGAAACATCAATTGTTTCATCCCCAAGCTAAAATATGATAAATGTTAATCAAAATATTTTAAGTATTTTAATCTTACATTCACATGATTGGAATAAGGCATTGGAGGTTGTGAAGGTTGTTGCTGTTGTTGATGTTGTTGATGTCGAGGTGGTTGTTGCTGATGTTGTTGTTGTTGTTGCTGTTGTTGAAGCGGAGGCGGACGACGAGGCTGTTGATGAATAGGAGGTGGTGGTCCTGCAGGATGTCTAAACGGTGGTTGTTGGGCATACATGGAATTTGTAAATTGCATTTGACCGTTCTAAAAATATTGTTATAACAATCTGTCTCCTGTTAATTAACAATTTTACTTGTGGCGGTGGAAGCATTCCTTCAGGTCTTTTTTGAATCCTAATAGAACCTGGAACAATTTCAGGATACTTTGTGGTATTTATTGGTTGTTGGAGCTGTGGCATTTGTGGTGGAGGAGGAGTATTTTTTTGACGTTCAACACCTTTTTCAGCCATAATTTGTTCTTGTATTGTCAAAACCTTCTTATCTGTGTTGACTGGCTTTGCATCACCAAAAGGATTTTTAGGCGGATTTCTTGGAATAACACGCTTCGGATTTGAAGTTGCAGAAGATTGTACAGATGGAGGTTGTTGGCGGTCAATACTTTGCTGAGTTTGAATATTTCGGGGATTAGAATATTGCTTTTCAGGAGGTTGATATGATGACTGTCTACTAATTGAAGCACTTCCACTCTGTTCAGGGATACTTTTTCCACTTGTAACACTAGTTACACTTCCAGTACGTTGTCTGTTTCCTGGTCTAAAATTTAAAAAACTTGTGTCAACAATTTATCTATAAAACTTGCATAGAATTTTGATGGGCATATTGTGGTTGACTCATTCGTACATCATTACTGTATTTTTTAGGTGGGGGTGGCATTTGAGGATTTAAAGGTACATTTTCCTAAAAAAGCAACACTATTTCAATTTCAAAGGTTGCATTAAACCTACCATTTCTATTGGCATTGGATTTTCAATATTACTATCTTTGTCAAAAAGTTCTGACAAAGTACCATCTTCTAATCTTTCTAAATCGTATATTTTAAAGTATTTTTTTCCTTTTGTATATTTTTTTTCACATACCATGACATTTTTCAAATGCACCAGTAAACGGAATCATTTTTAAATCAAATTCAGTATGAGTCTGATTATGATAATGCAGTTTTTCAATTTGATATCCAAAAAATATAACTGCTAATCGTAATGGCTTTTCTTTAAAAATCATATTTTCTTTCAGTAACGCTTCAACTAAATGCCCTTTCTTTCTAAAATTGAAGATAATTTCTCTTAAATCTCGTCTATACATGTGACATTCAATCTGTAAAGAAATGCATTGTTTATTATCTCTTTACTTTGGATGGCTTACGGCTCTTTTTCCCCCAAAAAGCATATACAATTCCTCTTCGGTAACAGCATCAGGTAATTCAAAAACTAATAAATTAAATGGGGGCTTATCAGGAACTTGACAAAGTGTTAAATCACTTCCTCTAACAATTGCTAATTTATGGGGATAAACTTCTGGAACTATAGGCAAAGGTGGCTGTTCAGTTGGAGCAGAAGATAATTCTTCTTGTGAACCATTTTCTAACTAAAATTTTTATAATACATTATTTAATATAATTACAAAATTAATAAACAAACAGTTGGAAGATCTTCTTCTGCTAAAACATCTGCCCAATTTCCAAGATTTTGAGCTTCATGAGCTAAGATTTCATCAACTGTTTCAGTTTGATGTTCATTAATACTATTATCTTTTGAAAGCTTTTCATCTTCACTTTCTGTATGTTGTTGTTGCTGAGCAAGTTCGGTTTCAGATGACTTTTGCTCCATATTTTTTAGCAAGCATAATATTATTATATTTATATTCTTATATCTTCTACTTTAAACAATGCGATGATATAAAAAAATATTATTTAAGTTTTAATTATTGGTTAATACTTGGATAAATTAAACAACAAAATCCAAACAAATCAATCTAATCACTGAATTTGTTTCTTTTCAATTCTTTGCAATAAAATTATGCGCAAAGTGGCAAAACGCCAAGCGTTATTTTGCATAGTTACAGTACGAAAAAGAATAAAAAATGCAGGGAATTCGTTATGCTATGCAAATTTTTAGAAAGTCATTATTTTCTTTAAACTTTGTATTGCTATTAAAATATTTTTTACATTAGTTTATGGTGTATTTTTTATGTTTTTTACAAAAAGTTATATGCGATAGATTTACTTTATTTTACCCAAAATTTATAAAACATATTTTATTTATAGAAACAAATATAAATAAAATTTTTAAAATTAATGATAAAGTGAAAACAAAACAAACTTTAAATTCTTACACTATCTCAAAAAAATTTCAGAAACAAGTCTGCTTTATTTTTTTTTCTCAAAAAAATCAGTTCACGAATTAATTCAAGGGAGCAGGTTGAGGTTGCTTTATAATAGTTTGATTATTTATAAATGGAACACATTTTATTTGAAAACAAATCCCTGTGTCATGCTTATCTTCCATATTATGAGATTATAATAATAATCTCAAGAGCTTATTGGTTAAAAGTATAAGGGACTGTTCAGATCTTACATAAGCAAAAATCCATAAATCCTGAAACCCACCCACCCTTATCGTAAGATTTTTTTTTCCTTTGATCTCATGCCACACATCAAAACCGCATAAGATTTAGCTTACCCCCACCCACCCATAAAACTGCTTATGTAAGATCTGGACAGTCCCTAATGAAAAATATTGTAAATTGCAAAAACTGATTAAAAGCTCGTTCATTCATTTTGTCGACAACCATTTTTTTGAGACATAAAAGCAGCCAAATTAAAAAAGTTGAGGGCATCCAGTCAGTCAATTTTGTACAGTATGAACATCTATAAAAATATAATTATTTCACAATTCGTACGAAACAAGCGAAGAATTAATTGAAAACTTCTACGAAAATTAATGGTATTAAAGAGATGTAGGGTTAAAAGTGTGTCATCTTCGAACAAAACCAAAAAAAGGATATCCGCGCATGGCATTTTGGGTAGAATGGCGCGGCTGGTGTAGTTTCTTGCCGCGACCATAAAACAAGTATCGCGTGTATCTAATAATTTTTTTAACCAAGCTCCCTTTAAAAAGACCTTCTTATCAACACAGTAGCCGCAAACTACCGTCCTTTCAACGTTTTCTTTTCAGCGCTAAAATTTTGATTTGAATTTCCCGCGCACACTTAAGATTTTGTTGATGATTTTTCAAAGCTTTTTTTTGTTGTAAAAAACTTTTTTTCAGACATGTCAGAGCCAGTTGACAGATTTTATGGTATAATTCATAATTATGTTGTTCATAAAAACAATGGTGGTGTTCAAAAGGTGCCACATGAATGGAATTATATTGATGAACAATTGGCTATTGTATGTGATAAATTACAAAACCGATTTCCTGGTAAAATTGATAATGTTGTTAAAACACTTATTAACAATGAATTATCCTTTTATGCTGTAAGTCTTAGGATTAATAAGTTACTTGCTATAAAATATTTTCAACATTTTTAGTTTATTGAAATCTTGGATAGACTTTATGGAGAAGCATATGTATTGGATTATCCAAGGGCACTTGGTGCAATAATGGCATGTGGAGCATATGTGAAAAAACTTTCTGAAATTGAAGAACATGGTGAAATGCCACATTTTCATCAAAATTCTGCTCGATTCCGGAATCAAATTAATCAAACAGTTTTATATATGAGCAAAATCCTTGATGCCCAAGCTGCAAAACAATGGAATGGCGAAAATGAATATACATGGGAAGGATTTTTGGAATATGTTACAGATAGCTCAAAAAAATTAGAAAATTATAATTTTGTTGAAAATTATCATTTTGTTGAAATAAGTCATCCAATTATTTTAGCAGCAAGTGTTGGAATACTTGGAATTATTTTATATCGATATATGTTTTAGTATCATTCATTGATTTAATCATGGAAGATACTAATTTGCAAAAAAATATCTGACACTCATATTCTCCCCAGAATTGTCCCAAAAAATTTTTCCGATTTTTCATGATGAGTTATTTCTTTCCTACCTCAATTATATGTTTTATAATTTAAAAAGCCTTATTTCTGTATCCAAATAAAAAAAAACGTTGTACAAAATTGTGCGTTACAAAAGAAGTAAAACAAAAATTATTGGTCATATATTTCTTGAGGAAAAATAGCATTATTTATGTGAAGTATAATTATTTAAATTATTACTTTTAGTATATTGCCATACTGTATTTCTTTCTTTTTATTAAATGCAACCTCAACAAATTAGCTTGAAAATCATAACAACAACATTTTATAATTTGCGTTAACAAAAATTTTGTATTAAAAAGAGACCATTTAATATGATAAAACTTTAAATAAAAGATGATAAAACAATAATAAAAGAGACATTTGAGCCGTAATAAATTAAGAAGGCTTTGCAGAAGGAAACTGAAACAGATTGATTCATGTAAAGAATTAGTAGCAAAGTATTTATTTCAAAGAATACAAAAAAGATAGTTGAAGCGATGACGAAGATATTGAAAAGAGAGCATAAATAGACAATAAAACGACACATATTTGTAATATGAATCATATAACTCAAGGTTTAGCACGATTTAAAACTTTCAACCATTCAGTAGCCTTTTGACGAAAACGAGAATGTAAGAAAGCCTAAATTATAATATAAAATTATTTGTCGAAAATTTAAAAAAATATTACCTTTGAGCATTTGATATGATAATGTAAATAATCACGGAAAATGTGAAGAAGATTAATTGTATTATCTCTATTTACAGGAGTGAGATGACGGGGAAAGAAAACTAAAAAACGATATTACATTGGAAATACAGTAGCTCAAAAAAACTCACTGAAAGTAATATAGCCAACATTTTCTCCAACAAGAGCATCTTTACAGTCTTTAAGTTCATTTGGGGGTTCCCGAATGCGATAAAGAACTTGAGGAGCAGTTTGACTTGAGCGACGTCCTTGTTCAAATTCTTGTAAAAATAATTTACCGGCAACTGCATCATCTTCTTTGAAAATTGTACTGTAAATCACAGTAACACGATCAGATTTTGCATCAATGAACCTTGAAATATTAGTAACATTTAAAAAACAATATATAAAGAAAGAAAAAACTTACAAAGTTTCATCAGGACGATAATGAACAACTGCCCGTGTATGAGTCGCTGGTTCACCTTTTTCCAATTTTGCTTGAATATCAAAATACTTGTAAAATACAGATGCAAAACAATTGCGTTTTAAATGTGCAGCTTTAAGTGCTAATGCATCAAGATCATCAGGTAATTTTGTAAGATCAAATACTAAAGACACATTATAACCTTCTTCAGGAGTATCTTGAATATATCCAGAATAATGGGACCGAAGAAATGCATCACATCCATGACTTTGAAGTTCTTTGTAATAACGAATATTTAAACTAATCTACAAAAACATATTTTTTATTTAAAGATTTATAAGGAAGACTTTAACAAACCATAATAAGATTTTTGTCATCATTCTTGTTACAAATGAAATAATGACCACCATCAAAATCGGGAACATTGTTTAAAACTCTTTCTGGATTACCACTAAAATAATAAAGATAAATTATAAAAAAATAGATATGAATAATCAAATACCCATTTTTAGCATTTGTAAAATGACGCTGTAAAAATTCGTACACATAAACGTTATATTGTTGAAGAATAAACATGTTTCCGGTAAATGTTATTACCCTATGAATTTATTCTTTTTAATATTAAAATTTCAATGAATAGAAAAAATGTATTTAAATAAAAGTGAAAAAAACCGCGATCGATGTTCTCCGGTGACTAATCTTAGACAAAAAAGAGTTGACCAAGCAAAATTGTTGTGCGCGCTTTCGGGGCAAGACGATCTGAAAAAGACACATTCGTTCAATGATCTATTTTATTGCTGCTTTAACTATAAGCATTTTGATTCATCTTTTTTTCTGCTTGTTAGTTTAAATTGTTTCAGCCTGTATTAAAAATATACATGAAAAGCTTATAAATATGAATGAAATATGCTTTTAAAGGTTTCTATGTTTTTTTAAATTCTAAAAATAATGGACTGTATCCTTTTGAAAAAATTAATAAAAAGCAAAAATGCGTTAAACCAAATAACAAACAAAGTTATTTAAAGCAAACGAGTATGAAGCGGCATCTTATTGAACTTTGCTCACTAAAAAATATGACAACAAAAATAACTGTGCTGAAGCTAAAAATGTGCTTTTTCTTTGCATCAAACAGCTTAAAAAAAGTAAAAAAAACTCAGTGTGTCTATCAAAATTTTATTCATTAAAATATTGTTTTATTGAAGCTGCTTCACATTGCTGTTAACACTATGCTTTGTTATGGAATATCATCAATAAAATTGTCACGTTAAATTTATTGTGTCCATTTTTATTTATCAAAAAATTATTTTTTCAATTTTTTTTGGAGCAGAAAAACAAGAGACTAGTTAATATTATGTCAGAGTTCAATAAGGTCGAATACAAAAGTATTCCATTGTAAGTTTCTATCAGCGTGCAAAAATCAAAAATTATGCAAATCCTAAAATTTTTAAATAAAATTGTTCAATTTTTAAAAGAATGAGTAAAAGTTTTTTTGATAAAATGCTACATTTTTGTAGATCCGAAGTAAAAACTGATGAATGTTTAAAAGAGGAAGAAGAAAAGCCAGAAACAAGTCAGGCAAAAACTGATTGGATTTCTATTTATATCGCTGGAACTTTAACCTATGTGGGTGCAGTGCAGTTTTCACTTTACATTGCTTCAATATGGCCTTATTTAAAAACGGTATCAATTTTAGGGGTTTCAAAAACTTTGTAAAACAAATGCCATTTTAGATTGATGCAACTGCAGATGAAACATTTTTAGGTTTAATTGTTTCAGGGTACAGTATTGGCCAAATGATTGCATGCCCCATTGTTGGATTTTGGAGTAATAAAATTCGAAAAATTTCACCTCCTTTGTATATGGGATTATTTTTAATGTTTTTTGGAAATGTTATTTATTTTTTTACAGCGCTTTTTCCCTATGATCGAAAATTTTGCATATTATTAGCAAGAATAGTTATTGGTGCGGGTTCAGGTATTTTTTTTGCTACGATATTATTAAGCCTTACAAATTTATTTTTAAAGCTAATATTACTTTACTTCGCTCATATGCAGCTACAGCTTCTACCGGTTCAGATCGTTCAAAAGCAATTGCCTTTGTCACGGGTGGAATGGCAATGGGAACTATTACGGGTCCAGCATTACAATTAATATTTGTTCCTTTAGGACCAAAAGGATTTCATTTATATGGTGATTTAAATTTTAGTATTTATACTGCACCTGCTGCGGCCGCATGTATTATTGACATTATTGGAGCTTTATTAGTGCATTTCTTTTTTGTTGAAAATATGATTGGAGTTTCATTTACACCTAAGAATAAAAAAGTTTGAATTTATTTTTAATATTTATTTAAAAATTATTGATGTTTTAGGAAGCGACAACACCAACTTTGCCACCGTATGATAAAGTTGCGGTTGCAATTTGCTATTTTACAAGATTTTGTCAACTTTTAGTTATTACAAATTTTGAAGCGTTTGTTTAAAATATTTAGTTGAGAAGTTACAGTAACCTTTATAACTTTTAAGAATTGGGACACCCCTTGCCATGACAATGTTTGCATGGAATGCTCCTCAAGTAGTTCGATATGGAGCAATTGCAAATTTTTGTGCAAGCGTTTTAGCTTTTGGAATTTACACCGTTTACATCAAATTTAATCTTGGTCGGATAATTAGCAGCAGAAAAATTACAATGATTTCTTTATTTGGCCTATTAATATTATTTTTAACAACTTATTCTTATTCATGGCTTCCTGGACATTTGGAAGTTTATAATGAAAATGGTTTGTTAAAATATTATAAACTTTTACATTTTAATATTTTAAAGATACTATATCATTA
Source organism: Panagrolaimus superbus (assembly GCA_964035985.1). Classification (NCBI taxonomy): domain Eukaryota; kingdom Metazoa; phylum Nematoda; class Chromadorea; order Rhabditida; family Panagrolaimidae; genus Panagrolaimus; species Panagrolaimus superbus. The sequence goes on from OZ038356.1 coordinate 10,415,422, forward strand.
AATGATGAGACACAACTGGTTGGTTGTAATTCTGATAAATTTACATGGTGTAATATTGTAAAACCAGTGAATGTTTATTTGTATTATCTTTCATATATATTTTTTACTGGTTCATGCTTTTCAAACATTAATATTTCACTGAATACATTATTTTCAAAAATTATTGGTCCAAGACCACAAGCGGCTCAACAAGGATGGCTCCAAAATTCTGGTGGCATTGCAAGAGCAATTGGGCCTATTGTTATTAGGTATACGGTAGAAATAAGGACATACGTAAATAAACTTAAATTTTAGCAAAATGTATACATTATATGGTCCAGTATGGTCATGGAATTTAGTTATTATTGTTATTGTAATAACGTTGTGTTTTTGGGTCGTATTTCGAAAAAGAATGGTTGCAATATCTTTGCCAAAAGAATTCGCACATTTTCAAGATTTAAATGACCCAGATTTTAAGAAACCTAAACAATAAAAAAATACCTTTATTAAATTTTTTTAAAAGTAGTTTTTCACAAACAAAAACCAAACATGTGGTTTTCAAAAAGCTTGATTTAATTTTAAAAATGTTATTTTAGCAAAAAATACCTTCGACGCTCATCCTCATTTTTTTATTATTGGTGACATCTGGGATTTGATTGACATTTTAACTTTGCCCATGTTTCTGTTTAAAAAAAAGTATATTCTTTCTTTTTCATTCAAAAGCTGAGGACATTGTTCACATTTATACAACATACTTTATGTCAAACCATTATTTAAAAAGTTGCAACCATGTTTTTTTTTCTCGAAATGTTTTACTTTTTTATGGCGTTCTTTTTTGGAGTCATTTCCTTTTATCGTCATGTCGCAATGTTTTCATTCTACATCACGAATTTTGTTTTTTTTCTTTCCTGCAAGCAACATAATCATATTTTTGAATGCTTAAATGGATAACAAAAAGGCAAAAAAAAACGAACCCTCTTTTTTATTAAAATATATTTTTACAGAAGATTCCCTTTTTATTGTTTATTGGCATGGCATATAAAAAAAATGAGGACCAAACATTCGCAAATTTGATCAGTGATGCGTCAAATAAACAAAGTATGCATGCTTTTTTATATAATATCTGTAAACTGTTTTATTGTTTCTGAAATTTTGAAAAAAGGAAGATTTATTTTGTAAGATTACGTTCTTTGAATTAGTAAATATAATTTCTAGTGGTCTAGAGGGAGTAATCAAATGTCTTTCAACCTTTGTGATGATTTAAAAAGCAGAAGAAAAAAACTATTTGTAAAGTATGCACTTGACGATTTCAAAGTCGCTAACACAAAGAAGTGTTACGCTGTGAAGAGTTTTCACAAAGTACTTCACAAGATAAAGCTCGCCAAGCCCTTCCGATTTATCTTTTTTTTTGATTCTTTATTATTTTTGTTTTTTTTCTGTAACTAATTTTCATTTTTAAATTGTTTCAGTTTTTTTATTCAGTCATTTAACAAAAAAAGCAATTATTCATTTTTATATGAATAATTTCTTATGGCTTCAATAGGTCCCTAGGGTGCTATTTGTACGGCTAAGTATGTCTTCCTGAAAAACATCTTTATTTAAAAAAAGAATATAACCAAAAATGGAAGGGACTACATCTTCAAAGTCCTAAAAATTTTGTGATTTTCGACTTGAACATTTTGTTGTGTTCCTTCTCTCTCTCTCTCTCGTTTTTTTCGTCTTCTTTTGTGTGCCGTGCTTTAAGTTAATGTGCCCTGGGAGCATTGCCATCAAGTACTGCTTATCTGCAAACGCTTTTTATTTTATTCAGAATTTTTCCTCCTTCACAAAAGCTGTTCATATTCTTTTCCCTTTCTGCAAGAGAAAAATAGCTCCTTTTTAGTGCGAACGACTTTGTACATTAAAGGTTTTCCTAAAAGTTTTTATTTTATTTCCCAAATGCTACTACTTATTACACATTCCAATATATTTGTTTATGTTTTTAACACAAACCTCTAGCACTTTAAGTGAGTTTGGCAAAAAACTTTATCTTTTTTATAGAAAAACAAAAGAAATGCTTTTATCAAGTTTACACTTAATGCATTTTTTAAACTTGTTTCTACGTTATGAAGATTGAGAAAAAGCTTTTGTTTTAGTGTTTTTTTTCAAATCTAAATTTTTATTTTATTTTTAGAAGTTTATTTTTTTCGTGTTCTTCCAAGTATATTCTTTTGTAAGAGCACTTAAGCCATAAAGAAATGATGTAAAATTTTGAAACACTTTGAATTTCACAAAACTCTAAGTCCCAAGAATTGAGGAAAATAAATATGGTAACTTTAAAAATAATCAGAGAGTATCTGAAAAAACCATTATTGCTGAACATTTTTTTGAACACAATAATGTCTGTTAAATATGTTTATTACAGTAGTTTTTACTCTTTATTGCTAATATATTATTTTAATCAACGTTTTAGAATCAAAGATTAAACAGAATTTTTGTCTTAATTAAAAAGGAATTTTTGTTTTTTAGATAAAATTCCGAATAAAGAATTAAACAATTTTTAAATGTTTTATTTGAGAACGACAAAAGCTAACCCTGTTCAAGGGCCGTTCTTATAAAAAAAGGCATTGAACGAAGACAAAAAGTGCCAAAAAGAGGTGGTTCATTTTTGAGCTTAAAAAATATTTTTTTTATTTCAAAAATATAGCGTTCTAAATTGTCTCATTTTTTGCGTTTTTTTTGTAATATTCTCTTTTTCAAACTCCATTTCGTCCATATTTTTTAGAAAAGAATTTATTTAAGAAAACAAAGAAAAAACAAAAAGGCAAAAAGTAACCTTCAATGAAATACTTGAAAAAGACGCAATTTAATGTTTCAAGAGTGAAGCAATAAACTGCGTATTTTTCTCTTTTTCAATAGACTAAAATCCATTTACTTTAAAAGTGATATTTAACGTCAAAAAACCCATCTAGATTCTTTTAAAAAATAAATATTGTTGGTGATTTGTAATAAAAAAATACCAAGTGTTAAATAAAATGCTTTTTTAAGTGCCACATTTATGCCAAGCAAAAAAATGAGAAGATAATTGCAGAAAAAAAGTGAGCAAATAATTTATTTTTATGTTGCATTTTTCTGAATATATTTTAGTGAAGCCTTTTTTTATTAATGAAAATCTCTTTCTTTATTCTTTTTTTTTTACGTTTGTAACTAAAAATGTTTGCGTTAAAAACTTTATTATATTTAACACATTTTTGAGTCTAACCACTTTTTCTAGAAAAATGAACCTTTATGACGCAAAATAAACGAAACCTTTAATCATGTTATTCATTGATGCATCTTCAATTGACAGATTTTTAAAAGAAATAAAAAAAAGTTTTTTAGGATTTCTTAGAAGGAATAATAAAGATTTTATCTGTAAAAAATTCAGTTCATTTTTTCATTCCTTCCCTCTTTTCTGTAATTTATGTTTGATTAATTGATTTAAAAGTCATCACTTAAGATTATTGCTTAAACTTTGTAAATCATTAGTTTCATTGACTTTAATGCACACATTTTTGTTTTTGCCGCAATTGACATGTGTTTTTTATTCTTTCTTTGTTTTATCTCGTTTAGACAATGTAAAAACAAAATGAGAATATCCATTTTTACGGGATATATATTTTTTTCTTTGCATTTTTACCCCTTTTATTCCCACGAGAGCGCTTACACTTTCAATGTATGCCTTTTTATCCTTCTTCCAGAAAAATGACTCTATGCGTGATAGTGACGATGTAAAAAAAAGAATTTTTATGCCAAAGTTTTTTATGCCTTGATTAGAACATACTTTATTTCTAAAATAATTTCAACCGTTTTATTCTTTGATGAAAGATTGCATATTTATTACCTTCAGTTTTTTCTTACTTCAACATTGAAAAACACATATACACGGTGCGCTGAACTGTCCAGTGAGAGAACACATTGCTCTCGGTTTGTTCCCTGTTAAATTTTTAAACCCAAATTCCGAGCGTTTGAAGCAATTTAAACGTTTTCTGCTTTTATTTTATAAAAGTTCAGCATCATATTAAAAAGTATCACCGCCAAAAACAATAAAAGATAATCTAGAAGCCGAGATTTTTGCAAAAGAAATCTGAAGTTCGGGGAACACTTTACTTTCGTCCGTTTTTACATTTTTTGCAGCATTTTTTTCATCTTTTTTTGATAAAAAATTAATAAATCGTTGTTATCTTTTACTTTTACTTATTTTTTGCTTGTTGTACGTCATTATTATCAAAGATAAATATGCTACGGAAGATATGGAAGTTATAAGGTTTGATAAAACCTTTGGTAAAAGCTGATTTGAGCGTTTTTGAGAGGTGAAAGTAAGGTTTTTTTGTATTTTATCTATTATTTTATCTAATATGTTTGATATTTTATAGGAAATTGGAGAATATTGAATGCTGGTCGTGGGTATTCAATGCGTGGATGTGCTGGTCGTGGGGAAATGATGAAAGATTTTGTTTATGGATAATATTTGGATGGTGGAATATATGATACTGGGTTACGGTATGTATTTGTTTTTATTATTATTTATTCATTTTACTTTATCGCTGCATTTTAGATATCATCTTTTTGTTCCGATGGTGTTTTTTGGTAATGCCGTAAATCGAATTCTTCAATTTGTTGCTCTTCAAAATGCTCAAGTTATTTTTCAAAAATATTCAATCTGTAAGCTGTAATTATTGTATTGTATTTTTTTTGTCATACTTTTTATTTTTTCAAATAATAAATTCTTTGGGGGTAGTTTTATTATAAATTTAGTAAGTATATCAACATTGTTTTCGTTCATATTATCACGCTACCACTTGTAGATGGTGCCGATCCATCATCCCAGTTGGATATGTTTAAACAATTGTTACATGAAAAGCTCTAATAAAAAATATAATAAAAAAGCACATTTCATTTTGCATATTCAAGAACATGTAGAAATATACAAAACTCTTGGACTGTTATCCGAACAAGCCATTGAAGCCCTTCGTGCACTTGTAAATCTTATCTATTCACGTGCATCATTCTTTAACAAGGAAGACCGTGATGCATGGGTGATGAAATACATTTTTCGGCAAAATATTATAAAAGATATGAGCAAGAAAGAATAATATCTAAAATGTAAATGCTTTAATGTTGTGTACCAAAAATTTTTTAATCTCAATGCCATCACTTTCCATAACTTCTACATTTATTATTTGAAAAAATAAAAAGTATGACAAAAAAAATACAATACAATAATTACAGCTTACAGATTGAATATTTTTGAAAAATAACTTGAGCATTTTGAAGAGCAACAAATTGAAGAATTCGATTTACGGCATTAACAAAAAACACCATCGGAATAAAAAGATGATATCTAAAATGCAGCGATAAAGTAAAATGAATAAATAATAATAAAAACAAATACATACCGTAACCCAGTATCATATATTCCACCATCCAAATATTATCCATAAACAAAATCTTTCATCATTTCCCCACGACCAGCACATCCACGCATTGAATACCCACGACCAGCATTCAATATTCTCCAATTTCCTATAAAATATCAAACATATTAGATAAAATAATAGATAAAATACAAAAAAACCTTCACCTCTCAAAAACGCTCAAATCAGCTTTTACCAAAGGTTTTATCAAACCTTATAACTTCCATATCTTCCGTAGCATATTTATCTTTGATAATAATGACGTACAACAAGCAAAAAATAAGTAAAAGTAAAAGATAACAACGATTTATTAATTTTTTATCAAAAAAAGATGAAAAAAATGCTGCAAAAAATGTAAAAACGGACGAAAGTAAAGTGTTCCCCGAACTTCAGATTTCTTTTGCAAAAATCTCGGCTTCTAGATTATCTTTTATTGTTTTTGGCGGTGATACTTTTTAATATGATGCTGAACTTTTATAAAATAAAAGCAGAAAACGTTTAAATTGCTTCAAACGCTCGGAATTTGGGTTTAAAAATTTAACACAGGAAAAAAGTAAAGAAAGGTGTTCCTCAAATTTTCTCACTGGACAGTTTTCTTTGCGTTTGACGCACCGTGATATATGGCATTTTCAATGAAAAAACATTTTTTTGACTTTTTGATCTTTTTTTTTCTTCTGCTTTTTTAAGCTTTTAGTAATGTTTTTGTTACACCTGAAAACACGTTGCTTTTTTTAACAACCACCAATAAAACTTTCAGGAAGTTGTTTTTCCACCCGTGAGCTGCTTTCATTCTTTTACTTGATTTGCTTAATCGCACAAAAGTTTTAATCATATTTTGTTGGTTGTTACTATTAATTGAAGTTATCTGTCTTCATTTACATCTCCATTTTCTTCTTTTCTTCAAATATTTTAATATATATTTTGTTGGTTTTCGGTTGTTTTTTTTTTCATAGTCACCAAAGCAGACAAAGTCTGAAATTTGAGCGTGTGCCCACCGTTGAGTGAGCGGACTTTTGAAAAATGCAATGGACTTGCGCCATTTCGTTGTTGCTGGCGTCTTTGTCGGCTATGTCCAAGAGTTATGGCATAGTTGTGAATAAAAGAAAAAAAAACATCTTTGCCTTTATGCTTTCTACCAATTCAACTTTTTTCCTTGTTGTTTTTTACTTCCGATTTTTTGAGTTTTTCCTTTTTTTTACTTTCTTTCTTTGTTGCCGGGAGTTAAGTATTTCTTTTTTTCTTTGAAGTGCGGGAGGTTTTTTAGGTTTTGAAAAATGTAGATTTACATTAGTGGGTTTAAGTGAAAAAATATATTCCTTTTGCGAATGAGAGGATTTTCAAACAAAAAACTAATTATTTTCACACTTTTGAGCCTTTAATGATCTTTCTGTAAATAATAGTAAAAAGTCATTTTAAAAAAGCATAAGAGTACACTTTTGTTTTAAAAAATCCTTCAAACATTTATTTGTATGCCGATGAGCAACAATTGTAAAAAAAACACTTTAGCCATTTTTGCCTCATTTGCCATTTTTATTTTTCCTGTTTCATGTGTAAATTTTGGAAGAACTTTCATTTTTATTAAAATACAATTGTTTACTTTTCATCTTTAGCTTTTATTAATTGATTATGTGACGACAAAAGCGACTGACTACTTCATTCATGTAGGTATATGCTAAAAAAAGAGGGTTATAAAAATTTTATATGTAATATTTTGTTTATTCACTTTTTTTAATACTCCTCAATTTTGTGATAAAAATTTTTTATTTTTTAATTTCTTATTGCGTTTTATTATTTTGAAGTTATATTTTTACATAATATCTTACAAAAAAATATGAAAAATGCTCCTACTTTTTTGAGTCAAGCTTTTTTTTTCTTTCCTCACATGAAAAGTTACGGCAAGAAAAAAGAAAAGAAAGTAATAATGACATTTTTGGTGACATTTGTGCCGCAAAAGATAAAATTATGGCTTTGCCTTAAAGCTGCATAAAGAAAGGAACACAAGCTGAGATTGTATGGAGCCAAAAGAAAAGAAAGAAAAAGAAAAAAACCCGACGGCATTTTGATGAACTCTTTTCATATTTTTCTGTGTTTTTTTTTATTTCTTAAACTTGATCGCCCTCTTTTTATTTTATGAACGGGAGTGAAAACGGCAAAAAATAGAAAGAGAAAAATTTTGAAGCTTACCGCAAACTTTTTTTTTCTTTTTGTTTTCAGTAGGCGGATTCATTCTTTTATTTTTTGTTAAGGATTGCATTTCTAAAAGCATTGAGTCCGCAACAATTATGCCGTCAAAAAAGCGGATTCAATTTGCGCGCATGCAGTTTTTTTTCCGTTTTTATTCTGCTGCATGGTCAGTCGCCGCTGTCAGCTACTACTTTGTTCTTTTTTTTAAACTTTCATAGAAGCGAAAGATAACTACCGCAAGTTAAAGAGAGAAAAAGAAAAGAAAGAGAAAAAAACACGGCATATTCGAATATGCCAACAGACTTCTTTCTTTTTCTTTTTTATCTGCGCATCTTTCATCTTTTTTTGTTGCCAGGAGATTTATATTTCTTAGTTTTTGGAGTTCCAAAAATTATTAATGGAGACAATAAAGTAATGAAAAGTTTGTTCAAAATAGAATATACTTTTAAAAAACATTCAATACCGATTCATTTAATTTTTAATTTCAATTTTTTTTAAATTTTACTGAAATTACAAATGAGAAACAAATTGTAATTATCAATTTATTGGTGATGTTTTGACATGCACATTAAAAGTTAAGTTTTTACATTTTCTTTGAAAAAATAAAAAAAAAAACTCTTGTTCGCCGTAATCCGATCTGTCACCAACGTCTGCTTGTCCGTGATTTCCTTCCTGTTCAGTTTAAACAAAAAACCACCATAGGATATTTTTGTTCTCCCTTCTTTCTTTTTTCGCTTTTGTGAAAGAAAAAAGTTGGCAAAAATATTTACTATTAAGCATGGATATGCTGCATGCAACTACACCCGCAACTTTTGTTTTTGTTTAAAGAATGTTGGTAAAAGAATGACCAATAACCTTGCATTTTAAAAGTTTTTTGAATTTTTAAAAAGTTCAATGATAAATTGAACCTTTTGTTTGTTATTTTTAAGAGAAAAAAAGCATCGATAAAACTCCTTCTTCTTCTTTTTCTTTTTTTTTGTTGTCCTTTTTTCTTATTTTTCCTCCTTCTTTATTTTTTTCGAACGCGTAAACACACGTTTTTTCTTTTTAAATATTTGTTGTTTAATTTTAGCTAATTAAATATTTTTAGATTTAATTAAAACGACTCTTGACGGCATCAAAAAAAGCCTCAAGAAGATTGTCGAATGGACCACGGCACCACCGATATTTTGTCGTTTGGTGCCGGCTACAGAAACATATGATTCAGCGCTGTCTGAACGCGTGAAGGCGCGTTCAGTTATTTCTTACCTTGTTTTTTCAGCATTTATTATTGCTACAAAAATTTTTGTTATTTAAATTTATTTTAAATTTTGCTCATTGTAAAAAATAAATAATCAAAAAAATCAAAATGCTGCAGGAACCAGTTGCAAAAGAGCTTCGCTCTTTTCAATCACTTTCCAAATTTGCTGATCAAAGAAAACGGTAAATTAGAAAAAATTTTTATATAATTAAAATTTATCTTTTTAAAGGTCTATGGTTAGACGACAATCACTTGCGAATCGACGACATTCATATACGCGAAAACGTCTTAATACAGGGACTTCAAGCAATGATGGAAATAGTGTAAGTGGCTTTCTTTCTCTCTATCATTAACCATATACATAATATGTATCTTATATGACATTTGTGAAAATTTTGTTTAACAATATCACGCAAAATTTCATTCATTTATAAACAAGGAATAACCATGAAAAGCTCCAAAAAAACAACGAAAGAAAGCCATTTTCTCATTTTTGCAAATATTCATAAACTTTTTTTTCGAGTAAAAAATTGTTACCAAAATTTTGCAAAATAGTATCGCAATTTTTTACTGCGGCAAACCTAATGCCGACCCATTGAACAAGATATTTTGCAGCATCCGGGTTCTTCCTTCTTTTTTAAAGTAAACTTTTATAACCATAGAAATAATTTCCATGAAAATGTAAATTCCTTTTTTTCATCAAAATAATTCACTGTTGTATTATATCTATCACCTAAAAAAGAGGAAAAAAAGAAGAACTTTCAATTATTTTGCGCGTTATTCCCTTGAGATTCCCAATATTGTCCTCTCCCTGGAATATATTTATAAAAAAAATATTTTTTTTAAATGTATCTCTCTCTTATATTAGGTTTGAGATTATTACAATTGTGAGTAAGTAGCAGAAGAAAAGAGAAGAAGAAGAAGTACATGACAGCAGTATTTATAAAATAAAAACGAAAGTAAATTTTATGTTAATATTTTGGAGCTTAAAATTATCTTTCTAAAATTTTTGATTTTGCAAAGTGCAAAGAAACGTCAAATAGCATAGCTCATTTTTTAATAATTATTCAAGTTTTTTTTTCACTTGAAGCTTTGTTGCTTTTTCCATTTGCTTTTTTATTTCATTCTTTTTTTGGGGGGTTTCGTGTGCCAATAATTTTTTTAAGAAGTACTCCTAAGGGGGGGGGGGGTTTCTTTAAAAAGATAAGTGGTGCAAACTAATTTTTGTCGGGTTTTACGCTTTTTTTTCTCATCATTTGCTTTTCGCTTTTGCCCCTTTGTTGTTGAGTAATGGAAAAAAAAGAACTTTACCAGTGGCTGCTACAAATACTTTTTTTTGGCCATTTATAGCTTTGATATAAGCAAGCATGTAATTTTGACTTACGTTTTTCTACTTTTTTGACGTTAAAAAAGTAACTTTTTTTTTGATATTTCTTTTACATTATTATGTTGCCCCGTTTGTTTATTGCCAAAGGCATTTTTCGATTTTGGCACTTTGTCTTCTTTCTAATTCCATGCAGTATTTTTTTGAGTGTAAAAGAAAGCGGATTTTCCTCCTTATGGTCTCGAAAGCTTAAAGCTCTCCCACACACATGTTTTGAAGTAATCAAACATTCGCTTCAAATTTTATATATTTCTTCAATGATTTCTTCTTACTTTTTTCTTCTTTCCTCTTTTTATTTTGCTTTAAAAAAAATAAGAAGCAAAAAAACTTAATGGAGGAAAAAATCAGTTCTTTTTTTTCTCGTACAACTTTTTTTTCTGCTAGTATGTTTTTTATTCACTTAAAAGACTAACAAATTGGCCGCTGGCGTGCCATGGATGCTACTATCATTTTTACTTCAATGAGACAGCACTGGAAATGGGTTTTTCTTTCATCAAGGGAAAATCTTTTCTCGCGCCCGGGCTTCTTTTCTTGACTTCTTTTTTTTTTGTTGTTCAGCATTTCCTGTTTCTTATTTGAGTTTTCATCCAATTAGGATTTCTACCGAAAAAAACAATCCAAGTTTTGTGATCACTCAAATATTTTTTAAATAATTTTTTAGAGGGCGATTTTGCACTGTTAAAATTTTGAAGAAAAAAACGTGTTAAATTATTAAAGAAAAATGCTTTGTCATTTTAGTGTTGCCTTTTTTTAAGTTTTACTGCAAAATATAATTTTGCAAACTTTTTGGAAGTTTCTAAAGTCGTTTTTCAACGGCACATTTAATCAAGGAATATAAAAACAAAAATATTTTATATTCCGCCTCTTCGATATTTGTATTTATTAATTTATAGCTTTATTTAATCTTTTTTTTATGCAATTAATAATGTATGTTAATTTGTAACAGACATGTTAATTCTTTCTATCTCTCTCCTTTTAAAACATATTTTCCTTATTACTGCTACTGAAAGAAAGGAAATGAGAAAGCTAAACTTAGATTTATTTTTTTTGGATTTCACTGAATGACTATATTTTCCCCAATGTAAGCCTTTTACCTTATTTAGCCTTCAAAATTGCCCTTCCCTTATATAAAAAAAACACAAAACAAAAAGTCAAATGGCGTAAATTAATTGCCCTCGTGTCCTTTTTTATTTTATAAAAAAGGGGTTTTTTTATTTGCTTCATCTAACATAACCTGTGTTCCAAAAAAAGTTTCTCTGTCTTCCTTTTTTTAAACATTTCACTTCTATTTTTTTTTCAAGCATTTTTTTTTTCTGAAACAGCTTTTGCATTACAAATTTCTCATTTTATTTTACTTTTTTTGTTGTCATTTTTTTATGATAAATAAGTGAAATAAATTATAGATCAACGATTTGGCGGTTGCCGCGGCGAGCAGCAGCAACGCCGGTAGCGGCGGCGGTGTTGCATTTCACCCGATGCAAAACGATTTACATCTTCAACAGCGTTCAAAGCGCTATTCCGTTAGTGAAGATCCCCTTCATCCATGGTCAGATATTGCTAAAAATGAAGAAAATGAAGCTGAAAAAGAGCAACGTCGCACAGGTAAACCATCACAGGTTGAATGGGATGATGAAGCGGATTTTATTATTGATGAAGAAGATGATCTTCCGTATCCCGGGTACGTTAATAATAATCAATCTCTTTTTTAAAAAATGAAAGAAATCATTAAGCATGTGGGAAGATTTTTTTTCTCGGGTCCTTCATCATTTTTAAGCGGAATAACTTTAATTTATTTAAAAAAAGAAATTTCGAAATCTTTGAAAAAACTTTTTAGGTATGTTGAAAAAGCTTATGGCTTTTTACCCCAAGACAAATGGCCCAGAACATGGGCCTTACAAATGGTAACAAATCAATGGTTTGATCGTATAACAATGGGTGTTATAATTTTAAATTGTATAACTCTGGGAATGTATCGACCTTGTGAAGATGGTGCTGATTGTCAAACATATCGTTGTCATATTCTTTCTATAATTGATCATGTAATTTTTGGTTATTTTGCTGCAGAAATGGTAATATACATTAATTAAAACAGCTGGTAACAGTTTTAATAAAAATTAATGTTTTTATAGGTGGTTAAAATTACTGCACTTGGATTTTACGGGGAAAGTACATATTTATCAGATACATGGAATAGATTAGATTTTTTTATTGTTATGGCAGGGTATTATTTTTTAATAAAAATATATTTGTGCATAAATAACAATAAAAACGATATTATTTAGAATTGCCGAATATCTATTGCAAGAATACTTGGGTAATATAAATTTAACAGCTATTCGAACAATTCGGGTATTAAGACCTTTGCGAGCAGTAAATAGAATTCCATCAATGAGAATTCTTGTAAATTTATTACTTGATACATTGCCGATGCTTGGAAATGTGTTATTACTGTGCTTTTTCGTATTTTTTATTTTTGGAATTGTTGGAGTTCAATTATGGGCTGGCTTGCTAAGGTTTTTAAAAAAATAATTTATCATTTTTTGCATATTTTTTGTTTTGTTTTTTAGATACAGATGTGTAATAAATCTTCCACAAACAAATTTTACCGCCAATATTACAGACATCGCATTTGCAGATATATCGCTTACAAGGTATTATTCACTATTATTATTATAATTATTAGTTAGATGTAAAATGTGTTGTCTTTAGATATTACATTCCCGAAGATACATCATTAGATTATATATGTTCACTGCCAGATGCTTCTGGCATTCATACATGTCACGATTTACCACCATATTCTCAAAATGGTATTAAGTAGGCATCTTTGATTTTCCATTCAAGAGAGAAACAAACTCTTTCATCAAATACTTTTTTTAGATGCAATTTAACCCTTGAAGAGTATGACAAAGTTGGGAATGAAAGTTGTATAAATTGGAATATATATTACAATCGATGTCAAGTAATGAAAAAAAATCCATTTCAAGGATCTGTTTCATTTGATAATATCGGTTTTGCATGGGTAGCAATATTTCTTGTAATATCTCTTGAAGGATGGTCAGATATTATGCATTATACCCAAGATGCGCATTCATTTTGGAATTGGATATATTTTGTACTTTTAATTGTTATTGGAGCATTTTTTATGATTAATCTTTGCCTTGTTGTTATTGCAACGCAATTTGCTGAAACAAAACGCCGTGAAACAGAAAGGATAAGGCAAGAACGAAAACGTATGCAATCGTGTGCATCTTTAACCAGTAGTGAACAAGGTGCAAATGCATCATCAAAAAATGGTGGAAATGATAGTGTCTATGCTGCACTAGTTAAAGTGATAGCGCATTTTTCTCGACGAGGAAAACGTTATCTTATAAAAAAATGGAATGAATTTCGAAAAAGAGATATTCCAGAGCCTATTAAAGCGATTGAAAGTGGAAAAGGGCATTCAAAATCACGAAATCGAAGAAATAGTCATCATCATCACAAAAAGATTAATGGAAGTGTTAAACAACGAGAACTTGAACCAATGGAAATTGAAAGAGAAGAAGATAGTGATGATGAAAGAAGTGCCGATGATGAAGATAATGGTGGAAGATGGTCTGATGATGGATCATGTGAAAATGAAGGAAGAAATCAACGAAAAAATGTTAAACCTCTTCCAGAATCTCGACCTTCAAGGTTTAATCCATTGACATGGTTTCGAACAAAAGTGAAAAATTTTGTTGTATGTGATCATTTTACTCGTGGAATATTAGTTGCAATTTTGGTTAACACATTGAGTATGGGAATTGAATACCATCAGCAGCCTGATTGGTTAACATCTATTTTGGAATATAGTAATTACTTTTTTACTGCATTATTTACATTTGAAATGACATTAAAAGTTATCGCGGATGGATTATTCGGATATTTATCTGATGGATTTAATTTATTCGATGGTGGCATTGTTGTTTTAAGTGTACTTGAATTATTTCAAGAAGGACGTGGAGGTCTTTCTGTTCTTCGAACTTTTCGACTTTTACGTATTTTAAAACTTGTACGATTTATGCCAGCTTTACGAAAACAGCTAGTTGTTATGCTTAAAACTATGGACAATGTTACTGTATTCTTCGGACTTTTAGTTCTTTTCATTTTCATTTTTAGGTAAGTTTTAGCGCAGTGCATTAATAAAAGATTGAAAAAATATTTCTTTAAAACTTACTTTTTTCCTACTAATTTTTTTGCAAACGAACTCTAATATATCTCTCTTTTTTATTATCAAACTTCTCATTTCTTTCAGCATCCTTGGAATGAACCTTTTTGGATGCAAATTTTGCAAAGTTGAAGAAAATCCTTTTGGAAAAGAAATTAAACGATGTGAAAGAAAAAACTTTGACACACTTTTATGGGCTTTAATTACTGTATTTCAAGTAAGTGCTTGCTGTGAAGATTTTTTCCCCTCTATGTTTTGTATACCGTCTTTGTTTTCCACTTTATTTTGCACGTTAATTTATTTTGTGGTTGTCTTCAATGTTTTTGATATTCATTTTTTTGTTCAGCGTTCTTGGAATGGAATTATTTGGTGGAACATTTTGTACTCATATCATCACTGGTATTCCATGCACCTGCGATGAACGAAAAAATACTCCAGAACTTTGTGAATGTGATCGTACAAATTTCGATAATTTAAAAAATGCTGTTGCAACTGTATTTCAGGTGTTGTCTTGTTTTTGTTTTTGTATTTAATTATTATATCAATTTGTGTAATGATAAATATTTAAAAACTTTTTTTACAGATTCTCACACAAGAAGATTGGAATATGGTACTTTTTAACGGAATGGCACAAACAACTCCATGGGCAGCATTATATTTTGTTGCATTAATGACATTTGGAAATTATGTATTATTTAATCTGCTTGTTGCTATTTTGGTTGAAGGATTTCAAGAAAGTAAAGATGAAGAACGTCGATTATTAGAAGATGAAGCAAGAAAAAGAGTCGAAGAAGAAGAAAAAGAACGTCGAAGGGAACTTGAAATGTTAATTGCAAAAACAACATCTCCAACATATTTGATGCATAATAATGTTCATGCAGTTCAGTGCACCTGTGGAGCAAATAATATTTCGACAGCTCGAATTCAAATTGAAAGAAGAATATCAAATGCTTCAAGATGTTTGGATGATAATATTGCATCAGGATCACAATCACCGATTGTTAGTACTTCTCGAAGTATTGGCCCATCACATTTACATGAAGAACATCTTAAACCTCGTGCTTCATTATGTGGAAATCTTCAACCATTATCATCTACGCGTCCATTAAGATTTAATAAATCATTACCATATGGTAATGATCCATCAGATTCTGATTCCGATGATGAACAAAAAAAATATGTATCTCGCTTAAATCGACATACTTCCCTTGTTCTACCAAGTGCCCATCGCCTCATGGATGATATCAATGAACATAAAGCAACTCGGCAACGGCTTAACAGTTGGGGTGGTCTACATAGCCTTTTCAATCCGCATTGTCCAATTCATGGAAGACGAGCTTTAATTGAAGCTTATACCCGTGATAAATTGATTAAAGCAAGTCAAGAATTACAGCAAGCTTTAGTGGAAGAAGAAAAGCGAGCAGAAGAACGTAAAAATACATGGATTCGACGAATTTTGAGAAGAACATTCTTTTATTCTCGACAAGATTGTGCTCTTTTCATTTTTAGTCCAAAGAATCGCCTCAGAATTCAATGTTTACGTTTGACACAAAAGAAGTGGTTTGACTATACAATTCTTGTTTTTATTGGAATTAATTGTGTCACACTTGCAATGGAACGTCCATCAATTCCACCAAAAAGTTATGAAAGATTATTTTTGACCGTCAGTGGATATGTCTTTACTTTCATTTTTTCAATTGAAATGAGTTTAAAAGTTATCGCAAATGGATGCATGTTTGGCCGAGGAGCATATTTTAAAGATGGGTGGAATGTTTTGGATGGGATTTTGGTAATTATTAGTTTAATCAATGTTGCAATGGAATTATTTGTTAGCGGTGATTCTCCAAAAATTTTTGGTGTTATTCGGGTTTTGAGATTATTGAGAGCCCTTCGACCCCTTCGAGTTATTAATCGAGCTCCTGGTGTAAAACTTGTGGTAATGACTTTAATCAGTAGTTTAAAACCCATTGGTAATATTGTACTTATTTGTTGCACATTCTTTATCATCTTTGGAATTCTTGGTGTACAACTTTTTAAAGGAATGATGTATCATTGTGTTGGACCCGATATTACAAATGTTACAACCAGAGAAGAATGCTTAGGTACCAAAAATAATCGATGGGTAAATCATCGTTATAACTTTGATAATCTGGGACAAGCATTAATGTCACTTTTTGTTCTTTCAAGTAAAGATGGTTGGGTTTCAATCATGTATCAAGGTATTGACGCCGTTGGAATTGATCAACAACCAATTGAAAATTATAATGAATGGCGAATGATTTATTTCATTTCATTCTTACTTTTGGTTGGATTCTTTGTCTTGAATATGTTCGTTGGGGTTGTCGTAGAAAATTTTCATAAATGCAAAGAGGCGCTTGAAGCAGAAATGAAAGAAAAAGCTCGACAAAAAAGACTTGAAAGAAAACTTAAACGGCAACAATATGAAAATCAGTACATTGAAAGTAAAAAGAAGAAGAAAAAGCGGAATGAAGCATATTGGGAAAGTTATGGACCTATAAGGCTACGAATGCATGAAATTGTAACTTCAAAATATTTTGATCTTGCAATTGCTGCAGTTATTGGAATAAATGTAATTTCAATGGCAATGGAATTTTATATGATGCCGGCTGGGTTAAAATATGTTTTAAAAGCTCTCAATTATTTTTTTACTGCCGTTTTTACGCTAGAAGCTTCAATGAAACTTTATGCACTTGGATTTGGAAGATTTTTTGAAGAAAGGTTTGTTTAATTTGCAAAAATTTTGAAAGTTAAAAAAAAAATTTTTTGCAGATGGAACCAGTTGGATATGTTTATTGTTATTCTTTCCATTGCTGGTATTATTTTTGAAGAATTTGAAGCCCTTGAACTTCCAATTAATCCTACTATTATTCGGGTTATGAGAGTGCTAAGAATTGCTCGAGGTACAGTAACATTTTCTTACACAAAAAAAATATGAATTAAAACTTTTAGTTTTGAAACTATTAAAAATGGCAAAAGGTATTCGTTCTTTATTGGATACTGTAGCTGAAGCCTTGCCACAAGTCGGAAATCTTGGATCCTTATTCTTTTTGCTTTTCTTTATTTTTGCCGCTTTGGGAGTTGAATTATTTGGGAAGCTGGAATGCTCAGAAGATCATCCATGTGACGGATTAGGAGAGCATGCACATTTTAAAAATTTTGGCATGGCATTTTTAACACTTTTTCGAATTGCAACTGGCGATAATTGGAATGGCATTATGAAGGTGTGTTTCTTTTTGTGACAAAGAATTATCTCAGCCTCATTAATCCGCTCTAAAATTATAGGATGCACTTCGCGATGATTGTGATGTGTCAGATCATTGTCAAACTAATTGCTGCGTTGATCCCATCCTTGCACCTTGTTTCTTTGTTATTTTTGTTTTGATTTCTCAATTCGTTCTTGTCAATGTTGTAGTTGCTGTTTTGATGAAACATTTGGAAGAAAGCAATAAACGAGATGAAGCAGCAGAAGCAAATGCCGCTTTAACTGATACTGAAGAGCTTAAAGCTGACACTGATATTGAAGATACTGATGGAGAACGGGGCGAATTAGTTAGTTGCATACTTTATTTTAAGTTATTTTACTCAAAGTAAATGCATTTTAGACTCTTGCAAATCTTGAAAAAGATTTAATTGAAGTTGAAGAACAACTTGCCGAAGAAACATTTGAAATTCCACAAAATTCTGCAGAACATTCCCCAAATGTTGACGATCGAAGGTATTCTTCTGCAGCTGGAAGTTTTAGTCGCCGTCGGCTTGGATCTTCAAGTATGTACAATCGAGATCATAAAGTTAATCGAACATCACTTTCATTACGTTCAAAGCGTGATTCGTTTAAAGATGCATTAACAGGTCATCGATCGATTTCCCCTTCTGGAAGAGATATTTATCCGTTAGCAACTTTATCATCAAAAGATGAAGATTCAAATGCAATTGATTTAGATAGCAGTCAAGAGCTTACTGAATCGTAAGTTTACTGTATTTATGAAACATTTTTTAAACAAATATTTTTAGAAAAACACAATTATAAAATCAATAATGCTTTTTCCATAAATTACAACAGATACTTTTATTCTCCAACAGTTTTTTTTCACTTCACAATTTGCCTTTATTCACTTGAATTTTATTACCTTTTTTTAAATGCAAAGTGCCAATTTCCTTTTATTTTTAAAAAAAAATCTTTTTATGATCGCTAAATTCGGTCGCTATTTTTCTTTCTCTTTTTTTTATACAACTTTGATTATCCGCTTAACAATCAGTTGGTGGTCCCCGTGTGCTAAATACTGGTATAAAAATATATTTTTTAAAAAATAAAATGCAAAAATTATTTATTTTTTTAATATAATGCTCAGTTTTTTAAATATCAAAAAACAATAAAAGAAAAATTAACCATTAAAAAAAAGATGGGGTTTTTTTAATTAAAGACAAAAGGTAAAAGACAAGAATTCGTTGATGTCCTTGCTTGTGGCCACAAAAAAATTACAATTTGTCGGTAAAAAAATCTTTGATCATCTTTTGACAGTTACTTTTAAGACGCGCGAACAACTCGCGCCTGCTGAAGCCCTACCGCAGCAGTATCATTATTTTGTTGTTTAAAAAAAGACGAGATAAAAAGGAAAGGGAGAAAGCTTTTATTGCAGTTTAATGTGCACATTTGCCGCTTTGGTGTAACGAATAAAGACATTGAGATATATATATATATACCTTTAATTATAGTATTCAAATAATCTCATGCTGTCATTTCCTTTTTTCGACCAAACAATCTTTGCCCCATGATGACATTATTTTTCCCCTTCTTGTCTTTTTTCTTGCTTCTTTTAATCGGTCACTTCAGTCCAAGGACTTATGTTAATGTTGGCATTGTATTTACACAGATCGGCAGCCTCTTTTGCGCTCTTAATCCGACTACAATTTACACTTATAGTTTTAATTACAAAAGAAATTTTACTGCTGCTGCTGCTGATGTTGTTGTTGCTGTTGTTACTGCCAAGCCCATATTTGATCAAAGAAAGAACAAAAAACAGTCGCACACTTTTTTATTTGAGCATAATAAAACATTTTTTAATATAAAAAACAATACAAAAAAAAGTCAGATAAAAGAAAAGAAAATTTGCGAACAAACAGAGAGTAAAAAAAGAATTTGAAAGAAAATCATTTGACGAAAAAAAAAGAATAAACGCGTTACAGTCTTGTCTCAATAAAAGAAAAATATTTTTTGATGGTCTTGTCACTTTTATTTTCTTCCTCAAAATATATGTATATACAGTAAACTTTACTACTACCACTACTACTACTACTTTATATCACACAACTGACAAAGATTTGAAAGAAAGAAGAAAAGCTAGTGGCTTTTATATTTTTTTTCTTGACAACAAAAAAAGTCAACAAAAGAAGATGAGCTGATGGAAAGAGAAAAGGAAAACTTTTTCTGGACATGAAAAAAATGATGAATTACCGCGGTATCCGTTTGACAAGCATCTTTCAAAATCAATAGCAAAAATAAATGGCAGCTTTTTTATGAAATAAATTTTTTTTTCTTGAAAAACTACCACCCAAAAATATATATATATATCAATTGTGTGCAAACATGACAGCGGTTAAACTTCTTTTTTGTCAGTAGTTAAATTAAGATTAATGAATGAGAGAGAAAGAGAGATGAAAAGAAGTCAAGCAAAGAGATAGAGATATAAAAGTTGAGAAAAAAAGCTATCGTATGCATGTGCCAAAATGTAACTAAAAAAAGAAAAAAAAGTTTTTTGAGTTATAAAAATGTTTTTGTTATTTCTTTTTTATAACTTTAAATATTTTTCGGGATTAAGCGCAAGCGACCAATGAAAAGAAGAAAGAAAAAAATTGACAGGTTACTGTAATGCGGTTTTTATTTAATCAAAAAAAGAACTTGCAAAAATTTATTTTAAAAAAAGGAATGAAGCATATTTTTTGAGGTCAAAAAGACTGATAAAGTACATGAGAGTAAAAATTTGAAAAAAAAATATATATGCAATGTGCTCTTTTTTCTTTTATCTTAAAATATATATAATTGCTGTGTTTAATTTGTTTTACTGAAATAATTAACTAATTATAAAAACATTATGGTATATCTTCGAACAGATAATGCTTGCTTTTTTTGTTGTTTGAGATTGTGAAAGAAAAAGGGGGAAAAGATCTGCTCGGAATATAGAAATATGGATTTTCTTTTGAATTTTGCCGCCAGGTGATCAATCATTTTTTTGGCCCTGTTGAATATCGACGGTTCCTTGCCATCCTTCTTCCTTTCATTTTGGGGTTGCCACACACAACCACAAAAGAAAAAAATGAAAACGAAAAAAAGCACCGAGGATAATCATTAAGAAAATAAAAGCTTGGCAGCAGTTTAAAATGAAAAAAAAACAACCGAAAAAGGGAAGGATCTATGCAGATTTTTGAATCGTTAATTATTTCGTTAAAACAAATTAAAAAAACAGTATTTTTACCCTGATTAAATCGAATATAATATCTTTTAAAAAAGAATTAAAAATAATAAAAATTGAGCTAAGCGTAAAATAGACAAATAGAATGGTCGCCTAAGCGGATCCCGTTTTGTGAGATGCAGAATGAAAAAAAAATATTTTTGAACAAAATAAAAACGATTAGAATAAAAAAAATAGGGATAATATTTTGCGTATAAAAAGTGAAATGATGAACTTCTTACTCTCCACGATAAAGTAATTCACCTAATTTAGGTGAAGATTCTGGTGTGCTTAATGAACACGTTGAACTTCCCCCACCATCGGATAATGAACCTGTTGAGCCATTTGATGACCATTTTGGTGGATTGCTTTGTAATATCTGTTGATTTGATGGCTGCAATTGTTGATGTTGATGATTTTTCTTTTGTGCTGGTACAGGAACATCCAAAGTTTTGGTTAAAAAATCTTGTTCCTTCTTTCTCTTCTTTTCTTTCATTCGACGATTTTGAAACCAAATTTTTACTTGTGTTTCATTAAGATCCAGCTGTTGTGCAATTTCTGTTCTTCTATTACGAGGCAAATATTTGCATGTGTGATATTCTTTTTCCAATTCCGTTAACTGATGATTTGTAAAATTTGTTCGATTTGTTCCATTGCTATCTGCCGGTTGAACAGCCTTTCTTCGAACAACTAAAAATGCACATTTTTCTATTTTATTTACTGTTAATGAAAAATAATTTGTTATTTGCTTTTGAAATTTTCAAACTTTTATTAAAAAAAGGGAAACTTGTTTTTCTTTTTCGTTATGCATTAAATGGTTTTGAAAAGTTGTGACTGGTTAGGCCGCTATCAGGCATATCAGCGTAATGCAAAAAAAAATAACTTTTTTTGGGGGGTAGAACGCGCGCGCTCATTTGCCCAATCATTATTGCTATTAATTGACCGTACACCTGACAAAAAAAAGAAAGAAAAAAGTTCGTCGCATCATTTTAGGTGACGGATTTACGATTACTTAAATAAACGAAATTTTAATTTTCTAAGCCACCATCGAGCCTGTCTCTTTTTGCTCTTCCCCAAAAACATAAGGTGAAAAAGTTTGTTGAAGAGGCGCATTCGAGGTCGTCACCTTTTGAATGATTTACGATAGTCCGACAAAATTATAGCTTCTGGTTTTTTATAAAAAGATGAAAACAAAAAACAGAAAGTAATTTGCAGGTTAATTTTAGATAAAATATTGCTCGTTTTTGTACAATCTTTTTTTTCTCCAAAAAATACTTTTTAAGTTAAAAAGCAGGTGTCACTATTTTTATG
The DNA here is from genome assembly GCA_964035985.1 of Panagrolaimus superbus. NCBI lineage: Eukaryota > Metazoa > Nematoda > Chromadorea > Rhabditida > Panagrolaimidae > Panagrolaimus > Panagrolaimus superbus. The sequence goes on from OZ038356.1 coordinate 10,437,614, forward strand.
AAAGTGATTGATATATGAAATTCATGCAAGCTAGATAGTAAGTAAAAATTGTTTTTAGCAAAAACAAACCTGGTGCTTTAACAACCGCACGTTTAACTTCCATCCATTTATATGTATGTGCAGTATGTCCATCAGAATTTGTATTTGCATTTGCACGTGATCGACGAGTTTTAGGTTGTACCGTTTGGGGTGGTGGAGGTGGTACTGTAGTTGTTGGTGGTTGAACATTGTATATAGGTTCTGATTGTGGCCAAGTATTATTTGAACTTGAAGTGCTTGGATATAATTGTGATGAGATATCAGGTTGAAGAGATGCAAGTTGCATCAAACTATGATGAGGTTGTAAATCACATTGTGGCATATTATTTGTTTGTGATGAAATAAATGATGAAGGTGTTGAAGCAGATGGATATGCATTTGCAACTACCGATGTTGCATATGAGGGTGACCATGATTCAGATGATGTAAAACCACCATTTGGAACATACCCCGAATGATTATTATGAATTGGTTGCATTAATGTTGGTAAATTTTGTGGGGAATGCATATCATGATAATACAAAGGCGGGTTTGGATTTGGTGGCGCAAATGAATCTGCGCAATTCATTATAATAATAATAATAAAAGAAAAGTAATGATCTGTAAAAGAAAGGAAAAAAGAATAAAATGAATGAATGAAAGAGGTAATAACAATGAATCATAAATATAAAAAAAAGCAATTAAAAAATTAATCAAAAATTGCAACAATACACGAATGTAATTTAATGGCACGAGAAAGAAATTACTTATATGAGATTGATCGGTTTTATTTTTTAAAAGTTAAAAGTTAATGAGATCATAAATTTAGTTGTTAATGTACCTGTCGTCGACGGCATTGGCGGTTGTCCAAAATGTTTTTAAAAAAAAAAGAAGAAAAGAAAAAAGGGTGAAAAAAAGTTGGCAAGCCAATTTATTATAATAAATGAGTATTTGGGACGAGCAAACGAGCAATACATATAATAGACCACCAATAAGAGACACGAGAGAGAAAGCATCAAAAAGCTATGCAGTTGAAAAAAAAAGATGAAAAAAGGCGGGTTTTAACAACATTAAGTTCAGTAAGTCACTTAAAATGTAGGGGGTGTGGCCATACGTTTTGATTGGTAACATCAAAGTCCTTCCCGACGAACCGTTCTTTCAAGCGTTTTAAAGGCGATTAATTGCCGATAGCAATATACTCACACAATATTATTTTCTATTTTTTTTTTCAATATGTTCTTCTTCCTTTCTTCTTTTCTTTTAAATAAAAGCGTTAAAAAAATCGCAACTGGTGAATAAATGAATGAATGCCGTCATCTCACTTTTTTGTCTCTATCTCTCTCTATTTCTGTGCTTCTTTATGCACGATTAGTAAAAAGACAATCGTTCGTTCGACCGGGCAATAATATTGAAAAACGTCTTTCAGCATTTTTGGGTAAAAACAAAAATTCTTTTTTAAAAGCTTAATTTCAAAAATAAAGTTGAAAAAATAGAAGAAGAGGGGCAAGGAAAGAAGTGCGTCGCAATCAAAAATGATACAAACGTTTAACTTTTTTTTTCTGTTGAAGAGGGAGAAAAAAAGAAAAGAACCCCGGACAAGCGCCAGTCTTGCCTCTCATCAAAATGACTGTCATTTGTTTGACGCGTGCATTGAACTACCGTAATCCCATTTTCAAGGCTTTTTTTTTCCACTAGGCAAAAAAAATATATCGAAAGAAAAAAAAGTATATAATTCTAATTGTGCAGTAAAGGTTAAAAACCCAAAAATTAAATTATTATTTTCAAAAAAAGAACAGTAAAAGAAAGAATGAGAACGGGAATTTATAAAGCCATTCGTTTTTTATGGCTACTTTAAGAAGCAAAGGGCACGTGCCAAATTGCCTCTCGATTTCCAGTAAACAGCAGAAGAAGAAGAAGAAGAAGAAGGAAGAAAAAAACGAGCGGCAAAAATAGCTTTTTCAAAGACGACAGCAAGAAAATTTATGGCCTCAAAATTGTTGCGATCTTCTGTTTATCGTCCCCCTTCCATCCATTGTTGTATTCTTAAATGCAGCTTAGAATTCAGCTATAGTAAGGTTGAATAAAAATATCTTTCGTTTTTATTTTTCTCTTTTTCAAAGTTTTTCACTGTTATTTAAAAAAAGGAATGTTACTTAATGATAAGAATAATAATAAAAAAAACTTTCTTGATCAATTATGATAGGTGTTTGTTAAAACCAACACAATTCTCATTCAACAACCTTGGGTTTGAGCATAAACGACATCCATGATTGATTATTGTTTATCTTTGTTTGATCAACTTTTATCGTTTTTTTTCTCCCTACAAATATGTATGCTTTTTTTCTCCAAAGGCGGTTAACAAAAAAAAGAAGAAATGTGCGCGATCATCTTCTTGCATTTTTGGCAGCTTTTGCAAATTGTTCTAGCATTTTTATATACATATAATTTTCTTGAAAAAAAATGATTGTTTTTAATTGTTATCTTCTTCTCTCTCTTTTTTTTCCTTATCCTTATCCTATTACCCTTTTTTTGTAATGATTGGTATTCTTTTTATATAACCAAGACCTCATAGAAACATTTTTTTCGATTTTGGTGAATGATGTAGAATATTTGGCATTCACATTGTTAGGAAAGAATGAAAAATTGCTTTTGTCTTGTGATGCTTTTTTTACTGCTGTTTTGCAGAAAAGAGGCAAACAAAAATTTTTACTGAAATTTGTCAATCGACGTTTTACCCAACTTTTGAAGGAGAAAAAAAAGAAAAAGAGGGGAAAATGGCTTGAAAAATTTTCTTTAACAGATTTTTATTTATTCATTCTTAATTGGCATTTTTTAAAGTCATATCTTGCTCAAGGATTTATTGCATATTCTTTTTATTTACGCTTTATTTTCAACACCTGATATTCCCTTTGCTTTCACAGTTATCCGAAATATTTTCATCTAAAAGATCTTCTTTACCCGGTGAGATAAAGTATAATCCGCAAACTTGGCACTTAGGGAAGAAAGAGAAGGATAATCATGTTGATGGTTAAAAAGAAAGAAAAACTGTTTTTGAAAACAGTAGCTTCTCTTTTTATGCATGCGGCGGCTCTTTGTATTTTCCGCGCATTTATCTCTTAAGCTTATTTTGGCGCCATTGTGGCGGCATTTCAATTGGCTCTTTAAATGTCAAGCGGGTTGCCCTCTGGCAAAAAGATTAAAATCTCAAATGGCAGTTAGTCAGTCAAACAAAAAAGAAAAGAGGAAAAGTAAATGATATTCCTTTTATGAGAGTATATGTATTTTCGGTGAAAAAAAAAGTCATAAAAATCTTTAACAAAGGCTTATGTATCTATCTATCTACATGGACAGAAACCTCATAATCGCTAAAATTATAGTCATAAAAAAGCAGTTGTTGCAACGAATTTTAGGGAGAAAGAAAAAAAAATACATTCAAAAAAATTGTTGCCATCGGTCTCTGGAGAATGATTTCAGGACATTCTTTTTTACATGACCCATTAAAGTATGCCCTTGTTTGAAGACATTGCGCATTCATATTTTTTTTACTATTTGCCGTTCGTTCTTGCGGAACCATTTTCTTTTTTTCCTTTTTTTTCATTTCTATGAAAAAAGCTTTTTGAGGTTCATAGAAACGCCCGCTAATTTTTAGATTCATGGATCATTTTGTGGACAGCTTCAGATGTGATTGATCGTCTGAGTTTTTTTGCGGCATTTTTCCAGGAAAAACAAAAGCAAAATATGCCGCGCGGAACGCTTGCTGGGAATGTTTTTGGCATAATAAAAAAAGAGCGAAAGCGAACTATCAATATTCGGATAATCCAATTATATAATTTGGTTTTAAAGAATGAAGATAAAAAGCATAGGGATTAAATCACAAAAAAAGAAACATTTTAAAGCAAAAAATAAAGATTTTAAAAACCCATAAAAATTTTTGACTGTTTCTTTGGTGGCCAATTTTTGAAACACTTTTTTTGAAAATCATTAAACACTTAATGGTGCTTAAAAAATCATAAAAAACGTTAATTTGATGTGATTTTGCGCAGAAAAAAAATTAAATATTTTTCACGAGCCCGGAAGCAATATCAACAACCAATTGCGGCGACTCACGAACCTCGAAATCATTTTTTTTTGCGATAGGGAGTGTCATTGACGACTTTTTTTTTTCATCAAAAAACCTTTTTTTTCTTACAGTATTTTTTTGAAAAATGTCAAAAACGTCACATTACATAATTTTATTTCTTCAACAAATGCTTTTTGAGTTGAAAGAAAATATTTGTCTAAAATTATAGACGAGTTTTTGCTTAGTTTTTCTTTTCACTTTTTAAATAATTTTTTTTTCAATCATTAACTGATCACAAAGGTAGCATTACCGTAATTGAAAGCAGCAAAAAGGCGGGTTGAGATTTGAAAAAAAAATAATAATGATGAGTCGACCTGGTTGCAACAGCAGCAGCAAAACGCAGCAACAACAGCAGCTTTTTAAAAAAAGGAAAAAAGCGATAATATCGGTAAAGCGGCTTTTTGGGAGATATATGTTTTTCTGACCAATAGTGCTGTTGATTTTTCTATCATTAAAAAATAGATTTTTCTATCCTGCAGAACAAAGAAAAAAGCAAAGAAGCAGGAACAGCCTTGTTTGCCAATTTTAACTTCTTTTTTCCGTAGTTTATTTTATCCTGATGGACGATTGTCGCAATATTTACGGCGATCTTCCAATCACAAAAAAAGTAACAGTTGTTTCCAATATTTTTTGTGAAGCATTTTTGAAAAGTTTTTTTAAGATTTATTTGTAACATTTTTGTTTCTATACAGAAAAAAAGGAATCAACAGATTTTTTGCAATGATTTGGTTTAGTTTAGTTTACCTTTTTGTTTCGTCTGATCATCATTTAATGATAGTAGCACCTATAAAAACGCGCGCAACGCTAACTTTCTCAATATTGGAGGTTATACGGGGCCCCCAAACAACAATAAAAAAAAAGAATGGAAAGAAACATTAATCAACATTTTTATTGAAGAATCGCAAGGCACTAGCTTTACTTTCATCAAAGACAACAGATGACAATCAGAGAGAAAGGGTCTCAAACGTCCTTTGAAAACAAACTTAGTTCTGCTTTTTAGATTGTTGCTATTTCGGTTACGATTCTTCTTCTTCTTCTGCTTTTTTTCCTTTTACAATTTTAGATTTTTTTAAATTTTTTGTTTGAGCCATCAAATATATATATTTTTTTGGTATCTCTACTTAAAGTTGCAAAAAAACCTTCTCTCCAGGGGTCAACCATTTTTCATGACGAGAAGAGAGAAGAAGAAAAAAAAACGACGTGATTAATGGGCCTCAAAAAGGAAAAACAAAATGTTTCCGTTTCTCCTTTTCTTCTTTCTTTCTTTCTTTTTTTCATTCGTATTCTGGTCAAGGAGATATAGCCTTCTGCGCATTGAACGCTTTTACAATTTTGCATATCAAAGTGTTTCTTATGGTTTAAAAAAAATTTTTGTTTCTTTTTGTCCTTGAACGAAAATGTATTACTGATTTGCATAACAAATTAAAGCAGCAGAACAGAAAGAGAAACTCTTTTTCTCGGCTAACAATAGAAGCGCAAGTGTTTTTTTCCTTCATTCCTTCAAAGAAGCGACGATCGCTATTTATATTGTTATAATTTTTATTCCTTTATTCACCAACAGCAAGAAATATCATCTGCAATATTATGTTCAATTAAGCATTCATTTTTTTCCCTCATTTTTCTCTTCAATAATAATAATGATGATGATGCTGATTTTTTTGCTGCTTTACATATTTGTTTCTTTAAACTTTTTTTTTGTTGATTTTAAAGTGAGGGATTTTTATATTTGATTTTTTCTTGGTATATGAAATGATCACTGAAGGCGGTACAAACATTATTTTGCCAATAACTATTAAATAGAGACGAACCTTCTTTTTTTTCTTTCTGAATGGACAATAAAAAATGGGTAAAAAAAGAATTAAATAAAAAAAAGGTTGATGCCGGAGCGGTCATAAATCTGCCTCTCCGCATTGCGCACATGCTCGTTGCTTCACATTACTGCACCGTCGATGAGGAGAATTTTGTTTTAAAAAAATGGAAAGAAAAAGAAGGCGGACGTTGCCACCGGCCGCGTTCACGGATGTCGATCACAGTTAAAGATTTGAAAAAGAAGAAAAATGAAAGAGCTGAGATTAAAAGTTCTGATTTATGGTAATAAAAAAAGCAAAATATATATTTTCCGCATTTTTTTATTGATTCTCTTGAAAATAATTACAAACAACAACATTAATTTTGATTTTTAAATGCTCTTTTTGAATCATGAAAACCTCTCTTTTTTCCATTTTTTTATGCATTTCTTTCATTCTCTTCCTTTGAATTCACCCACCTTTTTGTTCTTATCAAACAAAAATCCAATTTTATGTTTTATTCAACGGGTTTTGCTAAACTCATTTTTTTCTTCCCTTTTTAATGCAAAAAAAGAAAAGCTTATCACACAATTAGCGAGAAAAGTACTGGCATTTTTTGACTCATTTTTCTGCTGCTGAATTAAAATGCAACAATTTTCACCCTTCTTTTTTTTATTTGATTAACCAATGAATTAGTTTTGTTTTTTATTGCATTTTTTCTAAATTTTCTTTTGATCTTTTTCAATCCGTATTGTTTAAGCCCAAAAATAAAAATTTGTTCTTTGTGGATGAAAAATAAGTTTCAATATTTTGCCAAACGACAACAAAAATGTCTTTTTTTTGTGTTTTTGAAGGATTTTTCACTGAAAAAAGGAGGAAGAAAAGGGAACGGACAAAGGAGTAAAAAAAAAGGGAGAGAAAAGATCTTTGTCGGCTTTGAGTTAACAAATGGGCAATGCCAGATGTCATTGAGTTACTGCGCATCTTACATTTTTCTAACACATTTTACAACAGTTCTTTTTGTGCGTTTGTATTGGTTTTATTTTTATTTGTTTACAGTTTTATTTTGTTTTGAATTTCAACAACATACCAATTGTACAAATTTATTTTATAATATATTTCAAACTAACTGAATATCTAACCCTGTAGCCGTGCGCTTGTATTATTATTTGAGGATATAAGCTCGCTTCTACAGGCCTAGATTTTGGTTTGTTTATTAACTGAAATGAAATGTGATGGATTAGATTATTTTGGCAATGATTCTATATTTATATAATGTGCAATAATTGAAAATTATTTTATGATGGAATTTACAAAGGTAAGCTACAGATTTCAAAGAAAACGGTAAAATATAACATTTATAAAAAAGAATTTTTTGTGAATATTTGTAAAGACCAAACACAGCAAAATGGTAAATATGGTTTGGCTTAAGAGGGCACAATAATACAGGTTGTAAGTAAAATAAATAACTTCTTTTAAAGTTTAAATCTATTGAACATTCGAACACGTCATTAAATTTTCCACAAAAATTACGAATTTATATTTGAAAACTTTATTTGCGCCAGCAAAATATTTTTATTGTGATGCCGTACCGTCGCATTTTTGAAAACACTGTATTTACCGTTACGGTATTTACCATGTTTTACGTTACGGTAACGGCGTTACCGTGTTTTTAGAAAAACGGTTCGGTAAATGAACAATACCTGTAATGCAAGCCCGATCAAGTGGCGTATGCAAAAAAAAATGATGAAAATTTAAAAATTACAAAAAAAATAAAGAATAAAGTTAACAATTACAGATTAAAGAAAAATTTACGATAAATTATTAATGAAAAAAAGGGAAAAGATGAGAGAAGTTTACAGTATAAATTTCAGTAGAACAAATATTGAGCATACATTTAAAAAGCAGTAATTACATATTGAAAAATAGAGAAAAAAAGACAAATGGTACAGAATTGAAAACTTAAGCTTTCAAAGCAGATATCCAAAATTCAAAATCTTTGGAATCCGTATATTGAAGGTTCCTGTGCAAACTATTGTACAGGGTGTCCAAACGAAATTCCTGGTTTTCATTTGCCCGGCAAATTTTTTCTGTTGAAGTTACTTAAAAATGGATAGCGCAGTTGTCTTCGATAAATCATAGGATTTTGTTTTTGATAAAAATTTCATGATTTCTGATATGCAAATTTTTGTGGAGTTTTTATGGAGGGATAGTAAGCGAAAAAAAATTTTATCGTCATTTTTTGTTACTGTCACTTTTTTTGTCGGAGTGATTTTTTGTGAATCGATAGTAACCGAAAAAGATTTTTGGTGGAATTTTTAGTTGCTGTCACAACGGAAACAACCGCTCCATTGAAAAAAAGAGATGATAACAAAAACATGTAACATTTATTTTTGACCATTACTATCACAATTTTTACTGCAGAATATGCAAATTTCCAGGAATTAAGATAATTTTTATCTCAAAAAACCTTATCCTATACTGAACACAACTGTGCCATCCATTTTTGAGTAACTTCAAACAGAAAAAAATTGTCGGGCAATTCAAAAAGGTCAAAAATGTTGAGACACCCTTTACATCAAAAAAAATTGTTGAAGTGCAACGAAAGAACTTTTTTATCGTATAACAGTATTTATATTAAAACTTAAAACAAGAATTATACAGTAAAAGATACAGAAGAAAGATCTGATTCAGCAATAAATTACAAATTTGAATTTTTTAAAGGAACAATTACAACTGTTTTATCTGAGGCATCAGAAGAAAGTCGGCCTCCAGTTTTATCTTAAAGAGGCATCAGAAGAAGTTTGAACATGTTCAAGATTACTCAAATTTGGCCAAATTGTATAGAATAGTATTATTTTCAAAGGTAAAAAACCTTCCTTAAAAATCTGCAAAAAGTATCAGCAAGCTAAAACACTGTTGCGGCATGAAAAATATACAAGTAAAACATGAGTCTCTCTCACACTTTGGTCGATAAATTTTTTTTTGTTTTATCGAAGAGTTTTCGTGTCGATAATGCTTCTTCGATAGTTTTTTTTTCTTCGATAAATTTGAGGTGTTTTTCATATTGATTAACTAATCTTTTTTGTAATAAATGTATTTTTTTTGCTATAACTTTTAACAAATTATATTTAGAAACGTCCACGCGCGACTCAAACGCGAGTGTTCCCTGCATTTTTTTCAGTCAAAAGAAAAGGAAAGAGATGTACACTATAGAAATTAAAATTTTTCTTTATGATTTTCATTTTTGTCCTTCTAGATGTAAAAAAATACAGAAATTCCAACAATCCTTTATCATTTTTTAACAAAAAAAACGCTTGACAGCGCTAGCCTTTTTTTGGATATCTTTTATCATTATTTAACAATAAAATCAAAACATTTTTTGACAACGCGTTGTCCATACTTACAACGTATTGTCGCTTTTTCGCCGACGCTTGACAGCGCTAGGCCAACACGCACTCGAACCAGTGCTGCAAAAGCGTCTCAACGCATGCGCTTTCTCCCACTCGCAGCAAAAAATGACAAGCTCGCAGCAAAAAATGGTTTGCGGGCTTGAAAAAAAAATTTCGCCTTGGTTCAGTCGTGGCAGTGTAAGAAAAAAGATAGAACATGAAATATTGCATCATCCTTATTTTTTTCGTCAAAGCTTGTAATGTTTACTTTCTATTCTATTCTATTTTATTTTACGAAGTTTGATAGTTCAATTTTGAAAAAATTAAAGAGAATGCTTGTTGTTAAGATTGACTTTCTTCTATGTTCACGTTTCGGTTGTTTTTTTGCGGCTGTGATAAATTTGAAATTAAATCAATTTATATTGTTGAAATTGTTTAATGTAATAAATGTAAGTCTATATTACTAATTTTAGATGGCAACAAAAGATGATTGTTTGTCTTTTAAAAAAAGACAAATAAAGTTTGTTGACAGTGGTGATCAATACAGTAACCTTAATTTAAATAATCAAAATCATGATTGTGTCTTTGAAGAAATTTTTCGTCCAAAAAATATTGCATTTGATAACAAAAAATCACAAAATTACGGTAGAAATTAGGCTGCAATACTTTTTATAATATTAAAATAATTATAAGAATTTATTATCATTGTTTTACTTTGTTTTGATAATAGTTTTTTAAACTCTTTCAAAAGTATTGCAGCCTTATCATAATTATTAGGATTATCTCATTCAAAAGATTTACGATCTGAAACAAATTCATGGAATAAATTCAATAAACGTTCGTCAACAACTTTTTTGAATCTTAGTAATGATTTTGAAGCGAGAAATGAAGTTAAAAAATCAAAAAGTGCCAACAATAGCTCTCTTTCCCTTCATATTGCAGCTTACGAAAATTCTACTGAAGTTGCAGCAAATTCACATAATCGAGAAAGAGCAGATAAAAGAAAATGGAAAAATCCAAAACCTTCATTTACAGGTTCAAAGGATGTCATTGAAGTTAGTTTTTGTAAATTAATGAGATTCCTATTTTAATTTTTTACAGAATCTTTTTGAATTTCCAAGACAACAAGAAAATGAAAAAACTAAAACCCCCGAAGTTGCACAATTTAAAGCATCTCAAAAATTACTTAATCCTAACAAATCAGGTTTAATACGACGAGATTATTATTTTTTATTATTTCTATTTGCATTCCCGAACAGGTGCTGATAAACAAGCAGAATATAGAAATCACGCAAAAATTTTATAACTAACATTTATTTCCTTTGATAAAACAGTAGTCAATAATCTTTACGGTCATAGAAATATGTTTTAAATAAAGAAACATTTTAATTGCGGTTCAAAAATTTCTGATTCGAAAAAGAAAATATCAAAAAAATTGAGCAAAAACTTCAAGTTGTCCGCAAATCTCCGCTATTGCATTTAAATCTAATCAGTGAAGGACAACATAATTCTTAGTTATTCTGTATTATAAAAAATAAAATAAAAATTTTAAACACTTCAATTTAACTGCGATAATTACTGTTAAACAGTATCAGTAGAACAAGTTTACCATCAAAAAACACCATTTTGGCAAAATGCGCTTCAACATGTGAACCCGCTCTGCAGATGGCTGCCATCTGATGGCATTTTCGTCGCTTCTGAATCACTTTTTTTACTTTTTGTTTTTATTTTCGTTTTAGTTAGGGTAGAAAGCAGTAGAATATGAACACAAAATTTTTTCTTTCAATTTTTAATTATTGCCTGCGGGTCTCTGGCCCATGAAAAACGACTTTTCTTTTTTTGGTTGACGGTCCCTAGCTATAGATATGTAATGTATAAAAGGGTGATCGGAAATTTCGTTCCACAGTTTGATACTATTGCTTATGTCGCTTCCCCAAGTTTCAGATTTTACACAAATGTGCTGGTACTTCTACCGATTTCCCCCTCTTTTTTTGTGATTATTTTGAAGGGGGGAAACGGTAGTTGAACGCCATGGTACACTTATACCGTTTTTCCCCTTGTTTTAGAATATAAGAAACAAGCTAACAAAGAATGCGCCGTGTTTGTTAGCGACCCAGATCCGTTTTGTGTTTTAGGTTTTCAAACTTCATTTTTATTGTAAAATATAGCTGGAAATTACCATTTTCATTCGCAAATAAAAGAATTTGCATGCATCGCATGAAAAAATAAAAACACTATCAAAATTAATTTATTTTTTAATCTATCATTTTTACGGCACTTATTTTTGTTGGGTTTTTTTGATAAAAAGATAATAAAAAAAATTAGCATTTATTTTAATGTTTATTTTTGCATTTATTTTATTGTATTATCTTTTCCGTAATTTGTTGTTCATTTTGGTCGTGTTTTTCCAGAGTAACATTATATTCATTTTTTATAGAGGCAATTTTTTTTACAAATTTGAAGGAAATGGATACTGGTGATATGGAAAAGCTATTATCAGATATGGAAAACGATGATTTTATCTATGTGACTGATGCTGATAAAGAACACTGCTTATCAGATAAACAGAATAATCATCTTAAAGAGATAGATACTATTGTCAATAAACGATGTATGTCAGATATGAAGGAATATGATATCACGAAGGTTTGATTTTGACATTTAAAGCTAGCTTTTACATGTTTAATTTTAGGAACAAAAAAAATTTGCTGCAATTTTAGAATTAAAATCACTCTTTCCCATTGATCCACATCCATCATTACATAATCCTGAAAATTCATTGTCATCAGAATTAATAAAAGAACGAGATCAATATCATCAGCAAGCTGAAATGTATGTTAAAATGATTGAAGAATTATTTCAACAACGTCAACATTTATTAGAAAAAGAAAATCGATATCAAAATGTATGATTTATATATGTATATAAAACGGTAGGAATAAATAATTATTATCCACAATTTTTAGGGTATTCAATATTTTCAACAAGAAAGCCAACGTGCAACTGATGTTATCAAAGTTGTTAATGATAGATATCGTGATCTTTTATCTGATGCAGAAAAAAATATTTCAGAGTAAGTCTCATATATTAGAAGAGGTATAATAGTTTTTTATATTTTAGAGCTAATGAAAAAATAAATGAAATGCAAACGCAACATGACAAGGATACGGTAACAATGCGGTATAAACTTCTTCAACAAGAGGTCAAGCTTAAATCATTAAATTCTCAAATTGTAACCCTGCAAACTGAAAGACTTGAACTTATGAATATGTGTGATGAATTGGTTGCTAAAACTGGAGGCCGACTTTCTTCTGATTCCTCGGAAAAAACAGTTGTAATTGTTCCTTTAAAAAATCCAAATTTGTAATTTATTGCTGAATCAGATCTTTCTTCTGTATCTTTTACTGTATAATTCTTGTTTTAAGTTTTAATATAAATACTGTTATACGATAAAAAAGTTCTTTCGTTGCACTTCAACAATTTTTTTTGATGTAAAGGGTGTCTCAACATTTTTGACCTTTTTGAATTGCCCGACAATTTTTTTCTGTTTGAAGTTACTCAAAAATGGATGGCACAGTTGTGTTCAGTATAGGATAAGGCTTTTTGAGATAAAAATTATCTTAATTCCTGGAAATTTGCATATTCTGCAGTAAAAATTGAGATAGTAATGGTCAAAAATAAATGTTACATGTTTTTGTTATCATCTCTTTTTTTCAATGGAGCAGTATTTTCAATTTTGACAGCAACTAAAAATTCCACCAAAAATCTTTTTCAGTTACTATCGATTCACAAAAAATCGCTCCAACAAAAAAGTGATAGTAACAAAAAATAACGATATCATGAAATTTTTGTTACTATCCTTCCACAAAGCTTGCATACAGGGTGTCCCAACGAAATTGCCGGTTTTCTTTTGTTCGGCAAATTCATTCTATTAAAGATATGCAAAAACGGACTTCACAGTTGTGCTCGATAAATCAGGGAGATTTTTTAGAGGTATTAATTTTCCCGATCCGAGATATGCAAATTTTTGTGGAGAGACAGTAAACGATAAAATTTTTTATCGTTATTTTTTGTAACTGTCACATTTTTTGTTGGAACGATTTTTTGTGAATCGATAGTAAACAAAAAAAATTATTTGAGAAATTCGATGTTACTATCAAAATGAAAAAAATTACCCGAAAATCGAAATTTCGAAATTTTCGATATTTTTCACAGGGGGGACCAAGACAAAAATTTTTTAATAAAATTTTTTGAGAAAAAATTTTGTTTCTTTAAAACTATCAGGATATGTCCGAAATAATATAGAAACACTATAAAAACCATTTAAATGATACAAAACAATCAAATATTGAAGATATATCATTTCAATGATGTTGGGGGTATTGTGAAAAAATTTTCGTCAAGAAAAAAAATTTTTTGTGCTTATCTTCGACTTTGATATGATTGGATATAACTAAATCGAGGTCAGGGAGTTTAATTAAAGCATTTTCAGGCGTTTAAACTCATTTCTAATTACAGCTTTTGCTCTTGGTGGCTTTTAAAGGCGTATTTTGAATTAAAAAGGAGAGATCGATGTCTTCCAGATAAGATAGAAGCATGATTTTTATTTTTTAATGATCACTAGGTTATTTATAAAAAAATGACATGAGATTTTTATTGCCGGGTGAATATTTCTCATTTGCCAGGTATTTGAAAATTTCCGTTGTTTATACCCCAACATCGTTGAAAGGAGAGAACTCATGCAAAACAGATATCCAGATAATTCCTGTTGGTTTTTTTTTGATTATCACAACCATATGGAAATGAGCTTTTGAGTATATCTTATCGGGAACCCAAAAATTTTTGGACTTATGTTACATCTATAGGTAAAATGGACTGTTTAGTCGCCGGCAAGATCCGGTTTTTGCTTTGATTTTAGCCCAAATCTTTTATAACAGTGTTGTAGCCCACAAAATTTCCAATATATCTGTAAGAGAACTTTTGGATATGTGGTCTTGTTCCCATTTGCCGAGGAAAAAACTGAATTATGGCTGCTTATTTTGTGCAAAATTGACAACAGTCGCCGGCAAGATCCGGTTTTGGCTTTGATTTTAGCCCAAATCTTTTATAAAGGGGTTGTAGCCCACAAAATTTCCAATCAATCTGTAAGAGAACTTTCGTTTAAATGACCTAGTATCCATTTCCCCAGGAAAAAAGTGCCAAAAATCGCTATTTTATGCAAATTTCGTTTTTTGGACCTGACAACCCCAAAATATGATATGAAGACCCCCAATATCATTTTTTTATGGTTTTTAGGTGTGTTTAACGTAATTTTAAAAGGACGCCTGTACCGTACAATTTTGGCCCCAAAATGAGCCCGTGAATCACATGGTTTTTGATAAACATTTCATCATTTCAGATGTGCAACCTTTTTTGGAGAGAGAATAAGCGAAATATTTTTTTATGGTTATTTTTTGTTACTGTCACTTTCTTTGTTGGAGCATTTTTTTGTGTAATGAAAGTAACCGAAAAAGGTTTGTTGTGGAATTTTATGTTACTATCAAAATTGAAAAATCTACAGGGTGTCCCAACGAAATTCCCGGTTTCCACTTGCCAGGCAAATATTTTCTGTAGAAGTTATTAAAAAACGGATTTCACAGTTGTGCTCGATAAATCATGCGGTTTTGTTCAACATAAAAATTTCACGATTTCAGATCTGCAAATTTTTATGGTGGGGTAATAAGCAAAAAATTTTGGTACTAGTGCAGTTTTGCTCCCCCCAAAAACAAAAGCGACCAAATTTTGAACCCTACCACCCACCCTTTTAAATTCTTAACCAAAAGCCAACATTTTTATGCAAATTTATGATAAAAATTTTTCATTTTTGTTTTGGGGGGGGGGGGGCAAAACTGCACTAGTGCCAAAAATTTTTTATCGTTTTTTTTTGTTACTGTCACATTTTTTGTTGGAACACTTTTTTGTGAATAGACGGTAAAAAAAAAATTATGTTACTGTCAAAATGAAAATACTAACAAAATTCGTTACTATCACGATTTTTACTGGAGAATATGTAAATTTCCAGGAATTAAGATAAATTTTATGTCAAAAAAACCGCAAGATTTATCGAACATATCTCCGCTATCCGTTTTTGAATAACTTTAACAGTATCAATTTGCCAGGCATATCAAAACCGGGAATTTCATATGCAAATTTCCATCCATAGAAATTTGCATATTCTCCAGTAAAAATTGTGATAGTAGTGCTAAAAAATAAATGTTAAACGTTTTTGTTACTGTCACTCTTTTTCATTGGAGTAATTTTTTTCATTTTGACAGTAACATAAAATTTCACAAAAAACTTTTTTCGGTTACTATCAATGCATAAAAAATCGCTCCAACAAAAATGTGACAGTAACAAAAAAACGATAAAAATGTTTTCGCTTACTATCCCTTCACAAAAAAATTCATATTTGAAATCATGAAATTTTTAACAAAAACAAAATCCTATGATTTATCGAAGACAACTGCGCTATCCGTTTTTGAATTAATTTATCGGTATCAATTTGCGGGGCAAACGAAAACCATGAAATTCGTTGGGACATCCTGTACTCCAATGGAAGAGAGTGATAGTAACTAGTAACCAAAAATGAAAAATATCACATTTAACATGATTTTTATTGGAGAGTATCCAAATTTTTAGGATGTTAAGATAAATTTCATATCCAAAAAATCCTATGACATACTGAGAAAAACTGTGGTATTCTTTATCTTTTAAATTAAATAGTATCAGTTTACCGAACAAATGAAAACCGCGAATTATATCTGGGCACCTTATATGTTAGAGGTATCTTCAACGATTTTTACACCACCAACAATACAGTTATGCGGTATTATTATTTTTCAAATAAGAGAAATGAAAACAGCGCTAAACTTATTTGTCAACCTTTTCTTTTTCAACCACATTAATCTTTTTTTAAAAATTTGATTTTTTTTCATATTATAGAAACAATTTATGAACTGCTTTTGATTTAGGGGTTTTTAAGCCATATGTGTTATTAAAGTATTCATTTTCGAAGCTATGTTTACAATCCATATGAAACTTTTTTTCATCCCAAATGTTCATTTTCTGCTTTTTAATGATGTTTAAAAACAAAGTGTGGCTCTGCTTTTTACTAAAATTAATTAAATAAAATTACCGTAATGAAATGGCAGATAGTTGCATTTATAAAAATTAATTCTTTTATTAGTTTTTGCTTTATCCCTTCAAAAAATTTTCTGAACCTGCGAAAAAAATCATTTATTAAAATTTTGCTACTAAAAGTCAATTTGTGCCCTCAATTAGTTTTGTCACAAATATTTTGATTTAAAGCAATCTCTTCTTCTTCTTCTCCCCCCTTTGCTTTGACTGCGCGCCGCTTATTTCCAGAGGCGGTAATCCCTTTTTTTCGTTCTCCTAAAACAAATGACAGAAATCGCATCAGTCTTGATGATCAAAGTTTTTTCTTCTTCATCTTTTTTTTTGTTGTGTTGCCAAACTTGCAGTTGTTCATTCTACTACCACAATATTTTGCCTACTGGCAATATTAAAAGATGATTGAATACAAAACAATGGCGGCACAATTATTTATCTGGAGTTGAAATGATTTACAGCTTTCTCGCCGACCTTTGTTGACCTTCTCTGATTCAAAGTAAATCCGCTCTTGCCTCATCAATAAGGTCGTCGTACAATTGTTTTTGCTAATCTCTTTTTTTTTCTCTTTCTTTTTTTCTTTTTACATTGGCAGATCTGAGAAAGAAAGAAAAAACAACAGAAAAAAAAGGAATAAGAACATGTGCGCAAGTGATGATATTACATCATTGATGACAAAAATTAGTGTTGCGAAAATACTTTTGTTTCTTGTTGAATTTTATTTAAACTAGTCACACTTTTAAGACAAATTACTAGCAATTTGATATTTTTGCGGCTCGATTGTGTGAAAAAATAAATTCAAAAGAAGGTGAAACAAAAAAGCGTTAATGAAGTTTGACTTGATTAAAGGATACGATAATGAAGTGACTGGCTTTTGTTTATTGCCGACAAAATGCTTTCAAAAAAAATATGTGTTAAAAATTTTTGTACGAAAGTCCATAAATCTATCTGAAATGCGCAAAAGAAAGTTTTTGTTTGTTTATATTTTTTGGGGGATAACGGTAATTTTTCTCTTTTTTTTCCAAGTTTTAAAAAACAATTCTTCGTGGTTAACTGTGCTTGCCTTTTTATATTTATTCTTATCTTAAGCTACCGCTGGCACCAATGATAAATGTGTTTTTTGGGGGAAAAAAGGAGATCTTGGGAACGACGATTTTTAGATGCTGAAAGTCTGTCCCAGTGATATCTTTCAAGTATAAAATTGTCACTATTTTTGGGGAAAAAAAAGTCTTAGTTTTTTTTAGATACATACACAACTCTCGATAGAGCTTAGATTTTTGTCTTGAATTGACTCACAACCACGAACTTACCGACCACGGTTTTGCCGTGTGCGACGCAGGAGAAAAAAGAAGAAGAAACTGACGTGAATATTGATGATACTGCGAGCATCAAAGTATTTGATCTTGCCGACAAAAGGCGCGTGCCGCTATACTCGCCGCTCGTTTTTTTTGCTTCCTAAAGGCAACATCAAGAAAAAAGGAGAAGAAGAAGAAGAAGACAAAAGAAGGAGGAAAAAAAACAACATAAAGAATTACAGGGTGTTCGTTATTGGGCCATTAACTGATACTTCATTTTTGCAACTTTTTGAATTTATTATTATGAGGTTCCATATATTTTAAAATAAATTTATTAGGTTTTTTGCTTGCACTTTTTTCTTGCTTTTTTTGTTCCCAAATTCAAAGTTGACATTTACGGTAACAAAAAAAAAGAAAGTCATACGGTAGTTGGTATTTTCGTTTTTTTTGAAAAATCTTTTATTCTTTTTCTCCCTTCAAACTTAACATTTTCTATTATCATTATCTAAGCTATTGTTTGTGAATGGAAACAATGAATTTAAATTTGGTCACAAATTCGCGCCTTTAAAGGATTTGTCTTTTTACATTTGCCGCCAGCTGGCTGGAAACTAACTAAGTCGGTAGCATCTTGCGACATTGACATTGTTCCTTTTCTTGTTGTCGTCGGCCGTTGTTTTGAAGTTTAAACAAAACTTGTTCTGGTAAAGATTGCCGAAATAGAATGCTTCTTCATTTTATTTCTATATTTATATATATATGATTTGTGGGGAAAGCTTGAACATCGAAATTTGAATTATTGCAATTCTTCAAAGATTTTATACATATGCGGCATTTGGTGTTAATTTAGTTTAAAAATGTCAAAATCAAAAAGCAATGCAAAAGCTTTGCCGCTTCTTTCTTTTTCTGTTGTTTCATATGCTATCCCTTCATGATCTAAAGCTATATGTGTTAAGAAACAAAATTTTTTTACTTTTGAAAAGTTACCGCCTTCTTTATTGTTATCGAGGTTTCCTTATATATATTTTTCAAAAAAAAAAGAATTGAAATTGAGAAAAAAGGGGGTGGAGCAGTATTACTTCTTCAAGTATCTTCTTCTTCTTCTTCTTCTCGAAGCTGTGAACGGTGAAAATTTATTGTGGTCAATTTTTCAGATGTTGCAATGTGGAAGGGCATAAGAAAGATGCCTTCTGCAGCAATTGCATCGGAAAATTTATGTTTGCCATTGAAGCTGATAAACGACTTTTTTTTTTAAAAAATGCGCGTTCGCAACTGCTGCGATTACAGTACTTTTTTAGTATCCAAAAAAGGGGGGATATAAAAACAGCAGGGAACGATTACGGTAATGCAAAAAAGAAATTTTCAAATATTTGCTTTTGCTTCCTTATTCAAAATTATATTAATAGCTTAATAAATTGCAGCTGTTCTTTTTTTGCTTTTTTACCTGTGATATGCTTCTATTATTGACTAGTTATTTGAGAAAAAATGTTTTTTAAATTATCTAATTGATGTCTCTTTTACCAAAAGCTTAAACAACTTTTTCAAAAAAATATTTCTTTTGCGCTTTTTTTTTGCTTAAACTTTCGCAAACTTTTAATCATTCTATAATTTCATAAGAAAAATGAATAAAAAAGTTTTTCTTTGTTCTTTATGTTCAAAAACTCTTTCTTTTATGGTTATGCCCTTTTTATTCCCTTTGCAACTGCCTACAGTAATTTCTCACAATGGCGGTTTAAGTTGGTTTCATTTTTTCGTATAGACTAAAAAATAGAAAAAAGTTGGGTATTGCTTGTACAAAATGAAAAAGAATAGATATCACTAAAAGTTTACTGCTTTTAGTTTTAGTGCAACATCGTTATTCAAAATTCCTTTAAGGGGGCGGAAGATAAAATGATAACCGTTTACTCTCTAAAACAATATCAAGTTTTTTTTGTAATTGCAAAAAATATTTTCTAAGCGTTAACGTGTCTTCCATGATTGATGTGCTCAAAAACTATCTCTAAAATACCTTTTGAGACAATTCAAACAAATAATCAACTTTTGTTTTGGCCAAAGGGTACTACCGTATTTAAAATAAACAAATTTACCCATAATTTATGTTATTAGTTGATTTTATAGTTTTAGTTTTTTTAAAGTTTATTAAAATAGCCATAAATAATTGCGACAATGTTTACAATGTAAAGAATGACAACAATACAGAAAGGCAGTTTATATAAGATTCTGCAGAATTAATTTACAAAGTTAAAAGGTTGCTCAAGTTTAAACGTTTTAAATATTGATGGTAAACCGATTTTCGGATAGGTTTTTTTACTTATTTAAATTTGCTTTGACTTTCGTTTTTTGTCTTACAGTTGGTTGGTTGTAAAGGAGAGAAACATCCAAAAAGAAAAGATATTAAAAAAGGGCGACGCAAAAATTCTTTTTTATTTTGTAATTAATATTTTAAGCTAAATACAAAATATACGATTTTCATTTCTTTATACTGTAGAACATTCTGCGCTCTGAATTTGTAACTAAAAAATTCAGCATAAAAGTTTTTACGACATTTTCGAGTTTTTGCTTACATCGTTGCTTTACAAAAAAGAAAAAAGGAAACGCCGCAAAACTGAGAATATGCAACACCTGGCTTGCAAATAGATAGACAGTATCAACGACAATTTTGGCCTGACTATTTTTTTTTATTTACATAAATAAAAACTTTTGGATCAGTCCCCCAATTTTATCTAAAGTTTCCAATTTTTGGCACCATCACGTTTGCTTTTTTCTCATCAACTGTTTGCCCCACAAATCACTATTTTTAATCAAAAGTGAATTAAAGCACTATAAAATAGATACCTTGGCAAAATAGTGCCATATTTCTTTTACTAAAGATAAGTTGCTTTTTTCAACAAAAAAAATAAGAAGGCATTTATCTTCTATAAACCCATAAGTTTGTAAGAGATATCATTTTTGGAAGAAAGGGGGGAACAGCTGCCGGTTGTATCTGGCACTTACAAACTTGTTATCCCTTAATCTTTTTATCGTACAAGTAATTTTTCTTGAAAAATTGACTTTTGTCAGTTTTATTCATCTTTTTTTAATGTCTTCTTTTTCTTCTCCTTTCTTTATTCATTTAATTTCTGATGGCTCTCGAGGAGAAACAATTTTTAAGTCATTAAAAGTAAATAATTATTTGTAATTTTGGTTCTTTCATTATTTGTGATTAACGAGGACAAGTTTACAATCGTGGCAAAAATGAAATATATTCTCATTTATATCAAAAAAAAGGTAAAATTTTAAAAGGAAATGGTAATTCTTTTATTTTTTCTTTTTGCTGATATGTTTTTTTTATTCATATCACTTTTGTCGTGTGCATTAAACAACTTTTGTGTCAGATTTTTTATTAATGTTCGTATGACTGATTCTTTTGAAGTTTAAAGTATCTCTCTCTTTCATCTATTTTTTTCTTCTTTTTTTTGGGAACCCTCCTTTTTTATATTACAAAAAATATCTGGAACATTTACTTTCTCAAACATTTATCACAAATTATTTTAAAGTTTGTTTTACAAAATTAATGACCCTATCAGTGCATTTTCACACGCCATTTATTAATCAACAATTAATTATTGCTGAAAAAATTCGCAACTTTTTTATGCATTTTTTCATGCAAAAAAAGTTTTGTCTATCATTTCCTCAGATCGCTTCCACTTTTTAAAATATACTTTTTTTTATAAACGTGTATTTTCATGTTTCACTTAAAAGACGTTTTCTGCGCAACTTTCGTTTTTTTTCTCTTTTCGCCATTCCATTCCATAGTAGCCGATCCCGGTTCTTTCTCTCTTTCTCTCTCTGTCTTTTTTTTTCTTTCTCTCCGTATCCAATGACTGCTTTTTCTTTGACTCCGCCCTCTTTTTTAACACTTAATATTGACGCCGCCTCTTTGCCAAGCGACTTTTGAGTCAATTAGCCAATGAACAATGACTTCCGTTTTTCAGAGAAGAAAAAAAAATATTAGACTAGGCACGGGTGGGCCTAAAAGAAGAGCTGCTGCTCCTGCTTCTGGACATATAACTGTGTAGTTTGAAAATGAAAAATAAAAAATAAAAAGGGGGGACATAGTGACACAGAAGGGTCGATTTTGACTCTTATATTTTTGGAAGTCGTTGGCATATTTTCTTCTTCTTCTTCTTTTTCTCCTTGAAGACATTCAATTGGGTGTCGCTTCTCTTTTTATTTTTGCCGCGGGGTTAGTTTTTTTTTGCAGGAATATATGCTTGTCTGACATGGGCGCGTCTTTCATAAACGCATAGTTTTTTTTTGTTATTCATTTTTTCACACTGTCATTTTTCTTTATCGATAGGCGTAGAATATATGTATAATTGTTTGCGCGATTAAAAATAATTTTTAACGTTTATATGGTATTATTCATTTTGTGATATATTATTGTTATTTGATTAACATACTTTTTAAGCAAAGAGTGAAGAAAAGAAAGAAGAAAGAAAAAAAAGAAAAGTTTTGACAACATTCATTGCCGTTTGATTTGTAATTTATCAAAGTTGATCGTTGTTTATCGCATCATAAAAAAAAGGCGTAAAAGAATTGATTAAATTAAGTGTGCTGCTTTTACCGTTCGTATGGGAGCCGATTTTATTAGAAGCGGCAATTTGGAGATCCCTCAAATCTCACCAAAAATGACCTCACGTGAAAACGGTAATAATATTTATTCAAATTCTGCTCAAAATGAAGAAAATTTGCAAATTCCTGTACCACCAACAACCCAACGACAATTTTATTATGATTCAACAGAATCACATTCCCCATATTATCCTAATGGTTTAGCAACTGCTGTAACACCAAATGCAGCAGGTGTATCAGCATCAAATGGAAATCCAACGGGTACAAATGATAACAGATATGGCAATAACAATTCTGGGCTTTCAACAACCGGTGACACGGTCAGTCATTTTTTTTTCGTTTTTCGTTTTTTTTCCTTTTACTCCCTGTCTTTCTTTGTTTTCCGCTTTAATCGCGTAAAAAAACCGCCATTTTTCATTTTAAAAATTTGTTGCATTTCATTTCAAAGATATTTTTCTATTGCAAAAACGGTGCATAATTCATTTTTGACCGAGAAATAATCGAAATCAGCATCATTGAACGCTGCCTTTTATGATTAATGGCGTCGCCGTCGGCGTCCTTCCTCAATTTTGAGGAGAAAAAAAAGGCATAAGACAGCTCTTACACAGTATTATGGAAGAGAAAAAATAAAACTATGAAGAGAAAAAAAAGGAGTAAGCAAAGCAATTGAGGTTTTGATTAAGGCAAACGATTACATGGAGAGAGAAAGACATTTCAATTATTAAAATAATTAATCAAAAAGATGTGAAAATATTTTTAAAAATATAATTTTGAAACGTATATAATTTTTGCTGATTTTTTAAAGAAGAAAAAGAAATAGTCTACTGTCATCCTTTCGATCAAAATGCTGCTCTATAGGACGTCAACATCGATCTTTAGTATGCGCAAAAAAACATTTCTATTATTTTTTTTTGTTTGAAATGCTTGTATTCAGTTGTCAATAACTTTCACTTTTTTTAAAAACTCAAGTCATAGCCTTTCTTAAAACCTCGATCTGGCAGGAAAAAAAACTTGAATGGCACCAACTTGTTTTTTATACTTTGCTTTTAACCGTCTCTATGAAGCATTTGTTGAAAAATAAACGCCACTTTTTTCAAGCTGTTTTCTCTTTTTCTCTCTATTCTTTTTACTGCCTCAGCAAGCCAACTTTCTTTCTCTTCATATTCCCAACGTTGGGTTGGCTACAGAATGATTAATGGACGTGGGCAGTTTTCTTTTCCTTTTTTCTATTGCGCCGCGGTCAGGAGAAGGAAGGAAAAGAAAGAGAGAAGAGGAGCACCCCTTTGCTCAGAGGATAGATAGAATGTAACAAAACAAAAAAAATATTTTTTTTTCATTCACTATCGCTGTTTCTCCCTTTTATTTCCCTTTTTTCATATATTTTCAAGCATTTTTAAGATGCATTTTTAAGCAATAGCTCATCTTTTGAGACCGCTAACAGCAAATGGCATTAAATCGGTCATCTGAAGAAGATCTAAAAGAAATAAATGGAAGAATAAAAAGAGAAAGGTTGACTTTGATATCATTTGCCAAAGCGGTTGTCAATTATTTTCAAGGATAAAAAGGAAAAGATTGCTTAGCGTTGATTTGATAAATGAGAAATGAAAGACAAAGGGAATGATTAAAGAGGCCAAAACAAATATTAATTAATTTTAAAAATATGATAAAAATAAAGAAATTAACAAAAATAGCACAAAAATTCTACAATTAAAATCAAAAAATTATTTGAATCATTATTTTTTTCAGAAAAGTATTTGCACTTATGGCGGACAATCATCTTCAGCAGGTCCAGATTGGCCGGGTGATTGTAAAAAAGAAGATGATGATTCTAAAATTGCTCCACTTTATCCATGGATGACCAGAGTTCATTCAAGTACAAGTAAGTTTTTCATTCAAAAATATTTATTTAAACGAAACATAAACATTTTTGGTGGTCAAAAAGTACTAAATCATTTAAATCAATTTTACTTATCATTTTTTTCCATCAAGTCGGAATACTATTAAGGAGGCAGGTACCGTAATCCTTGCATTTGCCTTCAAAAAGACTTTTTTGAAAAATTATTTTCGCTTTTTTTATTGATTTTTATTGAGGAGGCAAACAAGTAAAAGCGCGCAGACAGCATATATTTTGGTTTTTAAATATTTTAAGAGATTTTTCAAATTGATGGAAATTTCAGACAACAATTTTTTAAAAGTAAAAGTGCTATTTAAATTTTAGATAACTTTTCTTTTCCAAGTTACAAAAATAAATTCACTGCAAATTCATTTAATGGCCTTGGCTTGTTAAAATCTCCATTAGCGAAATTTTCGTATATCAAAAATGCTTTTAATAGATAAATTATTTCTTTAAAATATTTATCAATAAATCCAACAGCAGCTTTTCCGATACCTTTTCTTTATTTAAACATTGAATTCAAAACAGTTGGAACAAATTTTTTTTATTGTTTTTCAATCAAAATAAACAACATTTATTCCCCCATTTATTGTATAAATATTATTTTTATTTTTGCCAAGGCGTCAATTCTGCCAAGAAGATATCAGTGGCATCTTATTCAGCGATAATTTACAAGCGACCCGCACTCTTTTTTTCTCTTTCTCCCTTTTTTTATTTTTATTTTTATGACTTTACGAATGAGGCGGATATCATCTTCGTTGATGCATTTATGGCTCGGATCCGATCATTGTTTTGACAAGAAGACACAAAAGCAATGTTTATTATCATTGTTGTTCCATTTAATTTAAGTAACCTTTAAAAAAATAGCAAAAAAAACTTAACCGAGGTCAATATCTTTTTCACACCTGAAAGCTTCCTCCTTCCCACTCTTTTATTCTTTAAACATTTAAATAAAAGCTTTGTTAAATTTAAGCTAAATAACAATTCACCGTATCAATTTTAGAGGGAAAAACAAATGTTTTTAAATTTATGCTTTTTCGTATTTGATCGGTTTTTTTAAGATTCCTTCTTTTTCTTCTCCTAGAAAAAAAGGGAAGAGGCGCACGCCGAAGCACATAAATCCAACGCAACGATTTATGACCGACAAAAAGCTCTGCCACGTTAAGGCCATAAATTGCAATTGAATGTCAGGAGCACTGTTCCTCACTTCTGTCATTGCTATATATTTTTTTGTTAAATGTTGCGAACAAAAATACCCCTAAGAAAATGCAGCAGTCGGGTGAAAACAAAAATGTTACAGTTGCTATTTTTCAACTTTTTTTGAATAAAAAAGCAAAGTGAAAAAAAAGAAAGATAGACATTTACACAATAAAAAAATATTCGGAAGTCACTTTGAAAAAAATAACTGACAACAGATGAGAAAGACGAAAAAAAAAAAGAGTTGACAAATCCTGTTTTTTTCTGTGATGTGTGATTTCAACTCTTTAAATATTTTAGATTCCAATCGAGAAAAGCGTCAACGTACAGCATATACCCGGAATCAAGTACTTGAACTTGAAAAAGAATTTCATTCAAATAAATATCTTACAAGAAAGCGTCGAATTGAAGTTGCCCATCAATTAATGCTTACCGAACGGCAAGTAAAAATATGGTTTCAAAATCGTCGAATGAAATATAAAAAAGAAAATAAAGATCAGCCTGGAAATCCACCAAATATTCAATCATTGGTACCTGCATCACAAGCAAATTTATTGAATTCATATCATCATCATATAGCTGCTGCTGCAGCAATGCAATTTCAACAACCATTTCCTTATGCATCATTCCCATCAAGCTTCCTTTTACAAAATAATAAACATGTAAAAGAAAGCTTAGAATTTTGAAAAATGTTTCAATTTTTTTTTTAAAAAATGAATTAAGCATCTCCTCGATTTTCACTTTAATCCCTTTGATGATAACTTTGTTTGTTTCTTTTTTATCCTTTCTTTATCTTTTTTTGTTCAATATTTTGTTTGTAGTGAAAATCTCAGTCTTCTGCCGAACTTATCCATTCTTCTTCTTCTTTGAAATTTTGTTTGAATTTTGTTTCTAAGTCGCAATTATCTCACAAAAATTTATATGAATAATTTTTTTGCTGGTTTTATTATTGTATTATTAGCAAAAATTATCCAAAAACACAATTTATTTTTTATAAACAATAATAATCCTTTTAAACAACATCTAACAAATTCTTCTTCTGACAAATAGCTTACAGAAATAAAACAAAAGCAACAAAAAAATGACTTTTAAATTAAGTCTCAAAAATTTATCAGTATTCATGCTGAGCTCATACGGGCCCCTTTTTTGATAATCTTTAAATCGAATGTTTTTTACAATGTTGTTTAGCTGGATGTTTTGTTGTCATTTTTATGTTTTTCTCTTCTTCATTTGTGCTGTTAACTGTATTGCTAAAAATTACTGTAATGAATATTCCCCCTCTTTTTGATGATTTCTTTCTTTCAAAGTTTTCTTTATTTTTTTACTTTTAGAATTTTATTTAAAATTGCATTTCTTTCATAATCAATAATGTTTGGTTTAATTTTATTGCGTATAATATATTTGTGTTGAATAATTAAATATATAATTTGCATGAGGAATTCTTGATCAATGCAAAGTTAGCATGTATGTCAAATGTCATTAGAATTAAAAGCATATATATAGAAGCTCAATTCTTCAGATTGTCAACAAGCTTCAACATAAAATTCTGAAATGATTAACTACTTTTGTCCTCGACAACTCAGTCAACGACAGGAAAGCAACCTGAAGGAGAAAAAAAACTGTTTAAAGCGAGATTTTTTTCCTAAAGCAAAATACTTATATAAAGTTGTTCATATTGAATGCAGCATATAAAAAAAGTGAAGGGAAAAGTAGCAGTTAAATCAAAAATGCATAACCGTCAGTCATTGAAAGAAAGAGAAAAAATATGGGATACGGTAATCGATGAGCATGAAGAAAAGGAAAAAATGTCACTTTCTCCAAGATTTTTTTTAAACTTTAAATTGTCATGTTGGTGATAAATGGGATGGAATCAGAAGGAATATTTCATGTTTTTGCGTTAATAAATTATTTTTAACAAATAATAAAAATATTTTCTCAAACCAAAACGTATACATAGTTTTTTAAAAGGGATATTTTTTTTTCTTTACATTTCTCAACTATAAACTTTATTAGTTTTTAAACAGTTATTTTGTTTCGAGATAAGATAAAAGCTATTTTAAACGCGGTCAATAAGATTATCACTGAATAATAAACTTTTAAAACTTTATTTCGACATTTTGGAGGAGTCTCAATTAATTCCCAAAACGTTTTACTCATCTATATTATACTTCATTTTTTCTAGAAAAATATAGAATTCAATACAGCGCATTAAAAGGAAATTTACTGGAATTTTAATTAAAGCCTTAAAAAAATGAAAAAAACAAGGTGCATCATTTTCCTAACTGCTGGAGAAGACTCACATCTAATAAAAATTTTTTTATCAGGGTTTAATGGAGCTGCTTTTTTTTGACATTTTGCAGCTCCAATGAGTCGCAATGATCGAGTTGAGACCATTAAAAAAAATCTAACAAAAAATTTGTTAGCGGTGGGTCTCCCCCTTTAATGAAAACCGAAACACTATATTGACAAACCTGGATATTTACATAAAAATAATAAAACTGAGTTCATAAATCTTAGCAGAACTAATAGGTCGTTTCAAGCTTTTAGCAAGACTTTGATTCACATAATATTAGATAGTGATGAGAATAAAAATAAGTTATTTTATGAAGATAAAAAACTTTCATTTCAAAGAGCCATAATTTTTTTAAAAAAAAAAAGAGCTTTCAGCATTTATGTAGACTCTATGCATTTTTCCATTTTTGGGTTACGGTAGGGGCAATGTTGCGAATGTTGTCTGCGTTGAAATAAAAAATGCGCTTTTTTCAAGCTGTGCCTGCACACAACGATGCAGAAAAAATATACCTCCTGCTGCCTTGTTCGGCGCCGCACTTTGAGAGCCAATAAAACTGCACATAAAAATAACACGCCCATTTTTTCCTTCAAGCAAATGAAAAAAAAGAGAAATGATAAAACAAAAGTGTTGAAAAGATCAATGAAAGAAAATGGAATGGTAACAAAAAATGCATTTTTAAAACCATTAAAAAAACCAACGATATTGTTTATTATTAAATTTAAAGCGTGCTTATTGAAAGCTAGAATGAACAAAAAAATACTGCTTGTAGCTACTAGTATATTTTGATAGAGTCACAAATATGAATAAAGTTGAGTTTGAAGAAAACAATATTATTGATTGGTTGATATTTTACACAAATAGGTTTTTTCAACAAATTTATTCATAATAAGGTGAGTAATAACTGAAGCGGATATATGACACTTCGTTACAGTTGATTACTTCTATTTTGTGACATCCCAGATACATGCATTTTAACACAAAAACAACTTTTTTTGAGTTCTACCCTAAAGAAGATGTGTTAAAATGAAAATATCAAAGATGCCATAAGGAGGGAAATAAATTTATAAATGAATCAAAGCGTTCGTCTCTTTTAAAGAATTCTGAAGGAAAAGTGGCAGAAAAGGAGACGAAATTGAATTTCTAAGAGTTAACGATAAAAAAATTCAAATATAAAAAATGCAAACAATAAATGTTGCAACCGTTATTCAATTAACAACACAAAATCCGTATTTCAAATGAGAAGGCTGTTAAATTCTTATTTTTTGGTTAACTTTTTATCCCGATTAAATGCAAAACTTTGGTGTTGTTAATATAAGTTATGCTTCTCAAAAAAGGGAGAAACTTTTTGGGATATGTAATAGCATAAAAGTTGTGAAAACATGCTATAGCTTTTACACTTTGTTTAAAAATGAAATGGATTAGGCCCCAAGAGGAAAACAAACATCTTCAAATTTCAAATATAAAATAGCAAAGAGAGCAGTACAGTATCCCCCTGAATTTAAAAGACAACTTTTGCGCAATTTGCATAATTATGCTACCGTTAAAAGCATATGCTCCTTCCTTTCAAAGACTTAAAAATTACTGTCCTTCAAATAATCGTCGTCCTTCAAAAAAAAGAAACAAAAACTCAAAAAATTTTTTTATAAAAGCTGGCATGTATAAAAACTAGAAATTTTAAACCCAATTGCAAAAATACGATGACAAAAAAATGAAACAATGTAAAAAAAAGTTATCTCAGCTCTTCCATCGCTACTGCTCCGCCTAGATTTTCAATGTATTAAAAAGCAATAATTCTTTTGATGGCGTCTGCGCGTTGCCCGTATATCATTTGTTGTCTCTTTAGAATTGCAACTTTTGGCAAAAATAAAAGAAGGAAAAGAAGAAGAAGAGAGAGAGAGAAAGATGCGCACTCAAATACGACAAGCAATAAACCGATCGAAAAAACATCGTTTTTTGTGAACGAAAAACTCTTTTGTTTTCTTATATTTATACTTTTTTATTGCAATTTTTTGACCGTTTAATAGGTTTTTGATAATTTATTGAGTTTTTCTAACCTGATTTCCAAAATCATTAAAGTAAATTAACGACAAACGTGATTATTGTTTTTGTTGGAATTCTTCTGTTTGTTCATCATCATCATTTTCTGCTTCACTAATAAATTCTTCTTCTTCGTCATTTTGTTCATTCGCCACCTCTTCATTATTTTTTTCCGCAGCCTTGGCAATATAATTCAAATAAAGCAAATATAAAATAAGTCCAATAATTTGAGTAAGAAGAACTCCACATCCAACAAGGCAATAATGAACAAAACCTTCACCAATTGCATGCTAAAAATTGTATTTAATTAAATTATATGTATATGGAATAATACATATAACTAACTTACTATTTGAGTTTCAACAAAAAGTGTGCCCTGTCCAATAATTTCTTCTCCTGCATAACATTCAAATATACCATAATCTTCTGTGCTATCCGCGGGAAAAAGTGCAAGATCATTTCCAACAAGATATCGGCGCCATGTTGCTTGTTTCCTTGTAAATTGTTCACCATTTATTGTCCAAATAATTGTTTCCTTCAAAAACGAATATATATATATATATATATATATATATATATTGAAAAAGTCGTATTAAAATAGAACTAACATTTGTTTCAATATCTGGGCATTGAAGTAAAAGCATATTTCCATCAATTGCACGAATATCGAGTTCATTCAAACTTTTTGGAAAAACTCGAAATCCTCCTGCTCGAATGAGTGTCCTTGAAACAGCGCCTCCAGCCATATCTTCCAAATTCCATAATTCCCTAAAGCGTTGAAACATTTTAATTTATTTAAAAAAGGTATAAAACTTACTTGGATGAAAGTGTTGTCTTATTAATTATATTGTTTTTGCTAATGGCCACATCAAATAAGCATGACAGTGATAACAAGAACAGCATTTTGAAAACCGTTAAAGTTCTGGACAGTGCACCGAAGTATGTTTTTACAAAAGAGTGTTGTTCAAAATGCAAATTTGCATTTCAAGAATGAATGTTTATGTAATTTTCTGACTGTTAGGTTGATACAAAAACGTAGACAATAAAAATAAAGTTCTGTCTCTCCTATTTTGCGTTTATAAATTTATAAATCTTGAAAAATTTTAAAGAATATACAAATTTAATTTTAAACATCGTTAAAAGTAAAGTTTAAAAAAAACAATTATACCCTGGGTCGGCATAAAAAACATGTTTAAAAGAGTTTTTGAGGTTTGTGACTGTGATAAAGGTATAGAATTATCTATTTTTATTTATTGTGCAGTGATCGGTCCAGTTGAGGATATAGGCAAGCCCAGTACTTTCTTTATTTAAATATTCCAAAGAGCTTTCTGTATTGTGTGTTTTCTTACGGCTGCTAAGAATATTTTTGTCTCAAAAATAATTTCTTTTTTAGCAACTTTTTATAAATAGAAATAAAAATACGGAACAGTTTTAACTGCAAATTTTAAATCTTTTTTATGTTTCACTTCCAACAAGCTTGGATTGCCTTCTTTAAAAAAGTAGTAACTTTTAAGTGGATTAATCTTGTGACAATTTTGCACTTTTATCCTTTGTAGATGTCATAGAACGGATTTAAATTTTTAATAATGTTTTTAAAAGTGTTTCAACAGAATACTTTTTGAATACTTTGGTTTTTTTATTGCTGAAGTAAAGCCATTTTTTTCGCTTTGTATGAGTTCAAAAAGTTAACTTTTTTAAAAAGATCATTCTTGTTTAAAGGGAGTGTCGACGACATCCAAAAAAATTATTCGGCAACAAGTATGTTTTTACACGAAAAAGACACTTTTCTATGCTATTTTTTTCTCTAACTCAATTTCGTCCTATAACATACTTGTTGTCCACACAAATTTTTTTTGTGCTTATCGTCGACACTCCCTTTAATATAAAAAAAGGCTGACGTTTCTTAAGTTTTTTTAAATTTTATTTTTTTCACATCATTTTTTAAAAACAAATTATTAATGAGAACAGCAGAGATAAAAAAGGGGGAAATTAAAATCTTTGAACATTCAGCTACAAACTTTTAGTTTTAATTTAGCATTGCATTTACCCGTAGCATTAATATATATTAAATTAAGCTTCAGAATCAGTGTCATGCCAAAATTCTTGATGAAAACTTGCACGATTTCTTGAATTTCTTTGTGAAATATTTTCAAGTAGTTGAATACTATCGTCTGGCTCTCCTCGAATTATTGTTGCAACATCATCGTGTGAAATGCCTCTTGGTCGGTTTTCAAATGCCGTACTTGAACTTCTTAATGCATTTTTTGGAATTTGTCTCGGACACATTGAAGTTTTTCGTGGCTTACAAATTTTATCTGAAGTTGTTCGATGAATGCTTTTATGAAGAGATTGCTGAGTAGTTGAATCAGATTTTTCAATTTTTTCATTTACAGATGAATATAACCCATTATTAGTTGTTAAATTAGTCATGCTATTGGCTTTTAAATGCCTAAAGCAGCAGAAGCATGTTAATCTTAAGCATGCTTGCACACTTTTACGTATATGTTTCATACGTAACGCGTAAATTAATGGATTAAGAAGTAATTTAACCATAACCTTAAAAAAGGGAGATTTTTTAAACATTAAATATTATATATTTTTTAAAGGTATATACTTACTAAGAAATTGACGGTTGAATTTAATAAGAACCCAACTTGAAAGCTTACTGAATAACGATAAACAAAAATGCAGCCGTCAATACATACAAGAACAAAATAAAGTACACATAATCCCCATGATAATGTAAATGTTGATAAAATGAGTAAAGTTGTCCAAACTAATTTAAGCTTTGATTTAACTCGTCGACGATAATTATCGTGCATTGATCGACTAAATATTGAAAAATTTTATTATTGTTTTTTGTTGTTAATTTTTTATTTATACAACATACCGTAAATCTGCATTGCACTTTGCTTTGGCTTTTATAAGCGTAAATAAAATATTCGCATAGAGGGCAAATGTTGCCAGTAATGGCACGATAAAGCTTATAAAAACACTTAAACGAAAAGGTAATCGACCATAAAAGGTTAGCTTGCAAGTTGGATGTCGAAAGCCATCATTTGGGATAGCAATAAACCAGGTAAAAATAAATGCTAATGGCACTGTCCAAAGAATAAAGATTAGCAGCCGTTGACGACGAGTTGTTAAAATCATTTTATATCGTAATGGATAAACAATTCCGACAAACTGGTGAACAGCTAATGCAAAAATATGCAAATTAGATGTTAGCATTCCAGAAATTCGAAAAATTTCGAGAAATGCTGCGAGACATTCTGTTTTTTTGTGAATACCAATAACCACTGGCAAATAACTATTTACAATTAAACCTATAAAGAAGGAATAAAGTTATTTTAATTAATTATTTGTTTATTTTGAAATTTATGCTTGCTACATGTTTTTTTTTGTTTTTTTATATTTTTGTTCCGCATAAATTAAACGAAATAAATTTTTAAAAAAAGAACTAACCCGTAACTAGAAGTGATGCCGCCCAAGTGTCAGCAGCTGCGAGACTCACACATAAACGATGATATGGATTTATGGGACGTGATAACCAAGGAGCAGAAATAACAATTAAACCATTCCCAATAACAGCGATCTAAAAAAGATTTATGTCTTCCCAAAAAAGTGTTCATATAAAAGTGCCTGTTTTTACCGTCAAAACAGAAACCATAACAGGAACAAGCCAAATATAAATTTTCCTTGCATATGCAATATATGGATGTACAGCTGGAAATGTTGTGACCGGTGAAATGGTAGAAGAAAAATTTGATGAAAATGTTGTAATTGATGCCATTTCATTTGGGAATAAAGATGCTAAAGGAATTGGAGTTGTTGAAAGTAAATCAAACGTTGACATGAATGATGTTGATGTTGTTATCAATGACGGCAACGCAGTACTACTTAACATCTTTTATATTTGTTTATATTTGGTTCTGTCTGGTCTATTCATTACAAAACAAACATATCTTTTTTAAACAATAAATTTTTCCTAAAATTGAGAAAAATGGTCATTCCATTTACAGATGAGAATGAAAGCCACACGTGATAATATCAAATAGGGGGGGGGGGGATTGAAAAAAAAGTATAAACATCTGCTAATAATCAAAAAGGAAATTCTATGAAGTTACAAACAACACTTTTAATATTAGAAAAAAAAGCCAAAATCATAACTTATGGTAAAAAAAATGCTGTAACAGGGGGCAATGGCAGCAGCAATTACATGCTGCAAAAAAGCACAAAAGTTAACGCCAAAAAAAGAAGTCAAAGCTTTTTTAATAGAAAAAAGAAAAATCCTTTTTTTAAAACTTATCTGTCATCGGCGTCACAGAAAAAAAAAGAAATTTTGCTAATTATTACAAAAGTGCAAACGCTTCCATCAAAAAAAAATATTAGTTAAATTAAGAGTGGCCAAGCAGGGTCTAAATTTATAAAAAGAGAAGACAGGCAAGGCAATTTAAAATATTGTGTTTCTATTCTTTACCCAATATTATTAAAAAACTGCAAAAACACGACTTTTACAAATTCAGTGAACCTCCGTAAAAGATATTGCCTATTTTTTTACGACTTTGTAAGCTTTATTTCAAAAACGACTTGTTTTAAGAATAAATGAGAAAAGAAAGAAAGAAAGTAAAAGAGAGAAAAAAAAAGTTGACTCCCTGTAAAAATGACCGCCTTATGGTAGTTTTCTAAATTACTAGGTGTCTTGAAGAAGAAGAAGAAAAAAAAGTAGTAATAGGCTGTTATTTGCTACTTTTTTAAGATAAAAAAAATTTAGATATTATTTAAGAAATCACACGAATGTTAAAGTGTAGAAAAAGTTACATTTTATATAATATGTTAAAAAAATATAGAAAAAATTGTATCTATACAAACATTGAAAGAAAATAATAGAGAAGAAAAAGAAAGGTGGAAGCCAAAGATTTTTAAATTTTTTTACGTTCTTTCAATTCTAAGTAAAACAAGTTAAATTCATAAAAAAGGTATGAGAAAGAAAAGACATTATGTTTTCATGATCGCACATTTAAAACTTTGAATGCACCTGTTATATTTTTATTATTTAACAATCAAAGCTTTTTTATATCACTTTTTTTCAAATTAGGCCAAAGACTTTAATAAATAAGGGAAAAGCAAGCAAAAAAAAGGTTGAAAAATATTCCAAAAACGGTTGTTTTATATATTTATATAATAAATCATGCATAAAAATAAACTTAAATTATGAGAGAGAAAAAAGACATCATAAATAAGGGACAAAAATATGTATGAATCCACTCAAAAAGAGATGAAATTAATTATTTTTTACATAACTTTATTGAAGGATAAAGCTAGAAACACTCAGACATCAAATCAAAAGCATCCATTTTAGTCTGATGTCTTTTTAATTAAAATTAATTAAACAATTAAAAAGATTTCTTTTTCTTAAACTACGCTTTTGATTTTTAATATAACAAGTAAAGCAGCAAGTGAAAAAAATAAAAATAAATATTTTAACATTAGCAATCCAAAATTATACCGTCTTTCAAGGATAATAAAACACGACATAATATTATATGAGGCAACAAGTTTCCATAGGTTAATTTCTAGATCTATCAAAAATGAGCTGAAATAGAAAAAGAAAACTAGACGCAAAAAATGTAAAGCGAATAATGAAATGAATATTTTCTTTTTTTAAACCATTTAAAATCTCAATAAACAAAAAGTCTCAGATTTTGTTTTCTTTATTTATTTATTTTTTTAAAGCAATAAAATATATGAATAAAAGGAATAAGAAATGCATCATAATTAAAGAAAAAACGGCAAAATTTTGCATTTTTCTTCTGTTTAACTTGCTTTCAATGTTTTTATTCTTCACTTATTCTTCTTTCAAAAAGCTGGAAAATACATCCATCGTCGTCGAAGAAGAAAAAACATATATATTTTTTTTGCTTCGAACAAAAGATATTCTTTAAAGAAGCAAAAAAAACATCTTTCAATTTGTGAGGGCAAAAAAAAGAATATTGTCCTTTGGGATGAATATTTTTTAGTTAAAAAAATTAAAATAAAAGAGCAAAAAAGATACCAAGAAAGTTTTAAAAGGAAGTAAGTTGCAATTTTCTTCTGGTGCAACTTAAAAAGTAATATCTTTTTTCTTTGTTAAAAAGGAATGCAGAAAAAAAACTGAGGAGAACACGAACTAATTACGAACGTACATATCTTATTTGAAAATGAGAAGAAAATTTTTGAAACAAAAAAAACTTATATAAATTCTAAAACAAGATTAAGGCTTCTTTGTAGCTTACTTTTAAAGGCGAAAAAAATTGGAAAAATTTGACATGCTTTTAATCTTTCAATCTAATTTAAAGAAAAGGATATAAAAACTTAACAAATTTTTCAGGAAAGAAATGTCCACTTAAAAATAGGAAGAAAAATTAAACTGATAGGGGGAGTTAATTAACTCTTGTTTATGTTGATGTCTTTCTAAACATTTTTGTTTTCCGCTTAAACCCCATCAAAAGTGAGAGAGAAGGAGAAAAAGAGGGAGGAAAGAATGATAAATCAAAAGGATTAACGGAATGAGTAAGTAATTAATAAGACTATTACTGATAAAAAGGGAGATATGTCTTTATAAAATTGTTTTTAATTTTTTAACATTTAAAATCCCTTACAATTAAATAAATTTTAGAAGAGCAGTTAAAGGAGCAAAAAACATGGAAAGTATTTCATTTCCAAATTGAAACTGAAACATTCAAAAGCAAATAAACGCTATTTTTTTATTATGTATTTTTTTGTTTTAGAAAAAAAGCAGAGTTGTGTGAAAGTAATCTCTTTATTACAAAAAAGTCCAGTTTATTTTTTTTTTGAAAAAATAGCAATAAAAATGAACAGTCAAAAATCATTGTTTGAAAAAAAGTTATAACATATATTAATCTTAATAAAAAGATTTAAAAATACATACATCAAATCCTTCAGGGAAGTAAAACATGCAAAAAATATAAAAAAAATTTAACGAAAATTCATAGAAAAAGATACAAATTACTGGAAGAGGCGAAAAAGAGATTTTAAAAATTTATGAGATTTTTTCATAGAACAATTTTTTTGTACAGAGAAGATAGAGAGATATTACAGGGAAGAAAATGCTAAGAAGAGTAATATTAACGTGATATAAATTAAAAAAGTGGGAGATTTAAACAAAGCTATGATAAAAATGGAGAGGATAATAATATAATTAGATTTAAAGGAATCAAATGATGTTTATTAAATGGTTTTTTTCTAATACATTTTTAAGTCTAAAGTCTAATTTTATAAATGAAACCATAGTTTTTAATACCCCAAAAGTTATCCTTTTTGTTGTTGTTTTTTTTACGTTTATAAAATTTTTTTAGCATATTCCTTTCTTTTAACTTCAATGTCATCAAATAGTTTCAATAAAACATTTGATATGTTTTCAAGTTTTAAAAAAAAAAATTTTTTTTTGAAAACGTGAAGCCTGCTGCCATACCAAAAGACAAATTATCTTTAGTTTGATGGCTTTGGTTTACGACGACGTAAATTTGTTGCTTTTGTTTTTGAGGGTTGCTGCACCCTTTTTTTCTTCTTTTGTTGAATTGTATCATTTTTAACTTGAGATTTTTGAAATAAAAAGGATGCTGTTTTTGTCGTCTTTTTAACGGCTGCTTTTCTCTTTAACATCACCGCATCATTGGCATTCATTTCCTCTTTAATTTTTACATGATTTTGATCACCAGTCAAATCAACTTCTTCAACACATGTTTGAATTTTTGATGACGTTACAGGTGGAAGGGTTTCCAAGATGTTTGAATAATTATAAAAAGCACTAAAAACATGTTGAATTCTACCAAGAGAATGTAATGTCATTTTGTTAATAGGTTGTAAAGATGACGACTTATTTTGGGATGCGCCGGTGAAATCCACAATTGCTGCCATCTAAAAAAGAGAAGTTCTTCTTTTTGGTTGCCTGAGAATATGAAAACAAATTTATAAAATTTAATTTCCTGTTTTTTTCATTTTTTCGAAAGTTAAAAACTTAGCCGAATTTTTTTTTAATTTCCGCTTATTCTGTAAAAAGTCTGTTTTTTACTGTTTTTTAGAAAAGATTTTTAGCAAAAACAATTTTATACAACTTTTTCACAGCAATAAAAATTTTTGACGGCTTTTTTACAGCATTTATTACCTTTTTAATAAATCGTGATAATGGGATCCAAGAAAGAGCTCTATAAAGTTATATAATTTCTATTTTTGAATTTAAACGTAAATAAATTTGTGTTTCCAAAAGTGGAAAAAGAAAAAAGCAAATCCGTCAAAGCCATTAAAAAAGTTTTATGAGTTATGCCAAGATTTTGTTAAATAAAATAAAAATTTCATTAGAAACAATAACAAACCTGATGATCATGAAATGGTGACGTTGACACTACGTCAAACCTTCGTGTCCCAACTTGAAGAACAATTTTTCCACTTTTTAATAATAAAAGTTTTCCAAAAGGTTGAGAATTTGAAAAGCCTGTTAGGGCTAAAGGCTTATAAAATTCTCTTTGTTTTTCTTGAAAATGAATTTCAGCGTCATTCTGAAATCACATAATTGTTTTATATCAATAAGTATAAAGCTTAGCTCTCAATAATATAAACCTAAAATTATGATGCTATCCATACACAAAAGTAATACAAAAATATTTTTTGTATTTAATTTTGTACTTTTGGAAATGGCAAAATGACATTTATAATTAATCTACCAAACTACAATATCCAAACTAATAAATTTATTCAAACTCACGATAAAATGTGAAGTGTTCTGTCTTTCTAAATGAATATCTTTATCTTCAACTTCTTTAACATTTTGATGATTAAAAACACGCAAAGAATTTGGAATTTGCATACAAAAAATTCCATCAAAATCTTTTTCTGCAAAATATTACGGTAACACATTTTTAATAACAGTACCTTACTTTGTTCAATAATTTCACCGAGGATGTTTCCTGCAACCTTTGAACAGGCAATTGTTCCACGGAAATGTTTATTCGTTGGAAAGCTGGAAAACATCATTGGTCTAAAAAAGTTATTTAAAAATTGTAATAAATTTATGTTACTTTAAAAGCATTTTACCCCCGATTACTAACTCGTCGAAAAGATGGTTCACCAAGCAAAGTTTTATTTGCTACAAATTTATTCAAATAATGCATTGGTTGTGCTCGAGGAAATGGTATCACAGAATATGGTCTTTTTTCTGGAACTTCATATTCTTCTCTTGTACTCGTTACTTTATCTTCTAATGCTTCTTCCCATATATTTTTATAACTGTGAATATCATTTGAATCTTCATCAGAAGATAAAACTTGATAAATTGGATTTCGCTTTGATTTTTGATTTTTTGGTAAACTGTCTGTTTCACTGTAAGTTTCAGGGGAAGGAGAACGTGGCTTTTTAGCTTTTTTCTTCTTCGGTTGTATCAAATCTGGAGCTGAAATATCTGTTTGAACATCTTCAAGTACAACAACATCTCCTAATATTTCTTCCGTTCCTAGATATTTCACAGTTTAATCTAATAACAACAATATTATTTAAATGTTTTCACCAGTTTGTATTTGTCGTCTTTTAGTTTGAATAGGTTGTGATAAAACTCCCGCTAAATTTGTTTCATCAACTGTAATAATTTCTCCATATTGATGAGGTTTTATTGATCGTTTAAATTTACTGCTTTTTTTCACATTTTTTGAAGAGGAAATTCTGCAAATAAATTAAATGTTTTAAAGTATATACATATTTATTTATTATTTGGCAATGATCCAAACCTCTCAGCTGATTTATCTGGAAGACTCGAAAGAATACTCTTTTTTAATCGAGAGCTTTGACGTTTTGATTTTTCCATTAAAATATTATTTATTGTGTGTAAATTATAACATTAACACAGGAACACAACTTTTTTGCCCGTGCTTCTTCATCTGACTTTTTAAAAGATTATATCAGAGTTTTAAAATCCGCTCAAGAGTATTTTGTCTAACAAATAAATAATAGCAGAACATTGACCAAAAGTTGGTAATAAAATATTTGTTTTGCAAAAAAAGTAAATTATTATGATTATGTAAATAAATTTACAATTTTAATAAATAATAGTAAAGTAATAAAACAAAATGTCTTACATGGGGTCGACGATTCAAAAAAGCTTATGTTCAATGCATTCATAACTCAAT
Organism: Panagrolaimus superbus; assembly: GCA_964035985.1. Taxonomy (NCBI): domain Eukaryota; kingdom Metazoa; phylum Nematoda; class Chromadorea; order Rhabditida; family Panagrolaimidae; genus Panagrolaimus; species Panagrolaimus superbus. Next base: position 10,477,603 of record OZ038356.1, read on the forward strand.
TTTAGCAACACATTCTTTTAAGACTAGCAAACACAATCATATTTATTTTTTATATTATGTTTAAATGGATAAATATGTAATTCAAAATGAGCTATTCTAATTTATTTATAACCTAATAAAATCAACAATAAGCTTAACAACAAAGATTATTAACAATAAATTATTTTATCTGAATTTTTGACACAATTTAAAAATTCAACTCTACAGTTAAAAACTGATTCTAATCGAGAGCAAAGATGTGGTAACACAGATTCAACACATATATCTCTTGATAATTCTTGTGTAATAGAAGTAGATTCTTTTCCTTCAATACCGCAAGGAATAATGTTATCAAACCATCGTAAATCTGTGTTACAGTTAAGTGCAAAACCATGACTTGTGATGCCATGACGAACTTGAATCCCGATCGCAGCAATTTTACGTTGTGACTCGACCCAAACACCTAAAAATTTAAATTATTGAAAGAAAGAAATATCTCAGGAATCTCACCAGTGTCTTCAGTTCGATCAACGGAAGAAATATTATAGTCATTAGTTAAAAGCTGAATTAGTACTTCTTCCACGCAGTTTACAAAACTTTTTACACCAACTGACGTATTGCTTACCCCATCCGTCAAATGAAGTTTTAGATGATTTAAATTGCATATAGGATATGCAACGAGTTGTCCGGGACCATGAAAAGTTATCATTCCACCTCGTTTGATTCGAACAAAATCTGCTCCTAATCCTCTTAACTCGTTTTCTTCTGCTTGCGAATACAAATACCCTCGTAATCCTACAGTATAAACTGGATCATGTTCAAATAAACAAATATAATGACTATAAAATAAAATAAAACTTTATCTAAAGCAACAAAAAAAAACAAACTTATTAAAAATTCCTTGATGTTTATAATTGTTAAGTGTTTCAAATAATTTTTCTTGAATAGAAAGACCGCTTAAATAAGGTAATCGCCCAAACCATAAAGCTTTAATAATGGACGACATTTCTTACAACAATTCTTCTTATTTACGTTTGGGAATAGGAGCAGCAGTTTCATGCAAGCGATCTTCACGTGTTCTAAAAAAATGGTAAAAATTTGAAACTAGAAAAATTAAGAAAATACCTTGATTGAAATTCTACTGAGTTAGCAGTAAAGATATTTTGCAATGTTTGATTATCAGGACCGTCTTCTTTGTACAAACTTGATTTTCGACGACTGTAAGCGTCAGCAGCTTGTAGCTCTTGGAAAGCCTAAATACAAAAATTTATCAAAATTTTATACATCATCAAATTTTTGTACCTTCTTCTCTTTATTAACGGCTTCTAAGTCAACAGCTTGAGTATATTTATAAGAAAATTCTTTTTGAGGATGCCAAGCAGCAACAGTACCGTCTTTCAAAGTAACAATGTGAAAATCACTAAAAAATGCTTCATATAATTCATTTCAGTTAAAAATTGTCTTTCTTACCTAGCGTTAAATTTAGAAGATAAAGCTCGAATAGCAGGCTTATATACCAATGAACATGAAGAAAGTAGTTTCATTGCATAACCTTTCAAATCTGAAACAATATATTGTAAACTTTTTTTAACCATGCAAAAAAACTGTTTGCTTTTTTGCTCGAACTTTCAAAAAAGTCTTAAGGCGAACGTTCTCGAGTGTTTTAATTTTAAACTTTGAATGCTCGAAATTCAATAAAAGTCGTTTTTTCTGTTTTGGAAGTAAATAATTGAAACCTCTTTTTTACTTGGTTACTTTTACCTGAATTATCATTCAAGCAATGGCTAGAAAAGCCATGTATCTTGTCTTTCTTGTTGGGGTACTCTTAGGAGTCTGTAAGTATCTATCTTGTATTTTCACAATTTATGTTTAATCTATCTTTCCTTTTTCAGCACTTTTTTCCAACTCCAGAGTTCAAGCAGCTGATGATCTGGAAGATGAAACAGTTACTGCTAACTTTGGAAAACAAAAGCATGGATCTGCTACAGATGATGAAGTTGTTCAAAGGTCTGTTCATACTTTTTATATTTTTGTGGGCACTTTCATGAAAATTTAGCTTTTTTTGCTTCATCATATATATAAGCCATAATCTGAAAAACAGCCATTCTTTTTCACGCTAATTATTTTTGCAAATTAAAAGTAAATCTATTGCCATATTAATTTAGAGAGGAAAAAGCTAGCAAACTCGATGGTCTATCTGTCGCTGAAATCAATAATCTCCGAGAAAGTGCTGAAAAACATCAATTCCAAGCTGAAGTTAATCGAATGATGAAATTGATAATCAATTCACTTTACCGTAACAACGAAATTTTCTTACGTGATTTGATCTCAAATGCTTCCGATGCTTTGGATAAAATTCGTCTTTTGTCTCTTACCAATCCTAATGTTCTCAATGATATCGAAGAACTTTCAATCCGTATTAAGGCTGATAAAGAAAATCATGCTCTTCATATTACTGATACTGGAATTGGTATGACCAAAGCTGATCTTATCAATAACCTTGGCACAATTGCTTGTTCCGGAACATCTGAATTTCTTTCCAAGCTTCTTGATACCGCTACTTCTGCTGAACAACAAGAAGTTTGTCTCTTTCTCTCATCTTTGAATATGCTTTTTAATTTTGTTTTTAGGGTTTGATATCTCAATTGGGTGTCGGATTCTGTTCTTCTTTCCTTGTTGCTGATCGTGTTGTTTTTACCACTCGTAAAATTCACGATGAACAATACATTTGGGATTCTGATTCATTAAGCTTTTCAATTGTTGAAGATCCACGTGGAAACACTCTTAAACGTGGCAGTCAAGTTACCCTTTACCTTAAGGAAGAAGCTTATGATTTCTTGGAACCTGATACTCTTAAAAAGCTTGTTCAGAAATACAGTAAATTTATCAACTTTGATATTTTCCTTTGGCAATCAAAGGTTGGTTTCTTTTGTTGATTATTATAATTTAAGGTTTCACTTTTAGACGGAGACTGTTGAAGAACCAGAAGAAAAGTCTGAGGATAGTGCTTTTGGAGAAGAAAAAGAACCAAAAACTAAGAATGTTGAAAAAACTGTTCGCGATTGGGAAAAAATCAAGTCGGTTGAACCTATCTGGATGCGCAAAGGTCACGACGTTCCTGAAGTCTTGACCGATATCGCCAGTTCATTAAAAATCTTGACCGATATCGCCAGTTCATTAAAGGAACTAATCAATTCGTCAAACGAATCTATTGCCAGTTCATTAAAGGAACTAATCAATTCGTCAAACGAATCTATTGAATTGCTGAAAAAGAAGGGCACAACTTCAATTTGGGCAAAGGTATGTCATTTAATCATAATGAGCATAAGGAATTAATTAAATAATTTCAATTTGTACTGAGCATTTATCAGTAAATATTACCGTATTGTTTATACCACTAACAAAATTAAGGTTTCCCCGATGACATTGTCTCAGTGTAATTCAACAAGAGACTTTTTGTATTCTCCCAATTATGTTCATAAATAGATCAAGAAATTTTATTTTCTTCCCATTTTTTCAAGTTGATATTGCTTATATTTCCTTAAATGAGAATTACGCTCATTGAGGATATAAAGCGATAAAAAAATAGAACTTTTCTTTTTTCCATAAAAAAATGAAAAACCTTTTATTTTGTAAATGTCGGAAATTCCTTTGGTACTTTTCATTTGCAAAAAATGATGATGATTTTTTGTACATTTTTACAAAATAAAAGGTTATTCCATTTTTTAAAGAAGACTTGGATTTAAAAGTATATGCCTATTGTTTTTTATAATAATAAATTTTGAAACAAATTTCAGCAAATTTTAACGGGCCCTGTATTTATCATAATTATGGTAATAGCTGTTCGTTGTTTTCGTCGTACCACTGCCTAAAATATTATTTATGGATATGATCCGTTGAATTATGCCAAACTGGTGCATTATTTGACCGATGTGTTATGCTTTTTGCATTACTTCGTATTTATTCACTACATTTGTTGCTGCTATTACAGTTTCATGTATTTTATTGGGTAAAAGCTGGATAGATGTTTCTAAAATTTATGCTGCATTTGTAGTTTTTCTTCAAAAAAAATTTTGGAATTCGACTTGATAAAGAATCTTTACCTGGAAAATGTTTAAAATTTATTGAACGACGTAACTGTGGGCGATTTATTGATCATATTACTGCACAATATTCACAAGCGTCAACGGCAACCCCTACTACTAACGAAAATAATAATTTTATTGATTTATCTGAAAAAAATAACGATGTAAATAAATAAAAATGAAAATTTTGCATTTAAATATCGAAAATAATTCCGTGAACGATGTACAAAATCGAAAGATTATAACCGCCGAAAGCACTTGTCTGAACTCTACAATTTTCGAAATAATATATCTATCAAAAAAGGTGGCCAAAGCACTCCTCCTACTGAAAAAACATCAGCAATGCATTTTTTCTTTAATGTTTTTTGCATGTATGCCAAAACTTAGCATCCCTCTTTCTAGCAATTTCAAATCATATATTTTTACGGTGATAACACAAAATTGGTATCATAGATATTTTGAAGTTCTATAAAGTAGATATTCAGATTCCCCGACCTCGAAAACCTATATCCCCTCCGAATTAGGAAAAAAAATAAATTGCTTTTATTTGTCATTATCATGAAATTTTAGTAACATTTACATAAAAATTACTTTAATTACAGTATTAATTTTTTTTTTAATTTTTACCATCGGGAATAAGTTTCTCCAGGGTTACTTTTAGGGTTGTTCATTTCCCGGGAAATAAAAAAAATCGTAAAAAAGTTGGCAATTTCCCGGGAAATGCCCGGGAAGAAAATTTCCCGAAATTTCGAGTTTGGCAATATCACTAATTTAATGTCCAAAAACACTAAAAACTTTTATTCTCTGTATTAAACTTTAAATTAAAGCATTCCCAGACTAATAAACTGTTTTAAAAACTGAAATTTCCATTGTTAAATAAATTAAACATAAAAAATTTCTGTTTCTATACCTAAATTTTCGGGAAATGGAATTCATTTCCCGCAAAAATCAGGAAATTTTCCGGGAATTTCCTGGGAAATGGAAATGAACAACCCTAGTTACTTTACTATATTGCCAAGTTTGAAGGAAAATTTTGGTCTGTGCCGCCCTCCTTTGAGATCTTTACATTTTCTTATAGGCTTAATATATATGTTAAAAGTTATAACTTGAGCTTCGTCAGGGTTTTTAAAAAAGTTAAAAAGTATATGCAACTAAACACGTACCTTTAAAAAACCACAATTTTTTAAATATGTTTGATATTTTTATTTTCAGATTATTCAAATGGTCGCATTGATAATTGGTCTCCTTCTTGGTTTTCAATCTGTGCTGCCTGTTGGGCAAATTTTTATTAATAGACAATTTGTTCTTATGTTATTTATTATATTTGGTTTTTTATGTATTTTGCTTTTTCAATTGTGTGACTGGGGCACAGTTGAATACTGTGAACAAATATGTAAATATATATAAAAAATTATATACGTAAATATTTTGTTCTTACTTATATGTTTTATATTTGTAGTTATAATAAAGAATAGTAAAACCAGTGTTTAATATGTTCAGAAGTCTTAACATTAATAGTAAGAATTCTATTTATTTATACAAGGTGATTGAAGAAAAAGTCCGATTTTCAAATGGCTGGCAAATGGTTTCTGTTCCATTTAAACGAAAAGTAATGGAGCAGTGATACTCAGCACCAGTTACCATTTAGTTTTTCACAAAAAATTTTTTTTTGAAAAAAGTCGAAATTTTCTAAACTTGGTTCCCCGCGTAAAACCAAAATTAAATGGTAAGCCACGCTGAGTATCACTGCTCCATTACTTTTCGTTTAAATGGAACAGAAACCGTTTGCACTGCAACGCGTTTTACACGGTTTTGCTTTCTTGTCAGAGAAAAAAAAGACAAGTAAAACAGAGAGAGAGCAGAGTTTCGAATATTTTCGAAACGCTGCTCGTTGTAGTGCATTTGCCAGCCATTTGAAAATCGGACTTTTTCTTGAATCACCCTGTATTTCATTTTTTTATCGCATTACGGTAATAATAAAAAGATGAAAAAAACTTCAACGCGTCAAAAATAAGCACGTTAACGTGCTTTTTTTGGCGAAAATACTTTTAATGCCAAAAAAGCAAACAGTTTTTTTGCATGGTTAAAAAAAGTTTACAATATATTGTTTCAGATTTGAAAGGTTATGCAATGAAACTACTTTCTTCATGTTCATTGGTATATAAGCCTGCTATTCGAGCTTTATCTTCTAAATTTAACGCTAGGTAAGAAAGACAATTTTTAACTGAAATGAATTATATGAAGCATTTTTTAGTGATTTTCACATTGTTACTTTGAAAGACGGTACTGTTGCTGCTTGGCATCCTCAAAAAGAATTTTCTTATAAATATACTCAAGCTGTTGACTTAGAAGCCGTTAATAAAGAGAAGAAGGTACAAAAATTTGATGATGTATAAAATTTTGATAAATTTTTGTATTTAGGCTTTCCAAGAGCTACAAGCTGCTGACGCTTACAGTCGTCGAAAATCAAGTTTGTACAAAGAAGACGGTCCTGATAATCAAACATTGCAAAATATCTTTACTGCTAACTCAGTAGAATTTCAATCAAGGTATTTTCTTAATTTTTCTAGTTTCAAATTTTTACCATTTTTTTAGAACACGTGAAGATCGCTTGCATGAAACTGCTGCTCCTATTCCCAAACGTAAATAAGAAGAATTGTTGTAAGAAATGTCGTCCATTATTAAAGCTTTATGGTTTGGGCGATTACCTTATTTAAGCGGTCTTTCTATTCAAGAAAAATTATTTGAAACACTTAACAATTATAAACATCAAGGAATTTTTAATAAGTTTGTTTTTTTTTGTTGCTTTAGATAAAGTTTTATTTTATTTTATAGTCATTATATTTGTTTATTTGAACATGATCCAGTTTATACTGTAGGATTACGAGGGTATTTGTATTCGCAAGCAGAAGAAAACGAGTTAAGAGGATTAGGAGCAGATTTTGTTCGAATCAAACGAGGTGGAATGATAACTTTTCATGGTCCCGGACAACTCGTTGCATATCCTATATGCAATTTAAATCATCTAAAACTTCATTTGACGGATGGGGTAAGCAATACGTCAGTTGGTGTAAAAAGTTTTGTAAACTGCGTGGAAGAAGTACTAATTCAGCTTTTAACTAATGACTATAATATTTCTTCCGTTGATCGAACTGAAGACACTGGTGAGATTCCTGAGATATTTCTTTCTTTCAATAATTTAAATTTTTAGGTGTTTGGGTCGAGTCACAACGTAAAATTGCTGCGATCGGGATTCAAGTTCGTCATGGCATCACAAGTCATGGTTTTGCACTTAACTGTAACACAGATTTACGATGGTTTGATAACATTATTCCTTGCGGTATTGAAGGAAAAGAATCTACTTCTATTACACAAGAATTATCAAGAGATATATGTGTTGAATCTGTGTTACCACATCTTTGCTCTCGATTAGAATCAGTTTTTAACTGTAGAGTTGAATTTTTAAATTGTGTCAAAAATTCAGATAAAATAATTTATTGTTAATAATCTTTGTTGTTAAGCTTATTGTTGATTTTATTAGGTTATAAATAAATTAGAATAGCTCATTTTGAATTACATATTTATCCATTTAAACATAATATAAAAAATAAATATGATTGTGTTTGCTAGTCTTAAAAGAATGTGTTGCTAAAATTGAGTTATGAATGCATTGAACATAAGCTTTTTTGAATCGTCGACCCCATGTAAGACATTTTGTTTTATTACTTTACTATTATTTATTAAAATTGTAAATTTATTTACATAATCATAATAATTTTTAAAAAAAACAATTTTTGTGGAATTTGTTATTTTCAACAAAAAGTTAATCTAATCTGGATTAAAAGATTAAATTTAAATTAGGATTCCATTCAACCATCAAATATTTATAATCAAAAATTTTTGTACTGGATTTACTACTATAGTGTCCATTACTGTTAGAAATGTAATCATAAATTTTGATAAAAAAGATTCATTATTGAACACGAACTTTTGCAGCAAAATACAGTATGATAAATCTTCTTTTGCCGCAGAATATTTTATTTATTGCAAGCCCGATCACTTGACGGATACAAAAATAATTGCAATTTAAAAAGTTACAAAAATATTAGGAAGAAATATTAGAGAAAATAAGATTAAAGTTAGTTGACAATTACAGCTTAAATTTTACAATAAATTATTAATGAAAAAAGAAAAGGAAACAATAGAATTTTACAGTATAAATTTAAGTGGAAATTTTTTTTACAGATGTTGAGCATACATGAAAAAAAAACAGAAATTTACAATGGAAAAGGTAAGAAAGAAAAAATATACAGAATTTAACTTAAACTTTTAAAGCAGATATCCCGAATTCAAAATTTTTGGAATCCGTATATTGAAGGTTCCTATAGGAAAAATACTGTTAAAATTCATGAATGCTGTTTGAATTCTGCATGAATTTAAGACTTAGTCGTTTTTCCTTCCTTCGTTGTAGGAATACTGTTAAACTGTATGAATACTGTTTGAAGATTGTTGAAGAGTTCGGCTGTGTAGGCAAATTTTTATATTTAGATAAGAAAAGAAATTACACTTTACAGATGTTTTAGCAGTTGAAAGATAAAGTTTGCGTTCAGATTAAATTGTAATTGTTTTTTTTGTATACGGCAAGTGATCGGGCTTGCAATAAATAAATAAAAACAAATAAAATATTCTGCGGCAAAAGAAGATTTATCTTACTGTATTTTGCTGCAAAAGTTCGGCGGTATAACAATAAAAGACTCATTTTTTAAGATGTAACATTTAAACATTATTATTAAAAGATGATAAATATAAAGATTATTCATTAAAGATTTTAAAAAAAAGATGTGACATTTAAAGATTTTTGAGAAAAGAAATTCTGTTTAAGATGTGACATTTAAAGATTATTTGGTAAAGATTATATTTTTAAGATGTAACTTTTTATCATGTTACTTTTAAAGATTTTTCTTTAAAGATTTTAAAAAAAAGATGTGACATTTAAAGATTTTTGTGAAAAGAATTTCTGTTAAAGATGTGACATTTAAAGATTTTTTATTAAAGATTATATTTTTAAGATGTAACTTTTTATCATGTTACTTTTAAAGATTATTCATTAAAGATTTTTAAAAAAAGATGTGACATTTAAAGATTTTTGTGAAAAGAAATTTTTTTAAAGATGTAACATTTAAAGATTTTTTACTAAAGATTGTAATTTTAAGATTCAACTTTTTTTATCATGTTACTTTTAAAGAGTTTTCATCAAATTTTTTCAGATCATGAATGCAAATACCAGTCATTTAAAGTAAATGACAGCTCTGAACTTCTTAATGAATAAAATTGACCGCAAATTGCACATTTTCTGAATCTTTAAATGTCACATCTTTTTTTTAAAATCTTTAAAGAAAAATCTTTAAAAGTAACATGATAAAAAGTTACATCTTAAAAATATAATCTTTAACAAAAAATCTTTAAATGTTACATCTTTAAAAAAAATTCTTTTCACAAAAATCTTTAAATGTCACATCTTTTTTTTAAAATCTTTAAAGAAAAATCTTTAAAAGTAACATGATAAAAAATTACATCTTAAAAATATAATCTTTACCAAAAAATCTTTAAATGTTACATCTTTAACAGAATTTCTTTTCACAAAAATCTTTAAATGTCACATCTTTTTTTTAAAATCTTTAATGAATAATCTTTAAAAGTAACATGATAAAAAGTTACATCTTAAAAATATAATCTTTACCAAATAATCTTTGAATGTTACATCTTTAACAGGATTTCTTTTAATAATAATGTTTATATGTTACATCTTAAAAAATGAGTCTTTTATTGTTTCACCGCCAAAAGTTCGTGTGTTCAATATAAATAAATCTTTTTTATCAAAATTTATGATTACATTTCTAACAGTAATGGACACTATAGTAGTAAATCCAGTACAAAAATTTTTGATTATAAATATTTGATGGTTGAATGGAATCCTAATTTAAATTTAATCTTTTAATCCAGATTAGATTAACTTTTTGTTGAAAATAACAAATTCCACAAAAATTCTTTTTAACGGAATAAAAAGTTATTTTTTCTAAAAATCCTACATTTGTAATTTTTTCTTCAAAATGCATCATATTTCCTGCTATCAAATTTAATTTTTAATATTTGATTATTTAAACTGTCCCAGTTTTCTATAAACATTCCATTATTTTTTCTAATTTATTTTTTTGTTTTACAAATTTGACATTTTCACGAAATACTGTAATTGCTTTTATATTTTATTTCCTTGTTTGATGAGTAATTTTCAGGTAATTTGCATGTTCAATAATTAATTATCCAATTCGTTAAAATACTAATATTGAGAAAATGAGTTTTGTTTTCTTCAATTTTTTCGTGAATTTATAAGTGAAGTTGAGTTCTTTTTTTTCTTTTCTCTTAACATTTATTTAAGAAGAAAGCTGACTATTATTTTAAGCAGCTGGTTTGTTTGGCTTCTTCGTGGTTATAAAGGGCTTGCCTCTTTGCATGCACTAGTGGTGGCGGCAATTTAAAAATTTTTATTGATTAGAAAGAAAAGCTAAACATGCCATAGGCTTTGACAAAAAAGCTATGTGTGACTATGGAAGGCAGCAGAGAAGTAAGTATGCCATTGCGTGTGCGCACACTTTTTTCATTGAACATTTTTTTTTCTGTTAGCTTTGAAAAATGTCTCTTTTTTGTTAGCCTCATAATAAAAAGAGTTTTTCATTCTTTTTTTCAATGGCATTTAAGAATTGAAGTGTTTATGTATGCCTAAAAATGATATGCATTATGTTAAACGTTTTATTTTGAAACATTTCTGTGTCTAAAGTTTTGACATCTGCGAATTTATTCATGCTATTTTAAATATTTTTTGTTTTATATTGTTGGATGTGGATTGTAAGGTTTTCAAAGGTCATGAGATATATTGTTGTTTTTTAAATTTTATTGCTTTTTATGTTTGCAATACTGTAATTGTGAAAAAAAGTAATTAATGTCCGAGTTAAATTTTAAGTCATTGGTTACAGTTAGCTTTCCTGGGCTGGTGAAATTCGTATTATAGTATTTTAGAAGAAGTATTTACATTATACTTCTGCTTTTAAAAAAAACAAGTTCTAGGTTGTCCTTTCAATTGTTCCATTTGGGGGTTTTTTTTCACAAAGACGTAGGAATATTTTAAACTTTTTTCAAAAACCTATTCCATGCTTGAAAATTTTGCCCCGATAAGTTTAGAGCTCATATTTTAAAAATGCAGTTTGACAAAAGTTCGATACTTGAGTTCAACAGTATGACTTTTGAAAATAACTTATTTTGTTTTTTTTCTTTCATTTTGCTGTTGTATGAAATAATAATAAGCACCTGTAAAAACAATTTTCTTGAAGTAATATACATATGTTTTATAAAAACACCTTTTTTCTCAAATGCAAAAACATAAAAACTTTAGTCATTTGTATTTTAAAGTTTTCTGAGATTTTAAATTTAACTATTGAAACACTAACTTTTAGTTTTGTTTTACAGTATCTCAAATTACAATATGACATCCATCCTTATTTGCTTATCCGATAAATTAATTCCAAAAGATCCAAAAATAACTTATTTTCCCAATTTTTTTCATGTTAAAGCTTTAATCTCGTTAGAGTTAACCAAATTTTAATTGGCTTTTTCATCTTCGTTTAAAACGCTATCTCCCGCCAAAGCTTATAGGGAATGGATACATATATGTGTGTGTTACTGAGAATGTGTCAATTCTTTGTACAATTTGCGCAACAAAAAAACAAACTGCTATCAAATGAAGGAGAAGAAAAAAGAAGGACCTTTTAAATTGTGTGAGTGGCAAAGAAACCACAAGCGGAAGCATTTTGCCCTATATTCCCTTTTTTTTCTTGCTTGACGTTGTTGCTTTATGCCTTTCGTTAATACTACTTTTTTAAAGCCCTTTTTTCCTTTTGGCATTTTTTTACACTTGCGTGTGATTTATATATTTCAACAAAAATTAAATTAATGAAAAAAAAATGAGTGAAAGGGAGGGCATATTTTCTTGAAATTAATCATTTGGCTTTAAGCTTGATGTTTCTAATTAGCATTTTTTGTGTAGATACTGCTGTCTCCTTAATTTCCAACATTTTATGTTTTAACTTTAAATTAAAGAAGAAAAAAATAAATTTTATGGCGACTGTTTTTCTCCACCGAACACTAATCTTTCTTTTTTCTTCACAAAGGGATACTGTCAGTATTATGACTTTTGAATAGAAACATTAACGATGTTTTTATATTTTTCGGAAAAGGAAAAAGAACGACGAAAAGAATGGCAGTAGCTTTCATTTTTTGTTAGCTGCTTTTCATCTCATTTTTTTATAGTCTCCAAAACTATGTTTCTTTCAATTATACCCGAACGTTACTCTCTTTTTCTTCTTCTCCTCTTTTTCTTTGAAATTGAAAATGTCGTTGTCATCATTGCTCACTTTTTTTTACTTTTAAAAATTAAATTATTGATGCTATAATTTGATTTTACTTTATTTATTTATAATATATTTTGTGCCTTATGATCTTCTTCCCCTTTTTTTCTTTGGCTTAAATATGTCTTTCAAAAATCGACAAATTTCAACCACTTTTTTCATTTTAATTTTGCTAAATTTATTTGTTATTTTTTCCAAAAATATAATAAAAATAAAATTCTAAAAAACAAAATTTTTGGAATAGAAATTTTTATTTTTATCGCAAATGGTTTACGGCTGTTTGGAAAGAAAAAATGTCAAAAATCTATTAAATTCCAAGAAAGGATATATAAGAGTAGAAACAATTTTCCTTAATTTTGTTTTATAATTTATTTTTTCTTGGACTTTTTAGTTGTGTTCACTGATTACAATTATTATTATTAAAAAAATTTCATGTTTTTTAGCCTTATTTTTATTGCTTGTTTATTTCTGTAATTTCAAAAAAGGGAAAGAGATTTTTATAAATTTGTCTATGGCGAGAAAAGATTAGGTTGCAGCAGCGGCGTCAATTGAGAGAAGAAAAAAAAATAGTAGCCATTCCAACGCTATTTTCTTATTTGTCATTCAAAGTAGAAGAAAAAAAGTTTGAGAAAAAGAAAATTCAAATATGAAACCCTCTTCAATGACTCCCTCCCCGACTCAATTGCGATGAATGAGGACCCGATTTTTTTGAGGTTAATCAAGACTTTTGTCGTTTTCATATATTTCTTTAAGAAGGCCGAATCTTTTAGCGTTTTTTTAGTATTATTTAAAAAGACGGAAATAGATGCATGAAAGAAAAACTAAAATGGACGACAGGTTGTTTGTACGTAAAAAAAAATAGAGGGGGAAAAGCGGCGGGTGATCAGGCTATTTTGGCTTTAACATTCCTTTATTCTCCCATATGTTAGCTTTTTCAAAATCTCGCCGTGTGCAGCGGAAACGACAATTTTACATTGCTTGCTGTCTTTTTTTCTTCTTTTTCTTCGGAAAAATGCCTTCAAAGTATAGTCCAAAAACTATTTTTGAAAAACACGTTGCGTGCTTCCTTACATGTGAAGAAAAAAAGAAGGTGCTTTTAGCCTTCTATGAATCCTCTTCCTTTTCTGTCATAGACTTTTTTTGTCCCTGCCAACTTCATTTTCTTTCATAAAATATTCATCATTTTTATTTTCTTCCTTCCTTCCCTTTTTTTTCTTTATCAATATTTGCGTGGTCTTTGAAAAAGAAAAGTCTAAAACAATAATTAAAAGCATTTAATAATTCTTTGATTATCATATTTTTCTTTTTTTTTCAGCAACGACAAAATTAAAGATCTATGTCGCTTTTTGCTCATTTCGCGGTGGTTTATATTGTTGCATGCTTACTCAACTTTAGCTTGGAGGTAAATTTTCTTTTTTTCTCTTTCACTTCCGCATTAAAATTGTTTTTTTTCGCTCTTTTTCTAAAATAGCCGTTTTAACGCATATATGTGAGAAAAAGAATAAATGCAATCTCTCAAACGTGTCAAATACTTATTTTTTTAGGAAACACTCTCATGTGGCACAAGTCAATTTACCGTAAACTTTGACGACCGCCCGCGTAGTTCTGAGGGTAGCCAAACAACTCATTATCATTTTCGTACATTGGATAGTATTCTCACTCGTTCAGATATTTGTGATTTTATAACAAATTACAATGACACCGCAACGGCATCATTACCAACCCCCCTTCCACATAACGGCATCGAACAGGGCGCCGTTCCTCCACCATCTTCTCATTCATCAACTTCAACCCATCATGTTGGAAGTGGTACAACAACAGAAGAAAATGTTATAACAAGATGTGAAGCATGTCAAAGATGTCCTGAAAAGATGAAAACTTTCCATGATATTATGTCGAAATGGGCAGAAGAAAAAGAACTTCTTTCATTAATAATTATTGTTCATAAATCATTAGAGGGTATGGCAAATATGGTATCAAATAACAATGTAAAATTTGTATTTTTGGAAACTTCCCCAACTGAAAAATCTCCTATAGAAGTATGTGAATTAGCGGATCAAGAAAGTGGGGATGCATTACGAAGCTTTTCAAAAACTTCCGTAAGCACAATGATATCATTTTAAAAATTGTATTTTGACATCGTTTTTTTCTTTTTTAGGTTTTATTTGTCAGCATTTCATTTATTATTCTTATGGTAATTTCATTGGCGTGGCTTGTCTTTTATTACGTTCAACGATTTCGTTATGCGCATGCAAAAGATAGAATGCAACGGCGACTTTTTAATGCTGCCAAAAAGGCATTAACAAGAATTCCAACAAAACCGGTAAAAGCAGGAGATAAAGAATTAGATGCAGATTGCCCAGTTTGTATTGATCCATATCGAGCAGGTGATATTGTTCGAATGCTTCCATGTCGTCATGTCTTTCATAAAACATGTGTTGATCCATGGCTTTTGGAGCATCGAACTTGTCCAATGTGTAAAAGTGATATCCTTAAAGCTTTTGGATATCAAGTAAATCTAAATAATAGCCGAAGAAGGGCGCAGTTTTCTGGGCAAATTAATGATCATCATGGCGGAATTCATGTTGAAAGTGATCGACTAAGTAGTAATTCAACTGCATCTGAATCAAATGCTTATCCCTATCCAGTTGTAAGTGAAATTCATGATCCCTTTAGTTTTACTCCATCTACGTCACCTCAACTCATGCAGGTATAATTTCAAAAAAAATAATCGTGTCACAGTAAAAAAATTTAATTACATTTTTTTAAAGGTCATGAATGAGATGAATGCTCGCGCTTTTTCAATTATTCCTCTTACTGTTCACAGTTCTGGCGGTGGTAATTCACAATCATCTTCGTCAAATAATGCATCTGGTGCAACAATGCCAAATGATCATTCAAATAGCAATGGACGAATTTTACGTACTGCTCCAAGTGGTTCATCAAGTCGTAAAATGCGTGGACATGTTGTAAATCTTGTACATGTTCGCTCAAGATCTTTAAGTCAATCACAAATTCCTACAAGTGCACAAAATAAAATTCGTGAAAAAGCTCATACACGAACCGATCGAAGGCCATCTGCATTAATACGTTCAAGTAATAATAATCAACAAACGGGTACCGTAACAATTGAAGTATTACCATTTGAACAAAAACCTTCAATTTCAAAAATAGAATCAATTCGTGATAAAACTGAAACATTAGTTCAAATAGATCCAACTCCAACATCCTTTATTCGAATGGCAGTTTCAGAAGAAGATATGGCAGCAAATAATCCACATATTAATCCATCAACAATAACCCGGGGACATTCTGTTAAAACTACTGGGGTGAGGCAACAAGCAAATAAAAATTTTGGCCGACGAGTTTCTGGACATCCATCAATTGGAGCCTTTCAAATGTTACCAACTGTTGATATTCGTTCAACTCCTGCAGCAGTTGTAAGCGATTCAAATGCTCAAAATCCTCGAACTGTTCCACTTTCAAGTGCAATCAGCATTGAATCTTTATAATTTTATACAGCACATTTTATTGTGCGCCTTTTTTTCTTGTTACGGTCGTCTTTTTGGATTTGCGTGTCAGCTATGATCTTTTTCTATCTCTTCTTTTTTTTTAAACCATTACAATCACTTTAATGCAAAAAAACTAGTCACATTGTTGTCTTAAACCCGTTGTTTTTAACTTGGTGAACATTTTCCTTACATAAGATCTCAATCAAAAATATTCAAATTTTTTCTTATATTTACAAATGATAGAGTTGTTAAATTTCTAAATACTACGAATTAAATAAATGTTTAGTTTTAACAAAATTCGAACAGAACAAAGTTACAAATTTAAAACAGTTGATTATTTATGAAAAAAGCGTTTCTGAAAGTATTCCAATGAAATAGTACCAAATTGTTTTATTACGAGATCAAAAAACTGATATACATTTAATATAAGCACAAGAAAATTTACAAAAACACAGAATTATTTTGGAAGCCACCAACGAAATTTTTTTTCACTGGAAGCCATGATTGCTTAAAGCCATTCCGATAATAAAATCATCTTTTTTATTATATTCTCTTTGCATATATTACATGATTGTGATCATCTTTACAGTAATCCGATTCCGTCAAATCTCTGATCACAATGCTAAGGTAGTAAGTTAAAAGTTTACTATTACGATACTACAAATTCATTTATTTTTATTCATAACCATTTATGCATTTAAAAATGCAATGCCGAAACAGCCTTAGGGACTTGAGGAAAGCGGTACTTCTTCAGTTTATCCCCTACATTTTTCATTCACAAAAGCAACCGCTCAGCCCACCCCCCCCCCCCCGTTTAAATTCACAGTTTTAAAAAAACTTAATAATTTTATGCAAATTTTAGATGAAAAATGCAAGGGGGGGGGGGGGGGGGTAAACTGAAGAAGTGCCGGGAAAGCATCTAAGCCCTTTAAGCCAAAAATAGGTACAAAATTGAATTCATACCAAACCACACCGAAATTTTTTAACATTGAAATGAAAAAAGTTCAAACGGTTGTAGCCATTTTTTCAGTTGACATCAAATTAGCCCGAAACTTTGCCAATATATTCTCCAAGGTGTTGTCTATAGCTTTAGCTTTCACTCAAATAGATTGGAAGCATAGTCGTAAAATTATAACTAATAAAAGATGCGCCATCAAGTTTTTAAATAAATTAAATTTTGCATCCTTATTTTGGAATTTGTATAATTTGGTTGGGATTTTTTTTGTCGTTTTCCTGATGGCCACATCAAAATTTTTAGTTTTATTCTAATCATTTTGAAGTAATACGGTTGCTGAGTTCGAGCCGAAGAAAACACTTTTTCATTCTTGATTCCAACTTCTCCTTTAGCGGTTCCGATGTGTATATATATTAGGTAAACTGGACAATTTTGAAAGTCCCATCCCATTAC
Source organism: Panagrolaimus superbus (assembly GCA_964035985.1). Classification (NCBI taxonomy): domain Eukaryota; kingdom Metazoa; phylum Nematoda; class Chromadorea; order Rhabditida; family Panagrolaimidae; genus Panagrolaimus; species Panagrolaimus superbus. The sequence continues at coordinate 10,495,046 of OZ038356.1, forward strand.
TTTACACCCATTTTCGGCCCTATAAAAACCAATAATAGAACTTCAACTATAACGACATATCTAATTGGAAAGGATAACATTTTGTATGCTACCAGCATAAGGTAATCTCAAAAAAAACACTGAGCAACATGTTCACTCTATTCAAAATAACAAGGAAGAATATGACAAAAGCACATTTAGGTTTCAAAGTCCCGGGATTTTATGGAATCTCATATCAATTTTTATCAATTCCAGCAACGCTGTGTAAATGTTGAAATTACTGTATTATTGCGCTTCACCGAGCACATCAAAAAATTTGATTTTTTTATCTTTAAAAACAAAGCAATTATGAATACTTTTATTTTACATTTCTTCCACACATATAATAATATATTCACATGAGAAAACTAACTAACGACCTTTCAATTGCTTTTTGAATTCATCTTTGAATGTATTGGAAAATATACCAATTCGACGAGAAATTGTTGAATCTTCTATTGCAGAACGAGTTCGAAATAAGCCAGAAACGAAAAGTCGAGCAGCTTGTCGCATCAGAGTTGAATCTGCCATCTAAAAAGTATAAGTTTAGAAAAAACGAAAATTAAATATTTAAAGACTTACTTGTTGAACAACTTTTTCATTGTTTAGAAAAAATCTAATAAAGCGATGAGGCATTATGAAAGAATATGTACAATAATAAAAAGATAAGACTAGCTTAATTAAAATAAGTTGAGTGAAAAGCTCGAGATAAACTTGCGTAATAAATTAAGTACAGATAATTTTGGCTCGGTAAAAAATCATTCGCTCTAAGACACTTTAATAAAAAATTTAAAGAATGTTTAAACTTTTACCTTTGAAGATTCAAGAAAGGTAAATAAAAACAAAAGATAGAATTTAATTGTTTTTGCACAGAAAAGTATGATTTAAACTTTTTAAATTAATATTACAAATCAATACTCTGACATCTTTGGTATTTTGTAAACCAAAAACATTCATAAATAACAACAACAATGACACAGAGACACGCTTGGAAGAAAACGGTTAACAAATGTGATTCATTTCTTCGCTTTTGTGCTTTTACTTTTACCGTAAAATACTATTCATCGTCATATTTATTTTTGCCTTTTTTGTATGCATTACGCAGCTCTTTTTTTGATTCTTCTTTTACCTGCTAATACATTTTTTTCTGTTTTTTACTAACTTTTAAAACTTATATTTTTTTACTGTATATGGCTCAAAATTGTATTGAATGTGAAATAGAAACAACTATAAATTGGTTGCGGATTTGCCGCTCTTGTGAAAGTTATAAAAAGGTTTTATATTGCTTTCTTTAATGTTTTATAGGTTTTTTACAGTCAATTTTAGAGAGTGATAATATGTGCAAATTGTGCACTCGACAAACATCGTACACATTTTCTTGAAAAATTTTATGCTCAAAGGGAAACAAAAATATTAAAAACAAAACAAAATTGGAAAAAACATCTTCAAAATTTTTTTACTCGTTCTACAGAAGGCTGTCAAAGATTGTTTTTTAAACAAAAACAACATTCGCCTCCAAAGCCCATGCAAATGCTACCTCCATTCTTTAATCAACCGTGTTGTATAAAATCAAAAATGAAAATTATTTCTCAAAGCTATGTTAATGTTAAAAATTCTAAATTGAATGTGTCTTCTGGGATTTTTTATACTTCAGTATATTGAATAAAAAAAGAGAGATTTATTTTTCTTTTACATAGCAATGGATGAAAGAAGTATGCCATTTTCTCGTTTTCTGTTTTAGGGCTTTTTTTGTTCATTTGCGTGCCGAAATGGAATTTGTCGATAAAAAAATGAAGAACAAAAAATCCATTTAAGCAAAAGTAAAAAAAAACAATTTAACAACTGCAAACCCCTCGTTTTTTATAATTTCCTAACATTTTTTTGCATAAAGCTTTTATAAATCTGTAAACTTTAAATAAAGTCATTTCCTTTTCTTCGAAGAAAATCAAATGTAAAGAAAATGGCATCGAAAGAAAAAAAATTAGGCATTTTGCAGTCAGTCACTTTTGAAAAAAAAAACTTTTTCCACAATTTTATTACCAAGGTAACAATGCTTCATTGAATCTCAAAATTGCTTTTTTATTGATATTTAAAAAAAAGTCATGGGGTAAGGAAAATTGTAGTTAAAAACTGGATTTTTGCATAAAATATAATTTGAAATCTAGGTATTACAGTAATTAAATCCATCAAATGCGATTTTTAGTTTAAAGATTTGATACGGCTGCAAATTTGAAAGTTATTATCAGTTTGCCGTTTACTTTTTTCTTTCTTCGTTTTTTTTCTCTCAAAATGAAACAAAATTTGGAAATTTTAATGGTATTGATTGGTTAGTTTTCAACTATGTCGCGTGCAACACTGACAAGCAGCAGCAACAAAGAAAGTTAGAAAACCTATCGCTCAGCTGTTGTCTTTCTTCTTTCCCCCTCTTCTCTCTTTCATTTTCCTCTTATACTACTTCTTACTCAGAAGCGGCATCTTCTCTTCTCTTCTTTCTTTTTTTCTTTCTTTCCTTTTTTTTATTGATGTTATTGTACAATTGAATATTGGTTACGGCAGAACATTTTAAAAGTTTTTTTTTTCATTTTCTGTCATGTGTGTTAGTTACTCTCCTATTTGCCCCCTTTTAATTTTTTTTCCTCGTATGTTTGTCCTGTCGCCCCCGGAATAAGGCAACATTTATAATCGAAGCGAAGCCCCGCAACCCGACACACGACTGACAAAGTTCTTTCTATGTGAATTCTTTTTTTTTTTGCATATTATTTCCTCGAGCTTTTTCGGTGGAAACACACTTTGATGGAAAATCAATGTGTAAAAGAAAAATAATATGTTCAAGAAAAACACAAAAAACGGCCATGACGGCCAAACTAAGTGTTGCAGCACCACAACAACATTAGCGCATTGCTTCCCCCCCCCCCCCCTCCCATGTATCGTAGCAACAAAAAATATAAAATGAAAAACGAATTTTCACAAAAAGAAAAAAGTTGATAGCATTTTTACAGACATATTAAACTGACAGAAAGAAAGCATGTTTCTAAAAAGCTTTTAAACTGACAACATTGATTGAAACCAAGTGTGCAAGAAAAAGAAAACGTTTGCAAAGATATATCATTATTTTGTCTAAAATTTTACAACCATTAAGTTTCTTTAAACAAAACATAAAGCAAAGAAGAAGAAAAAATTTGTGAAATTTACGCCGTGTAAATTTAGCAATAGCAAAGCTGTTAAAGAACGTTTTCAGCAGTGCATTCAAAGTTTATTGGCATCAAAATATTGTCTTTATAATTATAAAACTGTATTATTTATGGAAATTTTTCATGCATAATATATTTTGACATTTTCGACTGATTTTTTTTTCTAAGTCATATTATCTCTTTTTTTTCAAGTGACTATATCCAATATTAGGTCATTTTAATAAAAGTGTACTGTCATTAATGTTAAATAATATTCGAATAAATGTTTAATGCTTAATAATAGATTTTTTACTATTATGGTTGTTAAATTTTTATATATATCTCTTTACATTTTTGACTCAAATAAACACGTGGCTATTTTGAAAAAATAAAATGAGAAAAAATGGAAAATAGAGGAGCGCGAAGCAACATCATCATCATCATCACTACTACACGAAAGAAAGAAAGAGGCAGCAGCAGCAGTAACAGCAACAACGCGCGCTCACAACCATTTTTCCATCTCCCCATAATAGAATGAAAATAGCCCGCCTTTCTGTCAATACTTTAGTTGCTCGAGCACTTTGCGGAAATAAACTCCGCCTCCAATGTCGTAAACATAGAATGCCGAATAATAATGAAATGAAAGATGCACATTCATCGCCGCGTCCATATAAATAGGACGAAGACGAGTCAGCCCGTTTCAGTTCCCGACCGGCGGTCCGGTCAGTCAGGAACAGCAGTTTGAGTCAGGCTTTTGGCGTTAAACTTAACAGAGCGCATAACGATAATCCATAGAATATATGGCATTTTGAAGTGCCATTAAATTTTGTAAAAATATACTGTATTTTAAATATAGTTTGTGTTTACTGTACAAATACAAACAGAAAAGTACTGTGCTTAAACCACACCTAATTTTGAAGTTGTTAAAGCTGTAAGATATTTTTACGGAACATATCGAAGAAGCTGTAAAGTGTCATAAAGCTTCAGAAGGTTGAAAAGCTGCTGTCATCTAAAAAAAAGGATATCGTAATTGCCTCTAATAAGTATTAACTTTAGAACTGTTTATTCGATCTTGTATAATACTATATTTATAAAAGTCTTAAAATGACTGAAGATAAACTTATTCAGGAAACCGCTCCGTTATTCGAAGCATCGCCTCAATCGTCAAAGTTAATACCCCACCAAAGAAACCACAGTGAACTGTCGAATCTATCGCAGTCACTGAGGGACAATAAATCAGATAATTTTGAATTTTACTATGGGATCATTGATCAACAAGCTATGCAGTCTACTTCAATTACGGATTCAAAAGCTTGCAAGAAACGCGATTCAACCTGCAGCATTCGTCACGGCTTCATAGCTAAGAAGCATTTACATAAAAAACAATGGTAAGTCACTTTATCTTTTTTTTTTTCAAGTGACTATATTCAATATTCACATTGGCTACAAAGAATGACCCCTTTATTTCTTTTTGTCAATTGATGACAAAACAATTGATTGCCAATAATAATCTAAAAAGTTTCCCTTTGCGAGTACATTTGCACTCATTTTTCGAATACCCCTTTTAGTAGGCGTGGCACTCTTGAAAGGAAAGACACACAAAAAAGTGAGAGCAACCTGCCGACCTACTGCAGCAGCCTGCAAGATTTCGCAATAAAAAAAGCGCTATAAAAAGGAACCAAGCCAGTCAGTTATATTTTTTTGTCGTCGTTAACGGTGCGTTTTTTTCTATTTCTTTTGAAATAATGCATTTTTCTTTAAAAACTTTCGATAATAAACTTTTTGCTAAAAAGAAAAATTCTTACAAAAAGTATTCTAGAGTTCCAGCTTGGCAACGCATTCAAAGCGCTAAAAAATCTTTTGGCAATTCTAATGCAACTTTTGATTGTTTTAGTAATGGAACCATATCTCGTGCTACAACTCAACGAATTCTCTGTCCAGATGCTCCAAGAAATACTACCTCATTTTTGATCAAGGATATGGAAGAAAGACAATGCCGTGATGGTAGCCCTCCAACTCCATCGGTAAGTCCTACATCCAGGGCTCGATGCTGTTCAACCTCTGTTTCTGATCTTTCAACCAGTAATGAATGTCCAATTGCAAAATTATTACCTCATGCAGAAGATAATGAAACAGCTGATGATTATTATGATATGGTTGATACACTTAGCTGGGAAAGATTAGATGGCTTAACTCGTGATGAAATAAATCGTCAACTTATTCATGTCGAAGAACATAATAAAGATCTCATCTTTCATTTTACTAAATTACGTGAAGAAAATGACAACCTTCGACAATTGCTCAAAGCCAATGGTATTGATCTTCCTCAAGCAGCAGCAGCATCCAGTTAGTAAGAATTTTATCAGCCACTTTACATCTGCCAAAAATGAATGATCTGAATTTTTCACTTTGATTTCATAACCCAGAGTTTTAATTGTTTTTTTGTTTTTAGTTATTTAATTGTTAGTTTTTTATGTATTTTAAATTTATGATAAAAAAAAGAATTCTATTATTTATATATATATATTGTGTTTTTGCAAAATAATTTTATGGAGGTTATACAGTACCCTGTAAAAAATATAACATTTACACAGCTTTTTTTTGCGCCAAAAGAGATTAATCTTTTTTGCTTGATAAACATCCGGTTGATTTTCTTTTTTGGTTAATTCGTGACACAGATTCTATTGTTGTGATTTACAGAAATTATCATAAACTAATTTTCTGGATTACTTTATGATACAGAAGTTTACAATTTCGAAATTAAAGGGAAAAATTCTGTAAGTGTTCATATTCATACATACAAGTCCATCAAAATACATTTATTCATTTATTGTATCTCTTTCACAATAATAAAAACCTTATACTACTTTACTTTTACAATAACCTAAAGACGCCACCAACTCATTCCATAGCGAACTTGAGCATAACTAGGCCAAGATTCAGTTTGTCCAACTCCAGCAGCAGCAAGATCACGATCATAGACATGACGGGAAACAGCTTCGCGAACACTTGAACCATCAAGTTTATGAATAGCACGTTCAAGTTCTTCTAATTGTGTAGCTTTGCCAGTATTCAAAACATCCCGACCAAGACGATCGGCAAAACGAGTAGAGTCATCAGCAATTGAAAGGACTTCAGCTTTGAGCTTATTTTTGGCACGATCAACTTCATGATCAGTTACAGATGTTGCAAGATACTTCCATTCATGTTGAACGCCACGAGCAATTTCAAGGACATTTTCCATATTGTCGCCATCAGCTGTGAATTGAAAACCAAATAGACCAGTGTTATTGTAATTAATAGAGAATGATTGATAGCTTTTAAGAGCAGGAAGAATACTAAGTTTTTGAATAATTTTTAAAGGAGCATTGGTTGTTACACTTTGCGTATTTTCCCATCCGCTAACAAGAGTTGAAGCAAGTTGAAGAGGAAGAGCATCAGGATTTGAATTAGTAACACCTTCTACCGCAAAAGCTCCATAAACAAATGGATAGGTATCGTCACGGTAACGGAATTCAGAACCAGTAAAACGAACATTTTCATTTTGAGAAATTTTACGATCATAATTGTTGCTAATATCACCGAAATATTTATCCCCAAGGCTTGCAAGTTGATCATGGCTTACACCACCAACACCAGCAAGAACCATACGAACTGGTTTGTAATGGTCTTCAACGTAGTTAAGTAAATCTTGACGAGTAATATTTCTAAAGTATCAAAATAGATATTTTCAATTTATACAAATAAAAACATACTCAAGTGCTCGGATATTTCCAAGAGGAGAAAGGCTGAATGGAGTACCTTGGAATGCAGTAGCATGCAAATTATCAAGGACGATATCATTGACATTGCCTTCCGCTTCTTGGAGCCTGCGAATAAGTACTTGACGTTCAGCATCAATAGCAGAATCATCGAATTTGCTGCTACGTACAGCATTTGCAAGAATATCGACAACTGTAATAAGGTTATTAATCATACAAAAGATAAACAAAAGCACAAACCTTTTTCAACTTCCCCATTAGGAACTTGAACAAAGTAAGCTGTATGTTCGCGTGAAGTGTAAGAATTAAGACGGGCACCAAGTTTAGCTAAATCAAGTTCAAGCTGAGAACGGTTACGAGAAGATGAACCCTAGAAACATTAAGTTTTTATAATTTAGTTTTTAAAAGCACGAACATGATAGACGAGATGTTCAGCAAAAGAAGAAATACCATTATTCTCTCCATTTTCATAACGCGATCCAGCATCAATCCAAACACCAATCTATAAACCAGAACATTTAATTACATGGTGTTCATAAATAATGCTTACTGTTGTTAATGGACGATTATTTTCAACACTTGCAACACGGAATCCATTCTTCAATTCGGTTAATGAAGCTTTGTTGGAAGTTGCAAGAACATCTTGAGCACTTGCAGCAATAGCACTCTTAAATAAAATAAGTATGAAATAATTACAAACAATTTTTTTTAAAAACTTACAGCATGACGAATTTGGCTCAACGGTTTCAAACCAGACGCAAAGCGAAGAGCCATGGTTTTCCCTGCAAATAAAAACGGATTATTAAAATTTAAAAAACTTATTTAAAAAAGAAAGAAGCTTGAACACCACCGCTTGATGCAAAACTCGGTGAAAATGCAATTCACTTGTCAACAATGAATTCGCTTCAAGACTCAAATGTTTTTTCAATTTTATTTTGAGTGTTGAACAAAATTTCTGATAAAAAATTAACAGTAGAACTTTATAAATAATCAATTTTTGTCTTTTTTTTACTTTTTGTAATTAAAAATTTTATAGCTACAGCTTTATTACATCACATCATAAGTATTACTAATACAACATACATATAACTTAATTTATGGCGATGCATTTTTTGACTTTGTTACAAGTGCAAATTTATAAAATACACATAGGAAAAAAATAAGCAGAGATCTATATGAATGAGAGACAAGCTCATATATATATATATGAAAGCATAGAAAAAAATATGGTAATTTAGGCAAAATTATGGTTGGTAGGCGTAATCTGCTTTATTATGAAGCACTAATCTGTTATCCACAAAATAAAAGCTATCTGAACGGGTTTCAAATGGTGCGTCGATCATTTCTTGAACTAAAAAATGGGTGTGATTACTGATTCTGAATAATTTCAATGTCCTTACTAAGATCTTCTGGTAATTCAGGGATATTGTAAATATGTTCACATGTATTGTGAGAATTTGGAATACAAAATCCAAAATCAAAGTCAAAACTTTTAAGTAAACGATCTTTAAAAAAATGACGTTCAATCATCCGAAATTTGTTAATTGGTTGATCTCCAACTGTGAATTCAACGGAAGCTCCAATATTTTTAAGTTTAAGGAAATATGATTTAAAAATATAACGGACATATCTGGGATTTTTTCTTTTTCCATCTGAATGCTCTTCATCTTCAACATCTTCTTCACCTTCCTCTTCGGATTCTTCATTTTCTAAATTAACGGTTGTAAGGCTTTTATTGGGCAAAGCTATATCTCTAACCTGGTTTTCCAAGTTCCAGTAACACTGTACCAGAATCCATATCACGAATTTTATATTTAACAAATTCTATATCATAAGCATTACCATTAAATAAATAATCTAAAAGATTTGTTTAAAAACTAAAATATAACAAAATTTGGCAACCTTTTGTATAGGTTGTTAATCGTAAAACATCTTCAGGAGCAATAAAGTCTTTCTTTTTTAATTCTTCTTCAGTAACAGGTGCAAGCTTTTTAGCATTTTTTTGTTGCTTTGGCGGCTGCTTGGTTGTTGCTGGTGGCTCCATTCTTAAACACGTAATTATATTTTTTTATCAATACTTTTCAGATTTTTATAAAAATTAAATTGTATTGTCACGAAATAATAAAAGATATTGAATGGGCACAATCCGATAGTGACATCAAATGTTGCCATAACGACGACTTTCTAAAGATAGGTTGTATTCTGGAAGTCTTCATTTTATGGCAAACACTACAAAATAATATTGTTTTTTACATTTTTTTTGCCTTTGACAGAATTAAAAGCTATTTTAAATATAAATTATTTAAAATTAATAGAAAAAGGGGTTTTAAAAAAAAAAGCTAAACAGACGAGTGACATTCAATAAAAAGTCTCTTTCTTTTAATTTTCTAACATTTTATTTATTTTTTAAACACAAAAGCGTTTAAAATGGCAAAAAAGCCTCAGCTTAAGATTATTAAAAGACTTGAAAAGAAAAAGAAGCAATTTTATTTGGTTTATTTTAGTTACTTAATCCATATGTCCAAGATGTTCGCCATCTTTTTATTCAATGGCGTAACGCCAACTCTAGGAAAAAAAAAAGAATGCTTGTTTGGCAATGGCACTTTTGTACTATAGTACTATGTTTGGCAATGGCACTTTTGTACTATAGTACTATGTTCTTCATTTTCTTCTTAACATTCATGAATTTACAGTAATTGTTGAAACAATCTCGGTCCTGAGACACTATAAATAAAGAGTGCAAAGCTGTAAAAAAAGTAAAAACGGTAGCAACGTATTTTAATTAAAGACTAAAAAATTACACAACAAACTTTATTAATAAGATCACAAAAAAACAAAGTAATTTTTTACAATTTATACAACATCTTTTTTTTTAAATGGCTATAAATGGATTATAGAATAACATATGAATTGGTCATATCCCTGGTGACATCTTGTTCACATTCAGAATCAGTATTTGAAACAGAAGTTCCACTTAATTCATCATCAAATGGGTCTGGAGCCACATTCATTGAAGGCCTCAATGTTATTGGAAGTCGAGTATCTGTGATTCTTAAATTACTATCAGGAATTTGTTCCCAAATTTGTTCAATTGGAATTATCATAACTTTGAATTTAAGGCATCCAATTTGTATTACTGTATCATTTGTAATATTTATTCTCATCATTCTGTTACCAATAAATTTTGCATTTCGGTAATTTTTTACACAAGGACATATGTTTTCTAAAGTTGCAGTTGTTGATACACCACCATAGAGATATTTGTCGATTACAGTATACCCAAGTGGTTTTACGTATACACAACACTATAAAATTATATTGTTAATACCGTAATTCCGAGTCTAAGAAAAAATCTTACATTTGATCGATCGTATACAATACTGCAATGTTTTTTACGAATAAAATTACAATTTGGGGCAAGAATGCTAAGATTAATTGTATCATCTTTTGTATTACCAATATTACACGTCGGATAATATATAGGAATTGTTGCAAAAGAATGATATGGGCTTATAATAAATAATGAACCAATGATTGGCAATGATGGAATGACGAATCCTAAAAGAACAAATTAGTTTTTTTAGAATAAAGTTTTTTTGCATTACTTTTATCTAAAACATATTCTCCAACATTGGCATCATCAACGCTCTTCCTTAAATCAATTTTATCAGCTTTAATAATCCCAAAATTTGGCTTCCAAAATTCATAACATTTTTTCTGAACTTTTTCATACTCCGAAACAGCAGACATAACATGGTTATAATTAATTACACCTTCTTCTCCAATAATTGGAAATTTAAAGTTAGAAATTATTAAATTTTGTTGTTCTTGATAATTTGAAAAATATGCAAGAACTTGTTCATTATATGCCATCCTTGAAATAATAAAAAATGTGCCATCAAGTTGAGGTGCCATTAAATATAGAAAATGTCCAACTTTTCGGCATTGTAATTTCATTAATTTTGTGAAATCAAATGATGAAACTTTTGGTTCTTTTCGAACGACAGGTATTGACTGTATTGCTCGAGAAGGTTTAATTCTTTTTTCTTGATAACTTTGTTGGACAGGACCAATCAATGGTGGAGGTAAAGAAATACTTCGGAAGAATTTTGAACGAGTATTAGACTTTGCAATTTTTGAACTAATTTTAATAATTTTACCCATTGATTTTGATCGCTTTTTAATTACTGGAACCAATCTTGGCGCGGAGGTTGCAGAAATATTATCTTTTGCGCCTTTTCTCTTCTTCTTTTTAGGCTTTTTATTCTTCTTTACTTTCTTTTTTATAACACGTGCTGATTTTACTTTATGTTTCTTTGATTTACATTTTAATTTTTGCTGTTGCTTTGCCTCAGATATCATTGCTTCAAGTTGTTTTTGTGGAACATTTTGTGGAATAAGTTTAGGCATCTTAAATTCATCTTCAAGCATTTCTGATTCAACTTCAGGGGTGTCGAAATTTATTTCATTATTTCCCAACTTCATTTCAGTCTTATTTTTTCCATTTTCTGGAGATTTAACATCTTTAAAAGTTTCCACAATTCTGGATTCTGTCATTCCTTTCACAGATCCTTTTCGACTTCTACCTCTTTTTCGCCGTCCACCACGTCGAACGGCAGGTGTAATTGTTACAGGAATGTTTTCACCGCGTTTGGCTGCTTCAGCAATCAATTTTTCTTCCTCTTCTTTTCTCGCTTTTGCTGCTTCTTGTTTAGCTTTTCGAAGTGCTCGACGATATGCTGGCGTTTCAATAATAACAACTTCACTATCACTTTCACTTTCTTGTTTAGATTTTTGATTCTTGTCAGCGCTAACACTTTGTTTTCTTTCAATTATCGAAATATCTGGAGTTAACTTTTCTTTTGGAACTTTTTTCATTTGCTTCATTTTTATATTATTCAATTTTTTCATCAAATCTTCAGAATTTTCTTTTTTGAATCCCTGCTGTTCTTTTGATTTCACTGCACAAATTTCGTCTTTCTTTTCTTTCATCTTTCTTTTCACAGGTTTTCTTTCTTTTTCTTTTGTTTTCACTTTTTTTACCTTCTGTTTTTCAATTTTGTCTGTCATTGTTCCAGTGGAATAAAAATCACATCCAGCATCTGAATCATATTCTGATTCAATACCAGATGAATTTTGTATAATTATTCCATTTTCAGATGCACGTGTTGTATCCTCAGATTTTTCTTCATCCTCCAGAGATAAAATTCTTGTAAAGCTTTCAGGAGCTTCTGATGCTACTGTATTATATGCTTCTTCAAACATATGGCAATTTAATGGCGGCAATAATTTTTTAAATAATCCAACAATTTGATTGCCATCTGTGTAATATTCCACAAAATATTTTATCCGTCTATATATTTTTATTGGAAAACAAAATTGTCCATTAAAAAGTTCAGCAACACCAAGTAATTCCATTGATGGGGGAGTTTTTTCAACATCCATAAATTCTTGGAATAATTCTTCTCTGATTGATTCTTGATTTTCATCAATTATGGGATTTTCAAAGTTAGTTTCAATAATTGGTAGTACCTCATTTTCCACGGCAACTGACGAACCGATTTCTGGTATTTCAACGTCCATATCTTCAATGGATTCTTTAGCTTTCAATAAAAATGGATATTTTTCCATTATTTCTCTTGCTGCTTCTTCAGCTATGCTTGTTTGGGTTTCACTGCAAAAAATTTAATAAATAAATATTTATTTTTATGCAAAAAAAATATTACTCTTCTGGATAATATAAATCTTCTACGGGGACATGTATCATATCTGTACTATCTCTTTCAAGGCCATCTGAACCAAAGTATGAAGCTTTTGCATTCATTAATTCAGAAGGATAAAATCCATTTTTTGCAACATATCTTTTTGGATTTAAACATTCATAAAATGGTTTTGAGGATACTGTAGCTAGATCATTACTTTCATCGACAACTTCAAAAGTTGATGTTTCCGCCGGTGTTAATTCCATAAATTTTGCTTCCGTTATAATATCTTCATCTGAACTATCAGATTGTGATGTCTCTCTATCTTTGAATACTAATTTATGGCTAAAATGAAAGGTTTTCTTTAAAACTCTGTTAAATATTTAACAAACTGCTTAATAAATTTCCAATCAATTACTGGTGGAACATCCCCACCAGATATTTTTTCTTCTCCTTTTTTCGATGGTTCTTTTTTGACTTTTCTGATAAATTCTTTCCATGTTTTTTGTGGATTTACTTTTGCTCTGCATTTATTCCAATAATGCATCCGCTTTGAAATTCCTGTTGTATTTAAAACAAATCGATCCTAAAACGATTACATTATTTTGGTGAATGTCTTGTTAACTTCTTCTTACAATTCCAATTTCTCCATGAAGTGGACACATCCAAAATTCATTAAATACTTCTGTCATTGGTGATTCTAAACAATGAAGATGAAATTTTGCAGGGCAATAATCGCATTCAATTGCTGGTGAATTTTGTGATGGACGTCTGCAAAATTATTTTAGAAATTTTTTAAAAAGTAATTTAAATTACTACTTTTTGCATGAATAACAAACTGAATCTTTTGAACAAGCTAATTTGCGTGGAATATGTTCCATGTAGGGCATATCAACCAAATGATCAAGCACATCCTTTGGCATAATAAAACCTTTTGGATTTGCTAATCCGGAAAGAACATCAAATGCTTTAGAAAGCGTCATTTCTTCATCTGGAATTTTCTTTAAAGTTTCTTCAACAGTGCTTATATATCTTTCTTCTTCCTATAAAAATTTGATCAATGACCGAAAGAATTTCGCTTCAATTAATCTTACATCAAAAGGAAGAACTTTTGCAACTCTTTTTGGCTTTTTTAAAATATTTTGTTCATATCGACATCTTTTACAATACCATGGCTCATATGGGCGTTTTTTGGAGGGCATTGCAGATTCAATGCAAGAAGTATGAAAAGATGCTGGACATCTTGCACATGATATTAACTCTTCTCCCATTTCCTAAATGTATAAAAGTATTTCACTAAAATTTGATCACTATGTAACATACATCACAAACAATGCATTCATTAACATTACGGCATCGGGGTTTTGATTTTACGTATTCTGCTCGAACCACTTTATAATTCTCTTTTTTAAATGCAGGATCTTTCATCTCTTTAATCTCCTAAACAGTTTATTTTTTTTCTCTATAAATCGTTTTTTTTCTTCTTCTTATTACTTACATCTTCAATACCAAACTCATCATAATATCGAACTTTATATTTCTTTTTTAAATTTTCACCATAAATAATATACTGATGATCTTCATCTGAATCATCACTATACTCATCATCAGTAATTTCTTCATTTTCATCTTCACTATCATTATTTTTCTTCCTTTTTGGTTTCTTCTTAATTTTTCTTTGTTCATCACTTGATCCAATAAGTGAATCAACAGAAAGTCTTCTTTCTAATGGTTTCTTTTTATCCATATCTTTTGAAGATGGACGTATTTCTTTTCTTTTAGACCGAGTTTTTGGGCCATTTTCAGCTAATTCAGCTTTTGCTTTAGCTCTTGAAACTGGTGCCATTTGTTGGAAATAAAAATAAATAAACAAATTTTTAATTTTACATTCAAATATGCAGTTTGCAATATAAATAAATTTATTTCTAGACAATAATCTGCTCTTAGTTGCGCTTGTTTCAAAAAAGATAGTTCACTTTATGCCAAATGTGACACAAAAAATGTTATTTAAATATGTGCCATGTTATTGAATAAATAATAAATTTTTTAAATAAAAACATTTACAAAAAAATTTCTTTAAGTTTATTAATCCAACGGTTGGGTCCAAAATTAAACAATCATCTGAAATGCAAAAATTGAGGGATGATTTTTGAAAAGTGTATTGATATAATGATTAAAAATGTTGCTGAATTTCAAAAAAGTTAAGGTAAATCAATAGGAGTAGTGTAAATGAATCAAAATTTTCTTTTACGGAAGCGGAAACGGAAGTGAAGAAAAGGGCGGAATTCCGTATTCTACAAAAGCAGTTTATAAAAGTTTTAAAACTTTTTTTGGTGCCTTAAAAAATGTTAAGCCTTTTGCGGACAAATAAAAGTCATTTTAGGATCTTTATCTTTACTTTTTTTTGTCGCGCACCTTTTTTGGCTTTTCACAAGCAAACTTTTCTCAAAAATATTTATGAAAAACAACCATTAAATTAACGGAATTCTGCCGCTTTTTTTACGGAAGCGGAAGTGAAAAAGGGCGGAATTCCGCACATCCCTGATGGCAAAGTTTTTTGTTGTTTTCGGACAAGGACGTATCCAGAAAAAATTTCAGGGGGCCACACCTTTGATCTTTTTGCCCCCGTCAACACAAAGGCACTGACCCCTAGCGCGCCCCCCCCCCCCCTTAAATACGGCGTTGTTTTCGAATTTCCCGAAGCTTTTTGACAACAATGCTTTTTTTGAACAAGGCATGTTATCTCTTAAAAGAAAAATGAATGGTAACATATTTTTGTATTGTCAGTGGAAAAAACACAGCGCTATTATTATCATAGAAAAAGATCTAATGTTCATGATGTAATAATAAGTGTTCAGTGTCTTATTTCTTTGCATTAACTGTTTTAAAGCAACTGAAATCATTTGATAAAGCATTTTATTTTGGACAGTTTTTTCAGGTAATTGAATTGTTTTTTTTTTTAATTTAGCGTTGATGAGGAACACAATTAAAGGAGGCGGACGCCTTACTTTTTTCGTTTTTTTTGAATGGATGATCCTGACGATCAGGCAAAAAACAATAGAAATTTCATTTGTCCGCCTCCTCTAAAAAAGAAAAACAATTTTACAAAGCTTTTTCTTTATAATTCGTACTTTTTTAATAAAGGAAAATTAAAAAGTATATTTGGTGACTCTTTAATCATCATTGACCGTTTCTTTGTAAGTATTTTTACAGATTAAAATAATAATATGACCTTTTCTATTTCTTTTTTTTTTCAAAATTTTTCGGTGCTATTCTTTTTTATTTCAACACATTTTTCGTCCGCATAGGCTATGGCACAGCAATTGACATTTAAAGTTATCCCCGCTCTTTCGAAATTTTTAGATTTTTTGTAAATGTGCTAAAACAGCATTTTGTAAATACAGGGTGCTTCAAGAAATTCCTCGAAACTTTTTTTTTCGAAAGTTTTTTCCTTTTGTTCTTCCTTTGTCAAAAAATTTTCGAAAAAAAACGTTGAGAGAATTTCTTGAAACACCCTGTAATTTACTTTTTAAAAACGTATCTATTTATATTTAATGTGTCTCCATATAATGTGTGTATTTTGTAATTTACTCTCTCTCAAATACATTTTAGGAATAACTCATCGTAAAAAAGAAGTTCATGGGTCGTCCTCATAGTAAAGATACTTTTCGGAACTATTCTTCCAATTATTCAGCATTTAAAGTTTATAAAAAGAAAAACCATCAAAATGAAAGATACCAAAACAATAAAAAGTTTAAAGCTTCATTTTATTCATTCAAAGCGCCATCAATTTTTCTTCAATTAAAGAATGATATTCCTATTCCAAGCTATTTAAGCTTAACTGTTGAAGAAAGTTGTAAAAATTTGATGCTTCGAGATGAAACAGTTCTAACTCTTACATTTTCGGGTAAGTTTAAAAATTTATTGATTTAGTTTTAAATTTTTTCATAACATATTTTAGCTTTGTATGGGCTTAATGCGGTTAATCCACAATTGTTTGAAAATGCATTTCATGATCGTATTATGCCATTGGTTGGTGAATTATTTACTTGGGAAGAAGTACGTTTTAATTTTTAAATTTAAAAATGTCAATCATATAGTACATATTGATAGCTTTTTGATTTAGCATGTTGGTGACCAATACATCTATATTCTTAACAAATTATTTAATGCTGTATTTAATTTGCCGGTTATGATTATATATGGCATATATGACAAACTTTGTGGATATGTACTCAAGGGATTAAAGAATAAGCAAAATAATATTAAAGTTCTTTCCTTGCATATCCTTCAAACTCATATTTTTCCACGTTGTCCGGCAACAATGAATAAAGAACTTTATTACAAATATTTAAATTTTCTTTCTGAAGAATGTGTCATCGGAAAGGATAACATTGACGTTATGAGAGCTGGATTACATACTTTGCCTGATTTTTTAAATGTTTGTTTTTTTAAATTTTTTTATCACTTCAATAAATTTTTAGATCTATATTCGTGACAATGATCCAACTCCTGACGAAAATGTTATTCTTGAAATTCATGGTGATCAACTTGGCATTCTATTCCGTGACCCTGAAATCGATGTTGATTTTACTTTTGGGGGTACAGTATTTTATGATATTCCACAATGGTATCCCACTAACTCAAAAGATGGCATTGCTGTATTGGGATTATGTTGTTTCAAATTTCTCGCTAAAATAATTGCGATTGACAATTTTCCGCTTCAAAATTATTTTAAATATATGGCAACTGCTCTTGATTTTATTAATCAAATTTTCAAACGATACGTTACTGATCACAACATTCAACGGGGACTTTATGGAAATGCTTTTATTTCATTAACAAATAATCTTGGTTTTATGGTTACTGCATCAAAAAATAAGTTACTTTCTCCTTTGCTTCGCGAACTACATGGTATTTAAATTGTTTTGTTTTTGTTGATAAGAGTCTTGACATAAGACTCGTCGTGTTTTCTTATTTCCAGTTCTTGTTGTTATTGTATTTTATTTTTGATTTTTTTACTTCTTTTTTTGTGCAACTTTGAATATTTTGGAAACAGAGAAATAAAATTTTATATTAATATTTTTAGAATTTGAAATTATTTACACATTGTTCTGCTGGAATCAGTAAAAACGTTAACTGGTTCAAGGCTGTCTAAATGTTACGTAATAACACAAATTGTGATTTTTCGACCCCTCCCTTCGTTTAATATTAGGTAATAATTCGTACACCTCTATCCCCCCCCCTCCCCATTTCTTCTGGTAATATTTTTACGAATTACCTTTGTTTTTCATTTTCCGCCACTAGATTTTATTATTTTAACTTCATTATTTTAGCAACAGGGGTAATAACACAAATTGTGAGAAAAAACATGCAAAAAAATGATTTTAAATGTTATGCAATTTTCAAAATTTTAAACAGTACGTGATTTTGGCGACTTGTAATTACTGCCAATCGAGTATTTATGCATTATTGTTACCGTCTTTTGCACACATGAAAAATTATTTAAAAATTCAAATCATGGATGAAAAGCTTTTATCTATTAAAGAACGCGGGCGTAATTATTTTATTTTGAGTAAAGACAAAATTTACGAATCTTTATATAAAACTGGGAATTCTGACTTGGATGAATATCTTCAGGGAGGTTTGCCGCTTGGAAAATTTATTCATATTTATGGCCCTGCTGGTGTTGGAAAAAGTCAATTTTGGTAAGTATTTTATCATTTTAAAGTAAAATAGTTTTGGTCTAAACTATTCTAGTCATTATAGAAATTCGGCATCTAAAAATTTGTATGCTGATTGTGCATATTGTCTCAAATCTGAATCATTCATGTACAGTAATATTTGAGCGATGAAAGCATTGAGAAGAATTTTTTATATTTTACTTAAATTGTCTTTGCATTTAGTTATTATTTTTTTATTTATAAAATGCTTAAATTTTAGTATGCAATTAGCTGCTAATATGTGGAAACAAGAAAAAGTGCGTCTGTGTTGTTTTTTATGCTGTAATAACGTATCATTCACCCCATCACGATATCTACAAATTTGTTCAGAATTCAATGTTCAAAAGGATAAAAATGAATTACTTTCTAATGTATTTGTTGCTGAGTTATCGTCAATTAATGATGTTGTTAATGCATTAAACGAATTAAGTTCCTCTGAAATGGATGTATGTAAAATTTTTCTGTTCAACTATATTATTTTTTTGATTTTTAGATTGGTTTTGTATCTGTTGAAGGTTTATTCGATTTTACAGAATATGGTATTGCGGGAACACATTACGCTTTTACTGAAGCTTTGGGTCAGGCAATGCTGAGCATAAGTGAAATTAAGAAATGCTTAACAATATTTGTTAATCAGGTTAGAGCTTCTTTTCAGACGAATCAAACCTCTGATGTTACTCCTGCACTTGGACCTAATTTTTATATGCATGCATTATTTCGGATTTTTATGAATTTTCAATCTGAAGAAAGATCTGTAAGAAAGATTGAACTTCAACGATGGTCATTTTCTCAAAAGGATCCTTTTCTTTTTACTCTTTCTGTGAGTTTTTTCTTTAAATTTACAATTGTAAAACTGTAATTTTGAAAATATTTTTATTTATGCGTAATTTGTTATATTTTTAGAAACGTGGTATAGAAGCTTTTCTTCGTAAATGACCCTTTTCCGTTATACTGTAGCTGTAAACTTTTCATTTATTCTGCGCTTTTTTTAAAATATCATTTATGACTTTAAAATAAAAATTTATTATGTATTTTTTAAAGAGTTACACATGTTTGCTATTTTACTTACCAGTATTACTGTAAACTTATATACATTTAAAAAGTGTTCATTCGTTACTAGCTTGAAAAAGAAGTTATAATTTTATTATTAGAAAATTGAATATCTTTGTCAAACTTTTCTTCGAATTTTGATGTTACTATAACATCACTTATAATAATATAAAAATATTTTATACATAGTTGTATCCAAACTTATATATATTCATCAGTTTTACTTTCATTCTTTATAAAAATTTAATCGGTTTTACTTTGTGCAAACTTTTCATAATCCGTCTGTTTTAGAATTCTGTTTTATGAAATATGCGATTTTCTGCTTCTATTGATGATCAGAAGCCATTTGACGCGCTTACTCGCATATTTTTATGAGTGTTAAGCATTTAGTGTTTGATTGGATTCTTTTGCTTGTTTCTTTTTAGAATCTGCAATGGAGATGTTGAACATGATGATGATACAGATTATTTCCGTGTAAAATTTGATCTGATGAATTAATATTCCATTTGTTTTCCTAATGATGCCAAACACTGTGAAATTTGTGTGTTCACACTTTAAAAAAATATATGAATTAATTAAATATTAGAATTTCGGATCTCAATCAATTACAATATATGAGTGCATTGCGGAATGAAGCTTTTGAAGATTAATAATTTTCGTGTTTAATTATTATCAAATAATTTGTACTCATTTGTTAATGAGTTTTCATTGTTTTATCTTTTTTTTATTAAGTTTTTATGTATAAATCAAGTCGTTAAAAGTTTAAAACAAGCGGCGACGCCTGAAAATAAGCTTTTTTTTTTCTCTTCCATTCGGGCTGAGAAAAAAGAACAATGTCATCGAGTTTGCTCATCTAAAAGTTTTCTTGAATGAATGAATCAGCACTAAAAAAAGGGAGACAATTGCGCGCGCAACTTAGAATTTTCTTTTTTCTCTCCTTTTCTTTAGAACACTTGCCTTTATGTTAATCTCCGCACAATACTCACGCATTTTTTCGTGAAATCGGTTTTTCCCCCCCTTTTCTTAATCGGAATCCTTTGTCAAGGTCACCAAGTTAGATGGTGAAACGTGTACATCATGTTGTAACATTTAATAACAGTTTTAAAATTAAAAAAAATAGCTTTTTTTAGTAAATTTAAAAAATGGTATCCGGTACAGTTGACGACCACCTTGCAGATTGCAGAGAAATTTTTTGTTATTTCGATTCTAAAGGAGATGAAAAAATTAATGTTGCCCAAGTTGGTGATGTTTTACGCGCATTAGGACAAAATCCAACTGAAGCAGAAATCCAAAAATGCTGTGAACATTGGAATGACCCAGGTTTAAAATTCAACTTTTTTTATCATGTTTAATATAATCAAATTTAAGAATCTCGCATTACATTTGAAGAGTTTGTCCCAATTTATCAGACAATTAATAAAAATCGATCGTCACATACCCTTGATGAATTCATTGAAGGTCTTTCTCATTTTGATAAAGACGGAAATGGAACTATCAATGTTGCAGAGCTTCGCCATTTGCTTACTACACTTGGTATAAATATATTTTTCCCTTTTACATTGGAAATAATTTCTCTCTTTTAGGTGAACGCTTAACGGATGAAGAAGTTGACCAACTTATAAGCGGACATGAAGATTCTCATGGAAATGTAAATATCGCTGATTTTGTTCGCACAATTATGCAATCATAAACCTATCCAGTATTAAATTTTTCTATAACCTATTATCTCTTTTTCATGGCCTTAAACAAAATTTTGATGTCATTTTATTTTTAAAAATGCATATTGTTGTAATATCTTTTATTAATTTCACTTCGATGCAATTTTTTATTGTCAGCAAAAAATTTGATTTTGTAAATCAATAAAAGTTTGCTTAAATACAAAAAAAAGTTTTCAATAATTCATCATAGCAAACAACGGTGCTTATAACTTTAAAGTGCATTGTTCCATAAAAAAGGTGAAAGTCTTGGCACGAATTTACCGATACAATTTTTCAAACTTGCAATTTGATTAGCTTTCGATTACAACATTTTTTTATTTATTCCATTAATTTATAAAAATACTATATATTTATTTGCCATTTATAAATATGTCGGGTCCATCTACATCCGCTTCATCCAGCTCTACAGCAAAACGTGCAAAGAGTGCCGCAGAAAAGAAATCGAAAGGTGGTAAGAAATCAGATTCTGAAATTCTGCCTGGTCCTTCATCTTCAATGATGTCCCGTATGATAAGCTGTAAGTATCGAATTCTAAAGTAACATTTACATAACTTGGTTAAGTTTAGCCGGAAATACAGATGATAAAATTTTTACGCTTGAAGAACGGACCGCCTTAGGCGTTCGTCATTTATTAAACGAAATGAATATAAAAGCAGACGAATCATCGATGGAAATGTTAGGAGAATTAACACGAACGCTATGTTCAAATGTATTAAGTGAAGCGCGAACTGTCGCAATTCATGCTGATCGAACGGATGTTCAACCAGATGATATTAATTATGCAGCTAAAAAATATAGTAAGCCTTGAAGATTACAATAAATTAAATTTATTTTCTATAATTTTACTAGATATAAAACAACAAAGTCGAATGGAAAGAGCAGAGCTCGCAAAAGTAATTAATAGTCAAGAATTGCCAAAGCTACGAGGAAGTGGTCTACATCTTCCCGTTGATCGTTACTGTATTACCCAACCAACATTCCAAACAGCGGTTGCATTTAAAATGCAAGATAATACAGAGCCCCAGTCTCAAGCGGTATCAACGAGTCAACAAAAGCAGGGCATGGGTAGTACTCAAGTAACATCAATGCTAAAATCTCAAGAAGATGCATATGATTAAAATAATTAACATTTTTTCTTTTAAAAACTTTTTGTACATGAAAATAAAAGCATTTTTTAAAATTTGTTTGAAAAGCAGATCATAACAAATATCTACCATATCAGTAAGTGTTAATTATCAACTGAGTAACGTTTTGTATTCAAAATAAGGTGACAATTTTTAAATGAAAGGTAAACAAACTTTTTAAATAAGTACATTCTGCCTTGTTTATGATGAAGAAAATTGAATAGTGAAATCAATCAGAATATTCGTTATAATTTGTTGATATTTTTTTTATCATAATTTATGATTCATATGAATTTGTGATCATAATAGCTTCAAAAATGTTAATAATAAGGTTGATCTCGACAAGAAATTTTGTGTATGCTTTTTTGATGCTTTTTGTTGTTGCTTTTCCTTTCTTAAATTTCTTTAAAAATTTAACGATTAATTTTAACATGCTTGAAAAAATATATTATTTGTGTTTTGGACCGAGCATTTATGGAAAATTCACAGACGATAATTATGAGATGACAACTATAGAATATCTTGGATCAAATTTGGTGAAATTCTTTAAAGGTATTCGATGTTGCGCAACAACCCTGTTTCCTATTACTTTTTATTGGTATTACAAACAAACGCAAGGTTTTACTAACATTACATCTATTGTAAATCATATTTGTATCATATTTTTGTTTTATGGACTTCGAACACTTGGACGTGCTTTTAAGTAAGTTCGTCTATTACCATACCCTTTTTATTGCAGATATACATTTTAGTGGAGAATATTGGAAAATGATTAATCTTCTTCTTGATCATTACAAGAATCCTGAAGATGTTAATGTTTTACATAAACTTCTTGCTTATGATATTGATGTTAGTCATTATTTTAAAAAAAGTTTCTATTTTTTTCTTTTTAGATTTCTTCGTTACACGGTATTGATCCTAAACCAAATACAAATTTATGGATACCTGATAGTCCCATGCCTGCCGAAAGATTTTCCCCTCGTGCCATTCTTGCTTATATTTGTATAAATACTTTTGGACTTCGTATGGTTTATCCAGGTTCAGTTTCACTGTTATATGCTTTATGTGAGGGCCATTTTCATGGATGCCGGCGTGAAATGTTTAGATCACGAAATGTTTGTCATGCTTTTATTTTTTGCATCGCTAAACAATTTTTTTAGATTGAGCGAGTTGAAAGATATCCTGTTTCTACAGTAGAGGGGAATATTATTGATGTTGTATTACTTGCTGATCGCAGGAATAAAGGCGAATGTGTTATTGTATGTGATGGAAACGCAGGTCTTTATGAAGGTTTTATGTCAAAAAGTTTTGTTGAAGCTGGATATGATGTTATTATTTGGAATCCTCCTGGATTTGGACAAAGTACTGGTGTACCGTACCCTCTGCAAGTAATGAATGCTGTAAATGCCGTTTATGCACTTGCTAAAAATGTTTTGAATTATGATCCGTTAGTTTATGGATGGTCTATTGGTGGTTTTCCTGCTACATGGTTGGCAGCAAATTATAAGATTCGAACTCTTTTTATTGATGCATCATTTGATAGTTTACTTCCACTTGCAAAAGCTGTGATGCCTAATTCAATGGAAAATGTTGTTGAATATGCAGTTGGGCGATATTTTAATATGCCTGTTTCTGAACAAGTATTTTTTGTTTCATTGTGAACATGTTACAGTACTTTCTTTTTAGTTATCCCGTCATAAAGGAAATGTTGTAATCTTTCGGCGTCGCTTCGATGAAATGATTGTTACTGATCGATCTTCATTAGAAGCATCCCTTCTATCAAATCGTGGCAATTTTCTGTTAAGGGATTTTCTACATGCAAGATATTCATTTATTAATTGGACTTCTACCGATGATCTAACATTCTTTAAATATCTTCATGCTACTGAAGAACAACGAAAATCAATCGATGAATTTCAGCATTCTGATTCTATGCCAAAATCACTTGAAGAATTTAGAAATTTCAGTTCACAAAAACGTGCTAAATTTATTTGTGCTTTAACATCATATCATTTTCGTGATCTGGATTTGGGGCACAACGTACCTTTACCTGTTGATGCTACATTTCAGCCCAATGCTGTTAAAATTCCTTTTGCTCTCCAAGATAATAATACTGAAGAAAATCATCAAAGTTAAAGCAGCTAATTTTTTGGTTGAAAAAGTTTGTTATTACGATCTCGCTTCTGACTGAAGTGCGGGTTTTTTTACATAATTTCTGCAGTTTGAAAAATGACTTTGTAAAATGTATTTTTGTAAATGAAGAAAATAAAGTGTTTTTGTTTAAATTATTAATGGGGGTCATTTATACATATCAATATATTTGGGAATTGTCCAGATCTTACGTCAGCGAAAAATCTTTCTACCGTTACCGTAATATTAATTCCTGTGATTTTATTCCGCACTTCAAAGTCGCATCTGATTTTACTTGACTTCAGCACTTAAAAGGGCTGACACCAAATGTGGACAATTATTGTGAGTACGCATCTTTAAAAGAAACTAATTAGAAGGTAAAAACTTTTATTTACATTAATCAAGTAGCTTTTATTGTAATAAATTATGTAACCGAAAAACAGCTCCTTTTGAATTCAAATTTTATTAAGAAAGTTTAAATTCATACTAGGTAAAATGAGATTTTTTAATATAGATTGGCACCCCTTTTAATTTTGGAGAAGTTGCGGCACTGCTTCGCCAATTTTGCCAAATGTGCTTTAATATGCCACATTCATAGTCCAAAAGACAGATTTGGTCTAAGTTAGATCAGATCGGATATCCAGGGGATATAAGGAGATTAACCGAGTATCTATATAAAATGATCAGAAATTAATGTAAGTAATATTTTAAAGGAGTTATTAGGCTTTTTAAGAGATCTATGTTCCTTTTCAATATTATTCATTGAATGACTATGTTACTGTAACTAGTTTAAAACAGATCTTCAGCTTTTCCGTAATTCTCATTAATTCCCAAATTACCATATCATCCCTCAGTTTATTAACAAATATTTCAAGCTTAATCATCTGTATTGGACTATTAGAGCAGAATGCAGAGTTTTTGGAGTAATTATGCTTTAACTATAATAGAAGATGCTCGCAAGATGCCGATTTAAAAAATGTTTAAGTTAAAAAGAAAAAAAAATTTATCAGAAAAAGTTTTAAACTTTAGATAACTTCGTTCATTTATATGGATAGTCATGCAGACATAATTCGTTGGTTAATCTCTGGTGCAGTCGCTGGACTTTCAGTTGATCTTAGCTTATATCCAATTGATACTATTAAAACTCGTTTACAAAGCTCTCAAGGATTTATTAAATCAGGTGGATTTAAGAATGTTTATCGTGGGATGGGATCAGTTGCTGTAGGATCCGCCCCAGGTGCTGCTTTATTTTTTACTACATATTATGCAGGAAAACAAGTCCTTGAAACAGAATGTAAAGTTTTTCTTTGATACAATATAATTCTATATTACAAATACCGTATTTTAGCTGCATGGGGTGACGCTTTTCGAGCAAGTTTTGCTGAAATTTCTGCTTGTTTAATTCGAGTCCCAACTGAAATTATCAAACAACGTGCACAAGCTGGATCACAACATTCATTACCAATGATTGCAAAAAATATTTATAAAACAAATGGATTTGCGGGTTTTTATCGCGGGTATGCAACAACAATAATGAGAGAAATCCCTTTTTCTTTCATTCAATTTCCTATATGGGAACTTTTGAAAAAGAAATTAGCAGCTTATATGGTAGGCATTTATTTGATTATCATAATTTTAAAACAATTTTGTTAAATATATATTTTAGGGCAGAAACAAATGTCAACCCTTCGAATCTGCTCTTTGTGGTAGTATTGCTGGTTCATTTGCTGCTGCAGTAACAACACCATTAGATGTAGTAAAAACCCGGGTGATGCTATCTGAAGGCGTAAATCATCCATCGGTGTTATCAATGTTTACAAAAATTTATCAGAATGAAGGTGTTGCAACATTATTTTCTGGCATTGTTCCGCGTACATTATGGATGGGTATTGGTGGATATGTTTTCTTTTTTGCATATGAATTTTCTCTTGAAACAACACATAGCTTCTTTTGAATAATAAATGAATTAATTGGCCTTATCATAATATGTTTTTTTATTACAATGATATTTTCGGTTGTAAATTTTTAAATGCTTTTTTTAAAAAAACAATAATTTATATAACTATTTTATTATTTTAATTACCCTACATTTTCAACACAAGAATATGATACAGTTTAACAAATACAAGTATAATAATGCAACTAATATTTTTATTCGAATTTGATACCTTGTGCAAGAGGAAGTTCTTTACTGTAATTAATGGTACATGTGGAACGACGCATATATTGCTTCCATGAATCAGATCCAGATTCCCGTCCTCCACCAGTTTCTTTTTCCCCACCGAATGCTCCGCCAATTTCAGCACCATTTGTTGGAATATTAACATTGACAATACCACAATCACTTCCTTCAGGGCCAAGCCATTTGAAAATACTGCCAATGTTTTGAGTAAAAAGACTGCTTGAAAGTCCTTGCTTTGTTTCATTATTAACAGCAATAGCTTCTTCCAAATTTTTTACTTTAATAACATAAGCAACAGGTGCAAAAGTTTCACGGACAACAACTGGAGTATCGTGTTTTAAACCAGTAATAATTGTTGGAGCAACATAATTTCCTTTACGATCATCATACACTTTACCACCTACTTCAATCTTACCACCCTAAAATATAAGAGAGAGGTAAAAGATAAGATTAGAAAAGAAATTTACCGATGCCATAGATTCGGCTACAGCTGCTTTAAAATTCATTACTGCAATAGGATTATGAAGAGGTCCAATAAGGGTTCCTTTATCTAATGGATCGCCAATACGATTTTCAATTTGTTTGTAAGCATTTTTCATACGAGTAACAAGTTCATCATAAACAGCTTCATGTACAATTACACGACGAGTTGATGTACATCGTTGACCAGCGGTACCAACACAAGCAAAGACAACTGCAGGAACAACCATATCAAGGTCAGCATCTTCCATTACAATTAGAGCATTATTTCCTCCAAGTTCAAGTAAATGTTTACCAAAACGAGCTTGAACTTGCTGACCAACAATACGTCCAACTTCAGTAGAGCCAGTGAATGAAAGTAAATCAACACGAGGATCTTTAGAAAGATTTTGTCCAACATCTCCTTCTCCGCAAATTAAACTACATAAAGCTGGAGGAATATTATTTTCTCTTAGAACACCTTCAATTAAACGAGTAATAGCAATTGAGACAAGCGGTGTGCTTGGAGCTGGCTTCCATAATAATGAGTTACCACAAACGAGTGCAAGAGCATTATTCCATCCATAAACAGCACAAGGAAAGTTAAAAGCACTAATAACCCCAACAACACCAAGAGGATTCCATTGTTCTAAAAGAACGTGACCTGGCCTTTCTGATGGAATAACTTTGCCGTTTAACATTCGAGAAAGGCCTACAGCGAAATCACAAATGTCAACATATTCTTGAACTTCACCAATACCTTCTGGAAGAATTTTACCCATTTCAAGGGAAACCTAAAAAATAATAATTATAAATGTTAGAGGAAGGTATTATTTGAAAAAAGACTTTAAATTTGACGCACCAATTTTCCAAGATTGTCTAAATTTTTACGAAGACGATCACCAATTTGACGAACAACTTCACCACGTTGTGGAGGTGGCACTTTTCTCCATTGTTCATAAGCTTGACGAGCAGCAATAATTGCACGTTCATAATCATCTGTTGTACCTACACGAACATTTGCGATAACTTCGTTGGTAGCTGGATTAATTGATTCAACCATTTTTCCGCTGGCTTTCCATTCTCCATTGAATACGCCTTCATTATTCAGATCAAGGCCCAAATCACGAAGAAAAGAATATTTTGAGTCAGTAATAAGAGTTGACATCAGTCTTTGCTGGAGTAAGGAAAAGGGTAAAAGATTTGTACTTTTTGACAAAAAACGCATTGGAAACAAATAGCAAAAAGCTTGTCCAAAAATCGGTAATGTCTAAAAAAGACTTGTAGAACCGAAGATAATATTTTCCAAGCCGATGACGGGTAATTTAAAAACGGTTTGAAGAAAATATCAGCCATGCGCCCCAGGGAAAAAAATGAATCTTCGTGTTTTGCGTTGGCGGGGCGCACATTTTGCCTGTCTTCGGCGTGAAAAGTAATACCTTCGCCTTGGTTTTGGTTCAATGTAAAAAAAGAAAAGAAAGAAAGTTAAGAAAAAGAATGATGATGTAAAAAGCAAAGCGAGCCCGTGGAATAGACAGAAAAGTCAAAGGTCGTATCAAAATATAGATTGATAACTACAAAAAAACCACCAAATAATAAAATATATTTTTGAAGTTGCTGTCATCGTTTTTGCCAATAGGTGAATTTAACGTACTGCAAGAGACTAAATAATCAAGATTTTCTTTGTCTTTTCTATTACTTTTTTGGGCAGCAAGACAAAAATATTTCTTTTTTGATTTTTTTGTTACAGTATGATAAATAAAATTTTATTTTAAAATCTATTATAACGCGGGATTCCAAACATGCACACCTACTTTTTTCTCCGTACATATACTTAATTGCAAATATAAGTAATATCGTGCTCTTTTTCCGTATACTGAAATCGATGATCTGCTTTTCTGCATTTCTCATTATTTCCAGAAAAAGAATGCCTCCACAAACTGGAATCACGAAATTAATATTATTTGCAATTAAGGGAGAAAAAAGTAGGTGTGCATTTTGGGAATCAGATCTTTGACTTTTCTGTCTATTCCACGGGCTCGCTTTGCTTTTTACATCATCATTCTTTTTCTTAACTTTCTTTCTTTTCTTTTTTTACATTGAACCAAAACCAAGGCGAAGGTATTACTTTTCACGCCGAAGACAGGCAAAATGTGCGCCCCGCCAACGCAAAACACGAAGATTCATTTTTTTCCCTGGGGCGCATGGCTGATATTTTCTTCAAACCGTTTTTAAATTACCCGTCATCGGCTTGGAAAATATTATCTTCGGTTCTACAAGTCTTTTTTAGACATTACCGATTTTTGGACAAGCTTTTTGCTATTTGTTTCCAATGCGTTTTTTGTCAAAAAGTACAAATCTTTTACCCTTTTCCTTACTCCAGCAAAGACTGATGTCAACTCTTATTACTGACTCAAAATATTCTTTTCTTCGTGATTTGGGCCTTGATCTGAATAATGAAGGCGTATTCAATGGAGAATGGAAAGCCAGCGGAAAAATGGTTGAATCAATTAATCCAGCTACCAACGAAGTTATCGCAAATGTTCGTGTAGGTACAACAGATGATTATGAACGTGCAATTATTGCTGCTCGTCAAGCTTATGAACAATGGAGAAAAGTGCCACCTCCACAACGTGGTGAAGTTGTTCGTCAAATTGGTGATCGTCTTCGTAAAAATTTAGACAATCTTGGAAAATTGGTGCGTCAAATTTAAAGTCTTTTTTCAAATAATACCTTCCTCTAACATTTATAATTATTATTTTTTAGGTTTCCCTTGAAATGGGTAAAATTCTTCCAGAAGGTATTGGTGAAGTTCAAGAATATGTTGACATTTGTGATTTCGCTGTAGGCCTTTCTCGAATGTTAAACGGCAAAGTTATTCCATCAGAAAGGCCAGGTCACGTTCTTTTAGAACAATGGAATCCTCTTGGTGTTGTTGGGGTTATTAGTGCTTTTAACTTTCCTTGTGCTGTTTATGGATGGAATAATGCTCTTGCACTCGTTTGTGGTAACTCATTATTATGGAAGCCAGCTCCAAGCACACCGCTTGTCTCAATTGCTATTACTCGTTTAATTGAAGGTGTTCTAAGAGAAAATAATATTCCTCCAGCTTTATGTAGTTTAATTTGCGGAGAAGGAGATGTTGGACAAAATCTTTCTAAAGATCCTCGTGTTGATTTACTTTCATTCACTGGCTCTACTGAAGTTGGACGTATTGTTGGTCAGCAAGTTCAAGCTCGTTTTGGTAAACATTTACTTGAACTTGGAGGAAATAATGCTCTAATTGTAATGGAAGATGCTGACCTTGATATGGTTGTTCCTGCAGTTGTCTTTGCTTGTGTTGGTACCGCTGGTCAACGATGTACATCAACTCGTCGTGTAATTGTACATGAAGCTGTTTATGATGAACTTGTTACTCGTATGAAAAATGCTTACAAACAAATTGAAAATCGTATTGGCGATCCATTAGATAAAGGAACCCTTATTGGACCTCTTCATAATCCTATTGCAGTAATGAATTTTAAAGCAGCTGTAGCCGAATCTATGGCATCGGTAAATTTCTTTTCTAATCTTATCTTTTACCTCTCTCTTATATTTTAGGGTGGTAAGATTGAAGTAGGTGGTAAAGTGTATGATGATCGTAAAGGAAATTATGTTGCTCCAACAATTATTACTGGTTTAAAACACGATACTCCAGTTGTTGTCCGTGAAACTTTTGCACCTGTTGCTTATGTTATTAAAGTAAAAAATTTGGAAGAAGCTATTGCTGTTAATAATGAAACAAAGCAAGGACTTTCAAGCAGTCTTTTTACTCAAAACATTGGCAGTATTTTCAAATGGCTTGGCCCTGAAGGAAGTGATTGTGGTATTGTCAATGTTAATATTCCAACAAATGGTGCTGAAATTGGCGGAGCATTCGGTGGGGAAAAAGAAACTGGTGGAGGACGGGAATCTGGATCTGATTCATGGAAGCAATATATGCGTCGTTCCACATGTACCATTAATTACAGTAAAGAACTTCCTCTTGCACAAGGTATCAAATTCGAATAAAAATATTAGTTGCATTATTATACTTGTATTTGTTAAACTGTATCATATTCTTGTGTTGAAAATGTAGGGTAATTAAAATAATAAAATAGTTATATAAATTATTGTTTTTTTAAAAAAAGCATTTAAAAATTTACAACCGAAAATATCATTGTAATAAAAAAACATATTATGATAAGGCCAATTAATTCATTTATTATTCAAAAGAAGCTATGTGTTGTTTCAAGAGAAAATTCATATGCAAAAAAGAAAACATATCCACCAATACCCATCCATAATGTACGCGGAACAATGCCAGAAAATAATGTTGCAACACCTTCATTCTGATAAATTTTTGTAAACATTGATAACACCGATGGATGATTTACGCCTTCAGATAGCATCACCCGGGTTTTTACTACATCTAATGGTGTTGTTACTGCAGCAGCAAATGAACCAGCAATACTACCACAAAGAGCAGATTCGAAGGGTTGACATTTGTTTCTGCCCTAAAATATGATTTTTTTTCATTTTTTCTCTATGCAAATTTACCGCGTTATACACTGTATATACTTATTTTTTCTAAAAGTTAAAATGCACAGTTTGCCAGAAAAGTAAAATAACGTGGAATTGAGCGTTTTTTATATAATATCTTGTTTAAATTTTTATACCGTTTATTTTATAGTACAAGATGGACGTTGTTGAACAGGTTTGTTTGAATCCAATTTACTTGGTTTTTGACACTTGTACTCTTTTTAGGAAGTCAATGCTCTTCTTTCCCAGCCTCATTTTGATGCTGTCAAAAGTTTTAATGGGTCAAAACTGTTGCAAAATGATCCTTATAAAGCTCTTCAAATTGTCGATAGAAAATTAATACAAGTTCAAACTGAATTATTAAATAGAAGTACTGCTATATCTCCAAATGCTTTGTACGATTTGTTTTTCCCATTTCTTTTTTAAACTAAGTTCTTCTAGGTCAGAAAGCGTTAGTGATCTTGGACGCACTTCTGAAAGACTTGAAGTAAAGCTGCAATCAAATTTACGTATTTTAAAATTAAACGAAGGATTAATGTCTTGTACAAATTCTATTCTTGAATTTGATACATGTAAATCACGAACTGATACCTTGGTACAAGTCTTAAAAGTAAGAACATTTACTTTTTATCAACTAATTTATTTATTTGTGTAGGCTAAAATTTTGTGGTCTCAAACATTTAAAGAACTCCAGATGATTGAAAAAACTGAACGCAAGGAAAAATATCAAAGTTTGGTAACTCTTCAACAATGCTATGATATTCTTTCTCAAGTTTGTATTACGATAATTATCATTCCTTGAGGTTGAATTGTTTTTATTTTCAGTATGCTGTTGATGAAGAAAGAACGGTTGCATTTGAAAAAGCAAAAGATGAATTTTTATCGTGGGATGGATCTGCAACATTATTCGCTATTAAAGATAAAGATTTCAATAAGCTTAATGAATTGGAGGAAAGATACCGTTCATTAAATAGAATTGAAGAATTTCAAAAAACTTTTGGCTATTTTGTTCGTAATGAACTTAAAGCTTATTTTGAAAAGCGTGGAGAAGAAGATTCTCACCTTGTGTGGCAAATTTTTGACAGTATTTTTGATATTTGGAAACATGTTGCTATTATGGAACAATATTTACATAGCGAAACTAGTAAACCTTTTGAAGTTGTTACTAATAGCCTTTATGAAGTTGCAAAACAAGAATGGCCGGAAATTAAAAAGCATGCCTTTTTGTATTTAGTTTCTGCAGATGATCCATTAAAAACTGCACGTGAAATTGCCAAAGAAAAACAAGCTATTTCAGCTGAAATTGAAAATTGTTCCGATGAATATTTTGTCAAATTATTAACAAATTTATTTGAAGATTTGAATCAGTCGTTTGTTGAAGCCTATATTCAAGTTGTTAAAACATCTTTGATTCGTGTTATCAATGCTATTGAAATGGTGCGTCTTTATGGTAACTTCGACAACTTGTTATTTAGATATCTTTCAGCCTTCAAAAGGTTCAAAAAAGAAGTGTACATGGTTAGCAATTCAATTGGAACCATTACAAAATGCAATGCTTGACATTATCCATAACGCTTATGAATCTTTTGATGAAAATGTTTCCTGGCTTGCTACTCCATTTGAATACGTCTTCCAAGAGTTGCATGCAAAGATGACAAATAACGACTTTTTCCGGTTAAAGAAACTTGAAAATGAACAACAAAAATATGTCTCTAAAAATCCACACGAAGATGCTGAAAATAATTTATCATTTATTATTGCAATTGGAACTGTTATGCAATTATATGACACTGTGAATAATACAATTCAAAATGCTACTAAGAAAAAACAAAAGAATGTTGAAAGTGAAAGAATGTCAAATCGTAGCCTTCTTGAAAAAATGAATAAAAAAATTGTTCAAGCAAAAGCTGCTAATCTTGCCCAACTTATAATTGATCCTATGATTCAAGGTTTGAATGAAATGGTACTTTTTATTTTTGAAATCCTCTGTAATCATGTTGTTCATTAATAATTTTTAGAAAACATCGAGTAATCCAGTACATGCTAGCGCAGCCAATCTTCCTAGCTTTAGTCGAGCTCCACACAATTATATTCTTAATGTTGGGCATGGTCTTCTTAGTCAAATGAATATTATTAGTTCAGTCAGCGGTGAAGCAACATTTTTAATTTCAGTAATAAGTGCTGCTGGTGGAAAACTTAATGCAGAAAAAGCTGATGTTTGGCTTTTAAATTGTGTTGCTGAAACTGTTATGCGATCATACTGTAATGCCGTTGGTGATGTTCAAAAATTACCTCAGCATGTACGTGAACAATTAAAAGCTGATCTTGGTAAGATATCAAACTATAGTTTAACAGCTTATCTCATTTTTTAAGGATATTTTATTGATGCTTCAAAAGATTTACGTTTACTGCCAACATCAGAATTAACTAACCTCAGAGAAATACTTTAAATTGATTATTATGTTTAAAAAAATATTGTTGTTTTTTTGTGAACTAATTTATTGGGGTATATAATTTTTAATCATTTTAATAAAAGGGTGATATTTTTAAATAAAATTAAGTACGGTATTTTACTATGCAAAAGAACAAAAAAAATCAAATAATTTATTAGCAAATCCACTAAAATCTTTATTATTACCGTTATTAAAGCGAGAAAAAAAAAACTAAGCAAAATTATTTTTTAATAATTTAGGAATGACTGTGAAAGGCATGATTGGAGTACTTGATTCCAGTTCACCAGCAGTTTCAAAACATTCTTGAGCTTCGTCATATCTTTTTTGCCCAGCAAGAATACATCCAAGTTCATACCATTGTTTGAAATGCAAGGGATCAACAGTAATCATATCCCTAAAAATATTAAAAATTTGAATTCCTATGTTAGAATTTTAAAAGGTTACCGTAACATTTTTTCTGCAAGGATAAAATTCCCTTCTGTATGATAAATTGATGCAAGACATTGAAGAGAAGGTAAATGTGTCGGTAGAACAGAGAGGGCAGCAAGAAGACAAGATTTGGCTTCAGAACGATATCTTTTGCTTAAAGAAGCGTTAGAAGCTTTGTTACAGCGAATGAGAAAAAGCCTAGATTTAAGATATAAAGCTTCATGAGAATTTGGAAATATATTGCAAGCTTCTTCAACACAAGCTTGAACTTCAGTAGTACGATCAAGCTCAATAAAAAATTCAGCAAGTTCTACCCATATATTTGCCTAAAAGGTTATGTATAAATTTAATAAACGATTGCTAAAAAATACTTGGATTCTGAATGCATATGCAATGGAACAAAAATTGCTACCAGAAGACATAATTCCAAGTGAACCGGAAACAGTTGATGCAGCACCACCATATTCTGATAGATTAGCAGCTGTAGAAGCAAGGACAGAACCATTTTCTGCAATATCCAAATTGCTGTTTGTAAGTGAAACATGTGAAGCTGCAGCAATCCCCAAAGGAGCAGTAAACATTGGAGTAACTGGAGCTAAGGCATCTTTACTGCTTAATTGGACAACGCTTCCAGCTTTTAATTGGATAGCTGATTCAGCTTTTTCCATGGTACCATTTTGAACATCACTTTCCTCTTCCGTAATGATATGGTTATATGTTATTGGTAATCTACGCCAAAAACTGAATAAATTTTTTGAAGTATGCAGCACTTCATCCAATCTACCGTACTTTGCTTCAAGTTTAAGTCGAAGTACAAGTAAGCCATAATGATTAGGATAATCAATAAGTGCATTCAGAACAAGTGTAAGTGCACTTTTAAAATCCCGTCGCGCAGTAAATAAAAGTGCCATAAGCATAATTGCTGATGGCTGTTCATCATTAATTTCTAATGATCGTTGACAATGTTCTATAGATTTTTCAAGATCACGACCTTAAATATAAGTAAAAGGATATGTGAAATTTAAAAAAAGAACATCACTTACATAAAGCATACTGTAGAGCAGTATATAAATGTGCAAGCTCATCATGTGGATCTAAATGAATAGCTTTTTCAAAGTGTTTTATTGCTTCAACCATTAACACTTTTCTTGTATCAAAAGAAGAAACAGTTTGGAGTTTTTGACTAAAAGCTAAAGCATAAACAAGTGTACATCGGCTGCTTTGCCAATTATTGTGACATAAATTTAAAGCGTTCGAAGCATGTTCCATAGCTGAAAAAAGCAGAAATATAAATATAAAAAATTAAAGAGATTTACCTAAATCGTAATCACCCAAAGATTCCAAATTTACTTTTGCAATCATCAAATGTTCAGCAACATTATTATGATCAGATGCTTCAAGTTTAACGCAATGTTCAAGAATTTTTGATGAACGAGCATATCTTCCTGACGACATCAATGAAAGCCCAAATTGAAACCACATAAATCTATCCTTGTTAGCAAATTTCATTGCACGTTCATAAATTGAGGCTAACAAATTATATTGGCGTAAATTAGATAAAACCTGAAAAATAAATACAGTAAGTAAAATTGAAGATTTTAGTATAAATAAAAAAAATAAAAAGAAACTATTTCTTTTTAAACATTCTCATTGCTTTGTAATTATTATGTATAAAAAGCGCAAAAAAATCAATGAAATGTGAAGCAAAAGCATGCACAAAAAAACGCATTAAATCTTTATTTTTGCTTTTCTACAAGCAAAAAGTTCATCAGGGTTTGTAAATTTACTTACAATTGATAATAAATTATGAACTTTTTTTAAGTTTCGAATTAATTGAACACGATCCAATATCTCATCGTCAGTAGTATTAGATGTTCGAATATTTTTGGAAGCCAATAATTCACTAATGAGTAGTAATAAAATTGTTTCTTCTGACCGAGAAGCAGGAGCAAAATAATTTCTAGAACCCGTGTAGAATCTAAAAAAGTTTTTAAAACCACTTTATTTTATAAAAAACACTGACTTTAAGCTTTCAGATTTAGAGTATATTGCAGCAGAATCATAACCAACATCTATCATCCCTCTTAATAATACTTCAGCAAGCTGTCTACATAAACGTTGATGAAGTTTCATGACAACTAATTTATCGCTAAGTGCTATAGCTATTTTTCGATACCATTCAAGCCCTTCTAAATCCCATCTTCTATCACTGGTATTTCTTCGAAGTGATAAATATGAAACTCTTTCAAGAGCAATTTCTAATAAACCTCCAATACGAATATTTGGCGATGGAATAGTAGATGTACCTAAAATACATAAAATATTACAAATAATATATTAAAGTCGTACTTGAAGATGAATTAACACTTTTCTCAAGTTCAGAAATATATGAAAGTGCAAGTTCAGCAGATTTTTCAAAAGAACTAACTACTCTTTTATAAAGCACATCATTTTCTTTACGATCTTTGGGAAGTGTGTGTTCAATTGCGAGACCTAAAACATTAAGATAAAAACATCTAAAACTTTAATTTGGACTTGCCTTTTACAGCATAACCTTCAGCAGCAAGTTTTAATGATCTTAGTGTTGTAAACTGTGTTGTAGCTTTATCCATTTGACTTTTTTCAATACTCGATAAAGCTTCATTAAAACTGGCACAAAAATAATATAGTTTAGCGAGCAACAAGTAGGCTTCCATGACGATTGTAGCTTCTCCGGGATTATTTGTAATGGCATTTCGAAGTTGGCCTTCAGCTCTTCTGAGAAAATCTTTATGTTGTGCTCGAGGCTCAATTCTGTCTAAAGTGGAAAAAATACCTTAAAAAGCAACATTACTGCAATATCTTACCTTGTAATCCAGCATGCTTTTGTAAAAATACTTCCAAGCTTAATTCTCCATCCACAAGATGAATAAGTTTTTCAGCCCCAGAATTTCTGGTTCGAATATTTGTTATCAGATGATTAAGCTTTTCCCAATTACATTCACCACGACATTTATCCACTTCAGCTTCTAATTTGCTTCCTTTCAATTTGGTTGCCATTGGCTTAAAACATAATATTTGTTGTCTTTTCCAATTTATTCCATTTTATTATACTATTTTGGCAATGTGTCAACTCTAAATTTTTCTTCGTAGGATAGATGTGTGTTAAAAAATATTAAAATTTATGATAACTATTATCTTTGTTTAGAAAGGGTATTCTACTTATCTTCATAAGACAAACAATTGTGAAAATTCCTATTGAAGTGTTTACAAAATCTGTAAAATTAAAATGACATGAATGAAGAAAATGTTCTGCTAATGCACAGGGGTGTGGCGACTCCGGAGTCAGGAGTTGGGGTGGAGTCGATGCATCAACCCCGTAAGGAATTTTTAAAACATTTTAAAAACTATGTTTTGTTTCTAAAACACCTTTTTTGGCATAAAAGCTTTAACTGGTTGTTTTAAGTATCATTAAAAATTCGAAAAAATTTTAAAACAAATTTTTTAAAATATAAATCTTTTTACGTTGTGTTTTGTTTAATAAAATAAAAAAATAAAACACAATGTAAAAGATTTTAAAAATAAAATAGAATTGTTATTTTCCATGGAAGCTATAAAAATAACAATTCTGACAAATTTTTTGCATTTGCAAAGGCTCTACATTTATATATAGACGATATTGAATTTAGCAAAAAAAATATCAAAAAACTATTCTACATTATTTGTATTTTAAAAACATTTTATGAGCTCACTCTATTTTTGTCGTTGATAATTTCGTATAATTTAATTAATAAAATCAGTATTCTATCAAAGAATAAAATGATTGTTGTCAAAATTTGCTGACGAAGATGTTCATCCAAAACTTCATTATCCTTTATTGCTGCAGCATTATGTGTTCATTAACAGAATAGAGTTATACGGTGTTGTTCGTAAAGGTTTTAAAATACTGTAAAAAATAAACAACTTATTGCAATTTTTTCAGCACGATCATAAGTATATGAAAGTGATCCTCAATGATGACCATATTCGTTAAAGTCAAAAAGACATGGATTCAGTGAAAACATGGCTTTTCTTCATTGGTTTTCTAATATTCTCAAAAATGTATATTAATAAATATAGACTCATCCATTAGTATATTCTTACATTTTATAAGAAATTATATTGTATCATCAATAATTTAAGATTTGATTTATATTATGGTTCTGAAGAATTTTAAACTGTAAGTCTTATAATAAAAGTATCTAATCGATAAAATTTAAACGTTATCACATTTTTTTTGACGTTGCATTATTACCTGAAGAAAAAGCATCCGTGTGAAAAATCAAAACTAATCTAACGAAAAAAGTGATCTCAACACGAAAAAATGTGAAGTTAAAAAGGGATTCTATTTTTGTTACGATTTTCTTTTTAACATTTTTTGTAAATTATCCCTTATCTGCCACGTGAAAAGTATTTTTTTAAATGATACTCTAAAATTTTTATGACAGAATTTAACATTTAATGATCACTGGAAAGTATTTTATCAAACAACCATGCAGCTTATCACGCCAAGGGTCAGTTTATTCTTTTTCATTTTATAAATAGTAGCTTTGAAGTCTGCCTTAAAACAATGCAATTTATTAATTATTTCTGTAAAATTTATTGCTTTATTAGATTTCATTAATTTATATTTTTCTTCTAACTTATAATTTTAAAATTTCAAAGTTATTGTTATGTCCTTCTGTTACCATTCTTGAACTAGACATCTTTTAAGTTTTTGACATTGTTGTAATCACTACACATTTTTAAAAATTACTAAATCGTTCATTTTGTTATTAGTCATTTTAATGAGTATACGATGCACAACTTTTCAAAATCGTCTTATCGAATGTTTTTCGTATAAATGAAGTAATTTTATAAGCGTTAAAAAAACCAGTTAAAACAAAACAAAAAATTTTCGCGATTTATAACGCAGAATTCAGTGTTGTTGCAGATCCGGACTTAGAGTTGAAACCATTGTTCTCAAAATTTTAAAAGAAAAAAGCCGCTTTACGGAGTTTCAAAGCTGATAACAATGGTCCGGAAGAACATTGGCAAAATCTAAGCTAACATAAATTAAGTTTTACGCGGTTAATTCAGAAAGAACATTTTAAACAGAATTCATATTTCGCCTTGAAAAAAATTTTATATTAGTATTACTTTTAACAATTAATTACTCCATACTTTTAACATATTATACATACAAGTTTTATTACAAATTAAACACGTTTATTTAAACATCAAAATCAACAAAAAAATGAGTATCTTCATTACAAAAAAGAGTAAATCCCGTATAACAGCCTTATTTGCGCAAAATCCCGTTAATAAGTGAGGTCAAAAAATAACAAAAAAAAACTAAAAATATTCATCGCATAGTCTACAAAATTACTAATCATCAAAATAAAATTTTTTCCTGGGGAAGATCATACAGTTTCATTTCTTCATCAATATCTTTTATTTCCTCTTTTATTTCACTCTTGATATATTGACTAAGTACCTGGTTGATTCCCAATCTATCTTCAACATTTCGAAATTCGTTGGGTACTTGTTCCAACTTTGTTTTTTCCTTAAAATAAATAATATTAAAAAACTTCTACTGAAGCTAACAACTTACATATTGTTCCCAGTGAAAATCTTCTTTTTTACTGTGTTTTTCATGAGATTTCTTAACATATTGCTCATATTCTTCATAAATTTCATCATAATTATTGCAAGGATCAATATTTAATGGTGGTGCAAATGGAGTTGGTTGTATATGGAATTCTTCTGGAGTAAGAATATGAGCATAAACAAATTGAGCAGC
The DNA here is from genome assembly GCA_964035985.1 of Panagrolaimus superbus. Classification (NCBI taxonomy): domain Eukaryota; kingdom Metazoa; phylum Nematoda; class Chromadorea; order Rhabditida; family Panagrolaimidae; genus Panagrolaimus; species Panagrolaimus superbus. The sequence continues at coordinate 10,535,325 of OZ038356.1, forward strand.
TTTGTCTTGCATATAAGAACCTCGACGTTTTCTTTTAGCACCATTAACACCATTCTGAATCGGAACTTCGGTATCATCTTGAGCTATTGGATAATCACGAGTTTTATGAAGTAATTGTTTGCGAAACCAAGTCTGAAACATTTAGATAGACAAGAAAACTTTTTTTTTTAAAGTTACCGCTTCGCAAAAAATACCGAAATCAGGTTTAGGCTTTCGACGAGCTGTTTTGACATTTAATTTTCGACCTTTCAAATATTCCAAATCGAGAGCTGTTGTTCTTTCTCCACAGAGTTCACCCTGAAATTAAGAATATTTAAAAACAGTAAAAATAAAACAAAAACTGACAGAAACTCGAACTGAAGTTTCATTTTTGTATAGATCAGCTTCAGTAGTTTTACGAATAATGCGTTTTTTACGAGAAGCCATATCACCATTACGTTTTCTATTAAAAATTTTAATTTTGCCATTTTTTCTGATATCATTTTTAGATTTCTTCTTGTGATTTTTAAGTTTGCCGAAACTTTCTCTTTTTTTTAATTTTGTTGGCATATTTTCTTTGTCATCTTTAGATTCACGTCTTCTTTTTTTGCTTATTTTTTCAGTTTCTACAGTTTCTGTTAATGGTGTTACTTCTTCTACTGCATCTGGAATCTCAACGACCGGTTCAGGTGTCGGAGGTTTCTTTGCCGATATTGGGTTATTACTGTAAGCGTCAAGTACTGATGCGCAAATAAATGCTCTGAAAAAAGAAAACAATAAACGAATAAGATTACATTTTTTTCAATCATTCGTACTTGGATTATACTATTTATGGGAAAAAATAATCTTTTACAAAACTCTTACCTTTGATCTGCTTGATACGCGCCGCCAGAAGAAATTTTCGTCATCATTTGATGTAATGCATTTGTTTTAAAATGCCCTGCTTTTTTAATTTGTAATCCTTTAGTTAATGCTGCTGTTGGAACAAAACTAGGTGAATTTGCAACTTCAGCTTCAGCAACTTTTTGAATATATCCATTTAACGATTTTAAAGTTGAAACAAATTGATTTGAACTAAATTATCTATTTATTTGGTTAAAAAATTAAAAAATGCTAACCTTCCACAACTTTCTTCTAATTGTTCTGTAACATTTTTTATTGAACCATTGTAACAACTTGCAGGATCAGTAATTTTTCTATCATAAGTGTTCATAGGAAATGTTCGAGCTGTAAAACTTGCAGGAATACCATTGTTAAATACTTGATTTTTCCAATATTTTGGAGCAAATTGAGCTGCTTTAAAAGCCGTTGGTTTACCAGTCTAAAAAAACATCTTCAGTATTTAAAATCAATTGCACGTTACAAACCATCTTATAAAAAGCGTCTTGTGTGGGCTTTAATGCATTATTTAATGCTGTCCTTGTTGCTTTTCCATAAACGCTTTGTACTTTTTTATTTAATCGGGCATATAAAGTAGCAGGCCGCTTTTCAGCAGCTTTATCATCCATTGAAAATCCAAGAGGAGGCGTGCTGGTTACACTTGATTTATCATCATCATTGATTCCAAACTCGGCTGCCTCTGAAGTTGACGGCATACAATCTGCCATATCAACAACCATTGAAGCAGAAGGCATAGCATCATTTAATGTAGCTAATTCTGGGGTAGAAGCATGGGTATATACGTGCATTAAAATATGAATAAATAATCTATAGATTATATATACAGCGCCGATTTAACGTTGCAACACAATTTTGAAGAGCATTGATCTGTTGTTATTCAAATGCAATATTAAGATTCTTGTAGGGGTTAGATGCTAAAAATGGTTTTTGGTTAAATAAATCAATATTTTAACATTAGTATCATAACAATTATCTTATATAACATGCACGACAAAGTATTTCATCAACACGCACATACATTTCTATTGAAAAAAAAGGCGCGCTAGCAGTTTAGGTTGTGATCGTGTGAAGGAAAAAAAAACGAAAGTTGCACAAGCAAGAGACAAACGAAGAAAAGCTTTCTATGTCGGTCTGTCATTCGAGAGGCACCCGTCAAAGGCTGGCAATGAAAACTATAGAAAGCAAGCAATCGTTTTAGGAAAACTCTGGCCTCAATTTTTTTTGCACTCACAGGCTGTCAATTTTTTTTGTTGTTTTTGTTTGCGTCTTCCTTCTATTCTCAAATTTTTCAAAAATAAGAATTAATAAAAATTTAATCTAAAAAACTGTGATTCAAGAATAGAAACAAGTAATGCAAAATTTCAATGATAAATTATATCCATAAAACGCTCGTTTTTTACATATTTTTGCAACTTTTATTATACGTTTTAATTTTAAAAAATCAGATAAAAGCAATATATTTTTTATTACATATATTTTTTTGAAACCAAGATAAAAATGTCGTCATGAATAATCAATTTAAAGCAGCTCTCTTTCTCATCAATGGACATATTGTTTTGCTAAAAGTTTTACATCAATAAAAATTCATTAAATAATTTTTACTTTAAGACAGTTTAGAAGTTGTTCTTTTGTAAGATGGTGACATCGAAATCTTCTACCACCAAATGAGTATTCATCCGCATTTAGCACTCCACCTTGTATCTAAACATTTTTTTTACATTTATTTTTTTCTTTTGATTATCCCTACTAAAAATCCACCGTTTTTGATAAGACTTGTAGCATTTTTAACAGCGTTTTGATATTCTTCAAGAGTTTCGCTAGCATATTCTAAACAGAATACTGTAGTAACAACATCAAATTGTTTTGGAATTTCTTTTTTGTATTCTGTATGTTGATAATATACTTCTTGAATTACGGTATCTTTATGAACATTTACAGAAAGTATGCCTCTCATTTTACTTCTAGCTAACTCTTGCATCATTTTTGGAGATTCATTAGTTGCTTCTATATTTGACAACCAAGTACAAACATTAGTCCAATCAAATTCACTTTTGCTTTCTATCCAACTTTTTAAAGTTTGTCTATTAGCCTAAACATACGTACGTTTTTACCATCATCAATAAAAAAGAGTTTCTTTGGTGTCTTTTATTTTGTTGTGCATTTCTTAACATACCTCAGCATAATCTGATGTAAAAATGTTTTCTGCACGTTTTCTAACAGCAATTGGAATATAAACGGTAGGACCTTTAAACTAATGTTTAAAACGAATAATTATTATTACAGTACCTGCTCCAAGATCTAACAAATTTTCAACTTTTTCTGGTAATCTATATAAAACTCCTGGAAGAAAAAATAATATAACTTGCATTGCAGTGTCTTCTTTAGCTGTCTTATAAAATCCTTCTAAATATTGCTTTGGATCAAACTATAAATTCATTATTATACATAGCTGTTGAAGAAAGTATCTTTTACCTGGATATCATGATCTTTTGCAGCATAAATAGGATCCTTTGATACATCATGTTCGGCATTTTCATCAAAAGTAATTTTATCTAGTTTATTATTAAGTTCTTCCATAGCTGCAATATTGTTTACACTGATGTTGTCTGTCTCGGGTGTTGTCTTTTTTTCTTTAGTCTTTAGAAAAGCTGGCTTGTTGAGAGCTTTTTTCTTTTCGATTGCACTGAATGACAGCAGCTTTTTTATATACTTTTACCGCAATGAAGATTTTTTAAAATGCAATTTTTTAGTGATTTTTTTTAAAGAAAGATTTTGTGCAAAGTTTAATTAGTGACTTGATTTGATGCTTTTTCATATTGTATAATTTTTAAATTATATTAAGAAATATATATTTGTTTTACAAATTCTTCATTAAATAAAAAAGCAAAAAAAAATATTTTTTGAAATTTCAATGTTGGTAAAAAACGAAAATACCAGGTGCACAAACGAGAATTAATTCAATTAAAAATCAAGAGGTAGACAATATAATAAATCCTTATTTATAAGGGCCAAAAGTTAAAATGAATTAATTGAAATTTAATTTTAAAAAATCTAAAGTATTTGAAGAAAAAATACCGTATATAAAACTATTTTAGAAAAAAAAGAATAGAAAAAGTTATTTCATTATTTATATATGTAAATAAAAAGCACAAATGCTCTATGCTTCCTTCCTAGCTGGTTCAACATCTTCCCCTTGTCCTTTCATGTTTTTTTAATGAAGAAACAAAAAAAAACTTGAAAAAGAAGCCTGTTGCTGATAGACTGACTACTTTTAAGTAAAAAAACTGTCAATGAGGTAACTCGACACCACACAACTTTTTTTTCTGAGCCTCTTTTTTTAACATTCCTCTTCTACGCATCATTAAATCACGATCATCAGTCAAACTTCATTTTAAAAAATTTGCAAAAAAAACCTTACCCGCCTTGAAAATGTTTTTTTAAATGAGTAGTTTTTTTGTATTTTTTTTTCGCATGAATGAAGAAACTCTTACTTTTTAAAACCGCTTTTTGAATGATTTTCATTTTTGAACGTTACGATACTTTTGTCTTTGTTTTGAAAAACTGTCATCAATTATTCAGTCAGTAAAAATCTTGAGTGTTAAAGTGCGCAAAAGATTTTTCATAGAGATGAGAATTGTTTTCTTTTCGACCTTAAAAATTTTTATCTCACCAGAAGTGAGAAATAATGTTTCCACCAAAAATATGATCGTTTTTAATCATTCATGTATTAGTATTATGAATCAATAAAGAATAACACATTCCTTGAAAAAACTTTTTAAATTGCGTATTTCAAACAAAAATTTTATTTTTATTTTCCTGCTTTTTTGTATTTCTGCTCTTTTTTCTTCTACACAGTTCATCAATAGACATCATTTTTCTCAACAAAGAGATTCAATTCCCTATTATAATGCTTGCCTTTTTTAGTTTGAAATACTATTTTTTTTATTGTTTTTTTGGTGTGTTAAAAAAAGAACACTAAAAATGAATAATCATTTTAGTCATACCAACATCCTTGCTTTTACGCTCGGATCCGGCCCTTATTCTTTTTTTTAAGATTGCTTCAAAGTTTTTGCAACACTGAAACACGTGCAGCTGCTTTTCAATAAAAAAACAAATTCCTTTTTTCATATTTTTTTGGGAGAAATGTGCTAAAAAGCATCGTTTGTTTTTCTGTTTTTAACTTTATTGTTATACGTTCATACAAAAAAATCCTTTTTCCTTAGAAATGATGATAGCGCGAACTCATTTTTGCGTGTAAAAACGTACTCGCTAATTACGAAAGATAATGAGATAACGTTTTTTTACGGTTCTCTCTTATTTTATTTCTGTTTGCCTTTGCAGACCTGCCTTCTCTGTTCGTTTCATCAATCAAAAACTGAAAGAAATTTTTCATAGTTTTATTCTAATAATTATGATAAAGCTTACTTTTATAAATAATTTATTCACTCAGTTTTATTTTGTCTTGACGCGAAATATTTGAGATTAGAATAGTCTCTTTTTCAAGTTTGAGGGCCACGAGCTCGTGCTTCGCTTCTCGCTTGTCAAACATATGTTTTTTCCTGCATATGTACATTGTATACCTTTAGCACATTACTGTTCTTTAACTTACTATTGCTTTCTTCATTATCCTTCGTAAAACTCCTAGTTCTGTTTTTTGTATTAATTTGGCGCTTTGAAATCTGTTTAATAATTATAAAATTTTCAGCTTCATTCATCGGCTTTTGCCGTTGTCTGTTCTTCATTTTGCTATTTCTACTAATTTTTTATTTCTGATTCCGGTGTTATTTGTTACGGGTGTTATTTTTATTATACAATGATTACAGCCTTAGTATACCGTCTCTTGGTGTTAACTGGTGGTACACTTTATCCAGCTTATCAGTCATACAAAGCTGTCAAAAACAAAGATGTTAAAGAATATGTTAGATGGATGATGTATTGGATAGTATTCGCCGTATATATTGCTGCAGAAACGATATGTGATATGTTCTTTTCATGGTTTCCTTTCTATTATGAAGCTAAACTTATTTTGATAATATATCTTGTTAATCCATGGAGTAGAGGAAGTTCTGCGTTATATAGAAATGTTAGTGTCTGTTTCAGCTTTCTGTTCCATTTATATAAACCTTTTTTAGTGGGTACATCCATGGCTTGTTAATCATGAAAGAGAAATTGATCGGCTGCTAGATTCTTCGAAATCGAAATTTTATAATCAATTTACTCAATTATTTTCTCGTGGACTAATTTTTGCTAGAGATGTTGTTGCTACTGCTGCTATACGCAGTAGTGAACTTAATTCGTCTCGTGATTAATGTAAAATATTATCGATAAATTTTTTTATTTCCATTGATTTTTAACCTCAGTTTTGTACATTGTTTTTCATTTGGTCAATTTTCCATTATATTATCTTTTTAAAAGAATAGAATTTGTATAATTTTTTGTCTATTGAAGGGGATGTCATCATCAGATAACATAACTTTAAAATCAAATCGAAAAGCCTGCCATCAAGCTCGTGATCTTTTTTTTGAGTGTTACGATAAAAATAACGCAAATCAAAATAAGTGTCGACTTGAATTAAAAGAATTTGAAAAGCATTGCCCAGCTTCTTGGGTTCAACATTTTATGCGAAAACATAAATTTGAAAAATACAAAGAAGAACTTACAAAAGAAGGACTCTTATCTGATAAAGATGCTCCTTCACGGACTTAGATCTTTCTGTAGGCCAATGAAAAATGTTATTAATGCTCAGTTTTCTTTTTATTTATTTAATCAACTTAATATAGGTCGTTATAATTATAACTTTAATAGATTTTATGTAATTTATGGTGACAGTAGTGTAAGCGTCTTTTTTTGTATTATGATATTTGACAATAACACTTCTTCAGCTTAAAGAACATCGGAATGCTCGAATTATTTATGATATTGGTGTTGTCGATGACAAGGAGCCTGATTATTTTGTTAATCTTGAAAAGTTGCGAGAATGTGAAGCTCAACGAGAAAGGTCTTACAATCCTCGAGACTTTAGTCGAGCAATAAGTTCGTGTTTGCAACTTCAAAGATTTAAACTTGGAATATCTATCATTGATTTTTTATTGACTCGCAACGTTGCTGCTAATCGGGATATGATTAATATTTTCAAGCTTATTTCTGAAGCATATACTCATCAAGCTATTTCATTTGAAAAAGGAAAAGATATGATTGAAAAGTTGGTGCCATTAATTCAAAATCTGCCGCCTTTTATTTCATCTCAGTTTAATGAAACTGCAAAATTGTTTTTGGAAAAGAACATTGATGATACTCTAAACAATGATCAAAGTGCTGCTGTTGTTATTCCTGAAGAAAAATTATTTGTTACACTTTTAACTCATGCTATTCGTCGTCGTGATTTGGATGAATTGCGGAAATTAGCGTTGCGGTATCCTTCTTTTTCATCATATGGTACACCTTTGTTTGATGAATGGTTTAAATGGGTCGAAGAAGTGCCATCACAAGCTGCAGAACTTGTTCAGATCTTTATGGATTCCATGACAATGAATTATCTTGAGCTTCCTACAGAATTTTTTCATAATTTTATTGATCGTTACAATAAGTCTGTTTTAATTTAGGTTTTTTTTATTAGTTTAAAGATAATCTTTTAGAATCCCTCATTTACCGTCATTTAAAAGGGTTCAATTAAATTCCACTCGTGAATGTACCAACTGTTCATCAAAATTTGATCCAAAGCCTTCGTTTACTGATGAAGAGTTTGATGAATTTTCTAAATATGTTTTTGAGTATGCAAAACGTAGCCAAATTCATGTAAAAGAGCTTGCAAGAATTGAACTTACATGTAAGAAGCTGCTAGAATGGAAGAAAAATAATTCATTCGCACTTCCAATCTGTCTTGCAGATGTTCCGAATATGATTTATGGCACATCTTATCTTGGAAATATTAAACTTTTGAAAATTTTTGTTGAACAATTGCTTGCAAATTTTTCTGCAGTTGGATTAATTTCGAAGTTTCCATTACCTCCAAAAATTGCTAGTGAAATTTTACAACTGGATAAAGTGTTTTATTTTAAAACGCATACTACATCGTGAGGATCTTTTTGTTCTCTTGTTTGATAATAATGTTAAAATTTTTTTTTCAGATATGATGATGATATGATGCTACTTTTAATTTACACTAAATGTGGCAAAGACACGTACTATGTTACAAATGATCAATTTCGTGATCACCTCCGTCGACTTGATGAATCAAATTGTTCTATTCCCAAAAACCGAGTGAATAAAATCCTTGGAGTTCGAAATTTACAAATGAATAAAACTGCTGGAATGTTAGAAGTGAGTTAATAAATTTTTTTACTTGATTTTTAAAGAAATATTTAGAAGCCATCGGAAATTTCTCCATTTGTTCAAAAAACTTTATCTGGTTATCATGTTCCTCTTCGACACACATTTGTTAACGCAAAAGAAAATTACGACTATTATTGTTGCCATAAATTGTTTTAAAAACTCTTAATTGTTTTATTTGTTGATTTTTTTTATTATTTACTGATTAAATTTGTGATAATAAATTGAGCATTAATAATTACGTTTTTTACATTTATTTAAAATATATTTTGCGAATTGATAAAAAAAATGAAGAAAAACTATTTTTTACTATTTACTTTAGAGAGAGAAAGAAAAAGATGTACTGTAAAAAAGAAAATATTATTCTTGCACGAAATTTAAAAAGGGAATTATTTTTAAAAAATTAAAAAAAAAGGTTTATAAATTGCGCAGTGTTTTAAAAAAAGTAGTAGTGAAAACAAAATAAAAATGGCTCAAAATTCTATACGATTTTGACTATTATTGGATCACAGAGCCAATTGGCAGTGGTGAACATGGTCCAAAAGAAATGGGCAGAAGAGTAAAAAGTTACAAAAGAGACAAAAAAAGTTAGATAGAAGATAGATAAAAATAACATATAGAAAGAGAGAGAAAGAGGGAGGGAGGGAGAGAGAGAGCAATAAAACAAACTACCGGAGCTAATACATTTAATTAATTGAGAGAGAGAGAACGCTAAAAGGAACAGAATAAAATAATTTACTGTAAAAAAAGGAAGAAAAAAAAAGTTGAAATTAACCGGCGAATTGTTTTTTTTGAGAAGTTTCAGAATTTCGTCAAAAATGCTGGGGCAATTTTTGGGGTGAATTTTTTACTTTAAAAGAAAGTTTAAAACTCGTCAAGTGATTTTTTTATAGATAGCTTTTAAAGAAAAATAATATTATAGAAGAAAAAAGAGTGAGAAAGAGAAGAGAAAAGAGAGATTTGTTTTTAGATGATTTTTCTCCTTTAATTTTTTTTATACGGCTTTCTTTTTTAACGAGCAAAAAGGGCAGAAAATAAGAGAATAATCATGGAAGGCAAAAGTGAAGTGCTACCGCTTAATGGACCTGTTTCGGGTTGAGCCTCTTCCTGAGAATAATGATCTGCTTCTGATGACATATCTTCTTCAGATGCAGCAACATCAGTTGTTGGACGTAAGCATGTAAATTGGCAATTATGAAGTTTATCAGTATGTAAGCCTTTAAACATATTTGTTAAAGATCGGCACATAATTTGTGATGCTCCATCATCACAGAGTCCAGCCAATGCATCCATATATTCTTGAAGTTTTTTATTTACTTCTGTACATACTTGATCATCAGGATGTTCAAGGAATTTTTCACTTAAATATGTACCTAAAAAATATGATTGATACACCAAAAGAGTACGGTATAATAAATTACAAACCTGCAGAAAGTGTCATTTCTCCGATTTGTTCTTTTGAAAGACAAGTTCGATGTTCATTTAAAAGTTCTTGACCTTCTGGAGAGCAAGCATATGTAAGAAGATAATAACTTTTCAAAAAACTGCCAGAATTTTTTCGATGTGTGAGAAGATCACTGACAGTGTTTGATGCAGCAACAATCTCATTATGATTACATTCATGTTGTTCTGGTCCATCATCCTGTAACAAAAAAATGATTTTTTTAAATGTTATACTTTTTAAGATGTGTATTTATTATTTGTATGAATGAAAAGGATAAAGAAGGAAATTGTTTTGCAAGAATTCTAAACGATCCATTATTTCGGACTTCAAAAAAGATAGTTTGCTAATTATCTTTGGGCGGTGGCGCCATGTTGGCCCTTTTTGGCGACCTCGGCACCATTCACTCGGCATTCATTTCAAAGATAATTACATTTAATGGTTTATGTTCCAAGTAATGTACTTTGGTAGTAGCAGCAGCAGCAATCCAATTGAGTAAAACTATAGCAATTTGCTAAGCGCTCATTCTTCAGGGTGGGCATCATTTTTTCAAAGGTTTACATCAAATCAAAATTGCTTGGTTGTAAATCTTTTTTTTTTAAACTTCAAAACATTTCCCATCAATGATGCTTTTAAACACATTAACATATGACCCTTTTAACTCGCCGCAAAAATATAAAAAAATGATTTTTTGTGTGAATTTTTATTTCTCTTTTTTTGTTACAATGGAAGCGCTTTTGTTTCGTTTTTTACCGTTTATGGCATTTAAAAAAAAGAAATGCAAACATCCTGAGAGCGTAAAACACTTGTGTAAACAAGTCTCATGAGTGTTAAATTTCAAAAAATGAAATATAAAATTTGCATATAAAAAGAAAGAAAAGTATATTTCTCACCTGAATACATTTGTCTAATTGTCTTAAATGTTCACATTGTTCTGAATTAATTGTAACAACATTGTCACGAAGTTCATATAAAGTCCAAGTCCAATCATCCAAAATATTAATAAAACATTTTACAAGTGTAACATAATTGCAATTCTGTAACAGTAAACAAATATAGTTGTAACAGTCAGTAAGTTAGTTAGTTAGTTGTTTGTTTGTTGCTTTTTAAATCTTTATTTAAGGAATCATAAAGTCTTTTTTCTCCCTTTCTTTAAAGACTCAATTGAGTCATTTTTTGCAGCTGTTTCCTTTTTAGAGCAGCTGTAAAAAAGGAGCGAAAAATGCCAAAGCATGTTTTTTTTTTTTTCGATTTGCTTTAACACAATTTAAAATAAAAAAGCAACAAAAAGTTTTAAATGTTACTTGGAAGCAGGAGAGATGGATAAAAAAAGTGTTCTTTCAATGCTTCCTTTGGGAATTTATTTACGATAAAAAGTTGTTTTGGTCATGGTTGAAAATTTTGATTTATGTGATTTATACGGCAATGCCAGAAAAAAATGAGATGAGATTATTTGATGAAATTTTGAAGGGATATCAAAATGATAAGAAGACGAGAGAAAAAAAACAAACCTGAGCATAAACGCCGCTTGAAAAGAGGAAAGTAGCCAATATGAGCAATTTCATGCTTTTATTTTGACTGTAGAAAAAAATGAAGAAGAATAAAAAGCACAAGGCAACAGTATGAAATAAAAGCGCGCAATTGGCGCTAAGAAAGACTTTGGTGGTGTCGGAAGTCTTTTTCCGGGTAACTTCGATTTAGCTGAAAAAAAAAGATGAAAAATTTAAATCGTTCTATTTCCAAATTTGTACATTTTGTTATCATCACGCCTTGAAGCAAAATAAAAAAAATAAAGTTTTTTTTTCAAAAAAGGATAAAAAAAAGGGAAAGTAAAAAGCTCTTCATTGAGTCATCGATTTATGAAAGCGCTAAAAACGACAACAAGCTTTGATGGGGACGATGAAAAGCCATAGAAAGTAAACGTATGGAAGCATGCAGATGCAAAAATATAAAGCATTTAAGAATCTTTTTTTTATAAATTTTTCTCTCAATGATTTCATGAAGTGTAGTGTACATCCAAATTTATGAATATATATATATACATTTGATCAAATCTATACGTACGATATAACTGTTTTTGAAAAAATATCCTGGTATACTGTAAAAGAAAAATTTTTGACATTATAATAGATCATTTAAAAAGATAGAATGCTTTTTCAACAAACAAATATATGCTAATAATGGCACCAAAAAAGAAGAATAAAAAGACTTAATGATTGTAAACATAAGACAATTTAAGAAAGGCACTAAAATAAAACAACAACAATCTCGTAAGCCCTTTTCCCCGTCTTCTAACAAGCTTTGGCTCATTTGCGCGCTGTTAGTGAAGTGTCAACGCTTTTTCATATGAGAAAAAAAAATAAAGCAAAAAAAGAATTTTTTGAAGCAATAGACTAGTGTCTTCCCTCCCAAAAAAATACATCCTTTTCATCATCTCCAAAATTCAATGCTTTAACAATTGAAAGGTTTTTGTGTTCTAAAATCTAGGTAGGTTTCATGGAATGAATATTGAATCAGCTGAAATCTATCGTTTTTACGCAAAAAAAAAGAAAAGAGAAAGAACAGAAAAGGCTCTAAAGTGTGTGTGTTTAAATAAGTAGAAAAAAACACAGACATTTAACAAGCATTAAAAGACACAAAGCTCTCCCAAAAACCAAAAAATTGCCGTTCATCATAGAGGAAAAAGTATGGGAAAAAAAGCAAGTAAAACAAAGAAAATAAAATTGAAGTAATTTGAAACTGTTAACCTGTACTTGAGAAAGTTGACATATGTTTTTTGTCAACTCACATAACATTCATTACCCATCATTATTATATTGCAATGTTAAATATAAAAGAGAGGTCAAAAAAAGAAGCAAAAAAATATAAGTAACTTTATTCAAAAAAAATAATGCCGATTGATAGTCACTAAAAAGCCTTTTAAAAATATGCCAAAAGAATTTTTTGAATGTTTTTTTTTTCAAGGCCATAGTCTCGCTTGTGCCAAAAGAATGTGAACGCTCTCTCTCTCTCTTTTTTCACGTCTAAACTGCCAACGGGAATTTCTTTTAACGCACACGCGCGTGTGGTAAATGTGGCAGTAGCCGAGTGTGTGAAAATTCCTGGATGCGCTCCTCTATCTTGGGACCAGCATCCGCTCTTTTTGGGGCGTTGCCAATCCAAAAAAAGCTTACTTGCAGCCACTTATAAATGTATGCAGGCACGTAGCAAAAAAGAAATAATGCGCATTTACTAAAAAATTGCTAAAATCTGAAAAGAAAAAAGATAGAAATAAATAAAGAAGCAAAACAAGAACTAATTTGTTGCTAAGCGTGTGTATGCCACAAGTATAATAGAAGCTGAAAAAATTTTGGAGAAAAAACAGGTGTAAGTTTAGCCCTTTTTTATATTAACTTAAAAAGTAAACATAAATTTTTTTAGGGTTTCTTTTTCTTGCTTGTTTTAAAGCTAAAAACTTTTGTTATTTATTTATTTTGTTTTGCATTAAAGAAATAAGAAGGAAACAATGAAAGAGTTTACGATATTTACGAAATCAAAACCACAAACATTTTACATTTGTGTCCAACTTCCAGTTTTGAGGCAATTGGCTAAAAAATGCGAGCCTAATTTGCTTCAAGTCATGCCCTCCCTAATACTTACTGAAAAAAAAGAAGTCTCCCGGAACGCTGCTTTAAAGTTTGCCATCGTTGACTTTTTCCGTTTTCGTCAAAATAAAAAAATTTGGATGACAATGGAAGAATAAGAAAGAGAAAAAAAAGGGAACGCGAGAATGCATTAAACTTTGGGAGTTTCTTTTTATGTTACATATAAATGACATCCCTGCTAAAAGTCAATCATAATACAATTTAAAGAAGAAGCAACCCGTTTGGAATGAGAGATAATATGTTTGTTTCTTGAATTTTTAATAAAAAAATATTGATAAAAATGCCAAAAAATCTTTTTTTTTAAAGTTCATAAATAATGGCACTTCTTTTTTTTGTGCCGTCAAAAAAAATTTGTCGTCTGACAAGCTCAACTAAGTAAGCAGAGTTCTAAACAAAAAATGGTGGTGCTCAGCGATAAAGTCAAAATCGTCATTTTTGGAAGCGGATGCTGCGCGTAGATTTTTCCTTTTTTAGATAATAATAAAAATATTTCGAAAAAAATGTATATAAAATGTCTTTTACTTCAATGAAAAACATGAGGTCCTGCCGAAACTTTTTTCCTACCTCTCATGGGAGATGTTATTGAATGGAATTAAGTGTAAATTACGCGGAGTTCTTAGTCGCCCTTTTTCGGATGCCTCCTTGCTTGCTAGCGTCTTATGCCTTCTTTAAAAAAAAGATGATAAAAAATATATAACGAAAAAGCAGAAGCTTCATCAACACTCAACTTTTGCATTTTAGTTTGAAAATAAGTTTTTTTTTTCATGTTAAAATTGGATTTATCGCAAAAATTTTGACACAAAAAATATGTATGCAAAAAAAATAGAAGATAGATAGTAAGTAAAAATAAATAATAATATAAAAAAAGAGAAGAAGCAGCCGATGACAACCAAGTAGTAACCACGGTTGTCGTTGTTGCCCTATTTAAGTCATAACTATCTATTTCCATAAAAAAAGAGATGATGAATGTCGGCATATGTCAAAAGAAAGCTTTCTCCGATTCATTAGCTAAATTTTGGATCGGATGGTCTTCGTCGTCGTCTTCTTTTTTCCCGCAATAATATATACTCTTTATATTTCTCTCAAAAACAATATAGACAAAACCAAACAAGAAAAAAAAGTAAAAAAACCTTTTTTTTTGTAAATGGGTTCTTCCTCAACGAGACAGTTCTCCACAAAATGCTTGACTTTTGACGTTACCAATCAAGTCAAAGCTTCCTGACTAAAGCGCGCAAAAAAAATATATTAGCAAATGTTCGGTAAACTCTTCTGTAAATTGATACAATAAATGAATGAAAAAGAACGAAAGAGAGAGAGAGAGAGAAAGAGCTCAACTAAAACAGCTTTGCAAACGTCGGCAGTTGCTTCTTTACTTTGCTTAAAAATTGCAACAATATTTTTAGAGTTTTGAAAGAAAAAAAAAACAATATTTGAAATAAATCGACAAAAAATGACTAAACTGTCGATTTTCGAAAAAGATAGAAGAAAGGAGGAAGAAAATGCTTTATTTTCTTTTTTTTTGCCAGGAAAAGTGCGCAAATTTTAGTTGAATTTTTTGTTTTTTCTCTCTCTCTCTTTTCTTTGTGTACAACACTTCTTCTTTTTCTTGCATCTACGAAAATGCTTCCGACTGTTTGCCATTAGAATTTTTCTCAAGCATTTTCAATGAAAAAAAAAGAAATTTGAAGCTCAAAATCCCTGAGTGTTTAAAGAAAAATCAAAAAGTAAAGTTAAAAAGCTGCGGTGATGCAAGAAAGAGAGTAAGGCTAAACTTATCACAGATATAAATAAAAGTGAAACGTGAAAGAACAAAGCAAAGAAAAGAAAAAACTTTGAGAAGCAATGGGTCATCAAACAACAAAGCCTCATTCAAATTGTCCATAATACTGCTCTCAAAAATCATTCTACTGGAAAACAAAATAAAAAAGTGCCAAAGGGGAATGAAACTGTCGAAGGCGGGCAGAATTACCAAATAAACTAAAATATTCTTTATTATTTTTGCCACCCTTATTGATGGTCAAGTGGGCGCGATATTGGATTGCACAATTGTAGACTTTTTGCGCAAAAAATGTGGGATGTAAAAAAGAAAACGGTTTATAGACAACTGAGGTTCTGTATTATTTTTACAGTTAGGAAGGATCCTTTCTTCTTCCTCCCTTTTTTTTCTCAGTTTGCTTTTTGCTCAAACGCCATGGGTGCCGCCTTCAATGAAGCCAGTGAAGCTCATTTATGCTTCAATGGCCCTAATTAATAAAGAAATCACTTTTTTTTGAATCCAACCCATCGCATTATTTTTTAGCTGCTTTATATGGACTGCCTGACTGACTTAGTTGACGACAGTCAATTCGATGTGTTTTTTTTCTTCAAACCGCAATAAAAAATAAATATGGTAATAAACAGCTTGCAATTTTTTTGGGGAAGCAATAAAAAAGAAATCAAGTAATATATTCTTACTTGAATATGGGGTGGGGATAAACTTCAATTTATAAAATTGGACGTATTAAAAAACGGTAATTCGTATGTTTTGCCTCAGTTGGAAGCCATTTCAATCCGAAAATTAAGCCCAGCATGGCCTCTCCCAATTTTTTTCAATTTTATTTTTAAAAAAATAAGCAATGTGAGGGAATGGAATTCAGAATACAATCGAGTGTTGCCTTTTATGCCGATGGTTGTTGTCGTCGCCGTGTTCTCATGAGAAATGCGCAAAAATTATTTTGCCTTAAACCAAAAACGGAAATTGCATTCAATGGCAAAGAAAATGTTGCAAACGAACATCGAATGGGTGGGTCAAAATAAAAAAAGAAGAAAGAAAAGAAAATAATTTCGCGCATTTTTGTGAAGTCGTAAATAAGCCAAGAATAACAAGCTGCAAGCATGCAAAAAAAAGAGAGAACGATGATGATAAAAAAGGGAAAAAGTAAAAAAACACAAACAAAAAACAAAAAAATTTGTTAAAGTAGCCGTTCGTAAAAGTCTTTAATTACAGATTAGCCAATAATGAATGAACATGAAAAAGAAAACAATGAAGAGAAAGTTCGCCTATTTGTGTTTTTTTCGGCATTTCAAAAAAGAGAAACGGTTTAACGATGGAAGAGTGATTACTGAAGCGTAAAACAACAAACACTAAAACAACCTCTCTTTTCACAGCACATGAAGATGTAAAAGAAAAAAATAATTCTGACAACAACAATATATGATACCTTCAAGGAAAAAGAAAAGTACTTTAAAAATAACAAGAAGAAGAAAAATAAAAGAAAATGGCATACTTTTGCAGCCGCAACCAACAAGATTGAAAAAGAATCTACTCTGTTAAAATAATACATCATCAAATTTCATGGAAACACGATCTAATTCCTACCAACAAATAAATATATAACTGAAATTCCAAAACAAAAGCCCCATTTAACAATAAAGGAAATTTCCTTATTTTTCTATTTTTTTAAAAATAAAAATTGCCAAAAAACAAACAGTAATATATATATTACCAATTAAAAACTGATAGCTTTCAAGAAAAAAAGAACTTTTTGTTTACTTTTAATTTGAGTTGAAAAAATATTTTTGAAAAGAATTTTTTTTGTCCTTGATATTTTTTTTTACTTTGGAAATGCCGGTAATTGATCTCTTGAAAAAGCAGACATGTCATGCAAAAAAAGAAGGTAAACGAAGAGAAAGAGAAGAAACATACATGTCTTTGCGGATAAGCGCGAAGTTGACAACATGTGTCAAAAAGCTGATGAGTTCCCCACACCTTAGGTTAAAAAAACGATTCAAGAAACAATGGCATGGAAAAAAAGGCAGCGGAAAAATATTTGAGCCAAAAATACTACTTTTTTTGTTGTGCTGTCAAAGAAAAGTATATATTAAAAACCTTTTTATTTTTTGAAGAATAGTGAAATATGAGATATCGTGCCGAGCGTAATCAGACTTTAACAAACAGTTAGCCTTTTTTTTCGCAGAAGCAGAAGATGGAGGGTGGATTGTGTTGTTGTTTTTTTCTGGAGACATTAAAAAACGAAAATATAACGTGAATTTGACTCCGCTTTCGCTTTTTTTTTAAAAAGTCCAATTCTGACATTGTAGAATTTCTAACTGGTAATTATTAGTTGTTAAAAAAATGAAGGAACAGCATCATCATCATCATCATCGTTCATTGAAAGGGATTGAAATTTGCATCCAATTGTCGAAAAACGATTGGCTTTTATTCTTTTCTTTCTTCTTTCTTGGGGGCGCGAGAAAGAAAGAAAGAGAGGGACATCTGCTGACTGACATTAAAGGTTTTTAAATACTAAATTGGCAAAAATATATATTAAAAGAAACAATGAAATCAAGCAAGCAAGAAAAAAAAGAACTGTTGACTTAAGTTTAAGTTTTTTTATATAAACTAAAACAACAATGTCAAATAATTTTCAAGTAGGAATCTGAACAAAAGATTGATGTAAGCACTTATCAACTAATCTCCTCTACTTTAAAAAATGAATAACAAAAAAATAGTATTTAAAAAAAGTTTATTATGTTTGCACAAACGAATCGGCTACTACTCAATCTTTTTTGGTAGCATAAAAAGTTTAATCTTTTTTATTCACGCGATTTCCCACAGTGAAAATTTCAAAGATTTAAATATCCCTTTTCTTAGGTCAAATAGCTTTAAAAAAAGTTTAATCCGGATTTTTAAATTTAAAATGCAATTTAGACATATATTTTGGGGGGACAATGATGGGGAAATATGACAAGCAACTGTGAGTCAATTAACTTGTTTCTTTTTCCCCTTTTTCTCCACCCTCTTTTTCTTCCCAACCTGGACATTATGTCTTTTTGCCCAGGTTGGCATAAAAAATTAAGACAATAAAAAAAGAAGGAGTAAAGAAAAACAAAAGAAAGCATCACCCTTGGGGAAAAAAAAGAAATCTGAAGCGGAAAACTAAAGAAATGTTGTTCAAACTTAGCTTTACACACTTTTTTCCCGGATGACCTCTGTCGCGCAACAGTTGGTCAAAAAGCGAAAACCACAAAAAAAGGGTGTTCATCAAAGTGAAGATTTTTTTTGCATAAAACATTTTTTTTGCAAGAAACACTGACTCATTTTTAAAAAGCATTTTTACAATAATCGAAAAACTGTCCAAAAATGAATTTGTATCATTTATTTCTTCCGGCGGAAGGTTGCTTTGTAGCAAAAAGAAGCCCCGCAAAAGAACAGGGGAAGGGAGGAGTCGTCACACTCATCATCGTTTCTTATTTTTATTCGATTTTGGCTTGCGCGAACCGCTTAAGGAAGCGCTTAAAAATGAGGCCATAGTCACAAAAATAATAATTTATTTGTTTTAGGGTGTTTATGAGAACGAAAAGATAGAGATAGACAAAAAAAAGAGGGAAAAAAGGAATAAACTTGAAAAACGGATATTAGCTTTTTCTCTTGGAAAATGCCGGTTAGTGATCCGTAACGTTTTCATTTCAATTTTTTTTTCAAACTCATGGGGCAGTTTTTTTCACACACAAATAAATATTTCAAAAAATAAATAATCGCTGACAGAAGCAGATGACTACTTTTTTAGTGGCTATCTAGATATGAATAGAAAAAAAAGTTTGATAGAAAGAGATATGTCTCATTGGATTATGTCATTGAAGGTGTTCCGCGCATTCACCGACCCATATATATATATATTTATCTATGAAGAAGAAGCTTTTTCAGGCACTGCATTCGACAGAAAACATCAAAGTTATTTTCTACAATTTCCATAGGCGGCTAATGGCTTTCTATTTTTTCTTCCATTCCTGTTTTTGCCTTAGGTGGCTCAACTAATTCATAAAAACAGTCACAAATTGTTGTTGTTCATTGCTTAAGGGCAAAAACTCTTAAGAAAGCAATTATCAAAATCTTCCAAGCGGCAAACGAAAATTTTATATTTATTTTTTTTTCTCTTCTTCCTCTTCTACTTTTACTACTCTCGTTGTTGGCATTGCTTAAGGTCAATGTAAAAAGGAAAGCCATTTTTGCGCACGCTAGCTTTTTGAACAGTTCCGACCGAAAAGTAAAGCAAGCTTTAAGTAGTAGCAGTAAATAAATTTTTTTTTCAATAAGCATAAAATGGACAATTACTTCTTTCTTCTTTTTTTTTGCTTTCAAGGAAAAAAAGCAGAATAAAAAATACATGTATAAAAAAAGAGCCACGAAGACCGGAAGATGAATCAAAGAGTTTATCAACTGTGAGTTAAATCAAGCTCAATTAATTGCATTCTCGGCAAAAAAAATATATAATAAAGAAATGATGAAGTCAAGCACACTTGACAGTGCGAGCATAATTAAGAATCCTCTCTTCTTCCTTGCTTACTTTTGAGCTCTTTTTTTCCCGCACTTGAGTACAAAAAAAACCACAGATGTGACACTTATTGCTACCACACAAAAAAATTTTCACCATTTTCAAGTGTTTTGGGGATAAAACACATCTCTCATATTTGTATTTGAATGTTGTTATGTTTCACAACAGGAGTCTCCTCCCCGAGTAAGTTGAAGGATTAGGTTTTCGAAAAAAAAATATTCAAATTTTTTAAATTAATTATGCAAAAGCTTTATACTATTCTCTTTCAAAATTATCTTTTTTGTTTTACAAAATAATATCTATTTTTTAAGAAATAAAAACCAAGGAATAGTTTAAAAACTTTGAATAATTAAATATATATTTTTTCCGGTCATTCAAAAACGAAGAAGTTCTGCATCGGTGAATCTTATAGTTGATTATGCAAATCATCTCACCAAAGACGGCATACTTTTTTGAAGAAGAGTCACAAAAAATTGAATGAAAAAGAGAAAAAAGGAAAAAACAAAGCCGCATTTATACTTACTTTTTTTTCTGCCGATCCGACAAAAAAGAAAAAAAAGAGAGAAAGCAATCGGAGGGTTTCAATGCCACCATTTTGTCATGAAACCTTGTCCTTCTTGTTTTTTTCGGGGGAAAAAGGTGGCAATTTGTACAAGGATCTTGTTAGGTATGATTTCCGGATAATGTTATTTTAAAAAAAGACTAAAAAACTGTATCCTTGGAAACAATTTGATTTTTTGACTTAATTATAGGCATGTAAAGGTTGAAGCACTTTTTTAGAATTATTTATTACCTAAAAAATCTGCAATTTCTGAAAAAAATTTCGTTTTTTCTGATTTTTTTAACACACAAAACTTTTAAAGGAAATAATGAATCAAAAATGATTCATTAAATTTTCGTGAATATAATACAATGAACGAAGAAACATAACAATTGTTGCATTTAAAACCTTGTCTTGGTCTGATTTTGCTTAAAAAATTATTTTTTTTACCAAATTTTATTTGTTTTCCAAAAACATGGCAGTTTTACAAACGTATTTTCTTATATTTCTTTTGTTTTTAAATATAAATGCAAAATTTGTTGATACTTGTTATGAAGGAACAGATTATTGGTCAGGAAAAAAGACTGGAACTAAACGAAATTGTGATCCCGAAACGAAATATTGTTACATTTTGATGGGATCCTCAGCAACTTCTCGAACAAGTGGACGAGGCTGTGCACCAGATTACATTGATACATATTGTGAGGTAAGAAATTAAAAAATTGCTTTCAAGAGTTTAATTTTAAACTTTAGAAATATCGAGCAAATCCATCTGCAACAACTGAATTTTGTTTTTCCATTCATACTTATGATATGAATGGAAAACTATGTTGTTGTAACTCTCACAGCAACTGCAATTCTTCTGCTCATTCTACAGTATTCTTACCATTATTTTTTACATCAATTTTTTATTTAACAATGTTTTTTAAAAGTAATTGAATTGATTTTTCAATAAATATAAAAGCAATCAAAAAATTAATTGAGTTAAAAGGGTAAAAGAGTAAAAGGCAGCAGTTGTGCTGTGCTGCTGCAATCTTTTTTTTTGAACAACATATGTTATTTATCCCCCTTTTTTCTATGAACTTCATAAAATCGCCTGCAATTTTTATATATATTCTTTTCTTTTTGCATTTGAGTGTAAATTTTTTGTCTTTCCATTTTTCTTAATGTAATCGCACTATTTTTTCTTGTTTTCAATCAAAATCTGTCAGGCGATTATGAATGTTAGATTAGCATATTTTTATATTCTTTTTACATATTTTTTGAGTATTTGTCATTCAAAAAATTTTGACCATGAAACAATTGCAAGAAAATCAGTTTATAATGCAGTTGAAAGAGTTCGAAATAAAATTACAACAACTCCAAGCACGTCAACATCTGATTCACGTAATGATCGAACAATTATAAGAACAATGTCAGTGATAGAAGCAAAAAGTGCTGAAGGTAGGGTAATTATTATTTTTTGTGATATTGATTGTGAAAAGGAAAGATTAAAGGTAAATCTTTCGTATTTTACATCTCTTACACTCAAAGAGATTTTAGATTCCGATATGGATTCGTGAATTTAATGCTAATAATGATATTCCATCAAATGATGCCATTGGATATCATTTTCATCGAAGAAGGACAAAATTTGGTTATCATAATGTTGATACATTATTGGATAAAAATCCCATTGTTATTATTTATTTCATTGCAGATAAAACATTTGTTTACGACGGAGATGTCAAAAGCCAAGTTTGTCTTTTTTTTTAAAGAAGATGTCAACAAAAAAAAGAAGAGATGCATATTTTAGACAGAATTTAATGATTTTCTAATGAGCTTGGAAAAGCAGCCCATTCAAAAACCACAAAGTTCAGAAGATCTTGATGAATTTATTAGTGCTGCATCTGAATGCGATATTTCACAAAAATATGTCTTAAAAATTCATAGCTTTAAAGATTGCTACGATGAACTTTGGAATAATCTTGTTCGAAGTTTTCACAACTCTAAAAATATTACATTTGTTGAACTTCGACATCCTTTATCCCCCGAAGAAACGGTTATAATACAGCAAAGACTTCCAATGCTTCGTCGAGAATGCCAAATTTTAGCTGTGCTTCACAATGGGGCATACCAAGAAGTTGTCGACAGCATGTTTCTTAAAGAAGTAAGAGTCGGGGGCCATGTTTCTCAAATATATGATGAATTACAAAAATTTTTTATGACATTTCATTCCTTTTTTTAGCTCCATAAAAAAATTTTAAATTGGTCAAATGAAAATTGTTCCAATCCTCAGCCATATGCCATTAAAATGCCATTAACTGAAATTCAACTGGACTACCTTCGTGAAGAATTATACATAAATGGCATTGTAACAAATCCAACATATATTATTGTAGGACTTATTGGTGGCATTGCTGTTATTGCTCTTGCTATAAGTATATTTTGGGGTCTCAATGGCTCTTCTTTTGTAACTAAATAAATAAACCTTCTTTTTTGGTTTCTATTTTATTTTTTGACTTTTAAGGGAAAAGAAAAGGAAAGAAAAACGATAAAAGTAAGAATTAACTGTTGACAGGCATAATAAAAATGAAAGAGAGCCTACAAGATTTATGTTACTTAAAAAATTGCTTTTGCATCTTAAATCCTTTAAATAAAAAAAAGAAGAAAGAACGGTTTTTGTAAAATATTGCAAAAGTAATTTTAATACTGAAGCAATAAATAAACAAAAAAAGCGGCATAAATGCAAAAAATGCTGGAATGAGAAACACGTTATTTTGTTGGCTGTTTTTTTCATCTCCCTCTTCTTCAATACTAACTTCCCCGTTGAAGTCGAAGTCTATGATAGAACAATTTTAGTAACTCATTATTGTTTTTTTTTGTCTTCTTTCTTCCCATCTATAGCCACGACAAAAAGTAATGCATTCATTGTGAAGCTTTATGGGATATCTTTTTTTTCAGACATTTTTCCGGTAACAATTACAGAAATATATATGTGCAAAAAGTAGGAGTTGCAAAAAAAGCATGTAAAATTTCATTCATCTTCTACAACTACTTTCCTTTCTGTTGGACTTTCTTTTTTTTGTTCTATTTTTAAAAAAAAAAACTAAAACAATAGCAGCCTTCTTAAACTTATTTCCTTGAGAAATTTTTGTATAAAAGCTTGCGCATAAAAATTATTATTTTGTTCAGCTATTTACCACTTGGTATCAAAATTCAAAGGAAGGGAAGCCTTTTCGATTGAGCAAGATTGAAATAAAATAACAAATATATATGTATATATACATATATTGCAATTTGAGCCGATCGGACTTCCTTCAAAGTCGACAAACGTTTCTATATTTTGATACAAATTCTTCGTTTTGATGTTGTGTTTGGAGGAACGAAATGTTTTACCAACTTTCTAATTCATTTGGGGAATGAGACAGAATTCGAAAAACAAAGAAAAAGAAGAGGAAGAAAAAAGGTTGATTACGTGAATCATTAAGTTTAAGTTTTATTCATTTGCAATGAATGGTCAGTTTTTCTTGTTTTATTTGAAAAAAAAACTTGTTTTTTTTTGTTGGCATGCTTGTTGCCCTTGTCGTAAATGTTTTTGTCTAAAAAAATCTTTTTTGACATTATACCTTTCTTTCTTGTAATTCCGTTAATACAAATGCTTCCCAAATAGTTTTTTTTCTGATTGTTGTTTCTCATCTTTCCATTGTATGGTAATTTCTTAATTTTTTTTTTATTCAAAAAATATTTTTTAAAAAGAGGAATAGCCTTTTTTTTAAATACAAAAAAACTTCTTTTTTTTCATGACCTCTTCTTCCGTAAAGAAGAAAAATAAAAAAAAATCATTTTTGTAAGTGTCAAAAACCTTAACGAATAACAATTTGTTTACTAATTTTTTTAAAGAGAGAGATGTTTTGTTAAGAGCAAACAAGTAAGTAACAAAAAATAAGTTAAGAAAATTTTCCCTAGGGTTATCGCTTCAAAAAGCACTTCATTGCTGCGGCGACAACTTCGACATTTTTTTGCTACAATTTTTTTTCTATGGTCCATTTTTGGGTTTTTTGGGGGGTGAAGAGACAAATACCATCATGTTCTGACTCTGAAAGAATTTTTTTGACAGTTTTTTTTCTTTTTTTATTTATGGTCATTTTTTTCTCAAGAGAAAAGAAAAAAATAAATAAAAATTTGTAAGGAAGGATTAAAACGTGTGATCCAATAGCTTTCTTCTACTTAACCGCAAAAACGATCCGTAAGAATGTGTTTCTTTTTCATCAATCTATTCATTGCCTTTTGTGTTGCTTCTGTCTTCTTCTTTTTAGTAGTTCGGACATTTTTTTTGTTGTTGCTGAGATTTTTTTACTTGAAACCTACCACCTTCTCATCTTCCCCCCCCCCCCTCTCTTTTTTTTGTATTCTTATTATTCTTTAAAAACGTTAAACATAAGTGTCAAAAAAGGGCCATAAGCTTTTTTTCTTATGTAAGTTTTTTTACGGGCATTCTGTTATTATAATATGCGATTGAGAGAAAATTTCAATTTTTTTGTACAAAAAAATGGGCGGCTTGCTTTTTGAGGAGACGAAAATGGGAAACCGCTTTAGGCTATTTTTTTTCTTAAAAGCCATATTGTTGTTTTATTAATAAAAATTTCGTTTTATTGCCATTGTTATTATTGTACAAAAAATAACAATAATAATTTTGTATACTAAAAACTTTTAGCTTTTTTTTAAGCGAAAAATTTAATGAACGATGCATGAAGATGAAACTTTGATGGAACAAGATGGATAGTATTTTATTAAAATTATTATTAGGAACTTTAGCTGTTCTTCTTCAAAGCGAAGAAGATAATGTCTTTTTAAATATAACAAAAAAGCAAAATTCTATATGTGATGTAGGTTCTTACCTGAATTGTTTGATTTTCTACCGTATTCATACCTCCTTTTTTTCAGCTCCCTTTAGCATTAGGTGATTGTAATTTTAATATTACTCGGTTTTATTATGATAAAAATACAAATCAATGCTATAAATTTTTATACAGGTATTTTTTCTTTTAATTGTAAAGCATCTGAACAAAAAATAAATAATCTTTTCAGCGGGTGTAAAGGTAACGGTAACAGATTTATCTCAGATAAACAATGCCGTCAACGATGCCGCCTGGAAAGAAAAAAGAATTATGATGCCATTTTAAATGGTTATATTTTTTTTGACAAAATATCTTTTTCAATTTTTATGCAATTTTTTTAGATCTTATAGAGCCTTATAAATCAAGTTTTAATTTAACCTGTGAAAACTGCCACAAAATTAATGGCATTTGTGTAGATGATAAATGCCAATGTCGTATGGGGTATCAATTAATAGATTATAAATGTGCAGATGTAAATGAATGGTATAAATTTGTGAACAAAACATTTTTAAAAGTCATAAAATCTTTGCAGTTTATGGACAGAATGTGGTAAAAATGCTGTATGTGTCAATAGTTTGGGTTCATTTCGGTGTGAATGTGCTCTGGGTTATGCGGGATCAGGATTAAATTGCTCGAGATCTCAAGATATTTGTGGACAAAAATTTGATCGACGATATGAAGAAAATTGTAATAATACTGAGCCACCATGGCAGCTACGATATTTTTATAATTACACTTCAAATCAATGCCAACAATTTCGTTATGGTGGATGCCAGTTTGAAGGCGCACAAAATATTTTTCGTGATTTACAAGCTTGTCAAACTCATTGCCATGGATATTACTATTTATATGAATCAAAAAATAATTCTGTTAAAAAACCAATTTATGATTATTCATATACCACTGAAAGTACAATACCAGGTAATTAAATAAATGTTGTTATAAAAAAGTTTTTGTATATTTAGATTTATGCTTTGATACATTTGATCAATCAAAAAGATTTCCATGTACAGAAGCGATTTGGAAGAAAAGATATTTTTTTGATAAAGCTTCAATGAGATGTTCAATGTTTTGGTATGATGAATCATGTGATCGACGACCTCGAACTACTGCTTCAAGGAATATTTTCGTACATGAACGAACATGTCTTGAAGTTTGTGAAATGGTAGCAGGTCGACAGTTGGAATCTCAAAAACAAGGAATTTCTGGTGTAATTCATGCAATATTTGATCATGATTGGGATGGTGCCAAAAGTATCCGGGATCGACTTCTTAAAAATACTACCACAACTATACCATCAACGACCACAACAACTACTTCAATCATTACATCTTCTGTACCCATGGAACCTTTAACACCAACACAACATACAAATGAATTAGTAGATAATGTAATAACTCCATTACCGCTTCCAGACACCCCTTCACCTTTTACTGCTATGGAAGTAAAATTGGATGAAGCTGAAAGTATGCTAATTGATCAAAATATTATCGGGGAAGATAAAAGAAATGAAATATTGATTATTAAAAGTTTAAATGAAACATTTGATGAAAAAACTAATTACAGTTTGGCAGTTAATTTACCAGTTACAACTGCGCGTAAATTTTAATTAAAGAAAACTGAGATATTAAAATTGTTTTTTAGAAGAATGTTTGGAAAAATTCGATCAAGCCCTTGCACACTCTTGCCAAAAAACACCTGATTGGAAAACACGATATTATTTTGATAGTTCAACAAGAACTTGTAAAGCATATTGGTTTGGGGGATGTTGGAGTCATTCTCAAAACAATTTTGAAAGTTTAGAAACATGCAAATGGAAATGTATTGGAGAACATTATGAGCCAATATCTCGTATGTTAATAAAACCAAAATTATGCATTTATAATTTGTATCATGCTATTTTTAAGATAGTTGCATGGATAAATTTGATAAAAAATATCTTGAAGATTGCCGAAATGGTGTTTATGAAATCCGGTACTTTTTTAATCATAATACCAAACGATGTGAATCACTTTACTTTGGTGGTTGTCAGTCACAATCAAGAAACTTTTTTGTTGATCTTGGTCAATGTCAACAATATTGCGAAACTGTTCCAAAAGATTTATCAAGTAAGTGTCAGCTTACAGAAATATAAGCGTTAAATGAAATTTTGTTAGATTTTTGTCTTCAACGTTTTGATTCTGTTTATCGTAATTCTTGCTCCTCCGATGGTTCATGGTCACAATATTATTATTATGATTCTGCATCAGATTCATGCAAAATGTTTTGGTATGGAAATTGTAAATCAAGTTCACAAAATATTTTTGCAACTCTTGAAAGTTGTGAATGGCTTTGTGAACGAAATCGTGAAAGTAAAGTTCCGCGTATGTTCCAGAGATTGTTTGAAAAGGCCATTCAATTTATTACTTTTAGAACATTGTTTGGACAAATTTGATTACAGATATCGAAATCCATGTAATGGTGGAAAATGGCAAGAAAGATATTATTTTGATCACACAAATGGAAGATGTCGAGCATTTTGGTATGATGGATGCATTTCTGAATCACAAAATATTTTTAAAACCCGTGAACTTTGTATTGGCCTATGTGAGGCTCCATGTTTGTTACAAAATTTAAAGGGAATTTTTTAAAGCTGAGTTTTTAGCAATTACTGCAGCAACAACATTACCCCCAAAATCTTCCACTTCTCAAGTTGAAGAAAAATGTGATCCAACAAGATGTCTAAAACCTTTACTCATTGGAGACTGTAAAGAAACGTAAGTATATACATTATTTGTTTGTTTTATAACGTTTTCTTATATCAATAGATTGCCTGCTTATTACTACAATATTGAAAAAAGAATTTGCGAACCATTTTCTTATTCTGGTTGCGGGGGAAATGAAAACCGGTTTCTTACGTTATCCCAATGCGATCAAACTTGTGCCAATTTAAAAGCTTTGGACGGTAAATCACTCTTTTCTTTTTTCATAAAAGCAAAATGTTATTGCCTATAATTATAGCTATTGAAACAAACTGCTTTCTTCCTTTAAGCATTGGATATGGTCGTAAACGGAAATCATGCATTAAAAATGCTGGATTTGCTTTTTATTACAATTCAAAAGAAAAAAGATGTGGTCGTTTTTGGTATCTTGGATGCGGGGGAAATGGGAATCGTTTTCATCATTCAACAGAATGTGCACGTGTCTGCCGAAGAAGTCATAATATTCCAATCAAAGTTGAGCCATCTAAACCTGTTTCGGCATGTTTTTTAAAAATTGACAATGGAAAATGTGAAAATTCTAAAATTTCAAATAATCTTACTCGGTGGGGATATTCATCTGGATCAGGAAAATGTGAAAAATTTGAATATGCTGGATGCGGTGGTAATGAAAATCGTTTCACAACTGAACATGAATGCCTTAAATTATGTCAAAAACTTATTGCACCAAATTCACGTAATATTTTTTATTCAAATTTTACCATAAAAACTTAGTCTATTTTAGTGCAATGTGCAAATTATCCCGATTGGGGTCCATGCAATCGTCTAAGATATATGTGGTTCTATAATTTAACATCTGGAACTTGCCAACAATTTCTTTATGGTGGATGTAACGGTAATGAAAATAGATTTCCAACATTTGAATTGTGCCAAATTACATGTGAAAAAGCAGGAGAAGGTGAAGTTTCATATAAATGACAAATTTTAATATTTTAATACATATATTTCAGCCCCTTCCGATCCATGTTCAGAAAAGCTTGATCGTGGAAAATGGTGTGAAAGCATGTCAAATCGTTATTATTATCATGCAAAATCAAAAACTTGTAAAGGTTTTCATTATACTGGATGTGGGCAAAGCAAGAATAATTTTTTGCAATTAGATGAATGTGAAAATGTGTATGTATAATTAAATTATAGAAAAACTTTTATGAACTTTTATTTCAGTTGTGTTCATCGAAAACAGAATGCTGTAGTGAAAACTTCAGAAAATATATTGACAAATACTACAGGAACAAAATGTAAGCTAAAATAGTTATATCCCCAATATTTTTATGCATACTATTTACGTCAAATCAATCAATCAATCAATCTCCGATCTTATCACTTCAAAATTATTAAAGTTAATTAAAATTTCAGATGCTTTCAAAAAACCATCTGAAAATAAGCCAATGCAACGACATCAAATTTTAGCCGAAAGTGAAAAACATTATTTAAAAACAGAAGGTCAATGGGTTGAATATGGGCATTGTCTAGGATTTAGATATAATATTTCTGGACCACATACAAAATTAAATAGTTTCATATGTTTGATGGAAGAAGGTGGCACTTGTCAAATTCAAACTTTAACAGATACTGGAGGCGAAGAACGATGTAGAGTTATTCGTCCATGGTTAAGAGGATCTCATTTATATTCGTGGTTTTTCACCATTGAACGAAGGAAAGCGCCATGGCATACATCTCCAGAAGAACTTGGGGAAGATGATAAAAAAAGGAAGCGAAATGCTGTTAAATTGAAACCACAGAAAGCGTCTGATACTGTAGCATCGTTAATAATTTTACCGCTAAATGATTGTTATAACATTTGTTAACTTTTTTGCTTATATTGCTTCTTTTTGTTTTGGAATAGTAAAAATTCAAAAATTATTAAAGGGAGTGTCGAAGATAGTGAAAAACTTTTTATGAACGTTTTCCGTCGTTCCAAGTGATGGGGAATGAAAAAGTTTGTCCACCCGCACGCAACAAATGCATTCCCCATCACTTGGAATGACAGAAAAAAGTTTTTCACTATCTTCGACACTCCCTTTAAACATTGATTGCATTTATAAATCTAGGATCGGGTAGCAATAAATCAGCGCCAAATCAAAAAAATCTAGCGAATAAAGTTGATTATCTCGATTTGAAAAAAAATCGCACATTTGGACCAGACAAAGCATTTAAATTTTATTTTACGTTAAAAGATAAATGATAAATTTGTAATTAAATCATCTGATAGGCATAAAAAAACAAACGCCGATGGACGCCGGCAAAAATCGGCCGAAATAATTACGGTATTTTTATTTTTTCTTTCTACTGTATCTTTTATATCAGAACCAAAATTATTAAATTTTTTTATCAATTATTATTCGTAAAAACATTCTGCAAATTATGATACCGAAATTATATTTTTTGCGAAACTTTGAAAAAATGGTGCACATCTCTAGATAAAATATATAAAAATACAAAGGGTTTTGTAATAAATCTTTTTCTAATATTTTAATTATTACTCTCACGATTGTAATTATTATTCTTACGATTCCCAGAAGAAGCTTAGCCTTCTAAATACAATATTATCACGATAAAATTTAAAATTATCAATTTTAGGTGTCCGTAACAATAAAAAATATACGGCATTTAGTTTTAAAAACATTTAACAAAACAAACGATGCATATATGCTTTAAATATTATTTGATTTAAATTTTTTTATTTTTAAAAAAACAAAAAAAAATTAAATAAGATACTTATTTTCTACGAATGACATAAAGAACTTGATTAATTGCATTAATCCATTTATGAAGTTCTTCTTCAGTTTCATATGCAACAACATAATTTTTGTACAAAGAAATTTCTGTACCACGAGGAAAAAAAACAGCTTCGAAAGAAAATGTATATTGCCGCTCAGCATCTACAGGATTACCAGGTACAATTCTTTCCTCACAAATGGTTGAACAATCAACAACAAAAATTGGATCACCCAATTGATTTGCATCTTGTCGAATATCGAAAAACATAATTATGCCGTCCTTCATTACAGCATAAAAAGCGAGATCTCCACTATCTTTTAAAAATTTCTAAATATGCTTAATTGATTATTAAAAATATAAAAGACAAAGCATACCCAAAATCCTTTAATTTCAGCTGATACTTCCTCAGGCAATGCAGAAACTTTTGAATTAATTTCTGCTGTACCTTCCAAGGGGTAAAGAGCATTTTCAAAGAATGCAGTAAAATGACCAATTAATGAACGAGATAAAACAAAATGTCCAGCAAGTTCAAACCCGGATGTAACATTTTCATCATTTCTCGAACCAACACTTGTATTATGATTTGAAACAGGTGGAGTAAATTTTTCTGAAACAAATAATACCATATTATTGTTGGATACAATAATAAATATAAACTTACTAAATAAACTAACGGCCATTTTCTTTGCAAGTGCTTTTGGAGTTCGTGCACGTTGATCGATTTTCATAACATAAAGTGAAAGATGAATTCGAAAATTTATGGGAAGATTTTTGAATACCATTTCTTCATCAATATGAAAACGCCGAGATCGCATTGCTGCAGTATCAGAAACTTCAGTCAATTGTGAAGCAACAATCTTTTCACTGGTTGAACCAACCAAAATAAAAACATAACTTGGACCTAAAAAGCTATCATAGAATATCCAAAAACAAATTAAAATAGTTTACCATCAGCAGCAGTCTTCAAGTAATAATCTCTTGCAAGATTAATATCCATTCGATAAATTGTATAAACTGAACGAGCTGCCATTGAAATTGGTGGTGGAGCATGAGTTAAATGATGAAAAATATTGACACGAGTTATAAGATCCCGATAAGTATTGATACGAATTTCTGATAAAAGTAATAAAGCATGTGCACAAATTTCATTCCATGATTGTTGATTTCCATCTCGTTTACGCCAATATTGAACTGTTGCTTTTGCATCACGTACTCGATTTTGTTCTGTTGCAAGTTTGGTTTGAAGACGCTAAAAAATAAGCTTATTAATAGCGAAAAATAAAAGATTATTAAATTTTAAAAAACAAATTGCAGCCAAAATAGCAGGTAAAAACTGCATATTCAATTATATAACAATAATATATATATATATATATAACTATTGACATCAAAAATTCCTCTTTCTTACCTTAGCAAATCGTTCAAAATCTGATTCAGGAACATATGCATTTGAAGTTTCATACGAGATCAAAGAACCATCAAGATCAAGACGTTGAGGAGAACATCGTTGTAATCTTCCAGAAGTATTATAATATGACATCCTTGGAGTAATTGGTGAATCTAATGGATTCATTGACAATGGAGTATATTGTGATGATAAGCGAGTTCCAGAATGTGGTGGTGGAATTGATGGGCAAAATTTAAGAAGAAATTTTTTGGTTTTACAAACGATGATTTAGTGGGGGGAATTAAAAAAAAGCACACGGCATTCTTTTTTACTTTTCTCCCCTATTTGCCACTTTCAATTTCATATCATTTACAAAGCAAAAATTTGCATGCACCCCCAAAAACACATAAAATGAGAGAATGCATGGATTTACCTTAAAATTAGTTTAAGAGTTCATAAATACTTCTAATTTAATGTTTAATACTGAAAATAAAAGTTTTTAATTTTTTTGACAATAAATTCCAGGGCCGCAAATAGGGGGGTGGAACTGGGGAAAGTCCCCCCCCCCCTTGTCGGCCAAATGTAAGGGGAAAAATTGAATTCATACTAGATAAAATGAGATTTTTTTGGTTTTTATAAGGAAGTTCCACCCCCTTACTTTGGACCAATTTGCGGCCCTGATAAATTCGTAAAATTTGTTTATCAGCATGTGTTCGGGCATACAAATAAAAATAATAAATAATAATAAAATTGCCAAAATCGAAATTTCCAGAAATTTCATTTTTTCAGCGGTGCCGAATTTATGGCAAATTTTAAAAAAAAATTCAAAGAATGCATTTTAAAAAGGTGAACGGAGAAAATAAAAACGACCGAAAAAAAAACGGAGGTTTTAAAAAAAAAAGACGGAGATTTTTAAAACAGTATTTTTTTGGCATGGTCTCGGATAAGGATTTATAAATGCGGATATCTGTATTTCAGATGCCTGAGTTTGAGATATTTATTTTGTTACGAATATTTCACCGCACAGTTTGCCAACTATTGCATTTATTACGCATGTTTCAGGATTTGAAATGCGGATAAAGATAATAGCATAAATAAATTTTTATTTTAAAAAATAACTGAAAAATAGGAGAATTAAATTTGGGTACACACATACAAGGATTAAAAATTTATGGATCTCTGAGTTAAAGACGCACATAGTCATTTGATAATTTGGGTATGACTAAATGGTTACAAAAAGCAAGGGATAATGATTTGGGGATGCCTTACTCTTGGGTAAATGTTTTAATTTTTTTATTTTTGGATGCAAAAAAAGAATTGGAATTTTATTACGAATCAAATGAAATCTCGAATATAAATTAAAGAATCCAGGATGCCTTCATTACGAATATCTGAATTTGAGATAAACAAAATAAATTACCAAAGGAAACATGCCGATTTCAAACATTAAAAAATGGGATGTTGATTTCGGGACGCCAAAAAATAGGATGCATGATTTCGGGACGCCAAAAAATAGGATGCTGATTTCGGGATGGGAGAAAATAGGATGCCGATTTCGGGACGGCAAAAATGGGATGCTGATTTCGGGACGCCAAAAACGGGATGCTGATTTCGGGACGCCAAAAACGGGATGTTGATTTCGGGATGGCGAAAATGGGATGCTGATTTCGGGACGGCACAAAAATGAAGAAAAAAAAATTAAAATTTTAATGCCAAAATTTTTCTTGGCCGGTTTTAAATGTGAAATAAAATACTTGGAATATTTTTCAAGTTGAAAAAATTGAATATTGGCTAATATTCAATTTTTTAGATTTGGAAAAATTTTTTGTATTTGCAGGCCGAGGAAAGGGCCAAGAAAAATTTTGGCATTAAAATTGAAATTTTTTTTTTTCATTTTTGTGCCATCCCGAAATCAGCATCCCATTTTTGCCGTCCCGAAATCAGCATCCCATTTTCGCCGTCCCGAAATCAGCATCCCATTTTTGCCGTCCCGAAATCAGCATCCCATTTTTGGCGTCCCGAAATCAGCATCCCATTTTTGCCGTCCCGAAATCAGCATCCCATTTTCTCCCATCCCAAAATCATGCATCCTATTTTCTCGCGTCCAGAAATCATGCATCCTATTTTTTGGCGTCCCGAACTCATCATCCCGTTTTTGAAGTTCTGGAATGAGACATCCAAAAACAGTTGTAACAACGTGTAAAAACGTTATGTGTCATTTATTTTTTAACATCATCTTTTATTTATCTTTATTTGATACATCCCTAAAGCTTTGGTTAGAATAGTTCGTTTGACACAATTAAAAATAAAATCTTTGTTTTGCTTTCAGGCATCCCAAGTTTTTGGTTCCAATAAAAGTGACCAAAATTTTTTATTCAAAAGTCTTGCATCCGAAAATCAACAATCATAGTTATTTATTGCAAAATAATTGTCTGAAAATAACTAAACATTTATCTTTATACTTTTATCTATTATCCCCAAATTATTAGAATACTATAAATATCTAAATTTATTTTTCCTGAAACATGCGTAATAAATGCAATAGTTGGCAAACTGTGCGGTGAAATATTCGTAACAAAATAAATATCTCAAACTCAGGCATCTGAAATACAGATATCCGCATTTATAAATCCTTATCCGAGACCATGCCATTTTTTTAAAACGTATTTTTTTAAAACCATACATTTTTCAAAACGGATGATTTTAAAACTCATTTTTTTAAAACGGAGATTTTTAAAACTTATAATTATATGGGCTAAATAAACCCTTAAAGAATATTTTGGCATATTTGCGAAGAACTTGTTCAAATTAAACTATTAAAATTGCTCAAGCAATAGGTTCTGCTTCTGATGCTTTAAGAACTGCCGCTCTTGGCCAACATTTAGCAAGAATTATTTGACATAGAAGACAAATAACTCGTGTTGAACCTCCAGTTCCAACAACTTGGAATTTTGATATTCCAGAAATGTTTGTATGAAATAATGACTTAAAAATTGCACTTCATCTTCACATGCTTACGACTATATATAATATGATTCAAGGATAATTTGGTGACCAACTAGATGCTTTTTTCGATTACTTTGAGGGTACTTTTATTGGAAAACCTGATGCAAATGGAGAACGTCGTGATCCACGTATTCCTAAATCACATTGGAATTTATAAATGAGAGTTGCTTTGGATCTTCCTCGAACCTCAAATTCACTCGAAGCTTGGCATCGTGCTCTAAAAAATTTTCTTCCATCTGAACATCCATCAATTTGGCGATTTTCCGAAGTTATGAAAGAAGAATTTGTTCTGTCAATGAATCACTCAGCTGCTATTGATCGGAATGTCACTCAAAGTCCAAAATATATGAAAATTAGTGCTGATATACAAAGATAACAAAGATATCAACAAGAATTTATGGCTGGAACAACTTCAGTGATTCATTTTTTAACTCAATGTTCCAATAAAATCAAATTTGGTGGAAATTAACTTAATCATTTTTATTTTTAATTTTTTAAAATTTTGTTTTTATTTGTACAAAGTTTTAAAATTCTCCGTTTTAAAAAAAGTATGGTTTTAAAAATCTACCGTTTTAAAAAATGCCGTTTTAAAAGTTTTTTTTAAAATTCTCCGTTTTTATTTTTGCGGTTTTAAAAATCTCATGTCGCCTTTAAAAAGGTCAACATTTTTTTCTTTAAAAAAAGAGTTTTAGCCTAAATAATGGGCAGTCAAAGTGGGGAGAAAAACCTGGCAGGACACTTTGCCAAGTGGAAAACGAACTGCCAGCTTTTTTAAAATTAAAATCAGACTCCTAAATAATTTTAAGGAAGTTTTATTAGTTGATATATTGCGAAATTTTCTTATTTTGGTTTCGGTTTCGATTTCGATCATGAATTAAATTATTTCGATTTCGACTGAAAAAAAAAAGATTTCGTCCATGGGAAAAAATTATTTCGGTTTTCTCAATTTCGATTTCGCAGAGCCCTGCCCCACACCCATTTAAAATAAACAATAAAATATTCAAAAAAATTCTAAGCTTTTTAAATACCTTAAAAAAATAATCTTAAAGAAGCCCAGTCAGCCAGCACAACTCTCTCAACAGAGGGAGCAGAGAAAAAGAGACATTCCTTTTTTCGTAAGGGGATGTCCAGATATGACGTCATATAAAGAGGGGGGGGAGGGGGGTAAGCCAATTATGACGCTCTTTGTTCTTATGCCGCCCATCCAAGGCGGCACCTTTGATGACGCC
This sequence comes from Panagrolaimus superbus, assembly GCA_964035985.1. NCBI lineage: Eukaryota > Metazoa > Nematoda > Chromadorea > Rhabditida > Panagrolaimidae > Panagrolaimus > Panagrolaimus superbus. The sequence goes on from OZ038356.1 coordinate 10,571,455, forward strand.
ACAGAGGGGGGGGGGAGAGGGATCCCAAAATCCCGATTTTTGTATGACGTCATATCTGGACAACCCCTTAGAGAAAAAGGAATAGTGCGCACTCTTTCTTTTTTTGCCTGATTTTGTCGTCTTGACAAAAACGAGAGAATTGTGCTGGTTGACTGGGCTCCTTTAAAAAATGTTGATGCATTTTTCGTGATTCATACAATCGAAAAACCCTCAAATCAATTTTTTGCTTTTTCTCGCAGAAAAGAAAAAAACCTTTTTTTAATGCATTAAAAAAATGTCAAAAAAGGTGAAGCATCGAAGGTGATTTTTTTCAGTCAAAAACCAAGTCATTTATTTGCGTTTTTTGCTGTTTTTTTAACATTGATTTTTTTTTGTTTCTTTCAAAAACATTGCATTTTAATAAGAAACCATTAAGTTTTGAATATTTGAATATAAAAATGTTATCTTTTTAAAGGGGGAGGGGGAGTCCCACCTCTAACAAATTTTCTTACGACTTTTTTGGTCAATGCACAATGAAAAAGAATGCAAAGCGTGCGTAATAGCGCACTCACTTTTTCATTCTTTTTCATTGTGCGTTGGCAGAAGAAAGTCGTAAGAAAATTTGTTAGAGACGGGACTCCCCCCTTTAAAACTCAAATAAATTTATTTACACATGTGTAAACATTTAAAAATCAATTTAATTGTCTTTTGAAGAATCATTTAAAGAAAAAAATTCGAAATGAATTTAATAAAAATCACCATGATATTGATAAATGGATCATTAAATTAAAAAAATCTTGATGCATTGTTAAAAAATTACAAGCTAAAAGATTTAATATTTCTCTCTCTCCCCCATACTTCTCATACAATAAGGTGAAATAAAAAATATTGCTTAAATATCACCATCATGTGCAATACAGTACACCAGTGACGGAAAAAATTTTCAGTTTTTTTAATATACCTTTTCAGCATTTTATTTTTTAAAGGACGTGTTTTGAAAGATTCGAGAATTTTTATCCATTTTTGATACCATTCTAATTTCTTGTCTCAAAATTGGATTAAAATGCTTTCCTGGGGTAAAATAGGGCAATAAACACGAAATTCATCATCAGTTTCGACATTTACGTGCAAGTTTTCGAGTTACATTATACCCGACTTAAAATTTCGATTTTGTGTCGAATTTATCGAAAATTTCCAAAAGTGGTATAAATCGATAACCATGAACGAGGGGAGTTCGAAAAAGTCAAAAAATTTTGTTTACCATAATTAATGGTAGACAAAATTTTTTCAATATCTTATCAGCGACTTTTTGCCTCACTTTTTTTAGGCTTTCTCTGAAAGTCCAAAAATTAAGAGGTGAAAAAAAAAATAGGATAATTTTACAAATTTTTCAAAAATTGTACGTCGAAGAAATCAGTGAGATTGTTTTTCACATCCGGTCGATTTCTTTGTATGAAAAGCATCGGTGAGACAGATTTTACAAATTCATCAAAAATTGCATGCGGAAGAAGTTAATGAGATTCTTATTCATAAATGGCCGATTTCACTGTATGAAAAGTGTCGGTGAGATAGATTTTCAAAAAACGCCATTTTTGTTTTTTGAGGTCATTTTTTGAAGGGGTTTAAAAATATTTTATAATTCCGCGTCTTATATTTTGGAATAATGAGCGAATTAAAAAATAGTGTTATTTTTTGAGCACAACTGTACGTTAAAATATGCAAATGAGCTAAAAAAATAATTATTATTAATTAAATTATTTTTTTTCTGATAAAATAAAATTGTGTTTTTGCGGTAAATAAAATTCAAAACAATTAAACATTGTTTTGAATCTTCCGATCTTGTGAACATATTAATGAATATTCACACCATCCGCACAAATAAGTTTTCAAATGATTTTTATTTTTTAAAGGAGAGTTAAATAGAACTTTAAAAAGATGCTTTTATTTGAGTTTATAAAAAGATAAGAGTTGCTTTTTTTATATTTAAAATATTCAAAACATGGTAAAAAATGGTATTTTATTTAAATATAATGCTTTTTTTAATTTAAAAATGGAACAAAATGAAAAAGAGTAATGTTAAAAGAAAGCACAAAAAAGGGTTTTCCCTTTTTACAAAAAATAGCAGCAAAAAAAGAACAAAAAATATCGATTAGGGTTCTTTGATTGTATGATCATATATATATGAATCACGAAAAATGCATCAACACATTTTTTAAATGTATTTAAAGGGAGAGTCGACAACCGTCAAAAAAAAGTTAATTGCAACTCTTAACACAAAAGTGCTTCAGAATCTGAATCAAAACATTCTAATTACTTTTTCTTTTTTTGCGTTTTTCTCTGATGCTGCTAAAGTATAAGCATAAGTTGTCTAACTAGCAGTGTTGGCGTTCAACCGAAATTTTCCGGTTTTTTTTCTCTTTTTCAAAGTTTTCTCCAATTTTTTTCTTAAAATTTGTTCATTTTTTTGCCGTAAGTTTCATGATTCAAGCGCTTTTTATGAGAATCAATAGATAAACCAATGAAAAATTTCTGACCGGACCGAAATTTTTCGGTCAGCGGTCACGGTCGACCGAAAAACGTGGCCGGACCGGACGAAGACCAAAAGACCGCCAACAAGTACAATAAGATGAAACAAAAAATAGCGCTGAAATATTACGATAAGGTGCAATACAGTATATGATTCATTGTTGATAAGACAAGAATTTGTTGTTTTAGTTTCTTTGGGTCATGACTAGGGCTGTATCCCCTTTTGACTTCCTCCTAAAAAATTTTTTTATGGAGTTAGAGCGCTTTTTTGTGGATTGATATTAACCGAAAAAAGTTCTTGTGGAATGTTTTGTTACTGTCAACAAGACCGTATACAGAAAAAAAATTTTGAAGGGGGCACACCTTTGATCTTTTGCCGCTTTGGTTAACAAGGTCGTATACAAAGAAAATTTAAAAAGTTTCGGAGGGGGCACCGACCGTTTGGGGGGGGGCACACCATTAATCTTTTGCCACAGCCAACACGAAGCGGCAAAAGGTTAAAGACAATTCCACAGTTTCGGGGGATTTTGGATCTGTGCCCCCCCCCCCCCTCTAAATACGGCCTTGACGGTTAAAATGGAAAAAACTGCTCCAATGGAAGAGAGTGAGATAATAACCGAAAAATAATATCATGATTTTTATCGGAGAATATGCAAATTTTTTGGAATTAAGATAAATTTTGTATCAAAAAAATCCAATCCCATACTGAACACAACTGTGGTATTCGTTTTCTTTTAAATTAAATAGTATCAGTTTGCCGAGCAAATGAAAACCGGGAATTTTGTTTGGATACCCTGTACTGCTTTTGTGTTTATATAATAATTTCAGAACATAAATTATAAATGTTTTTATTATTCATAATATCTCTTATCAGTTGCGAGCATAAAAAAAGAGTCAAATATCAAAAATATTACTGTGGTTGTTGTAGGTGTGTTTGTTGTTGTTGATAATAATTTGAGGGAGCCCAATTTGTCCATTCTCCATCACTATCACGTTGAGTATTTTGTGCTTTCATTGGATATTCCCAGTGACCCCCTGTTGCATCTGTTCGAACTTGGAATTTCGTCCATTCAGGCACATATAATCGGAAGCAATTTAACCGTCGAATATTTACAGTTACATGATCATCATATTTTTGGCGCCTTTGAACTGCATAATCTGGTAAACAAAAGTCATAACAATCTGAGCAATATTCATCTAAAAGATATTTCGATAAAAATTGCAATTATGATTTCACAAAAACCTTTTGTATAAACAGTATGTTTTAAGAAATACCATTTAACGTTTTCACAATCACGAATTCTGTCACGGAATTTACTTTGAGCTTGTGCGGCATCAATTTTTTCTGGTACATATTGCCAATATTCTTGCCATCCAAATTGTGTTCGAACTTCCTCATAGCTGGAAGCTAAACCATCTTGAAGGACTTCAATATTTGGTAAAGCATTTCGATCAAGTTCCATTAAGAAACAAGTTGTATGTCGTCCATTATCATCTGTTAAAGCATGATCAGCAATTGCAATATAACCCTAAATTATTTTGAGATACAATAAATATTTATTTCAACAAATAATATACCGTATCAAAATCAACTGCAGTAAATGAATTACTCTTTAATGGCGGATTTCCAATCATTTCAAAATGTGCTTGAGCAGGACTGTAATAATGAATATAAACTTTACTTGGATCACGATAAGTAACAGCCGATGGATTCTTTTTAAAACATTCTTCACAAACCGGTGGATACATGAATAATGAGCGAACAGAATATGGTGCAAAAATAGAATTTAAAATAAGATACAGTATAAAAATTAATAGAAGTAAACACAAAAGCAGTAATATAAATGATCGAACAGCTTTTGAAGTCCATTTAATATTTCTAAAAAATTTCATACAAAAATTTTAAAATAGAAATTCATACCTGATAGCATCATATACATTAGAAAAAAAATCTTTAACTTTTTGTCCAAAACTTCTATCATCTCTTCCACTTTCATTATACGCCCATTTTTCTTTCGAGCCTTTTGTTATCATTGTTGCATTTGATGACGGCTAAAATGAAATTATTTTAGAGGGGGATATTTAAACAGATGACAAATACCGCATATACAGAAGCATTTTCCACTTGATCCTGCATTTTTTTGTAACTATCTTTTCTGGTAAGAGAGCTAAAATTTGTGGATTAATTTTGACATTTAAAATGTAATATAAAAACCTCATTTCACTCATTTTGATCCTTTAAATTCTTTTCCCCACCTTTTAGAAGTAACAAAACTTAAACAAAATGAACGATTCATTTTTTTACATCGTTTTTTTTGCCTTTTTTGCAAAGGAAAACTCAAATAATCAATTTGTTTTGTAAACCATTAAAACTATTATTTGTTTAAGGAAGCGTCAAAATGCGCGAAAATACATGAATATATGCAACAATAAAAACCAACTTTTCATCTGCTGCAAATCTTCTCCAACCTTCTTCAGAGCTTTTAAGGATTGAATGTAAATGCTCTGAATTACTTCCACTAACATTTGCGGATCCAGATTTAAATCCAACTTCTTTACTTTTAGCACCTGATTGATTATGAATTGTTGAATCTAAACTTCTGTCATGCATATACAGGGAAGAATTTGTAATTTTTGGCGATACTTCAGCAATTCCACTTCCGTGTGACTGCACAATTCGAGCACCTCCTTCTGTAAAAAAAAAGTTTTTTCCTAATTATTTCTTGGATAATAGTTAAAACATGCCAGAAGTATGAACTTCATGAACATCATATCCATAATTATTAATCCCATCGGGGTTCCTTTCAGGGGTAGAATGAAGAACAGGAGGTGGTATCAAATCACGTAATCCAGCAGCAGAATGATGTAAAAATGATGGCTCACGACTAAAATCTCTTTCACCAGTTAAATGAAAACGTCTTTCATTTTCATTAAATGGGGCACCACTTGCAGCGGTGGTAGTTACAAAATTTTCTGAAGTTGTTCGATATTCTGTTGATTGAGGTATATAGGCACTTATTGCTTCTAAAAAAATAAAGGTTGTCATGATTTGAAAGGATTTGCTCAAAAAAAAACTTTGAAAGAATACCTCCTGAGATCGGTCTTCTTCCTTCCGTCACACTGTGCTCAATTATTTCTATCTGTTCTACATGTCTAGCCGGTTCCATCACTGTAAAAATACAAAAAACTTTAAAATAGAAACAAAAACGTAAAAATTAGCTAAATCAATAGAAAACGATAAAAATCTTTTTCACTTTAATTTATAAAACTTTTTTTCGTCTTCTTTTTCTTTCACATTGCAAGAATGATTCTCAAAAAAAAGAACAAAAAAAACAACAACAACCGGTTTCAGGAAGACGACTGAGTTTAATAGCAAAAAAACGTAGCGGTGAAAAAAATGAATGAATCTGACCTCCAAAAAACGTTGCTTCCTATGGCGCTGCTCATAGAAGTAAAAAAAAATCATTGCCTATCGGTGTCGGAATGGCTTTTTTAGGCGTTGGCAAGGTTACCATCAGGGAAAAAGAAAGAAAGAAAATACTTTTTTGAAATTCTCAGAAACGAAAATGAATGATGTTTTTAAAGTAATTCCCTAAAAATTTGAATAAAAGGGCGCGAAATGGCATTTTTTGATTTATGGCATTTCGTTCACAAGCTGGCAATAATTTTGGGTTCTGTTTTTGTTGAACGTTGAAGGGCATTGTTTTTGAAAACAAATAATTTAATTGAGGCATTATTTAAAAATTGCTAAAGAAAATAAAATAAAATATAATAAGGAGAAAAAAAAATTAAAATGCGACATTAAAAAAGTTAAAAATATTCTTGTTTCTGATGCGTCAGTTTCAGTCACTTTTGCTTGGAAAAAGGCACCAAATACTTTCAAGGTCGTAAAACGGAATGTGCTTGATTTCTTCAGATGATGGAGAAAAAGAAAAAAAATTCTGAGCATTCTGTTGTCCGAAAAAAAGAAAAAAAATATATAATGGATATGAGAGATTTTTAGCAGCAGATTCTTTTTTCTTTCTTTTTTTTTCGCTATTTCAAATGGACAGTTCAAAAGGAGGCAAAAAAAGATCTTTCTACAGTCAAATGGGAAAGAAGGGGCTGTCAGGCATACAGCGGAAACAAATCATTTGATGAGAGCGATCACGCCAAATAAATTACTGGTTTACACAACAACAAAAAAAAGTGACTGTCACATAGAGACCGGTCATGGCATTTGATGTCAGCAATCATTATTATTATTTATAAAAAAATTGTATAAGGTATTTTAAATAAAAACACACATAAAATAAAATAAAAATAGTCAGCTTTTTTTGATTGACCGCTGGAATTAATAAAATCCATACTTCCGTCAAAAAAAAGGATCATGAAACGACAACAACAAAATTTAAAAATAAAAAAAGTTTTTTTCTCTGCTGCGCAAAGGCCATATAATTCGCTTGTATTCGTGAAAAACGTGAAGTTGAACGTTTTTTCCTTCTTCAGTGAAAACTGACCACTTCATAAAAAATTTTGTTTTTATTTCATGCATCGGCCCATTCTTGTCTCTCTTTCCCGGTGTTCAGAGTGGACAACAATTGACCCATATTCATGAATCTCAAAATAATAATATATAAAAAGGAAGAATTCTTTTTATGGCGATGTTTATTTCATTCATGGAGATGAATGCCGACCTTTTAGTGAAATCGGCGAAAATTTTAAAAATGTATCCTGATATCTCACAAATCTTTTTCAAAAAATCGTCAAAAACTGGCGATGAAAGTAGCGTTTTAATAATAATAATAAGAGAAAAGAAGGGAGGAAGGAAGGAAGGAAAAGGAATAATGATGCGACGAGATTATGATTGATCAACAACAATGAAAATTTTTATGTTTTCTTTTGACAATTTTACCCAATTTTTTTTTCTTTCATTCATTTCACATTTTAATATTATGAGAAAATTGAATTATTTCGAACAATGCTTTTTTTAGGTTTTATCAAATTCTTGTTGAGTTTAATAATATATTTAAAAATTAATTAACAAAAAAAATCAAAACGAAACATAAAATACAAAAAATCTGGGAGATACTTTCTATTCACTAGCGGGTTTGAGCAATTAAGTGTGACTATGTTGAGAGATACAAAAATAAAATAAAAATTTTTTAATGACTGGGTTTAAAATTTTTATTAGCTTTGAGTTGCTGTTGCATTTTGTTCATTTTTCATTCGAGAAATTTGTGAAAACACTTCAGTTAACGGCTGGAATGTAGGGGCTCGACGTGAATTCTAAACATAAAAAAGGAAGGATGAAATTATCTTTTTTTTAAATCTTGTAATATATGCATACCTCGTGTTCAACCGAAAATGGGATCAAAGAAGATGCCGATAATAGTGGAAGATCAAATGTATTATTACTAACATTTATACGAGTCCCTGGCGCAAGAATATCATCAACTTTTGCATAAATAAGTTCACTCAATTCTGGGTCAAGCCTATCATGGGAAGATATTGGCTTTCCAAGTACAGATAATTGATGAAGTTGTGTTGGATCAAGTTTTGTTGGAGTAACACCAATTTGAAGCAGATAATCTGTTACACTGCTACTAATTGAAAGTGCATCAGGATCAATACCTGAATCTGGTTGAGATCTAACACCAAATCCATCGGTATGTGTAGATTTAAACATATTACTATTTCGATCACTGCTGTTTGAAGAGATCAATGAAAATGTTTTTGTTCTTTCATAAGACATTGAAGGAACAAGTTTTCCATATGACGGTGACATTCGATTAATATCCGCCATCACCGCAACATTCCCTTTTGCAACACTGTAAATTTGTTTTTGAGGTTTTTTCTTGCGATTCTTGTTTTTAAAGTATATACAAAATACAATGCAGCATAAAAGTGTCAATAAAATAATGAATAAAATTCCAACAATAATTATGTACTTATTCAAAGCATTTGTTCCAAATATGTTGGTATTCTTGATAGAATTTGGTGATGCAATCTATAAATAAAAGATCATTTAAAATTTAAATTTTAAAAAGTAAATCTAACCTCCAAGTATACTGTAGTTCTTGAATGTTGTGTTAAACCACTTGAAGCTATTACAGTAATTTGTTCGATACTTTTATTTATTGGAAAAGATTCTCTCAAAACTAATACACCTGTATCAGGATCAATCCCAATAAATGAAATATATTGATCATCAGGGATGGAATAATACACCTTTCCATCAGGACCAATGTCATCATCAGTTGCATAAACATTTCCAATTCGTTGTCCAACATCAGCATTAATTGGAATTTCAAAAGTGTATGAAGATTTTGAAAAAACTGGTGCAAATTCATCAACTCCAATTACGGTAATTTCAACTGGAACAACAGCCGAGCGATGTCTTGCATCTTTTACAGTAACCATAAATTCGTAATTATTTCGTTTTTCATAATCAAGATCTCCTTTAAGAAAGACTTCACCCGTATGTGATTCAATTTTAAAGATTTCATCATTATCTGAGATTGAATATTTCCAATTATTTCCAAGATAATCCCATTTATTATGGGCTTGTGCTTTTAATACAACACTTCCAATTGCAGAATTTTCAAAGATATATTTATGATAAACTGGTACGGCAAACATTGGCGCACTTCCAGACCATGTATCAACATTAAAAACTAAATGGGCTGAATGAATACTCCAAAGCGATGGTGAACCATTGTCAATTGCCATAAATGTCATATTAAAAGAATTGACGCCTGGATTTTCATACAATTTTTCATCGTCCCAATGATCGTAAATAATTGCGCCAGACGTTGCATCAATCCGAATAATTCCATGTTGATTACCATCCAAAATAGAAAAATGTATTCGGGCATTATCGGCTGTGTCAAGATCAGTTGCTGTCAAACGGCCAAGAATTGCCCCCTTTTTCATTTGTTCATCAATTTTTATTAACTTTGTTGAATCGGTGTTAAATGTTGGGGCATTATCATTCACATCTGAGACTTTTACAATTACAGAAGCAGTGCTTTTTGGTTTAGAAGTATTTGTCACACCATTTTCATCGATGAATAAACCAACGCGGAAGCGATACTCTTTTAAAAATTCATAATCAATTTTTTGTAAAAGCAAAAGTTGTCCATTATTTTTGAGATGAAAGATATCTGAATACGATTTATCCAAAATTTGAAGAGTTACACTTTCAAAATTAATTGAAGTTTGATTTTTTAATTCAATATGCCCAAAGGGGAGATAAAGGGGATAATTTTCTGCTACCAAAAATGAATATTTATCTTTCTTAAATTCTGCAACATGCTGGATAATATTTTGAACAAATTGAATTTGAATCATAGCAAATGAAGAACGCTTTGGATTTCCACGATCCACGGCTTTTATTGGAGCAAAATAAACCATCCCATCTTTTAATGGAGCTTTTAAACGTAATTCACCGGTTTTACTATCAATTCGAAGATTTTCAGAATCATTTAAAAGTTCGAATCGAAATTCTCCATTTGGGCCTTCATCGGGATCCTGAGCAGATACTTTTCCAATGATATCATTTTTTGCGGTATTGATTGAAACTTTAAATTTGTATAAATCTGATGTAAATTTAGGTGGATTATCATTAACGTCCAAAACATTAATAGTAAAATTTGTTTTAACAATATGAACTCCATCAAAAACTTGAATTCCAACAACAATTGCTTTTGCAACTTCATAATCCAGAGGCATTTTTAAATAAATAGCACCCGTAAATCTTCCAATATAAAAATATTTATTTGGTGGATTAATCATATATTCCAAATCAATATCCGCATCAACATCATTCGCCATAATTGTTGTAATATGACTTCCAATTGGTAAACTTTCAGAGATTTGACGATCTTTAATTGGTGGAAATGATGGTGCATTATCATTGACATCAAGAACTCGAATTTCAATAATTGTTTCTGCGGATTTTACAAATTTTCCAGTCGCCAAAACTTTTAAAGTATAAAGAGTTTGAATTTCAGCATCAAGTTCTTCAGCAGTTCGAAGATAATTATCATCGTCAATGGTAAAAGCAGAGTCATAATTTCCTTCCATAATGCTTAAAGTCAATGGAACATCAGGAAAAATTTTGTTTGATGTTTCAATTTTCATAACTTTTGTATTCTTTGGCAGACCTTCTGCGATATAAGTAATATATTTTTGTTGCAAGAATTTTGGTTCACCACGAAGGAAGCCTTTGGTACTTCGCTTCCAAAGAATTCGTAATGTTTGTTCAGAACTTTTGACAACTTTGTTACCGTAATCTTCTGCGGCTACCGTTAAAATGAATTCAGATTTTGGAAAAGCATAATCTCGTGCAAAAATTAGATCACCATTATCAGGATCAATATCCAAAGAGCCACTTGGATCATCTTTAATATAATATTTTACTACACCATTATCACCTTCATCCGCATCAATTGCAGAAAATTTTAACAGAAGTGAAGGAACTTGAATTAAATCACTAATTTCAATAATTTGTAAAATTGTTGAACTAAATACGGGAGCATTATCATTTTCATCTGCAACCATAACTCGAATAGTACAAACATCTGCTCGTTTTGGCATATTATTATCTGATACCGAAATAATTAAAAAATGTTCAGATTTTTTTTCTCTATCAAGTTCTTTGCAAGAAATCATTCCATTGGTTTCATTTATTGCAAACAATCCATCAGCACCACCTAAAATTTGAATTAATTTAAATTTGAGCCAAAAATATTTACCTTCAATATGATAAAAGAATGAATTATCAGTTTCATTAATTTCATGATAAGCAAATATTTGCATCATATTTGGAACAGCTATATTTTCTCTAATTGTAATATTTCCACAGGAATCTTGGTTAATTTTTGGACCATCATAAATGTTGTCACCAATATCAACTACAACACTTGCATAATCTGTTGCATTCGCTGATATTGAGGTTGCAAAGACTAAAAAAAATAAAAAAATAAAATTACAGTATCAATATGAGAAATAACAATATACCAATAAGACGATGAATGCCACTTTTAATTGTTCCACTTGTTCTTAAAATGCCATCAATTTCTCCAATTTCAAAATAGAGGAGTTTCTTTTGAGGCGCAAACAACCCAAATTTTGTAATCCCACGATTATCATTTCGAAGAAAATTGCTTACAACTGTTCCAGGAATTGGTGAAGAAGGTAACTTAAAATTAAAAGCAGGTTTTTCAAAAAAACTCCATTCAACAGAATTATGTTCAATTGAAATTGTAAATTGTTGATCAGCAAATCTTGGAGTTAAACTATTATCTGCTGCTCGAATTGTAAGCTTTGAATTTTCTTCAATATTTTCTCTCAAATATAGTGCACCAGTTGTTTGATTAAGGAAGAATGAATTGCTATTGCCGGAAATAATTTTATAAATTATTGTTGAATATTCTGTAGAATCAACATCGGTTGCAACAAAATAATGAATTGGTTGAGAAAAATTAAAAATTGATGCCCATCGAATTGTAATTTGGTCAGAGCTTTTAAACACTGGTGAATTATCATTTGTATCAATGACATTGATATAAACGGTACATTGGCTTCTTCGTCGATCTGAAGATTGAATTGCAGAATCTTCAGCTTCAACAACGAAAACATAATTAGGTTTCTAAAAAAAGAATGAAAATTAATCAAAAAATTTTAGGTATATTAATTAATTACCACATGATAATGTAAAGTTTTATGTAAAAATATTTCACCAGTTTTAATGTCAATTGAAAAATCTTTATTTTCGCCCAAAATTCGATATTTAATTATTCCATTTGTTCCTTCATCGTCATCAAAAGCTTCAATTTTGCCAATATTAATTCCAATAACTGTATTTTCAAGAACATTAAAAGTATAATTATTTGTTGAAAATTTTGGTGAATGATTATTTGCATCATCTAATTCAAAGATGAGTGTCATCTCCTTTTTATTTGCAGCATTAAAATTTTGTTTTTGAATTTTCATTTGAACAATGGATGCATTATTGTAATCTAATCTTCGGGCCAAATACACACTTCCTGTTTTTTCATCAATTTCAAATGATGGATTCTAAAACAGATTTGTTTTTTATCAAAATAAATATCTTTTTTAAGCTTACATTTTTAATTAATGAATAGTAAGAATCAGATAAAGCTCGCTGGGGCTGAGAAAGGGTTAATAATTTTGTTCCAATTGCAGTTGTTTCTTTAACTTTTGTAACAATTGTTTCATTATCAGGGGTTGATAAATGATGTAATCGAACAATGAATGATAAATATCGTTTTCTTCCCTTTGAATCAGCAATGGCAACAGAAAGGGGTTGAGGTTTTTCAAATTTTATTTCATCTGGTTTTTGATTCAATGACAGTGTGCCATTATTAATTACAAAAAAGTTAGAAATACCTAAAAAATAATTTTTTAAATATTATTTTACAAAAAAATATTTTTAAAATTTACCGCTTTTTTCGATATTCCATTGATATGCATTTAATGCTTTAATATTTACAAGTTTTGTTCCAATTTCGTCGTTTGTATTAATTTTTATAGTACGCTCAACAGGTTCTAATAATTCAACATCTGATTTTGTTTCATCTAATTCAATAATAATAATGCAAACAGCTGGCCTTGGACGGGGTCCTTGATCTTCTGCAATAACAGCAAGTTGAAATGGAGATTTGAAGATGCCTTGACGTAAACGCTTTTGTAATACAATTTCGCCGCTTCTTTTAATTTCAAAAAATTCATTTGATTGTTGAAGTCGATAAACAACAGTTCCATTCAAACCTGCATCTGGATCAAAGGCTTCTATTTGCCCAACAATATCTTTCTGATTTAAATATTCCGAAACTCGGAGCTTTGAAATATTTGTACAATTTGGGGTATTATCATTAATATCAAGAATTCGAATATGAATTGAAGTATTTGAGCTTAAAGGGGGCTAAAATGTTTTAGTTTAAAAAAATCCAAAAAAGCATGCTTAGTCTTACAATTCCTTTATCTTCAGCTAATACAATAAAAGAATAATCTTGTTTTATTTCTCGATCTAATGTTTGTCTGATGAATATTTCACCAGTTTTAGAATTGATACCAAAATCAACAACTCTTTCATCAACAAATCGATAAGAAATTTCTGCATTATTGTCACTATCTTTATCTGTAGCTTTTACAAATCCGATTGATGTCATTAATGATGCATCTTCGGGGACCTCAAAATCATATAATTGATTTTCAAATTCTGGTGCATTGTCATTTGTATCCAAAACATTTAAATTTACAACTGTCATACTTGCTTTTGGTGGAATTCCTTGATCTTGAGCTCGAATAATAATTTTATAACGTTTAATTTTTTCAAAATCTAATGGAGCTGCAAGAAGTAATTGACCAGTAAGAGGCCGAACGATAACTGGACAAATTGGTTCACTTTTAATTAATTCATAAGTAACTTTTCCATTTTCATGTTTATCTTTATCAATTGCTTGAACAGCAAAGAAGGGCTCATGAATGGGAAAATTTTCAGCAACATTGGTTTCAACTTCTGGCATATCAAATTCTGGAGCATTATCATTGGTATCATGAATTCGAATCTTTATCTGTGAAAAGCTGGCACAATTATCACTTGCTCTAGCTTCAATATTTAACAATACAATATCACTTTTGTCGGCATCTTGTTCTTTTGAGACAATAAGCTTTCCAGATTTTGAATCAAGTTGAAATTTTCCATTATTTCCCGAAATAATTCTATAGCTTAATGCTCTGGATGAAATTGCTTCAACTGTGCCAATAACAATTCCAGGTAGAATGTCTTCGCTGATTGTAAATTCATATAAGCCTCGAGCAAAATGTGGGCAGTCAATTTCAGCAGGTAAAATTTGTACTTCAATATTTGCAGATGTTTGACTTGTTAAACCTCCAGAATCTTTTGCAACAACTTTTACATTGATTGTTTGACCAGCAAATGAGAACAATGGCTTATCAGAATACAATTTTCCATTGTGTGAATCAATGTGAAAAAAACTATTATCATTTTCAATTTTATAATGAACCTAAAAAATTTGCATATTTTTTGACTCTGTGTTTTTACAGTATTATAAAAATGTTTACCTCCCCAAATTTGCCTTGATCTTCATCAATTGCATGTACACTTAATAATGCAGTTCCAATTGGTAAATCTTCATATACTGTAATGTTATATGTGTCTGGGACAAAGATTGGACTATTATCATTGACATCTTCAATCAAAACATTGACCAAAGTAGATGATGACCGTTCAGCTGTAAAATGTATAAACAATTTATATTTCCTGTTTTTTTTTCGATTCCCTCTTTTTTTCACTTCTATTTTTTTGTTTGCAAAATTTGTCTATTTTTTTTTCACTCCTGCATAATTTTTAGTTCCCTTCGATAATTGAATTTAAAGCCGATGACAATTGCCAGTTGATTTGCATAAATTCATTAGAAAAGAACATGTTGCATGCTTCACTTTTTTTGTTGTGAGGAAAAGAAGAAACTTTTTTTTTCTTTTTCTTTAACGCTTCAGCAAATTTTAGTCACATTAAAATTTAAATTTGTCTAACACAAATTTTTTTAAAATTAAATAATAATAATTACCTGAATTTGTTGCAAAAACTGTTAATTGATATCTTGAAACATTTTCATAATCAAGTGATTTTTGAAGACAAATTTTTCCTGTCAATGAATCAAGTTTAAAAATTTCATTATCGGATGATTCTTTGAATGAATAATGCACTTTATTGTTATTATTATTATTATTGTTATTTGGATGAGTACCACATGAATTGTCATGGGCGATAACCTAAAAAATAGTCAGTCTTTTGTTTTCTACGACTTAATAATGCCATTTTTTTTAAAAAAATATTTTGCATTCAAGGTTTTTCTTTTACAAAAATTGCACAAAAAAACGTTTCTTTTTTTTCTTTCTTTCTTTCAAGAAAGGTCGTTGTTATGTTGGTTAAAAAGGCAAGCGATGCTGAGTTCCTTATTGAAAGTCAAAAAAAAGAGGAGAAAAAAGAAATTACACATTTCAAAGTTTATTTTTTCATGGGCTTAAAAAAAGTTTTTCGAAAAGGTTATATTAAAATGAATGATGAATTACTTTTTTTATAAAAAAAAGTTAAAGCAAAGCCGTTGTCATGGATACTTTGACAAAAAAAATTTGCCGAAAAACTTTTAAGCTGTTTTGTCATTTTTTGTTGTTATTAGTCGTCAATAAAAAGAAGAATATAAGAAAGAAATTAGTTTAAAACAAATTTTATCAGTTATTGAAAGTTTGTGAAACTTTAATCTTCTTTTGTTTTCTCATTGTTAAAAGAAGAAAAAGTAAAAATGAGTTCTCTTGCGATGCCATTGCTGATTATCAATCTTGGTGGTGAAATGAGTTATATATTAGAGCAAAGATTACAAGCTCAAAATGTTATTGAAGATAAAAGTGTTAAAGTTTTGCATGAAATTATTTCAGCAATGTTAAATAAAACTTTTTTGAAAAAACTTTTTTATCCCCAACCTATAACGACTCGAACGTCAGTTCGGCAATTATTTGAAAAAATTGCTCATTCAAGTATAATGCGGCTTAATGATGCTAGGTGAGTAAAAAATGTTAAGAAAATATGAGGGGGGGGGGGTAATAAATATAAGAAAAATTGCTGCAGACATTTTTAATATTAAATTTTTTTTACATAATTTCAGTATGGACAAACTCTTTGACTTAATGACTATGGCAGTAAAATATCAAATTGTTATGGTTCGACATCCATATGAACTTTTTAATGTTACCTTAAATCATTTGGATGGAATTCGATCTGTTATGAAAGGGAATGACAATATGACAGAATGCCTTGACTTTGCATATCAAATGGTTTGTAAAAAAATAAAGAAATTTTTTTTCTCCATTTAAAAAAAACATAAGCAATAAAAAAAGTAATAAATCCTTCTTTTCAGTTAAGGCAAATTTATTTTACATTGCCTGAATGGAAAATGGCATTAATACGACATACAATGCTTTCATTCTTTCAGGTTTGCGTGACTTTATTTTTATGTACTTAGCTATTTTTTAAATTTTATTTCATTTGGTAAAAACTATTTTTAGGACGCAAAGGTTAAAGTATCGATTCTAATGCGAGAAGATAAACAAAATCGTGAAGGCGATTTTAATATTGTTCAAAATCCTGTTTTACTTCCCCCACATGCAAATATCCCTGGAAGCGTTCGATATTATACCAATGGGGAATTTCTTAATTCAATAAATTTTCCTTTGCCCTCTTCGTTTGTTTCTTGCCCTGTCACAAATGAAGAATATGATAAACGACTTGGAATGGAAGTTACAGATCGTGGAACAGTTTTAGGGCATAATATGTATGCAACATTAAATGAAGCGGTTCAAGTGAGTATCCTTTTTTATGGGTTTCTTTATTAAAGTATAAATTATAGGTAAAAGATGGAACTGGTGGACGAGAGGATGCTGCACCGGCTGGTCCATTAGGAGATGAATTAAGTTTATTAACAAAACTTCTGACAAGTAATGATGATGCATCATCTGCTTCTCAACATGTTGTATTAAGTCTTTTTGATGATGATGATGATGAACCAAAGAAAAAGGGTTCCAAAGCGAATGGTTCATCTTCGACTACAGTTGGAAAAGTTAAAATAAGCAAAACTTCAAGGCCACTCGATAGTGCAATGAAAGAAGTTTGTTTTTGTTTTATCAAAGATTTTTAAAAATGGAACAAAAGATTGTAATTCTTTGCTGCTCGCTTTTTTTGATGCTTTTGTTGGCAAAACTTCAACGCTTTTTAAAAAAAAAGAGAGGGGAAACTTTTATGCTTCATTTTTGGCGTCGACAAATAGCTCTCTTGCGGCCAATTAATCATTTCTTTTTTATTCATGTTTCACAACAGCTAAAACCCAGTGGTCAGTTGAATAATAAAGAGCAACAAAAAGAGAAGAGAAGGAAAAAGGCAAGAAAAAATCATCCCCCAAGTGACCACAAAAACTCGTCAATCCTATTAGAGCTTTAAGGCATAAAAAGCAACGCAAATATCCCTATATTTTTTTGAAAATGTAATAATGAGTTCAAAATTTTCAAAATTTTGTCAATTTAAAATTAATGGTTAATAAATAAATACTTTTTAGCTTTCAATTCGCCCTACTTCTAAAAAGGGTAAAGGAGAAAATTTAGCAAATTTGATGGAAGAAGCTTCAGCTACAAAACAAAAACCTCGATCTGCATCCGTCAAAAAACGAAGTGACAGTGCAAAAGGACAACGCACACCATCTCGTAATGGCTCAGCTAAGAAAAAATAACATTTTTTGGCGGGGAGGGGGGAGAGGAGATATATTGTTAATATGAGAGAAAACTTTTTTTGTACAACAGATGTAATAATAAAATAGAAAAACAAACCTGTAAAAGACATGTCGAAATTTCTGCATCTTCTTTTGTCGTAATTTCATAAAGTGATTTTTCAAATATTGGTGGCTTTGAATCAGTATCTATTACATTTACAATAACTTTTGCGGAAGAATTTAATGACGGATCACCGTTATCTGTTGCAATAACATTAAAAGTAATTTCATTTCCAATTCTGCAATCAATTTCATTTTTTGCAAAAAGGATTCCAGTTTCAGGTTCAATGTCAAAAAAGTCATTTGAATCTAATGAATATCGAATTCGAGCATTTTCACCCGAATCTGAATCTTCTGCAATAAACCGGTAAATACTTTGGGGTTGTTTTTCACTTTGTCGATTAAAAGTAACCGAAAATTCGGTATTATTCCATTTTGGTGAATTATCATTAACATCCAAAATTTCTACAATAATTGGATGATCAAGAATAATATCTTCATTAGATCCAGATAAAGAAAATTGTATATGTAATTCAGGTGTAACTTCTCGATCAATAGGACCACAAACAAGCACCAAATAAACTGATGGTATATCAGTTTGCTTTAAACATAAAGAATCAACACCTTTGAGATGCAAACTGTAAAAAAGTATTTGTTAAAAACATCCAAAAAAAAGCTGATTTATACCTTTCACTTCCATAATCTCGAACAGATATTCTCGCCAAAATATAACCAAGCGGTAAATCTTCATTAATTCTAGCTGATCCATCTTCAGTTAACCAAACAATATTTAAATCATATTTTGAAGCACCTGCTGATGAACTTTCAATATTTATTGTTACAAATACGGTAGATTCAAGAGGTTGGGGAACTCCATGGTCTGCAGCAATAACAATAAGTTCAAACGTGGTACCAGGATTAAGCGGGGATGAATCTACTGTAATTTCACCAGATTCGGCATTAATTTTAAATGGAATTATTCCTTGGGTATTAAATTGATTCTAAAAAAATTTGCATATTCTTTCATGGGTTTTAATAACAAAGGTCAAACCTCAGCCAATCGATAAGTAACTCTTGCATTTTCACCTGCATCCGCATCCCTTGCTTTAACAGCAATAACTTTTGCCCCAACGGATGCATTGGCAGTTAATTGTGCCGAATATCGTGAATGTAAAAATTCTGGTGCATTATCATTTGCATCCAAAATTATGACATGAACATTTAAACGCCCGCGCCTAAATAAAAAAAATAATACCGAAAAAAAGAGGGATAAAAGATAAAAATCTCTAACTTTGCAGGTTCACCGCCATCGATCGCTTCAACCACGAGATCATATCGATCACGATATTCTCGATCCAATTGTCCATTCACCACGAGATCAACGTACATTGCATTATTAAGTTTACTAGTTGCAAGTCGAAAAACATTATTCACATTTCCACCAGCAATAAAGTATTTTTTTATTGCATATCTTTCAGAATCCGGATCAACTGCAGAAGGTAAAACAAGTTCAGTGTCAATTCTAGCATATTCAGATATTTCAAGCTAAAAATTCTTTGTTTTCAGCGTTAAGTTAAGCTATTTTTGCTTGATTACGTTTATATCTTTAACCGGAAATTCCGGGGTGTTATCATTTTCATCAAGGATTTCAACCGTAACTTTTATGGTTAATGAGCCATCAGTTGGTACTGCCAAAAATATTAGTTTCGTTTCTTTTTCGTAATCAGCTTCGGCTTGTAAAAGTACTTCACCAGTTTTTTCATTTACATCCAAAATCTGTAAAAACGAAAATATTTTTATTTTTGGTTCTTCTTCTTCATTAGCCTTTCAGGGGGGGGGGGGGAAGAAAAGAGAAAATTAATATCGCCTCATTGCCTCTCATCATATTTCGTGATTTATCCTCGTTATGACATATGCTTATGCAAATTACTCTAACATAAGTGTTTACAGATGGGTGGCAGGGAATAAAAAGAAGAAGAGATTCTTGACATTTTAAAAAGTCATTGCTAATTAATAATGCATAATAATAATATTATTTTCTCCCTTTTTTTAAAGAACCCAAAAAATATATTTAATAAACCAGATGCTCATTTTTAACTGCCTTTTTATAAATTTTTGCATGAATCAAAACTTTTGTCTTTTGCTTTTGTATGAACTTTTTTTTGTTTGAAACAAAACGGTCAACGTTGATTGAAAAAAAATGGAAGAAATGAATTGGGTCAATAATGAAAAGGGAATCTTTCTTTTGAAAATAACTTGAAGAAAATGAATGAGAGATATCCTTTTGTTTAAAATTACTGCATACGAAAGATTTGATGAAAAGCAGCAACAGTTTTTTTTTGCAACATAAAAACCGTTTGTAAAAAAAACGGACACCAAAAATATTTGATTCATTTTTTTTTGAGTTTTTTAAGTTAGGCATGCAAAAAAAAAGAATTAGAGAGACTTGATGGACGCCGTTCAAAAGAAGACCTTGGCAGAAATAAGATTTTAATGAAAAAAAGTCGAACAAAAAGGTTTTTGACCGAAAAAAAAAACAGATTAAAGTTAAAAAATTAAATAACAAAAAACACATTATGTTTTAAAAAATAACGGTTTTTTAATAAGTAAAAAGTCATTTTAAAAAAGAATGTTTTAAAAAAATAATTACCTTTTCTGCCATGCTTTCAGACTCTGGAAATACAATAAAAAAGTTTGAACGATCTAACATTTCAGGAAGCTTGTCAGTGACATATCCAATTTGATGTCCTACGGGTGCCATTTCAGATACACGCAAATGTCGTTCATGTTCCGCTTGAGCAACCGGAAGCCATGTTGCGGCATTCACTAAAAGCAAAAATGCCACAAAAGCGTTGATTGGCAAATGTGGCATTCTTGCAGCTGAATGGCAAACAATCATTGTTTTTTCTATTGTTGTTGTTGAAAAAAAAGACAACAAAATCTTTTTATTTTCAAGACGGCATAATTCTTGACAGTTCGTATATACAATGGCTTAAACAACAGCAAAAGCAGAATGAAAAAAAAATATGAATAAGGTGTTTATGCTGACACTGTTGAAGAAATAATATTATAAAGTTTTTAGTTGAGGGTCAAAAAATCTGGAAAAAAAATACGAAACCAGTAACTCAAGGATTTTTAGCAAAAAAAATATATAAGGGAAATAAATGACAAAAGTCCACGCATAAAAGGGAATATAAGTACAAAAATGCCAAAGAGTTCGTTCAAAATGATAATTATGCCTATGATGTCCTTGATCGGGTCGGCAGTCAGACTCTTAGAAGAAGATTCTCTTTCTTCTTCGTTAAAATAAAATAAGAAGAAGAAGACTGAAAAAGGGAAAAAAAAGAAGACCCGCTAAAAAGGCTCACGAGCAATGATGGCGGCAGCCGCCGAATAGCAATGTTTCAAGATGAAAGATGCGCGCATCCACAACCACGCCTACATTTCATTGTAAGAAAAAATATATAAAAAAATTGCGGACAGCCGTCTTCAGAATCTTTTCTTCTTTTTTTGCTTCTAAAAGTGGCTTCTTCAAGATTTCTTATTCTTTTTGAAGTTACTTTAAAGCGTCAAAATAAAGATAAAGGGTGAGAGTTGAAAGTGTGATAAAAAAATAACAAATAAATGAACAAGAATGTCACAATAATTTTTGATGTATTCCAAAAAAAGCAAAAAAAACAAAAGAAATGTTTGAAAATTTTCTAAAAAAAAGTTTTATTTTTCACATCTTATTGTTGTCCTTGGCGCTCGATTTACCGTTAAAAATGCGCGCACGAGTGAACATTTCTCCTGTTTTTATTGTGTGGTCATCAGATTGAGAAAAAGAAAATGAAAGAAGAAGGCAAGGAAGAATGAGCTTTAACCATCAATGGAACATCAAATCTTTTAAGGATGTGGGAATATTTCTTTGTTCTGACCTTGAGTAACAAAATTCCTCTTCTCTCTTTTTAGCATTTTTAATTTTTGAAGTATTTTCAATTAAAAAAGTTTAGCAGCAGCTTTTAAATTTTATTTTTCAAAGCGCCTCTTTTACAAAAGATTTTTTTCCCGTTAACAAAAAAAATTGGAAAACTTTAAAAAAAAATTATGCAAATTTTTTTTATTGAAGTTAAAGTGTTCGGAAGCAAAATGTGGACATCAAAGTGGCTGCAGCGTTAATGCATTTTTTTTTCTTCATCTTGTTTAGGTAATTCTGAGCGAACAAAAAACGGGCAGCTGGATCAAAAAAAAATGCTTAGAACCAAATGGCGCAGTTACGCAAACATTACAAAAAAACAAATAAACGAGCAGGTCATCCTATCTTGTAAGTGGCAAAAGCTACTAATTATTGCCCGATTTAATGAAAAAGGATTTTGGTTTTGCCGCAAAAGCTTACGTCCAATAATCATCTTGGATAGCTTAAAAAAAAGTTTTAAAAATACTATTTTTTTGGAAGTATATAATATAGCTGAGAATAACCTCAACTTGACAGAAATCATTAAATAGAAATCACTGAAAAAAAAGAAAGCTTTAAACGTCAAGTATGCTAATGAAGGGCACGGTCTGCGCAATGTAAACAGGAGTACCCCCTTTATTTTTCTCGCTACCAGCCGGTTTCGGTACTTCTTTAAAAAAATGGTGAGCAATAACCCTCAAATGCCAACAAAAAAAGTTGAATACAAAAATAAGCAAATAAACAAAAGAAAGAAAAAAAAATCAAAAAACATTTTGCTTATTTAAAAAAAATTTAAATCAAAACGAAATCACATCTTCCAATGCATCGAGGCAGAAAATTATATGTTTTTTACATAGAATTTGAAATATTTTTTCCGCTGAAAATCCGCCAAAAGTTAAAAAAAATAACAAAAAATGTATCATTTTTTTCCACAATGATAAATAATTTCTTAAATCATTCGTTAACAGCACGGAAATTGCCCATATTCTTACAGGAACTCAAGAAATAATTTTAAAAATATGAATTTTGAACACGAAATGCTTTATATATTTTAATAATATGAGATTTCAGTTAAATGCTTTTGATTTTGCAAGAAAGCAGAGTAAATGTTATCCTTCAGAATAACTAAAGAGGTCATTCTGTAATTTATCTAATTTTTAAACTTATAATGTCTTTATTATATATTTCAAATA
The DNA here is from genome assembly GCA_964035985.1 of Panagrolaimus superbus. Classification (NCBI taxonomy): domain Eukaryota; kingdom Metazoa; phylum Nematoda; class Chromadorea; order Rhabditida; family Panagrolaimidae; genus Panagrolaimus; species Panagrolaimus superbus. The sequence continues at coordinate 10,594,434 of OZ038356.1, forward strand.
AAGTTTATTAACCATTTTAAAAAAAAGTAAAGCTTTTTAAACTATTATATCTTAAAATTTGTAGAGAAGTTTGTATTGTTGAATATTTATTTTTTCCAATTTGAGAAAAGTAGTCTTTTTTGATAACTATACAGTAAAATGTGGCGGTTTAAATTTCTTCTTTCATTTTATTTACAGTATCATTTTTTAAAATTTATTAATGGGTGTTGTAAAAAAGTTTATACGACAAAAAAATAATCAATTAAAGCATTCATCTTTTTTTTTTGTTAATTTTCCTTGTAAGCAAAACAAGTCATGCCATTGTAATATTCTTGACAAAATGCAGTTGTGCGGATTAAAAAAGAGAATGAGCGTTCAGAACAAATTACATTAACATGAAAGTTAAGGGTTTCAACAGCTGCATGATAAATTAATCGTTTTGCTGTTGTTGGATTATTATCCATATTCTATAAGAATTTTCATTTCTGATATCATATTGTGTTTTTTTTTACAAAATTTACCTCTCTTAAAATCTTTCTTAAACTATCATTGTTGCATTTTGAATCAGATTTCTTTTTTTTGAGGAGACTTCGACGACGATATGGTGGCCAACCCATAGAAGCTTCTAAAAACGCAATAATTTTCAAAATTTTTAAGGGGGCGGACGGTTTGCCACTTTTTTCATAATTTGGGTCTCGCAACGATTAAAAAAATGTCCGACAAAACACTGGATCATGCAAGATCCTGATTGTCAGGGTCTTGCATTTCCCGATTGCAAAACAGTCGCAAACCGTCCGCTTTCTTTAACAAATTTTTTACCTTCTTTGGTCGTGTTAGCTACATCAAACGAAGCACCTTCATCTTTTTGAATATCGGGTAATTCATCAGCAATAACATCAGAATCCAAAATAAAATTAAACTTTTCATTGCCAACACTCAAACAAAAGTTTGAAGCAAGAATGGAGAAAAAAATACAAACAATTAACCCTCTCATTTTTTTCACTATTTTTGAAGCAAAGTTTTAACTGACCCTTTCCTTTTTATATCTCATTTTTCTTTGCGCATAAAACTTGAATGAATTCTTTCGACGAAACAAAAAACAAGAATTAAAGCTTAAAAAAATGCAACATAAAGCATATCCAAGTGTCAATAAGCTTGTTATTGTTACAAAAAAAATGCGCTACATTTCATGTTTAAAAATTTTTGAAAGTTTTTGTTTCCGGAGAAAACATTGCAAATCCAGAAAAAAATGTTAAAACAAAGCAGTTTAAACCAAAAATAAACAAAAAAACGCAAATCCGCTTTTTTTTTGAAACATATGAAAAAAAAGGAACTTGGCCCAGCATATAAAAATCATTTTATTCACACGTAGCGTAGCGTAAAAGAAAACGTTCCATTTTTCTTTTATCCCACCTAAACTGGTAGACATTTGCAGCTCTCTCTTACTTGACCGAAAACGGAAAAAAAATTTGTAAGATTTATGCAAATCTTTTGTATTTCAATTTTAAAAGTTAACTTGAGTGTAATTTCGACAATTATATGAAAAGGTGTTTGATGTGCGTTCATCAAAAAAAAATCAAAGGCAATTTGCCAATTTAAAGTTTGTAGAAAAATGTTAGAAAATGTTTATAAACCAATAAAAAAAAGGCATTGTTTCTTTTTTGCGCGATTCTTTTTTTTGTATTTACATAAGCTTTATAAGAATATATGTATATTTTTGTCGGTTGAAAACAGAAACAATGTAAAATTGTTTTAAATAATAAAAAATTTTGAGAAAGAGGAAATAAATGAATTATTATTGTTTTCAGTGGTTTTGGGTTTAACTTTTACCTTTATTTATTTCTTGCTCTTTTCATTTACATGTTTTATTTTTTTAATGGAATTTTTGTATTTTTATAAATTTTGGTATTATTAAAGAGAACACAAGTTATTATTATTGTCATTTAAAAAGAGGTTGGATTATTATTCCTTTGATTATAAATTTCATTCACTCAAACGTTATCCATTTTATTTTAGCTCGAAATAAGAAACTAACTTTGCTTTTTGAAAAGAAATATTTTTTTACAAAAAAAATGCTTTTTATGGATAACAATGTCGAAAAAGAAGATGAAAAAGAAAAAAGTTGTTGCAGTTCATCTCAACTTTTTAATGAAACAGAAGAATTTGTGATTGAATGCGCGGTGTTTGAATCCCAGCGATGGCTTGAGGTCAAGAGACGGAAATCCATCTTTGCATTTATTTTTTTTCTAATTCAATTTGTTTTTTTTTTCATTTCAGATTGTCACAGGTGAAGGTTGTTCCATTCCCGAAAATTTGCCAAAATCCCTTTTTGAAGGAAAACAACTCCGAAAGTAAGTGATTTTGCAGTGAAAAAAAAAACAATGAAAGGATAATCTCGAGCCCCCCACCAAAAAAACAAAAATGTTTTAGATTGGTCAATTTATTATTAAAGAGAGAAGTTTTTATATTTAATACTTTTCAACCACCCCATACGACAATCTTTGAACGAGCTCGTATCCAACATGAATTTCAAAATTTTATTTATGACAATGCATGTTATTATTTTTTTAAAAATAAAATTGTAAAATTCTTTTTAAATGGAATATTTTTTTAGGATTGGATCAGCCAGTTTCTTATAATTGCAAATATTTCATTCAAAATTTTTCCAAAATACCTATTTTTTCATGCAGATTTGTCAAATACATCCAAGTAAACTCCCTTTTTTTCTATGTTTTTCCTTTCATTTTCTTTTTTATTTCTCAAAAAATTAAACCATAAAAATTTAAAAATGCCCCTCCGGCCTTTGTTCTCGTATTCGCATAAATTCCTCGGTTATGAGTTTTTATTTTGCATAAAAATTTTAAAAGTTTCATTTTTCTTAAAACCTTTTTTTAAAAACAAATCACATATATTTTCTTCCATCATTTTTTTCGAGATTGAATATTTTCGAATCGACCCAAATTGCCTAATAACATCGTTTCCGCAATGATATCCAAAAATTTGTCTTATGTCAAAAACAATCTTTCCTTCCTTTCCTGATAGATAAAGAAAAAGGATATTCAGAAAAAATTAGTTATGGTTAATTTTAATATCCATTTTTAATATCAATGGTTTTTGCCAAAATTTTGTCTTCTTATTCTATTTAAATTAACCTTTTATTTAATTTTAGAAGCAACAAACCATTAACTTCACATAATTATCAACAACAAAAACAAATAGAATATTTATTACTTCCATCTCGAGATGCTCTCCGTAGGGTAAGTGGTTTCGATCAATCATTCAAATAAAACGTTTGTGCTATATTTCTTCTTTTTTTTAAATTTGCTAAGAAGCTGCACTTGATTAGCAGCAATTGATCCAAATAAAATACTTTTGCGCTCCAATTTAAACTTATTATGTTGAGAAGCAAAACTGGATAATAAGCATATTTTTTAGATTTGCGTAACGGTTTTGAAACTTGCCAAAATTTACAAGGAACAATATCCGGATTGCAATAAAACGCATATTTTTGATCCTGAAGAAGGAAGAAAGCTTTTAGACTTGCATAAACAAAAAATTGGAACCCATCCCATTGAATTACAAATCCGTAAACGTCCAAGGCAAGTAAGGTTTTTGAATATTTTTAATTAGCGATCAATGATTTAGATTCACAATCGCTACATCTCCAAGTATGAATTTTACCAATAAAAAGTATGGAGTTCAAAGCTTACCACGCGGGACAAAAACTGATTTAATATCTCGAAATCGACGAAATAGTGATTTTAATATGTAAGCATTTGTTGCATCAAAAGTTTTTTTAACGACATCTTTTTTGACGTTTTAGGCAATCATGTTCAACAAATTCTCCTTTGCAAGATATTATTGCAGCAAATGAAGATGTTGAAAGATGGCGTGAACGTCGTCGCCGCTCAATGAATCGCACTTCAGAATCAGAAATTATTATTGAAGAATCAAAACCTTTATATTCTTCAATCAATTGTTGTGAACCGCTTCATGTTCAAGCACCTTCACCACCGCCGCTCTCTCTTCCTAATCTGATCACTCATCCATATCTCAAAGTATGTGTTTTTATCGACAGTCAGCGTTAAACCATTTATATTATATATATTTTTTCATTTTTCATTCGACATTCTTGATTTGTCTGGTCAGTCAAAAAAATGTGTTGACCCATTTGGACATTTAATATAAGTTTGCGCGGTGTCCCTTTTTTTACAACAACCTTTTTTGCGTTTATTTGATTTATTGGCATTGATAATAGTTCTTTTTTTTTCTCGCTCGTTCATTCTCTCGCCAACCAACCCCTATAGGCGCATAACGGAAACGGAACGATTGAGAATGGATGGAATGCTTGTCTTCTTAAATCTTAAAAGGCCATCCAAAAACGTTATTAACTCATAAAATTATTTACGATGTTCTCCAAAAATTTTTACGTTGTTATTAAAAATTTGAAACATCTGTATCTCTTTTTTTTGTTATCACATGTGCGCAATTTTTAAAAAACCCATTTTTTTCTAACATGTTTAACAAATAATTTGTTTCTATCAAGTATCTGTTAATTTTGCTTCCCACTTTGACTCAAAAATCCACTTGAACGGCTTCTTCTATCGTTTTTTTTTCTCTATGTCAAAAACCTCTATCTTTAAAGAAAAATAGATAATGTTATTTTAAGAGCAAAAAAGTTATTGTTTAATATTGTTCTTTACATTTTTTTGAAGTTCAACGGAAACAAAATGCATGCAAGGATAATGCTTACAAAAACCAATCACACGTCTTCTCTTTTTTCTTGCAGTAAATAGGTAAAAAAATAGAACTTACGTGGAATATGTGTACCTATTTTTTTAAAAAACTTTTTTTGATTCAATAAAAAATCTGGTATTTCTTGAGAGTTTTTTTTAACTTTGGTTTTTTTTACTGCATGTGCTTGCTGCTTCTAGTGGCGAAGAATTTTTTTTACTCTCTTCCTAGATTTTCGAAGGAAGGTGTTTACCGAAAGCCTGACGGCGTGGAAAATAGCAAAGAAAGAAAGACAAAAAAAACGAAAGAAAAACAATTTTAATGCGCGAAAGCAAGTTAGTTTTGACAAGTCGGGTTACCCTACCTTAGCATCTGTTTAATTCCTGGGTTATTGCCAGGGTTAGAAAAAGTAGAAGAAAGTTGTTGTTTCTTTTTATATTTCTGCAGTGTTTATTATTATTATTATTATTATTATTTCATCCTCAAAAAGTGACTTCATTATATATATTTCTATTTTTTAAATTGAATATTGACAACTCAACTTTGCTTCAGTCCTTTTTTTCTCTCTTTCTCAAGCAAAATAATTCATTATGCCGATGCTATCGATCCTCCGAATTACCATTTATCCTGTAAGTCAATAAAAAAAAGTTATTTTTTAAACCTCTTCTCGCGTTCCGCTTTTTCTCAAAATATAAAAATATAACATATTTGACCCATTTTCTTTGCCGTTGCCGCCACTGCTGCCTACTGTTCCTGTTGCTGCTATCGCTTTATCTACGATAACAATGAAATAATACCCCTTTTTAAGGCTTTAACCCCGATGATGTTGTTATTTTTCTGCTTGATTAAACAAGTTTTTTTTCTTTTTCATACGTAATAATTCATGCTAGATCATATGGAGATTTGATGAGTCAATGGTGAAAGGGTAGATGATCACAATGTTTTTTTTGAAAGGTGATTCTCGTTTGACATTAATCCTTTTACCTGGATATGTTATTTTTTTAAAAGTGAGGTTATAAAAAACGTATACATTCTCCCGTAAAAAAGGCATGAGATAGAGATTTATCGGAGATCTTTCTTCTTCCTCCTCCCTCCTATTACTACTTTTTTTGCGAGGTTTACGAGTATAGAAATAAAAAAAATATAATGCTCGCCAACAGCAACAAAATTGCTGGACGGTGAAAACGACGTCGCCAAATCTAGCTTGCTACTTTCGATAGATCTGTTTTTGGTGTTGGTTTTTTGTTTGTATGGTTGGTTTCTGTGACAAATAATTTGTTTTATACTCTCATTATTTTTTTGTTATTTTAAATGCGCATTTTTTCTTTCATGTCCTCACATTGAGAAAGGAATGCCCAAGTGATTTGTGCGGAATTTATTTATTTAAGAATTTACAATTATTATTATGGCTAAAAATATATCTTCAACAAAACTTCTTCCAATTTTGGAACAAGATGAAGAAGATTTAATTCATAGTGAAACATCTTCTTCAAGTTCTGTACATTCATTAGGTTCAACGGGAGAAGAAAAATCATCTTATTCTTTTTCTTCTAAAAATTCTGGAGAAAAAGGTCGTCTTACATTTGTACGACGAATGCCGGTAATACGTGATTATACAATTGATAAACATGGATACGATTATTTTTCAAATCTTCATCGATCATCAAATAATAACAATAGCAGCAGCAGCAACACTGTCAACAAAACTATCTATCAAATAGAGAAAGAAAAATTTCACACCGATCGCAATTGTCCGAATTTTTTTTACACTTCTAATCGCTTAAAATTTTCTTCTTCTTCATCCCCTTCTTCATTACCTTTATTATCGTCTCAAAATTTTTCTTCTTCTTCTTCTTCTTCTTCTTCTCCAGCCCATCAGTGTGAATCTCGAGCTGTTTATCTTCCATATGATACTATTTATGATAAACCTACTAATCTAATGAAAATTCCAATTAATGATATTTCTGAAAATTTTGCAACTGCAACACCTTACAAATATCTTGGCTCTGAAAAGGCAACTGTGCTAAAAATTTTTATCGCTGCTCCAAAACGCTTTATTCCAAGGGTTTCTTCATAACTTTTTTTTTGCTTTCTTTTTTCTTTCATTTTTTTTCTTCCTGCTATTAACCACTCTTTTTTAGGACACTCAAGAGCAAATCATTATCGCATCTCCAAAGCAGCAGCAACAGCGCACTGAAGGCTCATCACAAGATAGTGGACTTGAAAATTCCACTCCAGAAGTGTCACCGCCTGGTGCAGCGCAATCTTCTTCTTCTTCTCGAAATTATTGGAGAAACGAAAGTGAATCATCTCTTGGATCTTTCTCATCTGATAAATTCCATCTTGGTACCACTGCAACAACAACAATAACAACTAAACCAGTTTTATCTGCATCAACAGAATCAATGACTCAAAAGCATTTGGTTTCGGCTAAAAGGTCATTAGCACCTTCACCACCGACTGAAACATCAGCAATTCAACAATTTTCTTCGTTAACTCTTGAAACAAATCCAATTGAATGTAATGCAAATGCCAAATTTATTTGCCGAAAAGATTATAGTGAAGCAGCCATTTGTAAAGCTGTGGTTGCTCAAGGTGCATTGGAAGAGACAAGTGCAAAAGTGAAAGCTATTCCAATGACAATTCGAACTGCTCAAACTGGTGGAAAGTACAGTAGTGTAAGAATTGAAGTTGAAGCAACCCGAGAAAATCATGCTAAAGTTGCTGCCATTAAATCTGTTTCTGCAAAAGAACATCAAAAAACAAGTGGAAGTTTTAAGGTAATTTTATTTATCAAAACAATTTGTTAAATTATTAATAATAAATTTTTCATTCATTTCAGCCAATGTGTGAATTGATCGATGAAGGTAAAGCATTTTTTTTGCTTCTCTCTCTCCAAAAAACTACATTTTTTTCATTATCATTAAAATGATTCATTTTCTTTTTTCTACCATTTCTCAGAAGCATTGCAACGAAAAAACTTTTTTCGGCAAGGAAAGAAGCCGTTAAAAAAATGTTTCAAGCGATTATTCATATTTTTTTTTCATCGCTTACGGGCCTCGATCTAGTTTCCCTCCTGTTTTCCTTTTTTTTCAAAATGTTTTTCGCTCAATTATACAATTTTACAAAAAAGGGAATCCTGCATATATTTATATATAATAATAATTTATTATGCAATTTTATAACCGCATACCTTTCTCTTAATTCATATCATTTCTTTCATTGACCATTGAAATAAATTATATATGTATTTTAATGATTGATTTTTAGATTTGCAACGACGACGACAATCCCGCTCTCCTTGCAGTTTACAAAGTTCTATTTCACCAGCTTCAAGTTCAAAATCATCTGATTTTGGGGCAGATAATAGATCACTTGACCGAATGTCGTTTGGCTCTGGTGGACATTTATATGGTAATGACTATAAAGTAGTCGCGCTAAATGCAAAACCTGAGCCGGGGAAGTTGACGGAATTTGTTCCAGAAGTTGAACGGAACAAGCCCTCTGAGCGTAAGTTACCTTTTATTACAATTGGAATTCATTCTAAAAATAGAAAAAAAGGATTTAAATTACATGTGTATTTTTTTTCTATAGGTGAGGAATACATTGTCTCTTCTTATGGAAGCGCAAATGGCGCAACTCGGTCACCTCCGCTTGATGCTGCAGTTGTTCGTAACTGGGAACTTAGTGATGAAGAGTTACCAAATAGTAAAAGTCCAGTCAACAACAATAACACTGAAAAGGTATCTTTTTGTTTACCCTTTTTTGCTAACAAAAAAAAGAACAAGACCTAAATGAAAATCAAGAAGCTTTTAAAGGATGCATTTTTTTCGCCGCAACCTTTTGTCTAAAATTCTTTTTTTGTTTTTTAGCATGTTACAACAACCGCCAAAATCGTTGAGCATGTTGATACAACAAAATATGATTATCCACATTTGGTTGGTTTTAGACGTTTTTTAATAAATTTCTATTTTTTGCTGTTATTTGTTTTTTGTGCTTCTTCTTACTACTCTCCCAGCGTGTACGTTTGATGTGTTTGTTTAAACTTTTTTTATCCTATATTTGAAAAAAAAGAAATTCAATTAAAATTAAAATGGATTGAAAAAAAGAATTGAAACAATTATGACAGTTTTTCGGAAACGCTTGAATGCGACAAAATTTCTACCAAAAACGTCCGCTTATTTTTTTTCAAATTCAACAATTGAGTGTTTGATTTTTTTTTTCTATGTCGTTGTTGTTGCTAGTTATTTAGTTATACGCCATGAGTCTGTATTTGATTTACAGACGCGTTAAAAATTGTAGCCGGTAGTGAAAAATAAAATTTTTTAAAACCTCCTTTTAAAATGTTACATTTCTTCTTCTTTTTCTTTCTATTGCAGTGGTTCTTCTTTGCCTTTTTGAAAACATCTTCCGTTTTTTTTTCTTGACACATTGAGTGCTTATTTAGTATTCTATTGACATCCTTAAACGTTTACTATAATAATCATATTTTCTTTTATTCATTTTTAAGGTTGTTGTGTTCTATTTTTTCAAGTGCTTTTGTGGAGTGTTTTCTTTTGCTGTTATCTTTTCTTATTCTTTTATTATTTCTATTCCTGCTTTAATTGTATCAATATAAATTTAATTTAGGGCAAAGTCTTCGCTCTAGGAAAAAGTAAAGACCTTGAATATTCTCCTGATATTCCAATTGTTATTATTCCACCATATCCAAAAAGTGGGGATAAAAAGAAACGCTCAAAATCAATTGAATCAAATCGATCTGCAAAATCTGCTGCTTCAAATAAAACCGATTCAACGCTTGCATCCTTTAAATCAGCAGCATCAAAATCTTTTTCACAACGTTCAAAAACTTCAAGTAAAGGCCTTCCAGCCCATTCTGATACAGATTCCCTTCAAAGTCCTGAGCCTGTGCTTGTCGTAAATACAAGTCAAGTCGTTGATTCAGAAGACGAAGAAGAACCTGTAATTCATATTACTAAAAAAGCTCAAGAAATTGACGAAATTGTTGTTGTTGTTAATGATTCATCATCATCAATTGAAGATGTTTCAAAAGAGAATACTTTAAAAGTTGTAAAGTCAGCACCTAAATATTATCCCCGAACAACAATTGAAGTCGAAGAAGAAACATTACATTATGCCGAATCTCAAGTAAATGTACCTCCATCATATCAAGCAGAAGAAGATGATGATGATGAAGATTTAGAAGAAGAACAACAATATGCAAATATAAATACAGATACATTACGTTCAAATCGATCATTGGATATCTCTGAAATGCATAATCTTCATCCAACTCGTCCCCAAAAAGTTCAATCCTTGGAAAGAGAAGATACAGCTGAATTTGAGAGATATACACCAACGAAGGAACCACTCTTTTATGATACGGTTGCAAAATATGGTTTTGATCCCAGTGGTGGATATCATGTCCCAAAGCAACTTTATCGAAGGGATGTTCCAATTCGTATTGAAGAGCCTCGACATGTTCCAAAATCATCGAATACAATGCCATCAAAACCTTTGTGGAATTCTCAACCCCTTTCTCGTTATCGAGAAGAAGATGAAACAAAAATTTCAAGAGTTACTTATCGATTTTATGATCGAGATATGCATGAGCTTTCTTCAAATACTTTTGTTGACAAAGCTCGACGAGCAACTCGCTCTGTTGAAGATGGAATTGAACATCCTATTTATCAACTTGAAACATCATATTATCCCCAATCTGCGTCAGCGGTAAGAGTAGGAGGAAGAAGAAGAAGCACAAAATACAAATATCTTTAAAATATAAATTATACAATGACAAAAGTCATAAATATGCTAATTTTTATATTTTAGGATCGCAAATTTATTCGTTCACAAGGATATCCTACTCCATTCAATGCAAACAGCAAAAACTATGTAAAAGCAGATTCAAAGTTTCAAATTTTACCTAAAACGTAAATTTTTTGAAAACAAAAAGAGATATAAATGAAAATTAAAATTTTAGAGAAGAACGTGTACGTCCAAAAATTGTTAAAAAAGACTTATCCCATCAACAACAACATCAACAACCACAACAACAAACACAACCACAACCTTATGGAGGCTCTGATACTCGTCGAGTTCATAATGATTCTCGTCATCCAAGTGGTGCTCCTTTACCACGTATTGATTTATTCTCAGTAATTTTTATCCCTCAATGATATCCCTAATTTTAGTTTTGAAATTTTTAGGAAGAACCAAAACCACTCCAAGAAAAATCTCAATCTATGCTAACTGTTAGTGGAAAGCTTCGATGTGCACATTGTACATGTGAATTGGGACGTGGTTCTGCAATGATTATTGAAGCTTTGGGGCTTTTTTATCATATTAATTGTTTCCGCTGTCATGTTTGTGATAAAATGTTAGGAACAGGTTCACAAACAACAGATGTCAGAGTTCGTGATGGTAAACTTCATTGTGAAAAATGTTACAGCAATGAAGATATTGGTGTTCGTTTAAGTGAAATTTAATCTTTGCATTTCACATAAACTGTCATCTCAAAACCTTAAAACTAATTACTCAACCGCCAAAATTATTTCCCATTTTAAGCCAACTTTAAACTTTTGATTTATATTTAAATAAAAACATTATTTTTAGTAAACAAAATATTATTTTCATTTTCTTTTATTGTAAAATGGTGCTTCAGTATTCCAAATTTTTTATGTTTTTTTGTATGTTTCTTTCATATTTTAACTTTCAATTAAGTGCAAATAAATAAATGATTATTATTTTGAAAACAAATGTTGAAATCGAAGCTACAGTATGCCAAAAAAATAGTTTTATAAATGATAGTATATTTTGAAGTTTAAACATTTGTGTTGTATAAGAAATTATATATTTTAAGTTTAATCATTTCAAGTTATTACTACATTATTTATTAACCATTTTGTATTTATACAAACAAACAATTGAATGTTAACAATACCTGTATCGCTTTCAAAACAACAACGCCCTTTGAGGACAAAAAAAAACAAGAGACAGAAAAAAATTTAAATTTAAAAAAAAGAAGAAAGAAAGACTTTGTAAATTTAGAAAAACAAATGAATTATTTTGCGACAAAATATTTACATAAATGATAAATAAAGACGGACGAAAGACTTTTTTATATGGAGAAAAAAGAATAAAAGTAAATGAAAGACCCTTTTGAAAAATAAACAAACAAAATAAAAAGGTTTCATGGCGTTGTATACACGTTTAAAATTTGTTCAAGCACTCAAAGAATATTAATAAAAATAAATTTTTTTTCTTATTAAGGATCGCTCATCTTCCTATATGGTAAACATGATCGCGGCTGTTATTTTTTTGTAAATTGTACTTTCGTGATGGAACTGGGTTCGTACAATCTGATGTACTGTATGCACTTACAAAGCCATTAGGTTTTGTTGATTGCATTGTATTATTATTATTATTAAATGCCGCTGCAGCATGATAGTTATCTTTTTCTTTTGATCTTCGAACTTCTCGCTCCCTGTCACGAGATTTTCGGCATTTTTCTGGTGATATTCTAAATGGAATTGCCCCCAATGGCATACTTGAATCACTCCTCGATGAATTGATAGAACTTTCAAAATAATTTTCAATAACATTTTGTTGATCGTATTGTGATATGGATGAATGAAATGAGGGCGGAGGTTCATCAATGACCGAAACTCGAGGTAACCGAGTTTTCCTAAAAATTTCTTCATTACATAAATCATAAATCATAATGAATAGAAACAAACATTTGATTCTCATCACCAGCCATTACAACAAGAATTCCTTCATTTGTTTGTGTACTATTTTTACTGCTTGATGTGTCATCATCAATTTCGCTATCACCACAATGAAAGATTGTAAGTAATACAGGAAGAACAACCAGGCCATGTAAGGCTCCCAAAACGATAACAAGAATAATAGTTTTCAAAAACGATCGGAAAATATAAGATTCGGTGAAAGCCATGAAAGAAACTCCAAGAATTGTGGAAGAAGCACTTTGCAAAATTGGTGTTCCAACAGCATACAAAGCATTTCGAATACGATCTGATGCAGTTAAATTTTTGCCCTAAATTTTTATGTTTTGGCTATTGTTTAATAATGCACAATAAAACATACTTTAGCAAAATTATATGCTAAATGCGCAGCAAAATCAACACAAAATCCAATACTCATAACAATTGTAACCATTGAAATAAAATCCAATCGAACAGACCAAAAAGTCATAAATCCGAGAATTCCAACATTTATGCTGACAATACTGAATGAAACCCAAAGTGATGCAGTTGGAACAGGAATAAAAGCGAGTGAAACAACAACAACTGCAGCTCCAGCAATTGCTATTGATGATAATGTCCCAGGGAGGACAGCATTATATTGTTCAGCAAATTGAAAGAAATCTGCATAAACACCTGTTTGAAGATCACTAGTTTCTGCTAATCGACGAAAGAGATGCATTGCACGAGATTGATTTGCAGATCCAACAAAGCGTAAATGTACAGGAACTCGAGAGGCTTCTAATATTGATCCAGAAGTATCAAAAACAACATCACGATTATATTTGGCATATTGAGGTTGAGAAAGAAAAACGTGGCGAAGAATGTAAACAAAGTTTTCTTCAGTAATATATAATCCAGCTTTATTGATATAGTCAAGAAAAGTTCGAAGCCTAAATAAATATTAATTTTAAGACATTTATATGTTTAAAAACTAAAAATTACCATGAATCACTAGTTCCAGTAAATTCTGTATGTTCATAAAGTTCAATTTCACGTTCTAAAACAACCCAAAGCCTTCTATGTCCAAGATCAGCTTTGGATAAATTATGCATCCAAACATGTAAATAACTACCGTAATCTTAAAATGAATTGTTTTAATCAACAAAAAAAATATTGCAAATACTAACCAGAAAAATATTTTTCTGCCATCCGTAAAGTTCTTTTACCGTATGAATTATCAGGCAATAAATCATTGGGTTCTAATCCTAATTGTACCTTAGAACATCCATATGTTGCAACTGCCTGTAAAAATATTTCAAAGATTAATGAACAAATACAATTAAGCTTGAAATTACCAAATAAAACAAAAAACCGCAAATAATTATAAGTCGTACAAAAGGATTGAGAATAAAATCGGCGTAAGTTGTTCGGAAAAATTTGGATAAACAATGATTCTTTTCAAAGCTTTTGTCAACTTTCTTTTGACTTCTTTGCATTGTTGCAGTACCGTAATAATCTCCTCCAGACCATAATCGAGGAGCTTGAATTACTTCTATAAATATAAATATAAATATTTTATTTTATTTTATAGTTAAAAAACGATATTTAAAATTATTATACCAGAAGCTGGTTTTGTGGATTTCTTTTTCTTTGCAATCTTTTGAAAAGTTATACAATTTCGTCCTTCAACTTCTCGTTTGGAAGTTATAACCATTATTCCAGCAAAAAATGTTAATTGATAAATATAAGTAAAGATAACCGCAACAACGGCATAAGCACAAAACATTTGTACAGATGGAAAGGGTGTCATACATCCAACTCCAAATGAAATTAAATCCGTCAAAGATGTTACAGTAATTGAAACGGCTGCATCTGAGAAGGTTTCAACCATTCGTTCTGTTAAATTTAATTCATAACTTGTTGTTCTCCAAGCTGATAATAAAATAAAAACATTATCAACTCCAACGGCTAAAAAATAATATTTTATTATTTATTTTTGCCTTTATTTTTGAATTTGAAAAAATTAATCCAAAAATATTTGAAGAAAAGATTAAGCATTTTTAATGTTTGTCTTTAAAGGTAATAAAATTTTTGTTTATGAAAAACAAAGAATGAAAATATATTTGTTTCACGCAACTTTCTGCAATTATGTTTGCATTTTTGCTTTTTTACATCGTTTTTCAATTTTTTAATCAGTTTTGTTTACAAATTAGCTTGAAATATAAAAAAAGTCAATTTCGAAAGAGTTCCTTATAAAATATTTTTGAAGTATATATGCACTTGAAAATGAATTTTCAAAAACGGATATTTTTTTCTCAAGTGTGTGCATCGTTGATATTCGAAGCAACCTTTGAAAAAAAGAGCTAAAGGGGGATAAATGACATTAGCATCGTTGACAGCCACGTCTGTCAATTCTTTTTTTTTAGTTGGTATTTTTAAATAAATGAATTAATGAGAAAAATGAATTACAAAAAAAGTATAAAGTTACTTACAAAAAACGATAAACGGCATCGAATAAGCAACACTTGTCATGTTAAAATTAAATAAAAGTAATAATCCGACACCACTGACAATCGCCATTGCAGCTGATAATACACCTCCGATTGCAAGAATCGGACGACTTCTTACCCATGAACAAACGCAGCATGACAATATTGTATATAATGAAACAACAATAAAACATGGGCCTAACATACTGAAAACTTTATTATTTAATTAGAATCTTTATAATTATTATCAGCAAACCTAATAAGTTGCATTCGATCTCTTGCTGATTCAGATGCTAATGTTTCATATGTCCACCATGAGGTCCTTATTACAGGTGAATCAAAAGAAAGTAAAAAATCTGCCAATTTTAATTCCCATTTTTCTGCTAATTGATCTTCCTCTTTTGTTGAATGTCTCAATGCATATGGTAACATAATGGCTTTTGCACCAGAAATCCTTTTCCCTGAATCAAATGTAACACCACCAAGTAAATGCGCCATTCCAATTGAATCCAAAGAAAATGCATCACCAAATTGTCCAATCGTTATATCACTTATTGTTTGATTTAAAAACGATCTGTCCGATAACAAAAGGAATTTAAATATTTCAACAAGTGGATTGCTGACACAAATTTGTTCCGGACTAAAAAATCGTTTCTTTCTTGTAAAACCTTTTATAAATGTTTTAAATGAAAAATAAACCTTGTAATATTTGGTGTCAAAAATCTTGTTATTGCATGACCGAATTCTGGTGGCATAGGAAATTTGACACATATCGAAGGATAATTGACTCTTTTTGAATCAGAATCTTCAATTGTAAGGGATTGTACAACACTCCAAAGTTGCATTGCTGCATGCATTACAAGAGGATTAAGAATGTCTACATCTTCGCTATCCCCCGTAACAATAATATAACCAGCACGTTTTATGTCATATCTTAAAAAAATGAATGTTATTGCGTTTAAATCCTTTAATTGTTGCTTTTAATTATTTTAAGAAGCTTAATTCCAATAAATTTTATAAAAAAATTTGCTTCATTTATTGTGAATTTAAATCCTATTAATACAATATAAATGCGATTTTTTTCCACTTACAAGTAGCTAAAAAAGATTGAAAAAGCTAATTCGAAAAAAAGTAACGCAATTAAAAAATTCGTGCGCAAACGTTGAAAAGTCCTCCTCGTAATTAGTTAGTTAGTTAGTTAGTTAGTTAAATGTGAAAACAACTTTACGCAATAAAAAAGTGTAAATTTGTTCCTAGTCTTTACATCTTGAAAACACAAAAAAAGAAAAGAAAATATCAACAATGTTTAAAAAAAAAAAGCAATAAAAATCCATACCGAAGAAAGATAAATCTAAAAAAAGACTCACCTTCTTGTTGCATAAAATGGATCTGTATCATTAATATGAAATAAAACATCTAATTGATCTAACTCTTGTCGAGCTTTTGCATCTGTAGGAGTATATAGTTCAAGTTCATCTTTAACAAATGCATTTGAATGCCTTAATAATCCGATACTCAATATTGCAGTTATTAAAGCTGGAATAATAATAAATGGTGCAGGCTGATAAACAATTATTTTAATATAATACCCAAACAGCGATGCAAAACGCCGTTCAATACAGTCAACTCTCATTTGCTAGCGATTACTGTACATTTGAACAAATAATGCTAAAAAAAGTAAAATGGGAGGTATTGATAAAAAAAAGTTTTGTCAAATTAAGAAAACAATTCGTGTAAAAGTATGGTAAAAAAAGCTATTTAATCACGATTTAATATTATTCTTTTAAATAAAAAGAGGCGATACCAAAGAAATAAAAAGCATCTGAGCTATTGTTGAATATTAAAAAAAAACACAGAGAGTTACGTGAAAAATGAGACAAAATACGTGTCCATTGCAAGTCAAGAGGTTGATTGATCAGAAAGGGAAGAAGAAAAAAAATTGAACATCAATGTTATTACAAGCAAGCATTGCATCGAAAAAAAAATTAAAAAATGTTAGAAAAAAAACGGTGAGTGGTCAGTCCTTGGGTCACTTGGATTTCAATAAAGACTATTCTCTTTTTTTTCTTCTCCTTCTTCATTGAAATATAAAAACAGTTGTGAAAGGAAAAAAATTACTACGGATTTTTTCACTTTTTTCTTTTGCTTTTTCTCTCGGACACGTCCACGCATAAAAAATAGCCATTTTTTCAGCAGCTTTCAACAAAAGGGTCAAAACTAAGAAAATACAATACAATTATAAGTGAAAACCGATAACAATGCTTTTTTTTCTTTTTGAAATCAAAAAAACACATCGCCGTAGCCATAGCTTACTGCAATAGCTTACAACTTATTTGAAAAAAAGCAAAAAAAAAGATTCTTTTGTTAAAAAATCAAGTTGAAGGTTAAAGTTGCTAAAAATAAAAACTTTTTTGGCCATTTACGGTGAAATATGAATAGAAAAGCGAAAATAACGAAAGTGAATGGTGGGAATGGTGAAAAAAAGAAGGAGAAAAAAAAATACTGAAACATTGGATGATGGTACTTTATTTGTTGATAGAAAAAAAGGGAGAGTGATGGAGGAGATATATAGCCAGACAAAGTTTCCAGTTAATTCAGGTCAATAAAAAGTAGAACTCAAAAAATTCATTGATGCCTTCCAAAAATCAACACAATCTTTTTTTATTACCTACAGGAAACGAGGAGAAGGAGAGAAGAAGAAGAGGGAGAAAACATCGACGACCGGATTTAATCAAAACCGTTTCGGTCATTGAAATGAGTCAAACAATATTCATATTCGCCCTCAAAATAAATGAAAAAATTTTTATATTTAAAAAAAGAAGAGAGTCCAGTGCTCCGTCAATTTTTGAACAAAGTTGACTGTTTTCACTCGCAATCATTTTTGCGCTTTCCTCTAAAAAAAAGGAGGGGGTAAACCTTTAGGGGGTGAAAATCTTTTTTTTATTATGAAAAACGTTTAAGCTCGTAGGAAAAAAAGAAGAAGAAACAAAGCACAAAAAAAGGAAAGATTCTTTTAGAACATTAAAAAAAGAGAATTAACGACCCCGCCTTAGTAAAAGCCGTGAACGAAAAAAAATGACCATTAAAAGCGTCAAAGTTGAGACAACAACAAATAAAACAACAAAAAATTTAAAAGATTCGCACTTGACTAATGTCATTCTCTTTTTCTTCTTCTGCTTCTCACCTCTGCTGCAAAAAAAAAGTTTTCAGAAAGTGCAAATTTGATGACAGATTTATGTCAATTATTTTTATCTTT
This sequence comes from Panagrolaimus superbus, assembly GCA_964035985.1. Lineage (NCBI taxonomy): Eukaryota > Metazoa > Nematoda > Chromadorea > Rhabditida > Panagrolaimidae > Panagrolaimus > Panagrolaimus superbus. The sequence goes on from OZ038356.1 coordinate 10,612,601, forward strand.
TGGTTCATTTTTTTGCATGGGGCTAAATTAAGAATCAAACTTTATCGGACAAAAAAAATTCTTTTTATAGAAAAAATGTCAAATTTTAACATCATTGGATTTTACAAGGGGTCCTAATATTCGCTCAACTCAAAACAAAAATTACAAAAACTTTTTTTATTCAAATTTTATTTAAAAAAAAGATTCTACAATAAGCTTTCCAAAAAAAGGGTAAATCAACTGTTTCCGTTTTTGTTAGTTAAAAACAAACCGGTACACTACAACAATCCATATGAGGAAAATAAAAAGTTGAAGAAGAAGAAGGCAGTAACAACAAAAGAATTCTTTTGATTTGTAACTTACTTGCGCACATTTGTATGCATAAAATATTTTCTTCACCCCCCCCCCCCCCCCCATCTTTCCATCTCCCGTTTCTCCCTGTTTTGGGTACCTGTTGGTAACCCCCTTTGGAAAGAAAAAAATTATTATGTGATTGCAAGAAAATTCTGTCCTGTAAAGGATTAACAATGTTGTCTTAGTCAATGTTATCGCTTTTTGACAAAAATATTTTTTTTATTTCCCGATTTTATATTTCAAATGTGTAGAATTAGACAATTGTTGGATTAAAGCAGATTTCTTTTTTGTTAAAATTTATATTTTTCAAAATATTTCAAACTAACAAAAGAAAAAGTTTTAAACTCAAAAACAAAAATATTTGACCGTAAATGTAAACTAAAAAATTTGAATGAAAAAAGGTTTTGTTCAAAGCATAAACTGTTTTGTTCTTTAAAAAAAGAAAGATTTTTAAAAAATATGGCAAAGATTTCAGCAATTCATTGATTTTTTTGGCAGGATAGAAGGAAAACAAATGAGGAGGCCATTGATGATTTATATTAGAAAACAAATTTAAAGGGTTCTTCGAGGCTTTGAATCATTGTAGTCGGGAAGTAATTTAAGATGTGGTCTTGACCAAAATTTCTTTGCAAGGGTAATAAACATAAGTTTTGAATCTAAAAAATTAGCTGTAATTTTTTTAGTTAACAAAATAAAAGGAATTTTTACTTTTGCTCATAGCTTTAAGCTTTGAAGAAAAATCAGATGTTGAATAGTATGGTTCAAGAGATGTAGAATTGTATGAATCTGTAAAAGCGTGTTATTTTTTAAATTTGCCCTTCAGCATCAGTATTCAAACCTGTATAAGAATGATCAGAAGATTTTCTACCCGGTAATTTTGACATAATCTTTTTTGACCATATTGTTGAATCATTATAATTGTAGTCTAAAAAATGTATGTATTTGTTCTTTCCTATTGCATTTTGTTTATATTACCGACAAGAGGTCCATTAGGAATAGAAGTAGCAGCAACTTCTACGATAGGTCCATTAGGTGTTAAGGGGGTGTATGTATCACGTGAATATCGTAATCCAGAAGATGCTGAAGAATATGGGCGGGAAATGGCATTGTTTCGAGAGGCGGGGCGGCTGCTATCTAAAAAATAAAAGCATAGATATTTATGAGCAAAGAACATGGCATAAAAATAGTGCATACTTGTTCCATAAATTTCTCTCATAAAAGTTTGATTATTTCTTAAATAATTTAAGAATTCTTCATTTTGAACCATTAATGCTATTTTTTCATCGTCAATGGTCCTAAATTAAATTACGTATGTTAAATGCACTTTTTTAGTTATTAAAGAATTTAAAAAACTAACTCATTTTGTGTTGTACTATTACAACGGCTTGAGGATGGGGCAGATTTTGAAGGCTCTTGTCGAGGCGCTGATATGGTAGGTGGAATTTCTTGCTTTTTTACAACTTCAGAGTAAGGTGGAGGTGGCTCCAAGTAAAAAATATCTGAATTCCTTGCACTACAACTTCCTGATGCCCTTGAAGAAGTCTAAAAACACATTATTATACTTTTTATGTTCTTTGATTTCAAAATTCATGGAAAAGGGTAGAAAAAGTAATAACAATGTGCTGACTAACTTGTTTGTATACAATAAAAAAGTACTTTTTCTTTTGAAATAACAAAAGTGAAAAAGGAATAAAAGAAAAAAACTTACTGGATTTGAAGAAAATGCTAAAAGTTCATTTACAACTTTATCCACATCCCCATTTTCTCTTCTTAATAAATCCACAATTATGTCCTCCGGGACACCCGGGAACATTATTTTAAAATTTTCCACTGCCTAAAAAATTTTTTTCAATATTATATAAATAAATATACAGTAATAATGTAGCTTCAAACCTCATCAAAATCTAATGCCACTTGACTCATTATTAATTATTAAGGCAGAATTAGTAAAACTTTAATAACTTTTAAAGAGAAAAAATGTGTATTCGTGAGAATCAATAATGAGCGCTGTTGCTGCTTTCTATACGAGCCACAACACACGTCAAAGTGGCAGATATATCAGCTGCTGAAACAAGCAAAAAAATATGTTAAAACAATGGATTTTTTAAGTTTTTTGGCAAAAATTTTAACGATTTTCAAAAAAAAGCGGGCAATAATTTGTAAATAAAAAATAGACACAATATTTATTTGAAAATTAAAAAGAGTATCGACGACCATATAATTTCGAAAGATTTTGATCTTTATAGTTTAGGCTTTCTTAAAGATGCAGCAGACAAAAATATAGATTTTTAATAAATATCCGCCTTTTACGAATAAAAAAAAAGAAATAGAAAAGTCAAAATTTTTATTTTCACAAAAAAAATATATTTAGGGAGCTGAGAACAACAGGCTCAAGGGCAGCAGTTATACAATTATATGATGCACGTATCCTCTTCCATCTTCTTTTTTTTCCTTTTGCTCCTATTTTTTTTTGTGATTTTTATTTTTTTTGAGTGAAATGTGTTTACTTTTTACACACAAAAACGCGTTCAATCAATGAATATTTATTTTTTACAAACTATCTTTCCAAAAAAATGACCCCATTTTTAAACTCTTAAAAAACTATCAAAAAAAACTAATTTAAAACATATGTTTTTACAAAACAAGAAATATATATGGTAAAAGTGGCTTCAATTTCTGTGGTTTTGTAGGGAAAAAGATTATCCTAATGACCAACATTTATTTTGTATTTTTGCACAATCTTTTTGAATGGGAAAAAGAGAAGAGAAGCTGACTCAGCTTTTTATACTTTTTCAAAGATTTTTAAAATAAACAGTTTTTTTTTCGGTTTTTAGCATAGTTCTTTTTTTTTGCGTTGTACCTTGGAGAATATAACTTAAAGTCAAGAAAAAAACTTTTTTTGTTGCCGCTGCTTCAAAAAAATATATGTATGTATATTATTATTTCCAGTTTATTTTTTGGAAAGAATCCCTTAAACTGCAGAAAGCTATTATTAACCACACAAAGTAAAGCCATATCCGTTTATTTTAGATTAATATTTGCCCGTTTATCTTTGCCTTTCAAAATAAATATAGAATTCCACAGCAAAAAAATATGCACAATTATAGCCCCCATTTTTTAGCTCGCATATCGCTAAAAAAACGCTTTATTAATTTTTTTTAAAGCTAACATTAACGTTTGTTTATGAGCCATTTTTGAATTTAAAAAAGGGGAAAGAAAAAAAGCAATAACAATAAAAGCTTTAATTATTGCTTACATGAAGAAGCAGGAAAAAATGGGAAAAAGAAAAGCGCAAAAATCTTAGCTTTCGTTTAACATTAGTTTTTTTATTTACTAAAATGCATAGAAAATCATTTACAGTGGAAGGAAAATAAAAGACTATCTATATGAACAGGTCGTAAGGGGAGAAAAAAAGAATTGCAAAAAAAACTGGACTCACATGCTTTTTTTTTGTTGCATATTCGTTCAAGCAAATATGTTTTTAGTGTAGAAAAAGCAAAGTCCTTTTTTTCTCTTCTTTCACGGACATCTTTCGGGCATTCATATGGCCGCAAGCGGCGGCCATTGCCTTGTCACCAAACTAAAGCCCATTTCCGACATTGCTCCCTCCAAAAAAAGGGAGGAATGTGTCTATCCAGTTTCCTTTGAAACAATTTATGGCATCTTTTTTTGTTGCGAATTTTTTTCTTCTTTTGTCAGTTACTTTTTAAAGCTTTTTTTATCTTTCTTCCTTTTTCTTATAAAAAAATTACAAAGAAACAATTTGACTTTAAAAACAAATTTGATTCAACCATATGCTTGCAAAATTCTTTCTTTCATACATTTTATGAAACGCATCAGAAGAGAGAGAGAAAAAAAAAAACATCAAACCTTCATTCAAAAGAAGAAGAAGCTTTCATTATATACTTATTAATGAAGCAAAATAAACTAAAAAAGGAGAGAAAAAAATATTTGGCATAAGAAAATGTGTATATTTTTTTATTTTGCCTTTTTAATTCCTGGGAAATAAAAAAAGAAGAAGAGATACTTCAATAAAAAAAAGAAATAGATAGCATTATAAAAAAATGAAGACTTTTCAAAAGCTTCCCGTTTTTTTGCTATCAGTTTTTTTATGTTTTTGGAAGAAATTCGGACATTTTTTAAAAGTTTTATGACAGACGCACTTTTTTTCCCTCAAGCTAGTAAGGAGCTCAAGAGCAAAGTAAAGCTTCCTTCCCGGCAGTCGGCTGCTGTTTTTTGACCGCATTTATATTTTTTGTTGTGGGAGCTGCGCCGGCGTCCTGACAACTTTACTTGCAGCAATGAGTTGAACGACGACAGCACATCGTTGACATTTCTTTCTTTCCTTTTTCTCTCTCTCCTTTTTTTCCTTCATGTGGGGACAACCCTTGGACGTCGCCCGTGTATATTTCTGTGTAAAAACTGATGGGGCGCTTAAATTGTCTAAAAAAAGTTTCAGTGTATTCTTTTTTATAATTTTTGTTTTGTTTGTTTGCAGTCATTAAGGCAAAAAATCAGTATGTGCGTATTAACATTAAACATCTCAAGACAAAAAAAAGTGAAGATGAAAAGGACCCACGCTTTAAAATCACTTTAAACAGTCTCCACCTTTTTCTCAGTGTTTTTTTCTTCTTTACCTTCTTCTTTTTGTCAATTAATGATGATTGTTACCGAAGCTGCTTTTTCTTGCATCCTCTTATTCTTATCTAATTCTTTTTTCCTTTTCCTCATGATTGTTGAGTTTCAACAAAATAAAAAGTGTTCCTTTTTTTCTAAAAAAAACTTGGTTTCAAATTTGTTACAATTGTTTCTAAGCATTTTTCTTTTTTTATTCTTTCTTTTTTGTTTCGATTTCAAAGAAAAAATGTTTAACGCTTTTCGTCGTCGTTTTTGTTGTTTGAGCTATCCCTTGTTTAACGTTTGACTTTGGAGTCATGCTTTTTAAAAAAAATATTTTTTCTTTAAACTTTATTTTTCAGTCTTATTTTTACATTTTTGGCATCAAAGTTTTAATTAATTATATCCGTTTTACAGAAAGATGTTAAAAATAATTAAATAAAACGGAAATGATTTTTTAGTTGTTAAAATGAATTTTATTGCAATTTTTATTCCTTGTTTATCAGACGAAAAGACGAGAACTGATTTCCCAAAAAAACAAATTGGGTTCTTTTCCATTTTTAGAAACATTTAGTTCTATTTTTGCTCATTTTTTTTAAAATTTGCTTTTATTCGGTTTTTCTTCCTTCTTTTCTTTTTATTCCACCAAGCGTCGCGGATCTTTTAAATGCGCGTTAAATTGTGTTCAGTTGAGCGTTTTTTTTTTCTTTTGTCTGTGTTTTTTTTTTGGTTTTGGGGGTTCTTCATTGTGTCCCCCCTTTTTGGTTGCCAAAAAGTTTATTAGATTCATTTCTTTCTTTATTTTTCTCATTTCTTTTTTTGCTGCTCAACAGGTGATTGAGAAGTGCCATTGTAGATTGAATATTTTATTTTGTTTTAATTTGTTTTATAAACGAAACTTTGTTCTTTTTTTTGTAGTTTTAATTGAATTTTTTAAACATTAAATTTTGTCTCAGCGATTTTTTATGGCAATACATTAACGTTTTTTTATTCGTTTCTTTCCATAAAAAGAAAAAAGGATTGAAAGATAATACTTTTTTTCCTCAAATGTCTCCTTTCTCCCCCTTTTGTTGTTGCTTCTTTTTTTCCTTTTTGGGTTAAACGTAAACATCAAGTATGACTTGAAGAAGAAGATGCCACCATCATCATAGATGCTTTCAGTTTCTTCTTATTCTTCTTGGTCTTTTGTATTATGCTATATTTAATTTTTTTTTCTTTTTCAATTTATGTTTTTTTTCCCTTTCCCTTTTTTTCTCATCACAATTTTAATTTTTCCTCTTTTCCTCCTTTTTAGTAGTTTTTTTGGTTTTTTTGAGAACTCCAAATGTATTTGTCATTCACAACATTATAGCCTCTTTTTTCATTCTAATTAGCCTTGCTTATATTATACATATAAAGTGCTTGAAATGTCTCAATTTCTTCAGTTTTTTTTGTTTGCGTGCTATCATCGCTTGTGCTTTTTATTGCTTATTTAAAAAAAACATATTTTTGTTCTTTTTGCAGACAGGAGCTAAATTAGTCATGGAACCATCGCGGAATCGTGTTGAAGAAGTTCATGGACAGCTTTTTGATGTTGCACCTCGATATGAAAGTTTGACTTATATTGGTGAAGGTGCATATGGTATGGTTGTGTAAGTTTTCTTTGTTATTAAAAGTTTATCAATTTTTATTGATCCTTTATAGCTCTGCTTTTGACACTATTAAACGTGAAAGAGTTGCAATCAAAAAGATTTCTCCATTTGAACATCAAACATTTTGTCAACGTACACTTCGTGAAATTAAAATTCTTACACGTTTCAAGCATGAAAATGTCTGGGTTTTTCTTTTCCTCATTTGAAAAAAAATTTAATTTTACAGATTATCAATATTCAAGAAATTATCCGTGCTCCAAGTGTCGACCAAATGAAAGATATTTATATTGTTCAGTGTATGATGGAGACTGATTTATACAAACTTTTAAAAACTCAAAAGCTCTCAAATGATCATGTTTGTTATTTTTTATATCAAATCCTTCGTGGCCTCAAATATATTCATTCTGCCAATGTTTTACATCGTGATCTAAAACCCAGCAATTTACTTCTTAATACCACATGTGATCTTAAAATTTGTGATTTTGGTCTTGCGCGTGTTAGCGATCCTGAACATGATCATACTGGTATGCTTACAAAAAGCTTTATTGGCAGGTTTTTAAAGTAATTTTTTTAAGGATTTTTAACAGAATATGTTGCAACTCGATGGTATCGTGCACCTGAAATTATGCTTAATTCAAAAGGTTACACAAAATCCATTGATATTTGGTCAGTTGGTTGTATTCTTGCTGAAATGTTAAATAACAAGCCATTGTTCCCTGGAAAGCATTATTTGGATCAATTAAATCTCATTCTTGCTGTTATTGGAACACCATCACAAGATGACATGCAATGCATTTTTAATGAAAAGGTAAAATATATTAATGAGAATAACTTGAACTCTTTGATGATTTTTTAGGCTCGATCTTACCTTCATTCATTGCCACAAAAGGTTAAGCAACCATGGACACGCCTTTATCCAGGTGCAGATCCTCGTGCTCTTGACCTTTTAGATCGGATGTTGACTTTTAATCCAAATCGTCGGATTACCATTGAAGATGCACTTGCTCATCCTTATTTAGAACAATACTATGATCCACATGATGAAGTAAGTTTTTTTAAAAATAGGATTTCCACTGACACTTGAAATATAATTTTAGCCAGTATCTGAAGACCCATTCACATATGAAATGGAACTTGATGATCTGCCAAAAGAGCGACTAAAAGAATTGATCTTTGAAGAAACAGAAAATTTCCATGCTCGAATGAATGGACATGATGATGCAATGAAATAGAAGCTTGAGTATATTTTTGCTTGTTTAATTTTTTTTATTCGTGCATTCCAAAGGTCGGGGATTTGTTTGCGTTTGTTTTTAAATTTCATACTTCTGTGATTTTTTGTTTGTTTGATTTGTTTTATGTTCTTTTGTAAGTTTTATTTTGTATTATTTGAAACTTAAATGTTGAGGGAAAAAATATTTTACAATGTGTATCTATATATAAATGACGCGAGGATCTCTTAATTAAGGATGCTCTGCTCAAATATTATTTTGTTATGCTTCTTTTTTTCTTTGGGGAATTTTCATGTAAGCAATAATTAGTCTTCTCTTTTCGATTCTAATTTAGCAGGAAGGTATCAAAGTTATTGTATTTTGCTGGGATATTTTGAATTTTATGGTATTCTTTTAAATTGAGTCAACTGTCAATGCCATGGAACCTTTGTTTATCAACCCGAGTGTTTTGTTATTCTGCTTTACCCAAATTGTTTTTTTTCGCATACATTTGCAATCCGCATATCAGTAAAAAAAATTGTACATGCGATATCAAATTTTATTTTTATCCAAACTGTATTTTGTCGTTTCTTTCTCATTTTTTGGGAATTGGTTTTTTTGTAAATTTTGGCATTCCAATATATTTCTGTTTTTTTTATTTGGCGTAAAAGCCTTTATTAATATCTGTCTAAACAATTTTTTGTGGTAAAAAAACAAATAAAAGCTTTATTACTATAATTATTAGATAGAAATTGTTTAATATTTAAAAAAATAATATTTTGAATGCCCTTTTAAAACAATTTTCTTTCATAACGCACTTCGTTGAATCTCAGGTTTATTAAAAATGGGACGAGGAACGGAATAGGTTGATTGATAATAGTCATATGAGCGATTACGAAATACATTGAGTGTTGTTGGAATCAATTGTAGAAGAATAGCTATTGTCATAAGAATAATAAAAATATACATAAGTAAAATTCTGAAAGAAAAAAAAACAAGTTTTTTTGTGAAAAAGTATTAAAACTTTTGTAAACCAACATTTCTGGTGTAAAAGGTGATTTTAAATCTGCACGAAAAGTTTTGTCAATATTGTGAAAAACTGCAAGTAAGCGATCACCATTGAGAAGATGTCGAAAAATAACCAAAAGACAAATGCTTAAAGTAAATATTAATTTTACAAAAGTTACGGTATTTGCTTTTTTTTAAAACGCTCACATGTGAAGAATTAATGAACCAAATCTTAATAATTTGTTTTTAATAATTCCAATGTAGCTTGCATAAATAGATATGAAAAATATATATGTTGATATCAGCAATTCTCGAAGTCCCAAACCATACAATGCAACTTGATTCCTAATTTCAATTCGTGGCCTTCAAAGAAAAAATGAAATTTATATTTCAAAATTTAATTCATTATTTACAAACCACAAAGCCACATTTGTCATAGATTTTGAAGTTGCATATGCTGAAAATCCAATTGTAACCACTGCCAAAACAATTGTAATCATATTAATATGTAAATCAAAGAGGGATGAACGAGTTTCATCAGGTTTTGGAAGCTGACTTGCAGCATGAATTATTGACAGAGTATTAATAAAAAGTAATAAAAATGTCATTAAACTTGTTCCAACAATTAATAATTGATATGTTGTATCTCGATGTTGGTCTTGAAGTTGTACATTTTTAAGATTTAATTCAAATGCCACCAAAATAATTGGTTCAAACCAAAGTATTAAAGCGAATGCAGCAAAAATCATATTTAAAACCTTAAAAAAGTGATTTGGAATTTAATGACATGGTTAACAATTGATTACGATAAGGAATTGTGGAGGCTTTTTATAAAGTGCAAATAATCCAGTAATTCCGGCAACAAATTGCATAATACATGGAATAACAGCAGCACTTCCAACTTTTGTTGAAATTATTGAAGTTCCTTCTCTATTTGTCGTTGCAAAATCTTCGGCTTTTAAAAAATCAAGTAAAAGATCGCTTTGGGGATTCTTAAATTAAATCATAAAATAATGCTTTTTTGAAAGAAAAAAACTTACATTAAAAGCCCGTCGAAATCGGATAATAGCAAAAATAAAAAGACAAACGGCTAAAAAAATTTGAATAATCGCTAATGCAATAAATATTGGTTTTCTATAATGAAAAGAAAACCGTTGAGAAGGATAAAATCGTCCAAGCTTTGATGCAAAAGCAGGTCGATCATCAAGAAAACGGAATTCATCAGAAATCTACAAGAATAAAATCGCGATATATTTGCATAAAACCAAACACAAAAATAAATAAAAGGAAATTAAAGCAAGCCTTTTTAATTACCCTTTCAGCATAATCATCATTTTCGTTGTGTTGCACCTTAATTAGCTTTAACTTTAAAAAAATAGCCACTATCATTTAAAGAATCTTTAAAAAAATTGGGTGAGGGTATAACTTACTTCTGTTCTTTGTCGTTCAGGTTCATATGATGGACGAGGAATACCGTAATTTGCTGAAGTATTATCAAATCCACGATTCCTTTCAGCATTTGGGCGTCCAATTGGATTTGACGAAAAATAATTTGTTTCTTCTCCACGATATGGGGAAGATGAACGACGATGCCTTCGATCTTCAATTGGAATTTCTTCTGTTGTCCAAATTGTTCCTGAATCAATTGCAGTTGTTTCAAAGGCATTATTCACATTGAATTTCTCACGTCTCATTTCTGAAGGATATAAAAAGGGGTATGAATATTAATACAATAAATTTTGCGCAGCTAAAATATATATGTAATAAAAAATATGGCAAACTAATATGACTTTAAAAAGGTATTTCAATATTCTGTATCATTCATTCATTCAATCATACACATACATACAAAGGCTTTTTATTAAACAACACAAAAAACTGCAATGCCAAAATCTTTTATGACTAATCTATACTTTTTGTTCGATCATTTTCAATACAACAAGGTTTTAAACACACACACACATGGTCAAGTTATCGAAACACACAATAGATTATGTTAATCGTATTCTGACGGGGAGTTATAACAGGTGGAACAAGGAAAAAAAAGGTGTTGAATCAAGAAAAAAATATTTTCTTTCAATCACTATTTAAAACAAGAAATATCAAAATTCTTGCTTTTTACATGTAGCAACTGTAAACCAAAAAAAGTAAGGCACAACAAAGAAGTGTTTTTTGCATGCAAATGTTTGACATTACAAATGAAAACCTCGTTCATGTATGCTTTCTTTATGTCATCTTTCCGTATAATAGAATCTAAATGTTATTCAATCGACGATGCGTAACACAAAAAAATGCAAATTGACAAATAATTTTTTTTCACAAGCTTCGATAAAAACAAATTATGGAAGCATTTAGAAGTGTTTTACAGCGTCGCAGAAAATTCCGTCTTATAAGAAGAGCACAAAAATATATACCGTTTTTACAAAAAAAAAGACAAAAAAACAAAATTATTGGAAACATAAGGATAAGAATGCAAAGAGTCTTCCAATAAAATGGGGGTAAAGCGGATAAACTTAAGCCCCACGATACAAGCAAGGAAAAAACAGATTTTTCATACTTTACATATTTAACCAATCGAAACCCCCAATTTTTTACCCGTAACCTCGTTTTACTGTTTCCGATGAAAAGAAATATTTTATGATAAGAGAGCGGCAGTCGATCTTGAAACGAAATCTTGTTTTTACAGTAACAGCACTTTCCAGGGAATTTTCCCATTATGTAACATAATTTATGTTTCTCCTTTTCTCTTATCCTTTTTTTTCGACGTTTTTTCATTTTTATTTAACTTTGAAGTATGTTTTTTGGTAAATCGTAAGTTATTTTTAAGAGTATTTGCATAAATTATGATATATTTTAGAAAGGTTGATATGGATTCTGAAGTTACTAAATATGTGTGGAATGAACCCTATAAAATTATTTCAATTGTGACAAAAAAAGCTATAAATGAATTTGTAAAAAAATATTTAACTGAAAATCGATATCGAATTATTGGTTTGGATTGTGAAGCTGGAAATCCGTCAGAAGAAATTGAAGCCGAAAAAAAGCAATGGGGCATTGTTAGATTTCCATTTCCAAAGTTGGTTTTTGCTATTTTTGTTTATTTTCATTCAATTATTTTAGAGTTGCTTCATTGCAACTTTCCATATCTGATTGTCTTTTCTTTATTGATATTCAACTTTTGTCAGAGAATGAAGAAATGACTGATAAAGAATGGACGGAATTCTTTCAAACCATATTTCACGAAGAAACAACAATTGTCGGATTTTCAATAATCAATGATTTTCGTTTCATCTATTCTCGATTTCCATTTATTCGAAATTTGTTGCTGGAATCTAAAAAAATGTTGTGTCTTTCAAAGCTTTCTGATGCCATTCGTAAAAGTGATAATAAACGTGCCTTTGAAGTCATCTTTGAAAATGAGGAACCTGAAAACAATAGCTTGGCAGCTCTAGCATATAATATTTTGGGCTTGGAAATGGATAAATATCACCAAAGTAACAACTGGACAATTCGACCGTTGAATTTTGGCAAAAAAATATATGCCGTCAAGGATGCTTTGATTGCCGTTTTGTTGAAAGAAGAAATTCAGTATCGTTTAGAAATGTAAGTTAAATCTGTTTAAAAAATAAAGCAAAATAAAGTTTCAGGAATTTCAATTTTGATGATGCTCTTGAAATTTTGAATAAAGGAATTATGAAGAATTGGAAATTTTAATTCCAAAACATTGTATTTTTTTTTGCATTTTCTGGTGGTAACAAAATTTTAATAAAAGAAAGAATTATATAAAGCTTTTGGATTGATTGTGTTCATACGGTATTATTAAAATCAATAGTGCCCTTATTAATTTATTTTTTATTTATTGCTCCTTATCAAGGCACACAGGTCCTGAGGTGAGGTAAATGTACAATTTTCAATTACAATTCTAAAAGAACACTTGTTTGTAAAAATCAAAAGATTGATCACACACGTTGATTGAGGGCCCGGGGTTTTTCTTTAAAAAATGAAAAAAAAAGCTCAGGGCCTCCTAAGACTCAGGTGTTAGGGAAACGAATGTTAATTTCGTTTCGTTTTACAATACACGATTTTATCCAACCCTGCTCCTGATATACTTCAAACAATAAAAAATACCTTTCTACAGTAAATTTTAGACTTTTAACAAAAACGATTAAGCAAAAAAATAAATAAGGAATTTGTCAACTGACTATTGTCAGTTAAAGAAAAAAGAACTTGTCCAACCAAATGTCTGATAAAAACTGATCAAAGATATAACACTGATTAAAGATATAAAAAAACGCACCTTGAAGAGAAAACAAATGGAATAAAAAAATACAAAAAAAGATACAAAAATATTTTTTTAAAGCAGGGTATAAATGTACAGTAATTATTTTCGAACAATGCCTTCATCTTCTTCACTGCTATCACATTCTTCATTTTCATCATCATTGAATTCAAGTTCAAACTCTGATTCAGATTCAGTGTTTGGAATATTGATTGAAATAACATTGTTTTTGGGAATAATGCAATTTTCATCATTATTTAAATCAATTTCATCATCAGAATTTTCTTCATTTTCCCAATCACCAGAAGCCCCAGAACCAAAATATATTGATTCTGTATCAGTATCTAATTCATCAAGAGGATTCGGGGCAGGATTAAAAGAATCGGATTTTCTTCCAACAAAAACATATTTCATTTTATTTATATCAAAGACAAACATATCATCAACTTTAGGCATTTTTGAAAGTTTCTGTAAAAATTGAAATAGCGGATATATGAAATCTCCCCCATAATTGTTAAATGACTTACATTTTGTGGAACAATGGTTGTTAAACACTTTGGAGCATTTGTGTCAAAGTTATATGCAAAAATCTCTTGCATGGATACTGTAGAAATTTCACCGTAATCAATTAAATGTAAACAAATTTTATTTGGTGATGGTGAAGGAATATTACAAAGAAGTTTTGCACGTTTAAAAATTGATTTTTGCATGTTGAAATCAGAATCTTCTGCATCAACATCAGTAGAATTTGTTATTTCAGGGATTACATCATTTACAACAACAACAATTGAATCCTTTTTGAAAAGTTCTTGTGCTTTAATAATATTAATTGGAACAAGCTTTTCAACTTTAATTCTCCTAAAAAAATGAGTTAAAATATATAATAATTAAAACAAGCACTTGCAACATATAACTTTCAACTTGAAGAATTTTATATGGATCTTTGTCAACAAAAATACAAGTATTTGTATCCGGAATATGCATATTATAAATCAATAAATTTGTAAAATGATTATATAATGCAAAGAATGATTGATTTTCAGCTTTTTCTTTAATAAATTCTTCAAAAGATAATTCTGGAGGTGTTTCCTAAAATAAATGAATGTTTCTAAAAAATGCAAAAATGCTAAACGAAACTTACAGGTAAATCAGAAATTGTTAAATTTTTCATTGGATTAATATTAATCTAAATTAAAATGAAAGATATTATTACATGGCACAAAAATATTTATAGATGCTAAATAATTCTTAGAAAATTGAAGACGTACATATTCAACACTATAATCATCAAAGAATTTACTTTTGTCACTATTTTCCAAAGCATTTTTTCGATACTCAAATATTTTAGGTGTATTTGGAAAAGTTCTAAGCATCGGATTAAAGATATCCATTTCATTAGGATTTTTTACAATTTTTGAATATTCTTGAAACATGTATTCACTAAATTTATCCATTGATGCAGCATAACTAAGAATATTTTGAATATATGGAACTCTATCTCTCCTAAAATGCATATTAAAATCAAACATTAATCTTTATTTAATCACACTTACACTTGGGCATCAAGATCTTTGGCAGAAATATGCCATCTTTCTTTTTCCTGTCCAGCAGTAATAATATCAAACAACCAAAATAAAAAGTCATGCCGACTTGTCGATTTTTCAAGCTCTTTTAAAAATCGCAAATACTTTTCTGGGGTGGCAAACATTGATCGATATTGAATAAATGGAATATCACCACAAATTCTATCAGGCATATATCTTTTTTCCTTCGGGCATATATTCTCCAATGTTCTTTCCACATAGTCATCATCCCAGCTAAAATCGAAAAAAACAAAAATTGTTGAAACAAAATATTTTTAAAGATTATACTTTGATTTGAAAAATGACATTATTTCTTTGATATGATTTTCAAATTCCAAGAAATCAAATGATTTAATTAAAAAAGCTGAAAAAACATTGCAAAAAATGTTGCAAAAATACTTTCATCTTTTATCATCAAATTATTTCGTAAATATCAAGTTTTCGTGATAAGACTTGAATCAATAAATATAAGTTTTTAAAATTTAAATTACTGCTTTTTCTGCACTGCTCTCAGTGATGTCAAATGCGGCCGAAAATGTCGGCCGGCCGCGGCCTAAAAATTTACGGCCCGGCCGGCCTGCGGTCGACTTTTTTTAGGCCTCGTTAAATTTGTAAAAAATTTTACCATACGTACATAAAATTTCTGTAATTTTTTAATATGCAATGCTAGATATAAAAAAAGATTGCAACTATTTTTTTATCATTTAGGCGAGTTTTCACTACTTTGAAATTATGATAATTCTATTTTCTATAAGTTTGGCGTACAAATTCAGGGTATTTGTAAAGAATTTTGAAAAACGCGGCCGACCCCGGCCGGCCTTATCTTCGGCCTGGCCAGCCTGCGGCCGAAAATATAACGGCCGGCCGGCCTGCGGCTGGCCGGCCGCATTTGACATCCCTGACTGCTCTTTTGGCAATTTTATATTTTGTAGCATTTTTTTAGTTTTGTTTTTTAATAAATTGTAAATGTTTTTTTTGTTTATTTCATAAAATTACCTGCTTTACATTTGTTTTTTTTATTTTATATTTTAGTGTTATTCGTGGAGTTGAAATATAGATTTTTATTTTGTGAAACTCTAAATTTCAATACTATTTTGTCAATTTTAAATTTTGTAACATTTCACAGCGGTATAGATATTTTTAAATAAGGTCAGGAAAAATCTGTATTCGGCAATTTTATATAACATAGAAAATAAGAAAATACCGGTACATATAAACCGTAAAAAAATCAGAACAATTATAAAATTAAACCATTTTTAAAAAAAATATGATCTTAAAGCAAGAGAAAAAAAAGAGATTAAAAATTGGTGACAATAGAATGTTTAAGACTTAATGGTTAAAAGTGGAGAAAACAGGAAATTAAACATAAACTTGAAAGAATAAAATATTCTTGACCATAAACGACTTCCACTCATTTTATTTACGCTTGTAAATTTCAAGTTTTTTGATTCTTTGTTATTGTAAAGTTTTTTGCAATGAATGCATTCAAGTTGTGTTAATTTCAATTTAGGTGGATATTTAAAGATTGGATACTGATCAAAATATCCAACAAATCGAATAACATCCCCTTCATCAAGATATTTTAAAACTTCATAAAAATTATGTGAAGCAGAAAGAAGAACTTGTCCTTTGTTAGCACTTAGAGATCGTTCGCCATATGGACCACTGACTTCTATTTCAAAGTTATAAAGATTATGAATTGTGAGGCTGCATTCATTCACTTTCATTCCAGATGCAGTATCAGTTTCATTATTATCAGTATCATAAAAACAACGAAGAAATTGTCCGGCTGCATCAGGAAGATAATCCAAAAGTGTTTCAAAGCTATTATCAATTCCAACAATTCTTACAGACATAACACTCCCCTTCCAATTTACTGCAGTACCTTTCAATTGACTACATTCAATTTGATTTTTAATAATATTTGGACCATTTGGAAGGCAATTTCGATCAAATTGTGACCATGTCATATTTGTGATATCTGAGCTAGCATCAAATGATGACTGATTTTGATATAAGAATGAAATTGCCATAAGTAATGTACATATATATGCACTCAAAAATACCCATTGTCTTTTGTATTCCGTTGCAAAAACTTAAATAAAATAACGTAAAATTACGGTACTTTTCAAAATTAAAATGGAAGTTCACCTTTAATATTCCATTTTTTTGCCGCCCAATTATAAATTCTAGATGCAATAAATGGAACACAAAGAACTAAAACCGTGATAATAATCTTAACTAATGTCATCTAAAATGAAAAAATTATGATTTTTTTGATAATCATCTAAAATAACAGCATACCAAATTAATTGCTGTTCTTAATTGTGCAAATGCAACACCTGCAGCAAGAATCCCTCCAATATAAGATGGAAATACTAATAAAGAGATTAATGCAACCGTTAAGACACTACCAGATAATGTAAAATATGGGTATCCAATAAGCCACATGGTTGCCGCAACGTCACACCAACATATACAAACAATGTGTGGAATAATTGTTCGAATGATACTTTTTGTTGAATTGCAATGAAGTTTTGCCATAATTAAATATACAAATGGAACGAATGCAAATGCCAATGAAGGAATTCCAACGCTACAATTAAGAAAACCCATTTTTAAATGAAAAAATGGTTTCCAAATTTTCGAATAACCAAGACTAAATTTCATTTTTGTAAGAATCACCGGAAGCCTAAATTCAAAATTACATTGCCATTTACAGTATGACAGACAAAACTTGCATAGATAAACAATTTGCCGCTAATGCAATTAATGCAAAATGATCAGTGTTATCCGCTAATGAAAGGAAGCAAAGTGCAGCAAAAAAGATTGAAATACCACAAAAAAGAATAGAATTTGGGACAACTTTTTCACCTGCTCCAACAGAAAAAAGGAAGAAAAATAGGGATAAGAAAAAATTTATATATGGATCCCAGCTAACAGTTCTAAATTGACCAGGTACAGTAGTTTCGACAGGTTTTGGCTTTGTGTCCCTTAAAGCTGGCGGAACATTCAAATCTTCTTCAACTTCGGCATCACTTATTTTTTCTTTTTCAGGGGATTGGGATTCCCTTTCTTTGAACAAATCCATAATTTTATGCCACATCAATTTTTCTCGAAGAATGCTTTTATCATGAAACATTTTTAATGTAAAATAGATCATTGCCAAAAAAGATAAATAACTTGAAATTACGGGTAAAGTATTGATAACTCGTTGAACACTAAAAATTGAAACATACTCATTTTTATCGTAAAAAAAACAATTACTGACCTGATTATTTGAACCAAACATATGAGAATAAGTGTTTGCAATTGATGCAATGGAAACACGGCATACATCAAAGTTCTCCATTGTTGATTTAATTTATCAAATAAATATTCAATAAACAAATCAACATTTCTCCAAGTATTTATTTTAAATGGAAACTGCTTTTTCTTTTCTTTTTCTTCTTCAGCTTCAAGCTTTTTATTTAATCCTTCCATAAATTCTAATTCCTTTTCATCGCTGTGCCAAGAATGTAGTGCTTCTTCTGTGTCTACATTTTTCATAAATCTTTCGACAAGTTCTGAATAAGTATTTTTTTATTTGCATGACATAAATCTCTACATATGTAGTATGTAGAGTCAATAAAGCGGCATTACAATATACTACATACCTTTTTGAGTTTCATCATCTTCAACTTCTTTAAGTAAAAATCTTAAGCGATCTTCAGGTGATGTATTTGAAGATTTGTCATGCAACAGCCGATACATACGTTTTGCTGCATTTTTAGAATGTACTACAAAAATTTAATTTTATATTTCTAAGAAAAAACTTTTTGCTTAAGTACCATTATCAGCAGCTTGAACGTGGCGATTAAGAGGAGAAGAAAATCTTTCGTCATCAGATGAATCATGATGATTCCCAGAATTTTTTCTACCTCGAAACATGATCGATGATCTAAAAATTATATGCTTTTAGAACTGATAAGAAAAAGGGTGTTCCAATTATAAATGGTTTCAATACCGCGATTTCAATGTTATTCAAAAAAATAAAAACTGATATACTTTTAAAATAATTTATTTGTTATAGGACAAATTTTATTAATAAAAACAAAAACATATTTTGATTTAAAAAGTTGCCATCAAAGAAATGTGCTTTTTCATTGTTCAAAAACCGATACTGACCACAGAATAAAATTTACAAAAAAAGTTACGGTCAAACTTTGGTCATCAAAAAAAAAATTATATAAAAATTTTAAAAGACTTTGGATAAAATAGAGTACAGTAAAAACTTTTGTAGCTGCATGAAACATAAATAGAAAAAAAGTTTTAAAAATCGAATTTTTTTAAGTGCCACGAATAATGACAAAATGATAAATTGATGAAAAAACGAATATTAAAAAGCATTTAATGAACCCCACCGAGAATTGTCTAATGTTAATATGGCCCGTGTGTAAAGATTCTAGCTGCTAAAAATGAAAAAAAAAGAAAAATTTGCCGATAGAGTATGGCAAGGAAAATTGAAATAAGAAAAATGAAATGGAAAAAAAGAGTTGCTAACGCGATAGCTGAAAAGATTTTTTTGCCTTAGATATGCATTTGACTCTGCTCACCGCTCAACAAAATCACGACAATCGCATTTCTAAGTTTTTTTTTTCAAAAAAAAGAGATAGAATAGCTTAAAAGTTGATAGAAAAAAAAGTTTTTAAAAAGAAAGAAAAAAGGGGATAGAACAGGATAGATAAAGGGTTTGACAGATAAACAAAGTAATAACAAATCGTGTTGTTGAGAGCGCCCAATAAATTACAGGCAAAAGAAAGCAAAACTCGGTTTCCATGGAAAAATTAAAAATATTTTTGATAAAGAAAAAAAACGGGAAGATCAAAGCTTTTTTTATATAAAAAGATATGAATAAACTACTTTAATTGATAAGTAATAAAATTTTTGAAGTAATATATTTTTTACTAAAATTTGTACGCAAATTTGCGTAAAAAAATTAACGGAAATTTAACTACAAAGATAGGTGGCCGTTTAAATTTGGAATGTTAAAAAAAATGTAAAAAAGAGTGCAAAAAATTACTATTTTTAATGTTGAAAAAGGTTAAAAATAAAAAAATAAAATGCAAGAAAAAAAGAGAAGGAAAAAATGCTTTTTATTGTTCAAGCCCATGTGATGATGAAGTTGTTGGTTGTACAGGTGTGGCGGATGTTGGGGTTGTTACACCGTGAGGTCCAGTGAATCCCATGCTAGAATAATTGTTGCTACTTGTAGATGCAGAATTTGCAAGTCTACGCTCATCATTTACATTACTAGAACCGGCTCCCTGAAAATTTTATTGATTGAATACTTTTTTTTTATTTGTTTGTTTACGTCAAAATAAAGGGGAGAAAATTCGACGCTTTTTGTTCATTCATGGACAATATTCTTCTCTTTTTTCAAAATAAAAAACAAACACACATACAAGACAGCAAAAGAAGTGAATTTAAAAAACAGAAGTAAAAAAGTAGTTACCGTCTATACAAATAAATAATTTTTAAAAAACAAAGAAATTGAAACAAAACACTGCTACAACACAACTTTTAAGTAAATTTTTTTGTACACGAAATAATAATGGAAAAAAATGTGAATCGCAACAGATAAAAAAAGAAGAAACGTTAACAAACAAGAAAAATACTAATCTGCATTGTCGATGGGCACCAGTAAAAGGTCAGTTGAAGCTTCTAAATGAGCGATTGGGTGTAAGTTGATGAGGTGGTTGTTTCGGATATCAGGCGATTGTTTGCATTCGGTCTTGAACGAGGATTGTTGTTGCTGCTGCTGCTTGCAATCGGTGTGTTCATCGGCACTGATTGAACTGGCACCACTGCTGCTGCAGCTGTAGGGTGAGAGAGCACAGGAGCCATAATCTGGCCGCCCGGTGAAACTTGTGAGTCTGCAGCCTATAAACACACAAAAACCACAATCAACAAGCAAAAAAACATGTGCTAACTATTTAAAAATTAAAAAGTTGTGTGAGTTCGTGTGTTAAAACATACAAAAAAATGAAACAAAACACCAACAAAAGGCTTGAAAGAGATGGGATAAAAGCGTTAAATTAATGGCACATTTTGGGGATAAAATAACCTTTACCATCATCAGCAAGTTAAAAATACCATCCGTTATTAATTATTAAATTATTATTATTATTATTAAAAACAAACACGGACAATAACTATCTCTTTTATTGCTGATGATCATAAAGAAAATTAAAAACCTGAAGCTGTGTGGACACTGACCGAACGAGCTGGATTTGAATGCTAAAATACGATGATTAAAAAGTTATAGAAATATTATAAAAAAAATATTTACTTGAGTATATTGTTGATATTGGGGATGGAAATTGTGAATGGCATCTTGCATAATATCTTTTGGATTCATTGTTTCTTTCAAAGAACTGCTAATGCTTTGAAGGGTCACGGGTCTTCCTTCATCACCACCGCTAACTAAAATTAATCAGTTAAATTGGGACGCTATTTCCGAAGAAGAATATTTTTTTACCAGTATGAGCATCAATATAAGCCGAAACACCAAAAGCAAAACGAAGTGCAATTGCAGCGAAAAACATTTCAATACAAATTAGGAAATTCTGGTAACCAGCAGCAACCGTTCCACGTCCAATAACTTCATTGCCTAATTTATCATGTACAGGAGCAATCGCAGAAGTTGCACCCAACACAGCCAACAAAAATCCTTAACAAGAAAAATTTGTTTAATACATGTTTAACAAATTTCATAATGCCAAATTTCTTACCCTGCCAGAATGATAAAAAGATAACAGATTTAACAGTTAAAAATTTGAGAACCGGTTTATATGGATGAAGGATATCCTTTGTAGCTGTGTAGAATAAAAAGAGGCCATAAAGTGCAAGTGATATGGAAATATTATATACGAATGTAACGTAGATATATCCTTGATCTAAACTCCAATTGCCATCTTCATATTTTCCAATCACCATTAAAAATAGCGTTAAAACAGCCATAATTGGTTTAATTAAACAAAACTGTAAAGTTGCTTTTTTACAAAAACGTAAAAATTCAATGGTATATTGTTTTCCGGCAAGACAGCAAGTTAATGTTGCATAACTAACAGGGCTATAAAACAGATTTTATCAATTATATAAACCTTTTTTTTGAGAATTATTTCTTACCGAATGGGCTTTCCTCGAATTTCGGCCATAATATTACTTTCTCCACCTAAATATTCATAACACAGCGATAAAAATGAATAAATCACAAAAGCTTCATAGCAATCTCTTATAGAATTAAAATAAACATATACATCATTTGTAAAAAATAATAAGCTTAACCAAGAATCAAACGCATAAACCGGGACAATGAAAAGAATACGAATTATCCACCTTTGTTCAGATGGACAGGAATACCATCGTAAATGTTGATATATCTTTAAAAATATTTTTTAGATGTTTGAAGAGATTAATGTAAGCTTACTTGATGACCGGTTATAAATAATGCTGCCCAGGTAAAAAACCCTGCAATGCCATGAGCAAATCCTGATTTAAGGAACACATATTGATCTGAGGTAATGTTCGCTGACATCTTTTTATATTTATTTATTTAAAGGATAAAAAAAACTATGGAATAATTGTAATATGCCAAGATCTTGTAATGAAATTAAGAGCTAAACACGTACATTGCCCAGGCTTCTAAAAAATACTTTTTAAAGTTTCATCATAAAAAAAATTTAGAGAAAAAAATCTATATATTTCAACGGTAAAACTGACGTGCTCTTTAAAAACGTGACTCGTCGATTTTTGAAAAAAACAAACTTTTAAAAAAAGCTTTGATTCGCTATGGGAACAACAAAAAAAAATGTTTTTTCAATGAGTAATTTGATTATCAAAAATTCAATGTGGGTTTTTTTTGCGAGAGACAAAAAAATATTAATACATTTATGGTAATTAATTTAAAGGAAACGTTTAATGAAAGATTAAAGAAACAGATGCATCCGGAAAACCTATTACTGCTTTTTTCTTCTCTTTTTTGTTATTGCTGGTTTTTTTTCAAAAAAAAAACTATTGGGGTTTTTTCTTTACTTTATTTTGTTTCAAAGAAAACAATCAATTTTTTGGCGAAAAGGGCAGCCTTTCCTTGTCAGTTCACATGATAAATGCACCATTGTTTAACTGTCAATTAAAAACAAAACTTTTAAAAAAAATATTTGTGTTAAACGTTTACGTACGTGTACATTAAATGTTAACAAAGAGAGATATCAATTTTTTTTTATAAAATTAATTTTCGAAAAACAAATTTATTTTAACGTAATAGATGACAACCATAAAATGTCATCATTTAAAGTAAAATATCAAAAGCTTAAAAAGGGGGGATAAAAAAAACGAAGTTGTCAAAAAGCAATCAATGAGAAACGGCTCTCACATCCCGAAAAAATACTGGTGTTGTCAAAAGACGGCAGAATCAAAAAAGGGAGGCTTTTTTGCCTTGTTCTGGCGTCGTGAAACCTTCCGCTTGCGGGCAAAAAGTCCGGTTGCGCTCAAAATTCTTTTTTATTTTTTTTGCTGGCAGTTGAGCGTCTTCGTTAGTTACATTTGGGTGCTATTCTCTCTCTTTCTTCCCTTTTTTCTCAAATATTGACGCATTTAACAGGAGGAGGATTGACAGGGAAAAAATAGAGGCACACACAAAATGGTTGCGGCTTCAGCAAAAAGTCTTTACATTCTCTGCTTTCATTTTATTTCTTCTCTTTTCTCTATTCACTTTGATACGTCATTATACCAAAATGAGAACGTTAAAAAAAGGAGCGTTAGGTTGACTTTAACTGGCTCTGTTTCTCTTTCTCTCTCTTTCTATGCAATTGCTCCATAAAAAATTTCGTTTTTCTTTTAAAAAAACATTTTTAACAAGAAGGGAAGAAAAAGAAACGACTTCAAAAAAAGGATGATGCGTGTGCCTTAAAAAATGAAAAAAAACTGAAATGAATCATTTAGAGAAAAAAAACAGCACAAAATAATTTGAGAAAATTAAATGGCGCATATAAAGAAAAATAAATAGCCAAAAAATGCATTTTAATGATTGCTAAAATCTCAGTTAAAATCTTTAAAAACACGGAAGAAAAAAGAACTAAGTCGTCCACTAAATGGTCAACAAAAGCAAATCTCCATTTCGCTTCAAGACCACCATCTAATGTATTCAATCATGTGCGCGAAGTGGAACTGTTCAGACAAGTGAATTTACACGAAAGTTTGATAATCAATTTTCTTTCATTTTTTGTGTCTGTTATATCGATTTTGCGTCCCAATTTTTACCCGTGTTCGGTAACAGATAATTTAAAACTTAAATTTATGTTAACGCAATATTTCTTACTCACCAAATAAAACTAAAGCTTAAAGGTAATTATTATATTTTTAATTATTCAGGTTTATTAAAGCCGTTGAAAAAAGACATTATATTTTTCTTCTGGCTGATGACTTCCTTAGCTTGTGTGTTTATACGCTTCTTGTCAGCATGTCATTAAACGACGGTGCAAAAAAGACGACGGCAATTACCCAATTATCTTCTTATCTATTTATTTCATTTTTGCATTATTATTTATTATTATTACTTTTAAATACTTCATTAATTGCAAATGCAATTTTACAAACTCAAAGAGGTTTAATTCCATCAAAATCTCAAATTCCGTGTGTTCACGGGCAATTTATTAATAATCGATGTATATGCCCTCCAGGATGGACTGGCCCTTTTTGTGAACACTGTTTTGGAAGAGTTCGATATAATTCTACAGTACATAGTTTTTCTGACGGAAAAAGAAATTATACTGCCTCGTCACGATGTACATGGATTATTGAAGATGAAGTAAATACAACGACATCCGTGCCATTGCTATTAAATATATCCAATTTTATGACTGAATGCTGTTGGGATCATTTTTATGTTTATGATGGTGATTCAGTTAATAATAATCTTATAGCTGTTTTAAGGCAAGCATCAAATCAAATTTGCATAATTTATAAAAAAAAATTTTTAGTGGACGACAATCATCCAGGCAAATTACAGTACCATCTGGAAAAGCAATAGTATATTTTGTTAGTGATTTAGCATACAATCTTGAAGGATTTATTGTAAATTATAATTGGGATAAATGCCAAAAAAATTGTTCCGGTAATGGAATATGCAAAGATGGGTTCTGTAAATGTAATGATGGATATATTGGAAATGCATGTGAATTACCGATTTGCACAAGTACAATTGATCAAAATAATAGTCCATGTGAACATGGAGCTTGTAATGGAAATGAAATATGCAATTGCAGTATAGGCTATCATGGAGATTTTTGTCAAACCGATATATGGCAATCTGTTTGGGATACTGTACATACAAAAAATACTGAACATTTAACTCCAAGAGCTTCACATGCAATGGCAGTAGAAAAAAATATTGCATATATTTATGGTGGATATTACTTTAAAGAAAAAGAAAATCAAGATTTGCTTATGTATAATTTTGATACTAAAACTTTTACACAGATAAATTCTTTAAAACCTCCGCCCTCAAGATACGATCATTCCATGGTACTTTATGAAGTAAGCTAAAAAAAACTACTTTCAACATAAATTTATTTTACTTTTAAGGATGCATTATATGTTTTTGGTGGTGTAATTAATGATCTAACAATTACAAATGAATTTTTAAAATATAATATTACTGCAAAAACTTGGGAAGTTTTAAAACCTCATGAAGATGATCCAGAATCTAGTCCAAGAGCTGTGGCAGGCCATACCGCTCATGTTTTTGGACGTCAAATGTTTGTATTTTTCGGTTATAATCCATTTGAAGGCTTCTATCATCATGTACAAATATATTCATTTGGTAAATTTAATAAATATTTTATACCTCATCAAAGGTTAATGTTTAAGATACGCGAGAATGGAAAATGGGAAAACAAAATGATATTGTTGGCAGATTTGGGCATTCCTCTGCTCTTTCAACCAATACAAAAGAGACAATGATATATATTTATGGTGGTTATAATCAAGCATCACAGGAAGCAGCATATAATATCAGTGATGAATTATTAATGTATAATCCTGAAACAGAAGAATGGGAAAATTTAGGTTCAGATGGAACAAGATTATTCCGACATTCTGTAGCAATTGTTGATCAACAGCTTATTATTACTGGCGGTAATAGTCATAATGAATCAACATCTGTTCGAGATAGTGAATGCTTTTCATCAAAAGTTGTTGCATATGATATTGGTAAGCATGCTCACTGGTATACTGTACCTATTCAAAATAAATTGTTTTATTCCAGCATGTGTACAATGGATTCGTAATGATAATACTATTAATCCAAATTCTAAATATGCAAATGTTAATCGTTATGGACATACTTCTGCCACATATAATGGCGCTGTATACGTTTTTGGCGGCTTTAATGGAATGATGTTAAATGATGTAATTAAATTAACACTGGGTAAAAAAAAAAGAATACGAAAGATAAAAACATTTTATTTAAATTTTAGATGATTGTAATTTGTCGGCTACTACTGTAGAAGGTTGTGAAGGCAAGAAAGATGGATATCGATGTAAACTGATAAATAGAAATTGTACACGGGTCGATCACAGCGTGTCTTATCGTCAAAACTTTTTGAGCCTTATTAAAAGTGAATCTCCCCGAAATTCAGTCTTCAATTGTCCTGGAATAAGGTAAATTTTGATTCATAACCATTATAACTGTATACAATTTTTAGTAATCGGGGATTGCAATGCTCGGGATTTAAAGAATGCCAAGCATGTTTTGATCAAAGAAATTGTGGTTGGTGTGAAAGTACTTCGCAATGCGTAAATTCAGATACTGGATGTCCTGATGGTTCTGCAATAACAAGTGATGAGCACTCTTGTCCCACAAAAAGTAAAGCAATTTTATTTCCTGAAAAAAAGCGTCCATGTAATATGGCAACAAATTGCTATGCATGTAAACGAATGGATCATTGCTCATGGTTTACCATTGAAACAAGGCCATCATGCATTTCTCAAGAAGATGAAGGTTTGTTTTTCTGTCTAAAAAAAAGCATCACCGTTAAAAGCATTAATCTTTTTAGCAGTTCTTGTTGAACAGCATAATAGAATTCAAAGTGAAAGGCTTGCCTCTTTAGCTCATAGCATGCAACCATCCTCTCGAACAATTGCTGATTTTCGATATCTTCAAACATCTAATGCTTCAAATGCAATATGTCCCTTGCCTTGTTCAAGTTTTACACATTGTCAAAATTGTACACAAAGTAATTGCATGTGGTGTCCATCAACAAAGAGATGTGTTAGTATGGATACTTATATGATTAGTTTCCCATATGGTCAATGTGAATCATGGATTACTCAAGCAAATTCGCATAATAATCGAGCTTGTGAATTAGATCCAAATGATTGTTCATTACAAAAAACATGTGATGAATGTCAACAAATTGGGCCTCGATGTGGTTGGTGTGATGATGGAAATGGTACAGGACTTGGAAAATGTCTTGCGGGATCTTTAAAAAGTCCAACGCTTCCAAATATGTGTGATGATAAACATTGGTATTTTACCGGTCAACCTGAATGTCAATGTAACGGACACAGTAATTGTTCATCAATCAGTTTAATAAATCAATTAGGAACTGATTCAAAAAGCTGTAACCGATGTCAAGATGATACATCGGGAGAACATTGTGAAAGATGTGCGGATGGATATTTTGGTGATCCAAGGAATGGTGGAAATTGTACAAGTAATCATTTACACATTTTTACAATACCCCCCTATTATCGCTTTTAAATTTAGAATGTCAATGTCATGATCAAGCTCAATCATGTGATAATGAAAAGGGATATTGCTTTTGTACCACCAAAGGTGTGATCGGAGATCATTGTGATACATGTGATACCAAATATGAAGGAGATCCTAAAATTAATAAGCCGTGTTCATGTAAGCTTATGAAAAAGAAAGTGTCATACCATTTTTTCAAAATTTCAGATAAGCTAGCCATTGACTTTATTTTCACATTTAAACTTGACAATAATGAAGACAAAGACAAATATGTCAATCAAATAAATTTCTTTGCTGTTCCTTTTAAGGTCTGCAAAAAATATTTGTTTTGTGCTAATTTTTTTAACACATGTAAAAATTTTTCTTTAGCATGACACTGACGTACAATTTTCAATTTCATGTGATGGCTTAGTTGATGCACATGTTGATGTAGCTGTCACGTCAGCATATGATGACGGCGATCGCCCAAACAAAATTTTGTCAAATTATACGTGCAATGCCCATGGTTTTAAGAAGACTTGGAGTCCAACGGATTCTCGATTTCATTTATATCCTTTTGGAGCCGATTCAAATACAACATTTCATGTAAAAGTTTATAATTTTTCAACGCCAATTAAAATTCAAATATCATTTGCACAATCTCCTCCAATAAATTGGATTTTATTCTTTGTTATTTTTGCAGCGTAAGAATTTTTAGCCAAGTGGTTTTTTTAATACTTTTTTCTTCATTTTCAGCTGCTTTGTGGTTCTTTTGGTCATTGCTGGGCTTGTATGGGTTATTAAACAGCGTGTTGAAAGATACCATCAAATACAAGCAACACATGTTGAAATTGAAAGAGTATATTTTTTTCACAGTTGCTTATTATTTTCGAATTGCTTTACATCTTTTTTTTTAGATGGCTTCACGTCCATTTGCATCTGTTCAATTAGATCTCTCTTCGAAGCAGTATGATTCTGCAACCCCAATTTCAATTGAACCTTGTAGCAATTATCAATCGGGTATTTATACTCTTATTGTTCGACTACCAACTGGGGGACAAAATTATACACCTCATTCAACTTCTGGTCTTGCAGTTGCTTCATCATTGTGCTCTCTAACACAATCACAGCTAGCATTATTACAACCCCCTGATTCTGATAACCAACAAGCAGGTCAAAAATCATCTCTTCGACGATTTATATCTTTCAAAAATCCTTTTGCTAGCAATACTTGAATACCATAATAATGGCTTTCAAAACAAAATTTATTTTAAAAAGTTTTATTATATTTTCACGGGAAAAATTCAAACCAATTTCACTTCATTTTTCTTTTTGTTTCTTTCATATTTTTTTTTCATTATTTCTCTCTGCTTTTATTTATTGCCATCGTAGCAAAAAACAAAATATTTGTGCATTTGTATATCTTTTTTTCTATGTTTTTTATGCAGCATTTTTGATTTTTCAAAAGGTGCCTTTATGTCTTCCTCTTTCTTTGATACAAATACGGATATTGTTTTTGCAAATAAATCATTTTTTTAATTTTTTTGCATTTTTATACTGTAACGACGGGATAGGGTGAAATAAACAAAAGCAAAAAGTGCCGCGAGAAAAACATTTAAAAAACGGCTGCTTGAATAAACAATTTGTCAAAAAAAAACATTTTTCTTTTTTTAAAGCTATTAAATAAAACTTTTAGAGATTTATTTAAAATCTTTAAAGAAACATATGTTTATTAAATGCCTATTTTTCAATTATTTTTAATTGGGTTAAAGAGTGCCCCACAAACAACAACAACAATAAACCTGTGTAACTGCTGTCTATTTGAGCTTGCTTTTTATTGAAGCATATTTTGCAAAAGCCACGAAAAACAGTTGGTCAAAAGATCCAAGGCAAATGTCGTTGCTTATATCGCGGAGGCGGAACAAAATCCGCCTGCACAAAAAAAAGTTTTTCTTGCTTTGAAAAAATTTGAAGTGACATTTTTTTGTTTAAGTGCATTAAAAAATTGTGGTATTTAATACAGTTTCATATTCATTTTAGACGAATAAAAGATGGGTGATATTGCTGGAGCTTTACAAAGTGCAGAACTTATTCCAAGTGTTTTGCCTGCAGCACCAAAAGAAAAACTGAATCTTATTTTTGATGGAATTAATGTTGAACCGGGTAAAGAAATTCCGATTCGAAATTTAAAAAATGCTCCTCGTGTTACCCTTAAAGTTGATCCGGAATCTACTTTCAGTTTAATCATGATTGGTAAAAAATTTTGTGTTGTCAAGAAATCAATCTAATAACTGTTTTTTTAGATCCTGATAATTTATCAAGGAAGAATCCATCAGTTGCTGAATGGCTTCACTGGCTTGTAAGCATACTTTTTTTAATCATCACGCTTTTTTAAAGTGGAAAATAAACAAAAAAAACTTATCTTCAAGTGGAATCACTTAAATCTTTGATAAAAATAAACAGAAAACACTTTTCAGGTTGTAAACATCCCAGCAAGTAACATCCTTGAAGGAATTAACGGAGGTAAAAACATTCAAATTATAAGAAAAATGCTTTTGAATTAGGGTTATTATATTAATTTTAGGACAACATCAACAACCATACGGTAGTCCAGCACCTCAACCCCGAACCGGTGAACATCGATATTTGCTTGTACTTTTTGAACATCAAGGACGTCGTCTTCAAGTTCCAAAGTACAATACTCGTGCTAAATTTAGCTTAAAACAATTTATGGAAAAGCATAAACTTGATGCTCCACTAGCAGCAAATTATTTTATTTCAAAAAATGAACAACAATAGAATGCATTTTCTTACTGTAACTTTGTTTGAATGTGTAGAAACAAAAGAGAATATTTAAAACATAATTGCATTTGTTTATTAAATCCTCATAAAATTTTCTTTTGCATTATTAAAAATAATAAAAGTTTTTGAAAAATAATAAATTATAATTTTTTGGCGTATGAATGAAAGTTATTAATTATTGCACACCGGTAATAAATTATTTGTCCCTGTATAAAAGTACCCGTTCGAAAAGTGTGAAAGATTAATTAGTTTCAATAATTTTTGAAGTTGAATCTGTGCCAACAATTTTACCATTTTCCGGGCAATCTTTGGGATCACAAATTGAAGCAGAGCTGATGAAAGACTGAAAAACCATATTTAAAATATATTTTTGATAACTTATATATTAACAATTACTTGTAACGAATCATCTGTCATTTTAGCAATGAATCGAATGAAAGGTCTTAAATCTCCATCATTTGCACTTTTAAGTGTGATATAATATTTTCCTCTTTCCTCCACCGGTATAATAACAGGAGGAAAGCCAGCTTGCATTAAAATAAAATTCATTAATAACCTTGCTGTTCTCCCATTTCCATCAATAAATGGATGAATATAAACTAATTTATAATGCGCTAATGCAGCTAATTCAACAGGATCTATTCTTAAAGTTTCTTCATCATTTAACCATTCAATAAGTTCATTTAATTCTTGTCGAACAAATTCTGGTGCTGTTGGGACAAATGAACCAACAAAAACCTGTGTGGTCCTTAAATATCCTGCTGC
Organism: Panagrolaimus superbus; assembly: GCA_964035985.1. Lineage (NCBI taxonomy): Eukaryota > Metazoa > Nematoda > Chromadorea > Rhabditida > Panagrolaimidae > Panagrolaimus > Panagrolaimus superbus. The sequence goes on from OZ038356.1 coordinate 10,643,602, forward strand.
AATTGGATCAACAAAGCCAAGAACTCTTTTATGAATTGCTAAAATATCTTCAATTGTAATACTTCCAACATGGGCTAATGTTTGATTTAAAAATCTTAATGCCGCATCCATTCCAAGAATTTCATTATGTTCAATAATACTTTTTCCTGCAACTGCAAGCTTTGATTCAAGGATTGATCGGGTTTGTCCCAATGTAAAAGTATTTCCTTCTAACGCTACAGTATGATAAATATGTTGGAAATATGATTCCCTCATTGCTCGTTTTAGTCCTGAATTCCATCGTGGTATTTTCAGAAATATTTCACGTTTTTTTCGAATTTCTCGAAACATATTATTATCAATCTCTTCTACCAATGGAAGAGTTTTTGCACGACGACTAAAAATATCCACATATTTTTCTCATTCCATAAAAAATGCAAACATACATTAAAGCTTCAGAATGAGATGGATTGAGATTGAGGGCTTTTTTATATAATCCTTCTGCTTCAATAACATTATTTCTTACAGTTTCCATAAATATTCCATATTCTGTCAAAACATCTGGATGATGTGGAGCTAATGCAAATGCATGCTCAATTATAACTTCTGCTTTACGATTATTTCCACGTTCACGGGATTTTTTTGCCAATTGTAAAGCTGCAATTGCTTCAGCTTCTGTAAAAGGATCGGGGATTGGAGATATTGGGCGTCGAGGAATAACTGATAATCGTAGATCAGCTAAAATTTGGAATTTATTATATATAAATTAGGGACGGAGGCAAATTGTTACATGTTTCCGCAAATTCTTCTTCATCATTTACCCAAGGTTCAACGGGAAAAGGTTCAGCAAAATATGTAATTTTTTGTAAACTATTTGTTTTTTTGAATAGCGTTGATCTTTGTTGATTCAAATTTTGTGTTCCAATACAATCATAAACCTTTTTAATATTATCATTTACTAGTGGGTTAAGACAAATTAAAGAATTTGTCAATAAAAGTTGAACAAATGGGGCAATAAATTGAATTGATATCGATGATAAAATACAGATAACACCGATATATAACCAAACCCTTTTTGGGAGGGCATTACGAACATTTTCAATCGTTTCTTGCGCCCGACTACTCCTTCTTGCAGTCATTGTCAGCTCAATTTTTCTATAAAAACATATTTTTTAGATATTTTTTATATTTTGATTTGCCTTTTTTTTATAGATTACTATTGACGAACCTTTGATTGGATGCTTTTTGACGAGACATTTTGACGCCATTTCAAACTGTTTTATTCATCATGATGAAATGATGATGAGAATAAAGTCATATATTTGAATGTTAATCAATCTACCTCAAGGGGGGTTATGAGTGCAAAGTACTACTACTACTATAAAAAATTAAAATAGTTGAATCAAAAAAAAGGAGAGTGGAAAAGGAAGAAGACAAGGAGGAGCGCAACAATATCTTCGTTTATTGGTGTGACACCAACATTGACTGACGGCTGACTGAAAGTGCGTTTGTCTCGTGCTAAGAGTCGTCGTCGGACAAACTTGCACAGCTGAGCGGAGAGTGTTTTTCTCTTCTTCCTTTCTTTTTTTTTATTTTACATTTTTGCTTTGGAAAAAATATGACAACAACTATTTTCCAGTAGTAGCAGCAGTAGTAGTCCCATGACAAAAGAGCGTCGTCCAGCTTGCTGGTAGTGCACGGGCACGACCCTCTATCCTTTACTTGAAAAAAAACGACGTAAGGCATACGACTGAAAAAAAGAAATTGAATCAGCTGATTTCACATAGTTTATCACGTGAATCGGTACGTTGACTGACTTTTGTCCTACCTTTTTTTTCCTGATGTGCGTCTTCTTTTTTTCATTTGTAAAAAAAAGATTTTTAAAGTGAACAGTTTGGGCGAGTCTCAATGGCTTCAACCTTAAAGAATACTACTGCTTTTCGGTTTTTTGTTGTTTTTTTCTCTATAGAAATTGTTCGTTACAATTTATTTTATTGCTTAAATCAAGAGAGGTTACTGGTTAGCACATTATATATTATAAAATCAAACGACACAAATTGTTCTTTTAAATGCATAAAAAATGAAAATTATTTAAACCACAAGACCTCTTCGTTGTTTTGCTTTTTTTTTTGAGAGAGCGTGATATTTTTTTTTCTCATTCTTTCTTCTTTCACAGCTGTTAAGCGAGGCGAGTTATTGTTGTCCATTTGCGCGGCGGTACATTGCTTTTTCTCAATCACTGAAATTTAATCATTTTTTATTCTTTTCAGCATTTCTTTTTCATAGATCGCCTTCGTTGTCGGTCTCGTGTCTAGCCATTACTTACCCGGTTAGACTTTTTTTATCATATGAATTCTAAACGCAATATCATCTTTTGTTGATCCTTTCGTACAAGTTTCATCTCATCTTGATTCTGAATTTATTTCAAATATGTCTGCGTCGGGTTATATTCCATCTTTTAAAGAACGCAAAAATCTTGGTAAGTATTCCTTATTTTTGTATGTAACTACTGTACTCGATTAATTACTTAACTTTTTAGCCGAACGGATTCGAATGGTTGAAGATATCAAACGTCAACAACCAGATAAAATACCAATCATTATTGAAAGATATGAGGGGGAAAGATATCTTCCACTTCTTGATAAATGTAAATATCTTGTTCCAAATCATATTACTGTTGCGGAATTAATGCAAATTGTTCGTCGTCGTCTTCAATTGCATCCTGATCAAGCATTCTTCCTTTTACTTAATGAAAAATCAATTGTATCAAACAGTATGACAATTAGCCAACTTTATCAAATGGAACAAGAACAAGATGGATTTTTATATATGGTTTATGCTTCACAACCTACTTTCGGATAAATTCATCTTTTTTTTATGCATACCTACTTTTTTGTGCTATTGATGGTCAACGACATTTGGTCTTTTCATATTTTTTTTCTATGAATTTTTCTCATCAAATTTCTCTAGCTTTCGTATAAAAAGCAAAAAGAAAACAAAAACATGTTCTCAGTGTTTCTTTCTTCTCTTTTGTATATAATTAATGCCTTTTTATGCTTTTTCGTTTTAGTTGGTAGGTAATTTTTATTATTGTTTTGTACATATTTTTTTACTGAACCTCATTTTCTTTTTTCTTTAACAAAATAAACTTTGCAAATCTGCCATACTTCGATGTGATCATTACAATAATAATCTTTTAAAGACGGTCTTTAAAAGAAAAACACAATTGCATAATATTATTCAAGAAGCCCTCTGAGCTGAGTGGTTTATGATTTCTTGACGAATAAAAAAAATGGTGAAGGAACGCAAAAAGGAAAGAAAAAACGGGACAGTGATTGAAAAGGGTGTTGTCGTTCATTGATAACAATGAAAAACCTTTTGATTAACCATTTTTTTGCTGAATGTTGTTTTTCAAATGTTCTTTCAACATCATTACCAATTTTAGATGTTATAATCTTAAGATACAAAAAAATGCAAGTTTTTTTATCACAAAGAAAAAAGTTAGACAAAAATAACTTTAATATTTTTTGATGCCATTTGTATATTCACAAATATCAATCAATATCCATATAATAGCTATTAAAGCTTTGATATTTATGGCACTTAATATTTCTTCAAAAATATGAATATAAAAAGAGATCAGCAAAAAGAGGTGAGAAAAAATAAATGCTTTCAGAGCTTCTTTTATAGCTTTCAAGTATGTATATCCTTTCACAGAATTCGTGTAAAGAGAATCTCAGTCATGAATTCTAAGAACTTAAGAATTGCAGGTAGCACTTTTTTTCGCAGCAGTTTAATCTTTTTACTTTTTATATTTTCTTCCTCCTTTCTTTTTTACAAATAAATTATTAAGAAATAATGTAATAAAAATACTTAAAACAGCTTAAAAAATATTATTGATTGCTTTTTTATTTTTTTGTTGCGCGATATATTTTTTAATCCAGCTGATATGACTTTTTTAAATGATGGTTTAAAAGATTTTTTGCTATACTTTTTTAACATTTAAATTTATATGGAAATTATAGACTTTATTTTTATCTGAAAATTGTAGCTGAAAGAGTTCGTTTCGTAATTATATAAAAAATAAGCTTATGAGTCGTCTTTCTAATTTTAACCTTTTAGAAGTTTTTGAAAGTGCTGTAAAGATTAATTAAAACTAATGGTTTTTAGTTTTTATGCATTTTTTAGCATGACTGTTAAAAGTTATGGTAAAGAAATTAACCATTGCCTTGTCATTTTTTACAAGTGTTAAAAAAGTTGTTTTATTGGCAATTATAAAAACAAAATTTCTTTTGCTTTACTTTACTTTTTTATTCCCAGTTAAAAACACTTTTTTTAAATTTATAATATAAATTTTTTCTTCTCACATTGACAAAAGTCCGGCACTTTAGCGATTGCTTTTTTTTATTTTCGCCATTGTCACGTCACATCGCTTTATGCGCGCAATGCGAGTGAGTAAGCGCAAATGTAGATTTTTCTTTTTTGTCAACCCTAAAAAATGTTTTTTAAATTTGTTTTTAAATTATTTTTCTAACGTTTTTTAAATATTTGTTTCATTTTCAGAAAAAAAATTGAACGAATTTGAATTATTAAATTTATATTTTTACATATAACTGGTTTGTTCAAACTCGCAGTCATTTGACTTGCATTATTTCTAAATCAGAAAATGGCAAAAATTAAAAAACCTATTCAAAACTATTATAAAGATCATATCTCTCCGCCATTTGCAAAAATATTTTATCCTACTGCTGATGAATTTGCAGATCCATTTGGTTATGTTGAATCAATTCGTGATGAAGGACGTGAATATGGTGTTATTAAAATTATTCCACCAGCAGATTTTAAACCTCCATTTTCCCTTGCAAGGTCCCTTGAATTTAAACCCAGATCACAAAGATTATCAATGACAGATGCATTTAATCGTGAGCATTATTTAATTTTGGATAAATTAAAGTTATTTTATCGAAGTGATGAAGCTAAACGAAAGCCTCCAAAATTTGGTAAAGAATTGCTAAATTTGGCAATATTTTTTTTAGTAAGCAAATTCTTATATCATATAGGAATCGCATTCTTATTTGTCATCCATTTCATTTTAGGCAGTTGACAGTTACGAAGTTCGAAAAGATCCTGATAATATTGAATTGTGGAAAATTGTTGCACTTCTTTGCAACATTGATTCTAAATTTGCACCAGCTTTAAAATTGTATTATTATTCTGTTATATCACCTTTTCGAGTTTCTCTGAGAACTGAACAACAGCTTAGAAGACGAGCTCGAACTGGAAGACATGCTATTAGAAAATATAAATTAACAAAAAGAGGTAAAGGGCCTCGACAATGGTGGTATAATATAAGAAAATCTCCAACCCCCGAAACAGAGGAAGATGATGAAGAGCTTCCAACCAATGTAAGCTTTTAAGCTCTAAAAAAATCCATTTAAAAACATTATTTTTTTACAGCCTGATCTCGATGACAATGTTAAAATAGAGCTACCTGATCTCATTGATGAACCTGGGCCTTCTTCCATTACAAAACTTCCACAAATAAAACCTTCTTCACCCACTGACGCAAATTTTCCTTTTCGACCTCTCAATTTTTGTTTGAATCTTGAAAATATTAATCGTAAAAGATCCACTTCAAGAGATGAAGAAGATGAATCTGGACCGATTGTAAAACGTATCAGATCAATAATTCCAACTCCACCTCAAATAGTTACCGATGATTCAGCTCCATCAGATGGCTATCAAACTCCCTCTCCGCCAGCAAAAGAAGAAAGTCCATCAGAAAATATTCCATTACCAGAACCAAAAATTCGTCGATCTTCAAGAAAAGCTACCGCAGCTGCAGTAAAAAAAATTGCATCATTTCACAATGGAAAAAAAGTTTTATCACCTGAAAATCAACAATCTCGAATTGTTCGACCAAAAAAGCCCAAGCGTCCCGCAGAAGATCCACCATTACAAAAGCAGCGAGAATTATTGCCTGTTAATGGAAAAGTTCCAAAAAAGTGTAATCGAAAAAGACACAGAAATTCACAAACTCCAAAGCATCAGCAGCAGCATAAATCATCGTCTTCTCGGTCGATACATTTAAAACCGGAATTGGTAAAAATGTTCTTTGAAGCACCTGATAGATTCTCATTACAAAAGTTTCGAGAACATGCTGATGCGTTTAAAGCTGAATTCTTTCATGCAAAAAAAGCTTCAGATGTATGTTTATTTATCTTTGAATAAATTATTAATATTGTTAATTCCAGGTTACGGTAGATGAAGTTGAGAAAATATTTTGGAAAAATGTCGGCGATCTACATTCTGATCTTTTTGCTTTTTATGGAGCAGATTTAAATTCAGGAAATTTTGGCAGTGGTTTTCCCCTTCGAGCTAAAACTGATGAAGAATATGAGGAGATGTCCGCAGAAGTAAAATATTATTCTGAACATCCATGGAATCTTAACAATCTTCCAATTGCTTCACAAAGCGCCTTCTATCATTTAGAAGAAAACATCTCTGGAATGACGATTCCGTGGGTTTATGTTGGAATGTGCTTTTCATTATTTTGTTGGCATGTTGAAGATCATTGGACTTACAGTATCAATTATATGCATGAGTTGGTTAATTATATTAAACTTTTTTTATGCAAATATTTTGATTTTAAAACTTTTTTTCAGAGGTGAAACAAAAGTCTGGTACGGTATTCCTGAGAAGCATGCCTCGAAATTTGATTATTTAATGAGACAAACAGCTCCAGAACTTTTTGAAGAACATCCTGATCTTCTTCATCATATGAGTACAATGGCACATCCACAATTTTTGGTTGATAATGATATTGATGTTTATACAGTTCATCAAAATATTGGTGAAATTGTTATTACATTTCCACGAGCGTATCATGCTGGATTTAATGCCGGATATAATGTTGCAGAAGCAGTAAATTTTGCACCATATGATTGGCTTCAATTTGGTCGTTTATGTTTACAAAATTACGCAGATGTTGGACGAGCATGTGTTTTTTCGCATGATTCACTTGTTTTAAGTATGGCAAAAGATTTTGATGAATTAGATCCAACAATGCTTAATCCAGTTATTGAAGAATATACTGCAATGATTAAAAGAGATTTGGGATATCGAAGATATTTGAAAGAATGTGATTTTAATTTTGGTAATCATGCAATTAATCTTTTGGATGTTGCACCAAGTGATGATATTCGTTCTTGTATTCACTGCAATACTTTATTATATTCTGCAGCAATTATATGCCCACATTTAAGAGTTACATGTCCATTGCATTTCAAAAGTATTTGCAAAATTTGTACGATTGATAAATTACGATTTGCATATTCAAGTGATCCAATTTCACTTTATAGTGATTTAAAAGAATTTTTAACAGTCTCCGATCCTTGGCTAACTTATATTGGATTAATTCAAAAAGTTGTCAAAGATTTAATGAATCATAGAGAACGATACTGTAAGTTTTAAAAAAGATACATGTATTAAATATGAAAGATATTGTTTTTTTGTAGCGTATGAAGATCTCATACGAATTAAAGAAGCAGGAGAAAAAGCAAAATTCCCTTTGACAAAAGATTTTGAAGATCTCGATCTTTTACTGACAAATTTTGAAGAATTTGCTGCAGAAGTTCAAAGCTATTTGCCAACATTTGAAGAAGCAACAATTAAAATAGATGATATAGAAGAAAATCGAACATATTTTCCACCTTTGCGAGATAACAGTAATTTAACTTTGGAAGATGTAAAACGAAAAGTTGATGAATATCCGGTACATTCAAAACATTTGGATAAAATTATGGAAGTGAGTTATTAATATTAAATATTTTTTGCTCCCTTATTCAATAAGATAAATTTTTAGCATTACATTCTAAAAGCAGATGGTGGAAAAGATCGATGCCAACAAATTATTGAAGAAATTCGAAATTCATCAGAAGATTATAAAATTTTACTTGTAAAATCAAAAACTCTTGCAAAAGAATTCTCTGATTGGCCACAAGATGATTCATCAGTTCTTCAACTTTCAAAAGAAGTTAATCGAATTGAATGGTTGTTAAGAGTTGATGTGATAAAGCGGGTTCGACATCTTGATAGTTATCAACAAGCAAATGAAATTCGAGATGAAGCAATTAAAGCTGGATGCAAATTAAAAGCTAAAGAATTTACAACTTGGACATTGCAAGATTTACAAGATCTTATCAAAGAAGGCGAAAAATATGGAAAAAATTGTTTTAAAGTTAGGGAAGCATTAAAATGGTTGAATGAACTTTATAATGAAGGAACAAAATGTGAAAATGCTGTAAGTTGTTTTTTTTTTTGAAAAATATGCCATCATTCAAAAAAATTTTTGAATTTTAGTTAAAAGAATTCCTCGCAGAAAATGAAATTCAAGGTAAAGGTTATGAAGCCGCTTTAGCATATACCGAAAAATATGTTGATGGATTTACATGGTTCGATGGAGAAAATTATAATAAATATTATTTTATTAATGAAGCATGTCTAAGAATTGGAAAAGATCTTACAAATTTTTTATCAAATATGACATTGTATTGCACGGAACAACTCAAAGCATTTTGCTTAAGATTTAAAAAAAACATTTTACTCAGGGAATCAACTTTACATCAAATATTTTTGGAAGGCATTAAACGTGTAGAATTTCTTCAGATATCTTTACTATCCCATTTTCGAATTAAAAAGCCATATTACAGAGTTCATGATGTATGTCGCTTTTCTTTAATATTGATATATACATATCTTCATTTTTTAGACTATTCTTGGACGATACGATTTACCGGAATTGCATAAAACGGGTAAATTTCGATTACCATATGTTCCAGAATCTCTTGAAGAATTTGAACTTATGCCATTTCAAAATAATAAAGATTCTTTGGTTTGTATTATCTTTTCCTCTCGATGTACATATACAATAACATATTTCTTTAATTTTTAGGTGGATTACATTTATGATAACTATGATCATTGTCGAAACTACCTCATTAAACTTTATAAAATTAATATTAACCCAGAAAATGATTCACGAAAATCTGTGTGTGTTTGTGGGACAGCCGTTAATAAAACAACTTCAGATCCATATTCATCAATTTGTTGTATTATTTGTGCTGCTGAAATGCATACAGGATGTGCACCATGGCATCCATTCTTTGATAAATTAGAAACTATTAAACCCGGAGTTTATATGTGTCCTCGATGTATTCGAAGTAAACGTCCATATTTGGAAGATCTCAAAAATTTGCTTGACGATGAAATGAATGATTCTGCAGATTATGTTGCTTTTAAAACATTTTTCGAACTTCACAAAAATGGAATTGATTACTTTTTATCTTTGAATCATGCTGATCTTTCACAAGATGACTTTAGAAAAGAAGCTAGCATAATGCTAAGCAGTGAAATTATGAATGATAAAGTATATTCCATCATTCTTTATCATCCTATTTTTACTGATTATTTCACCGAAGAACAATTGATTCGTTGTAAAATTGCTCGTCATTTAACGGAAGCCAGAGATACCTGTGCATATATTCAACCATATATTTTTGAAGCAAGTAAAACTCGAAGAAGATCAACTGCAACAATTAAAGATTCTACAATATCTAAAAAGCCTTTTGTATTTGATATTGATGAAGTTGAATGTAAAGCAGGAAAAGATGCATGCATTCATCCCCTTGGAAAATCTGTTGTTATCAAATGTATGGTAAAAAATTGCAATAATTTTTATCATTTTACTTGTATATCTTGGAATCTTAAAACTGCCGAAACTTGTGATAATTTTAAATGTCCCCGATGTTTAGGAATTTAAATTTCGTCTTTTTTATATTCATTTTTTTTAAATATTAGTCTTTCATCTTTTTTTATTAAAAATTTTAATTATTCGCGCAAAATCTTCAGTTACAAAGTGGCAATACGCTGGTACATGGTACTTTATTTTTTCGTTTCTTTCTTTATTACATACTTTTCGCATTTGTTATTTTATTACTATTTTTTTTTTCTATGTGCAATTTCCAAAGACTGTCTATTACATTAATAATTAATAATGCTTTATTTGGTGATATTAATCAAAATTTGAGATTTGATGTTTATTGTGTTGAATGTGATACTATTTTTTTGCTTGATAAACCTTTGATAATAATAAAACAATAAGTTGAAAATCTCAAAAATTACAAAAAAAGTTAATTCAAATATAAATATTTAATAATTTATTATATTTAACATAACTATTAATTACAACTACAGCAAACAAAATATTGAACATTTCTTGAGTTTTTTTAAAAATTTAATAAGTTCAGAAATACCAACCAAAAAACATGCAAAACTTTGACTTTTTTTTTGTTGGGTCAGTACACACGACGCTTGCACAATGCGGTCGATCGAATTTTTCAAGGCAGCTGTCAGAAAAACGTCTTGCTTGAAACTTATTGCTCGCACGTGTGTTTCTTTTTGTTAAAAAGTTTTTTATCTGGGAAGATGCGCGCTTTTTTTACATTTTTACTTGATTTACGCTTTATTTTTATTATATACTTTTGTATGGCTTCTCTTTTTTGCAGGAAAGATGACCACCGTAGGATTTATCGGTCTCGGCCAAATGGGCAATCACATGGCCCGAAATTTACTGAAAAACAGCTTTAAAGTTATCGCATATGACGTTGATCCAAAGCGGCAAGCTGAATTAAAATCTGATGGAGCTGAGATCGTTAAATATCCTGCCGATGTTGCCGCTGCTACAAAAAATCTTATTACAATGCTTCCAAATAGCAGTTGCGTCAATTCTGTTTTCACTGATAGTAAAGGCATTCTTGAGTAAGCATCTTTTTAAATAACGTATATATGTACTTCTTTATTTTAGAACAATTTCACCTGGTACATTATGTATTGACAGCAGCACAATCGAGCAAAGTGCATCAATAGATATTTCAAAACTTTGTGAAGAAAAGCAAGCATCATATATTGATGCGCCTGTCTCAGGTGGTGTCACCGGTGCACAAAATGCAACTTTAACCTTTATGGTTGGTGGAGCAAAAAATGATTATGAACGTGCAAAATCTTTCCTTGAAAAAATGGGTAAAAATGTTGTTTATTGTGGCGGCGTTGGCAATGGTCAAGCGGTCAAAATTTGTAATAATATGCTCTTAGGAATTCAAATGATTGGTGTTTCAGAAGCAATGAATCTTGGTGTCAAGTAAGTTTAAGTTTTTTTATTTGCATTTATTATATTACAGTTGTTCATTTATTTAGAATGGGTCTTGATCCTAAATTACTTGCTTCAATTATTAATACAAGTTCGGGTCGATGTTGGAGTAGTGACACATATAATCCTGTTCCAAATGTTATTGAAGGTGTTCCATCATGTAATGATTATGCTGGCGGATTTGGAAGTCAATTAATGGCAAAAGATTTGGGTTTAGCTCAAACTGCTTCAACACAATGCAAAGCTCCTACTCCTTTGGGTTCACTTGCTCATCAAATGTATCAAATTTTAGCATCTCATCCTGATTTCAAAGATAAAGATTTTGGAGTTGTTTACAAATTTCTTAGTAAAACTCAATAGATTACCATAATGAAGATATCAGTTGATTTTTTTCCTTGGCTTAGCATATATTATAGAGTATTTAAAAATAAATTTATGAAATTCAAAAATGGTTTTTATATTGAAACATATATCAATAAAGCATTTATTTATTGATAAAGCATTTCGTATTTTATTTTTGCGCAAAAGTTTAAAATGATGGATTTGATAAAAAATTTGTCATTTTGATTGCTATTTTTGGTAAATATTGAAAGGATTAATTCATGTGATTTAAAATAAAACTTTTGTCGCCAGTTAAGCTGTACGAGAAAATAAAGTTCTTAATTTTTATCAAAAAAATTTGTGATTATCAAATCAAATTTTTAACAACTTTGTTTTTGATGTCAACAAAATTACAATATTGACTCATCAAAGTGTCAACTTTATTTTAACGATAGAGTTTTTTAATTGCTTTCTCTCCCATAGAAAATAAATCTTTTTTTCAAAATCGTTAAATTTTTTTTATCATTATCAAATTATCTCAAAAGGAGGAGGATACAAAAGAAAGAAGTGGTAATATTTTAAACAACAGCCTTGAGATTTTTGACCTTTTTAAAACAACATCATCATCACTAATAAATCAGTTTTAAAAGCTTGCTTATTTTTAAAGGATTGATGAAAAAATTGCTGCTATTGTCCAATGACTTCAAGGAAGCAGGAAACATTTTTACTGGCGGGAAGAAATAAGAATAGGCCAAAAAAAAAAGAAGCGCGCATTTAAAACAACAAAAAAAGAAGTCGTCTGTCAGGAGTGTAAAAGCACCTGCAAGAAAGTTGATGACTGACTGCGACAATGTTCTTCTTTAGATTTACGATACGTGTGAGACACACCGTTTTTATTTTTTTTGTGGACATAACTCATACGTTTCCATAAAGATTGCAATGCGCACACGGACTTTTTCTTCTCTTTCTTTTTTTTTTATTTTCATCGAAGTAAGGAAGCAGAAGAAGTTAGCAGACGATTGTCAGCAAAAATGAGAGAAAGGGGCAAAAACGAAAGCTTCTTCCGATGTTTGCGCGTTCCCGTGATATTGCTGCTACTTCATTGTTATCGTCGTTTAAAATTTAATTTTTTTGAGCGATCTGTTTTTTTATTTTAAACTTAATTGCCTATCATCACCTTTAATTAGTTCTGTTTTAAAAAACAAGTTCTTAATTAGGTTTATAAGTTTTATTTTTATGTCTTAAACTTTTTTAAATTGTTTTTTAAAGTGATACACAGAGGCCAAATTAATTCTTAATTGTTCTTATTTATTGTCACCTCTAAATTTTAAAAACTAACATTTTGTTTAAATATAAAAAAATGCCCTTTAAAATTATCAGTTTCGACCATAATTGCGATCTATTTTTGTTCATTGTTACCATAATACATGTTTATAGCTTATAAATCATGACTGGAAATACATCAACTGCAGTACCCACATGCCAATTCCAACCTGATCCTATAAATTATTGTTCGGTTTCATCAATGCCACCACCAAATTTTAATAATTCACATATTCCAAATAATTTTTATTACAGTACCAGTATTGAACCCCAACATCAATTTGTATCCCCTGTACATCAAAATAATTCTATTGATACTCATAATATTTATTATCAAAATTATCATCAGTTTTATGATCCTCAGCAAATCGTATCTCATAATATTGTTGATACTGAAAGTTTTGGATTTGAAATCCCAAAAACTTCGGAAGAAATACATTATGAATTGCAACAGCCATTAGAAATGAATAGGGTATTCATTGTTTTACATTTCAAAAGAAAAACTTTAGTTTTCTAGAAAACAGATTTGCCTGATGAAAGTTGGTCTCATGGAGATCCGGGCCAATCTCAAACAAATCAACAACCCCAAATAGATCCTTGTGCTCAAGTTGTACAAGTTTTGCAATGTTATCATCAGGTATTGTTTTATTTTGTCAATATAAAATCGATAATTTACCCTTTTTTTAAGGGAGGAGAAGAACCAGAGTTTGTACGAAAAGCAATTGAAAGCTTAGTTAAAAAGCTGAAAGATAAGAGGACAGAGTTAGACGCTTTGATCAGTGCCGTAACATCCGGCGGAAAAGAACAAACATCATGTGTGACCATTCAAGTAAGAGGGACACAGAAAAAAATGTGTTCAAAATTTTAAATGATAAAAAAATTATTGTTTTTTTGCTTTTAGCGATCACTCGATGGACGATTACAAGTTGCCGGAAGGAAAGGTGTTCCTCATGTTGTATATGCAAGAATATGGAGGTGGCCAAATGTAAATAAAAATGAATTACAAAAAATGGATATATGTTCAATACCAAATGAGCATCAAGATTTAATTTGTATTAATCCATTTCATTATGAAAGAGTTGTATCATCTGGATATGGAAATATTGATTTATCAACATTAAATCAAAGACAAAATACAGGAATGGATTATCAAGGTGGATATTCTATGGAAAATGAAAGATCACCGGGTAATCTTTTGCCGGCTTATGCAAATTCGCAGCTCTCTCAGAGTCAAATGTATATTAATAAAGATCAACCAATGAATGCAATACATCCATCTTTAAATCAAACCATCCCAGGATATTCAGGAGATCCATCAAATTCATATCCCGGAAATTCTACATTTGGATTAATGTTACCAAATAAATTAAGTACTCTTTTTATGTATGGCCCAAATCAACAACCCAGTTGTGTAATAACTCATCAACCAGACAATCGAAATATTGTAGTTAATCAATATTTACCATCATTTGTTAAAGAAGATTATCACCACAATGGTGAATGGAAGTCACAACAACAATATCTCCCAGAAAATGCTCCATTGTTAGAGCGTTATGCAGCTTTGAGATGTAAGAAGAGGGATACTGTAATTTTATGGGTTTTTTACAATCGTTTGTTTCTTCTTTTCAGATATTATGCAAAACGATACAACTCCAATTGTACATAAAAATGATTTTTTGTTATCAGATTGGTGTTCAATATCATACTATGAACTTGATACACAAATTGGTGAAACTTTTAACATTCCGCTTCAACAATCAGAGATTATTGTTGATGGTGGAATGGATCCTGGTGGTACTAGATTAGGAAGAATTTGTCTTGGGGCTTTATCAAATGTACATAGAACAGAAGCATCTGAACGTGCAAGGATGGGAATTGGAAAAGGGATAAAACTAAAATATCAACAAGATGGAAGTGTAATTTTGGAATGCTTATCCGAAAAAGGTGTCTTTCTTCGAAGTAATTACATGGATTTTGAAAATAATGTTATTTATGGATCAACTGTGCATAAATTTAGTTCTGGAGCTAGTAAAAAGGTATCCGGTGCTTTAAAATGTACATTAATTGCAATAACATATACTCATTCACCTTATAGATATTCGATTTAAAATGGGCTTACACAGAAATGTATGAACAACGAAGAGCTGCGCAAAGAGCATATGAAGAGCAACAACATGCAATTGCAGGATCTCATGCAACTCCAAATATTTTAGATCGTTCTGTAGTTGGTGTTGATGATTTACGAAGAGTATGTTGTACAATTGCAATAAGCTTTGTAAAAGGATGGGGTGCAGGATATACTAGAGCTTCAATAAAGGAAACACCATGTTGGATTGAATTACAGCTTCATCGTCCATTACAACTTTTAAATAATTTACTCCAAACATAATGTTTGTAAAAATCTTCTTTCATTCATTATACTTTCAAAAACGTACGTAATAAAATTTTTTTAAATTGTTTTCAATTTTTGAATTTGGCACTGCCATATATTAAAAAAAAGAGTATTGAAATTTCGAGTTTTTCAAAAAAAATATCATAAAATAAAAAAAACAAAGGTAAAGCAGGTCATTTTATGTAAAAAACAAAAAAAAAGATTTATAATTAAAAAAAACGAAACTAAAAAATGCTACACAATTTAAAATTGCCAAAAGAGCAGTGCCGAAAAAGCAGTAATTTAAAAACTTATATTTATTGATTCAAGTCTTATCACGAAAACCTGATATTTACGAAATAATTTGATGGTAAAAGATGAAAGTATTTTTGCAACATTTTTTGCAATGTTTTTTCAGCTTTTTTAATTAAATCATTTGATTTCTTGGAATTTGAAAATCATATCAAAGAAATAATGTCATTTTTCAAATCAAAGTATAATCTTTAAAAATATTTTGTTTCAACAATTTTTGTTTTTTTCGATTTTAGCTGGGATGATGACTATGTGGAAAGAACATTGGAGAATATATGCCCGAAGGAAAAAAGATATATGCCTGATAGAATTTGTGGTGATATTCCATTTATTCAATATCGATCAATGTTTGCCACCCCAGAAAAGTATTTGCGATTTTTAAAAGAGCTTGAAAAATCGACAAGTCGGCATGACTTTTTATTTTGGTTGTTTGATATTATTACTGCTGGACAGGAAAAAGAAAGATGGCATATTTCTGCCAAAGATCTTGATGCCCAAGTGTAAGTGTGATTAAATAAAGATTAATGTTTGATTTTAATATGCATTTTAGGAGAGATAGAGTTCCATATATTCAAAATATTCTTAGTTATGCTGCATCAATGGATAAATTTAGTGAATACATGTTTCAAGAATATTCAAAAATTGTAAAAAATCCTAATGAAATGGATATCTTTAATCCGATGCTTAGAACTTTTCCAAATACACCTAAAATATTTGAGTATCGAAAAAATGCTTTGGAAAATAGTGACAAAAGTAAATTCTTTGATGATTATAGTGTTGAATATGTACGTCTTGAATTTTCTAAGAATTATTTAGCATCTATAAATATTTTTGTGGCATGTAATAACATCTTTCATTTTAATTTAGATTAATATTAATCCAATGAAAGGTTTAACAATTTCTGATTTACCTGTAAGTTTCGTTTAGCGTTTTTACATTTTTTAGAAACATTCATTTATTTTAGGAAACACCTCCAGAATTATCTTTTGAAGAATTTATTAAAGAAAAATCTGAAAATCAATCATTCTTTGCATTATATAATCATTTTACAAATTTATTGATTTATAATATGCACATTCCGGATACAAATACTTGTATTTTTGTTGACAAAGATCCATATAAACTTCTGCAAGTTGAAAGTTATATGTTGCAAGTGCCTGTTTTAATTAATATATATTTAACCCCATTTTTTAGGAGGATTAAAGTTGAAAAGCTTGTTCCAATTAATATTATTAAAGCACAAGAACTTTTCAAAAAGGATTCAATTGTTGTTGTTGCAAATGGGGCAATCCCTGAAATAACAAATTCTACTGATGTTTATGCAGAAAATTTTGATTTCAACATGCCAAAATCAATTTTTAAACGTGCAAAACTTCTTTGTAATATTCCTTCACCATCACCAAATAAAATTTGTTTACATTTAATTGATTACGGTGAAATTTCTACAGTATCCATGCAAGAGATTTTTGCATATAACTTTGACACAAATGCTCCAAAGTGTTTAACAACCATTGTTCCACAAAATGTAAGTCATTTGACGGTAACGGGGGAGATTTCATATATCCGCTATTTCAATTTTTATAGAAACTTTCAAAAATGCCTAAAGTTGATGATATGTTTGTCTTTGATATAAATAAAATGAAATATGTTTTTGTTGGAAGAAAATCCGATTCTTTTAATCCTGCCCCGAATCCTCTTGATGAATTAGATACTGATACAGAATCAATATATTTTGGTTCTGGGGCTTCTGATGATTGGGAAAATGAAGAAAATTCTGATAATGAAATTGATTTAAAGAATGATGAAAATTGCATTATTCCCAAAAACAATGTTATTTCAATCAATATTCCAAACACGGAATCTGAATCAGAGTTTGAACTTGAATTCAATGATGATGAAAATGAAGAATGTGATAGCAGTGAAGAAGATGAAGGCATTGTTCGAAAATAATTACTGTACATTTAAATGCCCTGTTTTAAAAAAATATTATTGTATCTTTTTTTGTATTTTTTTATTCCATTTGTTTTCTCTTCAAGGTGCGTTTGTTTTATATCTTTGATCAGTGTTTATCACATATTAGGTTGGACAAGTTCTTTTTTCTTTAACTGACAATATTCAGTTGACAAAATCCATATTTATTTTTTTGCTTAATCGTTTTTGTTAAAAGTCTAAAATTTACTGTAGAAAGGTTTTTTTTATTGTTTGAAGTATATCAGGAGCAGGGTTAGACAAAACTGTGTATTGTAAAACGAAACGAAATTAATATTCGTTTCGCTAACACCCAGTGTTGGCCTGAGTCTCAGGAGGCCCCTGGGCTTTTTTTCATATTTTAAAGAAAAACCCCGGGGCCCTCAATCAACGCGTGTGATCAATCTTTTGATTCTTTCAAACAAGTGTTCTTTTAGAATTGTAATTGTACATTTACCTCACCTCAGGACCTGTGTGCCTTGATAAGGAGCAATAAATAAAAAATAAATTAATAAGGGCACTATTGATATTTGACTGACACTTTTGATTATAAAAATACCGTATCAATACAATCAATCCAAAAGCTTTATATAATTTTTTCTTTTATTAAAATTTTGTTACCACCAGAAAATGCAAAAAAAAATACAATGTTTTGGAATTAAAATTTCCAATTCTTCATAATTCCTTTATTCATAATTTCAAGAGCATCATCAAAATTGAAATTCCTGAAACTTTATTTTGCTTCATTTTTTAAACAGATTTAACTTACATTTCTAAACGATACTGAATTTCTTCTTTCAACAAAACGGCAATCAAAGCATCCTTGACGGCATATATCTTTTTGCCAAAATTCAACGGTCGAATTGTCCAGTTGTTACTTTGGTGATATTTATCCATTTCCAAGCCCAAAATATTATATGCTAGAGCTGCCAAGCTATTGTTTTCAGGTTCCTCATTTTCAAAGATGACTTCAAAGGCACGTTTATTATCACTTTTACGAATGGCTTCAGAAAGCTTTGAAAGACACAACATTTTTTTAGATTCCAGCAGCAAATTTCGAATAAATGGAAATCGAGAATAGATGAAACGAAAATCATTGATTATTGAAAATCCGACAATTGTTGTTTCTTCGTGAAATATGGTTTGAAAGAATTCCGTCCATTCTTTATCAGTCATTTCTTCATTCTCTGATAAAAGTTGAATATCAATAAAGAAAAGACAATCAGATATGGAAAGTTGTAATGAAGCAATTCTAAAATAGTTGAGTGAAAAAAAACAAAAATAGCAAAAACCAACTTTGGAAATGGAAATCTAACAATGCCCCATTGCTTTTTTTCGGCTTCAATTTCTTCTGACGGATTTCCAGCTTCACAATCCAAACCAATAATTCGATGTCGATTTTCAGCTAAATACTTTTTTACAAATTCATTTATAGCTTTTTTTGTCACAATTGAAATAATTTTATAGGGTTCATTCCACACATATTTGGTAACTTCAGAATCCATATCAACCTTTCTATTATTTATGCAAATACTCTTAAAAATAACTTACGATTTACCAAAAAACATACTTTAAAGTTAAATAAAAATCAAAAAACGTCGAAAAAAAAGGATAAGAGAAAAGGAGAAACATAAATTGTTTTACATAATTGGGAAAATTCCCTGGAAAGTGCTGGTACTGTAAAAACAAGATTTCGTTTCAAGATCGATTGCCGCTCTCTTTTCAAAAAATTTCTTTGCGAATCCATCCATACACATGATTTCTTTTTTTAAAATATTTATATTGTTTAAAGTTGATTTTCAAAAAATAAGATTTTGTTGTGTTTTTCTTTTTTTGTCGAAGGGAACTTGATTTATAAAAAAAGAACTAAAGAAAGGGTGAAACACCATTGCATTTAATTAATTGCATTTTACCGAAATGCTTCGCCGTAAATCAGTTACCCCCTTGGCGAAATTTCGCCTTTTTTATATTTAGAATTTAATGTTTTGAAATTTAGTACTTGTAAAATGTTTTTACAATAACAAAGAATCAAAAAACTTGAAATTTACAAGCGTAAATAAAATGAGTGGAAGTCGTTTATGGTCAAGAATATTTTATTCTTTCAAGTTTATGTTTAATTTCCTGTTTTCTCCACTTTTAACCATTAAGTCTTAAACATTCTATTGTCACCAATTTTTAGTCTCTTTTTTTCTCTTGCTTTAAGATCATATTTTTTTTAAAAATGGTTTAATTTTTATAATTGTTATGATTTTTTCATGGTTTATAAGTACCTGTATTTTTTGATGTGTTTTTAATAAAAAAAATTGTTCATAACAATTCTATCGGTTTTTTAATAAAAATGTATGAATGATGATGCTGTGAAAGAGTGCCACCAAAAATAGATACGCAATTCATCATAGATGAACGCTAAAATATTTAAAATGTTAAAATGCTTACTTGCATTTTTGAACTTGTTGCTTTTGTTTTAAACATGAATTCATTTTTCTTCACAAATGAGAACCCAACGTTTTTTGGCACGAAAGCATCAACCAACTGCTCTATCCCTTTTTGCCCTCCGAAAAACTTTGAATGTTTTTTTTCATTTCCCAAAAATCCGTACGTGAAATGTTGTCAAATTTCATGTTTGTTTTCTTTCAAAAAATATTTGAATTAATTTTTATATAGTTAACAATATTTTTTGTGGTTCTACTGCAGACTCGCTTTAACTCTCCCTTCTTTCTTTAATTTAGTTAAAATAAAAGCTGCTTTATTTTTCTTGCAAAACATCTATATTTGGTCATAAAACGAAAAAGTTTATTCTTTTTACTGTTTATCATATTTTTGGAAGCAATGAAAAACAATTTTTTTTGCAAAATGCTGTTCGTTTTTGTCCCTTTTTTTTAAACTTAAATCTCTAAAAATGTGTTTGAACGATGTGCAATAGTAAGTTTTTTTAAAGAAATAAGCAAAAGCATTAAGTAAGCCGTTTTGGAGGAAAGGAAAAAGTTAAAGAAGGAAAAGAAAAAAAAAGAAAACGCTCAAGGGAAATCCTCAAATTTAAGTTGCCTACGCCAATTATCCCCGCTTCGAGTGGGTTCAAGTCACGCATAATAGATTGTTTTCTGTAAATTTTGCGTCAAAAATGCTTCATGTATTGAAGGAAAGGAAAAAAGAAGGAAGATAGAGAGAAAGAAAAAATTCAGTGCTTTTTTCGT
Organism: Panagrolaimus superbus; assembly: GCA_964035985.1. Taxonomy (NCBI): domain Eukaryota; kingdom Metazoa; phylum Nematoda; class Chromadorea; order Rhabditida; family Panagrolaimidae; genus Panagrolaimus; species Panagrolaimus superbus. Next base: position 10,664,276 of record OZ038356.1, read on the forward strand.
TCAACCATCAAAAACATTGGGACTTAAAACATACACTTCCTGTCAATTGAAAGCTAAATTAGGAATAAAACTTTTTTTTAAAAATAAGTGGTAAATTTCGACTTTTAACTCATGATCTTTATATTTTAAAACGTTTCTTTGGAATATGATTAATGAAATCAAACTTTGATATTTTTTTTCATCTTCTTCTTCTTTTTCACCACACATTTGTAATTACTACTTCTTCATTCATTTCATTCCTTATATTTATGAAGATGTATCGTAATTAAACCTTTCTCATGATTATAAGAAAAACAAAAAAATATATATATAAAACTGAAAAACAAGAGAGAGAAAAGATCTTTTACTACTGTTCATATCTAGGTTTTTAATTACGAGCAAAAATAAAGGATAAGGGATGAAAAAAAAAGTCAAATTGGTAGTAGTAAGACTTCATGACATTGCGTTGCTATCTCCATCTTTTTTTTTTGCGTGTAGGAAGCTAATTTGTCACAGACGTTGTTTTTTTTGTCTTCTTTTTTCCGTTTATACGACTCCACAAAGACTCCCAATTTTGAAGCTTTTCTTCTTCAATCGACGACAAAGTCTTTGCTTCTTCTTCCAATTTTTTCATCAATGTTTCTTTATTTCTTTTTCTTATTTTTAAGCAACATATAAAAACAACATTCAATAAAGATAGACTTCGTTATTCTTTTTTTGTTTCCTTTTTGATATACTTAATTTTATAGATTTTCAGTTAGCTGGTTTATGAAACCATATGTATTTATTTACTGTTTGAAATTTTATCTCTTTAATCTCTTAATAAAACGTAAGCTTTATGGTTTTGCATTTCTTAAAAGGACATTATAAAGCTATTTAAAAACCATATGCTTTTTTTTTGTTAATTTGATATACACCTTAACCACATTTTTTCACTCATTTATTCAAATACGTCAGCCATTTTTTAAGTATCTTTTAGATGTAAGATTCTATTAAATTTCTCTTTTTTTACTGCCTTGCTTGCTGTTACCAAACAGCAAACTTTTGTGGTCATTGATGGCAAAAATTTAAAAAAATTAGAAATATAAGAAAACGTATAAATAAATAAAAAAAGCTTTTCGTTGATGTCCTTGAAAGGAGTACTTTCAAATTCACTTCATTCACCAAAAAAAGCTTTTCAATTTTTGGACAAACATCACTTTAACTGATAAATGATGAGGGAGTTTGACTAGCTAAAAACACCCGCTTTTAGAAGCACTTAAACCTTAATAGGATATCTCTTTTTTTCATCAATTTTTTTATTTACGATATTTATCTATTTATTTTAATTCATTTTTCAATCTCATTATACCCATAAAAAGATTTTTGTCAACTTACTTTGAAAAAATGAAAGATAAAACACGAAAGGAATTAGCTTGTGCCTCAAAAACGTTTGCTTCGGATTTAATGCCTTTCTTTGATTATTTTTTGTTGCCACCAACTATCACAGTTACTTCTCTCTAGTATTTTTTCTGAAGGCACACCAAAAACAATCTCTTTTTTTTTCATCGAAAATACTTTTCTTTTTTGACACCATCCATAAGGAAAAAGTCATTTTTAAGTCGTTTACTTCCTTCTTTGAACTCTGACGATACTTTTTTTATTCAACAGAAAAGCTTTAAAAAAACAGTAGGAAGACTCGTAAAATGTACTTCCTGATTGCTCTTAAACAACTTTAAATGAATGTTTTTTTTTCTATCTCTCTCTTCGTCTATCTTTGTTATATTTTGTTTTTATTTTCTTTTGGGTTATTTAAAACTTTTTTTATGATCATTTTGGTTTCTACAGTAAGTAACTAAAATGTTATATATTTCATAACGAAAAAGTCCTAAAGCAATAGACATCAAAAAATGTATTTTTAGGATGCCAAATGTTTCTTTTTTTTCTTGTAATTCAGCAATATATCTAAAATTAATTTTTCTGTAAAAACACCTTGGCTTTTTACAAAAAAAAGTAAATTTATTTAATACTTACTTGACAGACACTTATAAAACATTTTAATAAATTCATAGAAGTCGTTTTTTAACAACAACAACAAAAAAAACAAGCAAGCAACGGCTATAAATTTAATGGATCTTATTTTTTTTCTTCAACGACTCTTAACAGCCGATTACAGAAAAAGAAAAAAAAGAAGTTAAAAAAGGCATTTTCCGTTGAGAAAAAAAGGAAGTCGCGTGTGGTCTATAAAAAAATCCAACCCTTAAAACTTTCATCAAACTCAAAAAAAAATTCCCGAAAAATTTAACATTCTTTTTTTTATATATTTTTTTAATCTTCATCTGCTTTTCAAAAGCATATATAATAAATATATATATATAAATCAATGATTTAAAAAAAAAGATTAGACGCAATTAAAAAAATAGAAGGAAAACATTAGTCACTAAGTATGATTGAAATTTTGTCGTTAAAATACCTTTTTTTACCGCCGTCATTGAAAAAAATATATATAAAGAAGGAGGAGGAAAAAAAATTGAATATGAAATTAGAAAAAAAAGCAAGCAAACTTTAGTGTGTGACAGATGCAACTGTTTTTGTTTTATCTTATATAATAGAAAGAAAGATTATATTAGCAGCTGATGCCATGCAATAACAATTGATTACTTACCTTTCAAGAAATGAAAACGGAAAGGAGGGTCTCCTCTTCAATGTGTTCTTCCTCTTTCTTTTTCTTTTCTCAGGTATATATGAATGGAAAGAAAGAGGTATTAAGGAAATACTTATATTTTTATTTTGACAAACGAGCTCTTATTTTTTTCACATTTCTTTGAAGAATGTGTTATTTTTGATTTAAACCTCTTTTTTGTTTCTTTCCTAACTTTTTAAGTGAATTCTTTTGTTTTTAAAAAAAGTGATCAAAGCTGTTATCTTTTTTTTTCGCCTATTTAAATCCCTCGGGAAAAAAAGCAGCCAGATTACTGTAACCCCCTTTTTGATGTTTTTATGACCACATAAAGCTACAAACAAATCATTACTTGACGGCACTTTTACATAACAAGAATTTTTTCTTGACTTTTTTTTAAAATATTTTTGTTGCAAAAAAGGCGACGCTAAAAATAACTAGCCAAAAAAATATTATGCCTTCCTGAAAATTTTTTTCATCCTTCTTTTTTTTTCTGTGCCTTTCTTTCTTTCTTCTTCTTGCAAATCCCCCGTTCCTCATTTTTCTTTTTTTTGTAAACAACAAAAATCTAAAATTCCTTAAAACATTTGCTGTTTCGCAACAAAAAAAGATCTCTTTTTTCTTTTGCTTATATTTTGTTTCCATCATATCATTGATCAAAAATCCTCTCCAATGTGAAAATTGAAGCCATGAAAGATGTGAACGTAAAGTTTTGCTACATTTTCTTTTTTCGACATTTCTTTGTGTTGTTAATTCCCATTGTTGCATTACCCGTCTATTGATAAATTGTCCTTGTTTAATTCAACAAAAAATTAATGAGATAAAACAGGGTCATTCTTATTTTTCTTTTCTCTGCTCTCTTTTTTTCTAAAAAAAAGTAAAACAAAAAGCTTCATGATAATTTGCTTTGACTTTTTGATTTAATTTAATTTGCTACATGCCTTTTCCTCCTTCTTCCCTTTTTTTTAACATGAAAAACCGCTTTATTCGTCACTTTTTTTGAAAAGCATTTTACGATTTGGCATGCTTTTTATTTTTTAAAGTTTTTTATTTAAAAAAGTTAAATCTTTTTTAAGACATTAATGTCTCTGTTTTTGACAATTCTGCTTTTTTAGGTCTAATTTTGTCGAAATTTCTATCGTAAAAACCTGTTATTTTACGAGTTTCATTTTATTTTACAGTTTCCTTTTACCTCATAAAATTTTAAAGTTTAGCAATAAAATTCAAAAATTGTCTAAATTTATCATCCTTCTTTATTGACAAGAAATTAATAGAGTAAACCTCGTGATTTTTATCCCCCGCTTTTTGGCTGCAAAAAAATCAAAAAATTGAAAACTTTTTATTCTTTTGGGATTTAAAAAACAATGGCATTGCTAAAAATGGTGTTTGTCTTTATACGGTTTCTTTGATGTTTAAAACAAAAATTTGACAGAATTCCCTCCTTTTTTGACTAATATTCAAAGATAAGAAGAACGCTTAAAGAAGCAGAAAAAAAGTCATCTATTTTGAGGTTTTTCTTTGAGATCTTTTTTAAGAATATGACGTTTTCTTTTTTTAAAACAAAAATTTTTTGAAATGAGTGTTTCATTGATACCGGACATTGGTCAATTTCCTAAAAACTCTTTTTTTAGAAACTTTAATAAAATTCAAACATTTCTAAAAAAATATTTAAATTTTATTTAATTATCAGGAGCAGCAAATAAAGAATTTCTTTTTAAAAGTAAATTAACAAAATTATTTGCTTTCTTAAAAGAAAAACAAGTACAATAATAAAGTGTAAAACGATAAAATTCACATCATGATATTTGATGTAAATGTTATTATTGGTAACAGGCGTTATTACTGTAAAATCTTGAAAAAAAACTTTTATAAATTTTTAAGTACATTTCTTTGAACCTTTTTAAAAAAACCTTAAATGATGATATCCCTTTTGTTTTATGCTTTGCTTGTTTAACAAATTTTTAAGCGTAAAACGAGTTTTTTGTGAAAGTCTCACATAATGAATAGCCCAAGCAAGTGATATATCTCTTCCCATTTGTTGCTATTGTTGGGTGTTTTTTTTATTGCTGCTTTGATATTGTCTTTTTTTCTTTTTAAAAAAAATAGAGCAACAATAGTTATTTGGAAACATTATATGTAATATCGTATGTTGCCGTTGTTCAATGATCTTAGGACGAAACAACAAAAAATGCATTTTATTTCTAAAACTAGACATGCTTGAATGTTGTTTTTTTATGAATTTTTGTATACTTAACCCTTCAAATTCTTTTTTTTCTTAAAGCTTCCATTAAAGTTTCCGGTTGTTGTTTCTAAAAGCTTCTTAACGTCGTTTTTTTAACAGTTTCGCTTTTTGGTCATAGAAGTCATCCAACCGAATTTTTAACAAATAAAACATTTTGTTTCTTTTTTCATGGCTAAAAAAAGATGGTTAAACATAAAGATTTTAGTTCAACATGGTTGTTAACAGAAGGAAAAAATAATTTTTAGTTGGTGATGTTTAATAAATATAAAAAATATGAAAGTGGAAATTGCGGGGTTTTTAAAAAATTTGAAATTAGTAAGTAGTTTTTTTAATGGTTAGTTTTTATTGAATGATAATTTGTTTTTACACCGTTTTTTTGGCATTACTGGAAGTTCTTTTTTATTGAGAACATAATCAATAATATTTGTTTTTAGTAAAATTCAAATATTTTAAATCTTTGAACATGTTTTCTATGATGAAAAATATGTTAAAGCTCAAATAATAGGGTATTAAAAATGAAATAATATTAAATAATTGCTTTAAAGGATCTATTTTCTTGAGACTATTTCAAAAATGACACATTAATTACCAAAATTTTAACTCTTACCACACCATTTTCTCGAACGCTTTCAAATCGCCTTTTTTTCAAAGTTCTTATTTTTTCATCCATAAGACAAGCAAACAAGCAAGTTCCACCAATTCATTACATCAACATTCCTGTAAATGCAACAACATTCATGCTATTTTTCTTCGACACCCTTTTTTACCGTCATTTGCTTTTCATTCACTCCTTCTTTATTTCAGACATCCATGTTTTCGCTAAAATGAAACATTTTATTTTCTTTCTTACTTTTTCTTTTAATGCAAACAACAAGAATCAAAGAACTTTGGGGACATTTAAAAGAAGCAAATTTGTGGATGGCAATTTTTTTAAAGCAAATTTTATCACTATTATGCACAACATATTTTCTTTTCCTTTTTAGAACCTATTGGCTTAATTTATGCCTTTTTTTATATAAAAAATAAATATTATTTAAAGCTTTATTTTTACTTCAAAAAAGGAACCAACTGCCTCTTACTTTTTTTATGTTTATGTTTGCTAATTTCATTTACTAATCATTTCATTTCTCTTTTCCGCTCTCTTAAATTTCCCACTTTTACAATTTTTTTATATTCAAGTCATCATCAAAGTCCCAGCGTTTTTCTTCTTTTTTTCTAATGCCGTTCCCGAAGGCGTAAAAATGCTTTACTTTTATTCTGCTTTTTTATTCTTTTTTTTTGAATAACCATAAAAAAATGCTGTTGAAGCATTTTTTTGAAGACCTCATTCAAGATTTTATATATTATTTTTTTCTGGAGATGATAGTTGCATTTTTTGAAATGAGCGAAAACTAAAAAAACTCTTTTTTAACAACAATGCCTTTCATTTTTATTCTGTCTCCATAGACATTTTTTTTGATAATACTTAGAAAGCTGAAACTGATGCCAATGCCACAATTGAAGAACAAAACAATAGATTTTTTTAAATTTTATTTTCAACATTGCCGTTCATTTATTAAAAAACGATTTTTATATTGTCGGGATCGCTTTTTCTTTTCCCAGATACAATTCCCAAAAGTGTGATACACAAAATAAATGCATAAAATAGTTACATATCACGGAAAAGTGATATCCTCAAGGGAGAGATATTTTCCTTATGAAGCCGTCGATAACTTTCAAAATTCCTATTGTTTGCTCTTTATGAATGGCATTTTTCTTTGTCTTTATATGAAAAATTTCAATGGAGGTTTTGAATCTTTGTTTTCTCAAAAGTTAATCAATCTTTTCTTGGGTATAAAAATAAGGTTTTTTTAGAAAAAACGTTTTAATCTGAGAACTTTTATCTAATTTATTTCATTCAAAACTACTGTTTTTTTGCTTTTTCATTACTTTTCACAACAATCTTTTAACTTACTTGCTTTTCTATTTTATTTTTTTCTTGCTCATTTTCTTTTTTTCCTATCTTTTTTTAAGATTCCGCTTTGTTAAAGCATCTTTTACTTCACAACATCGAGTTTCCAGATACAGCAGAAAAAAAGAATTGTCAAATGGTGGGAGGAGCGTTGGTTTTTTTTATCAAAAACTTTTTTTCTTCTTCAAAGCAGCACTGTTTTTTTTTTCTTCGTATTCCCGCCTGAAAGGTAATTGGATTTTGAATGCCGCCATTGCTTTACAATGCTGTTAGCGTCTTCCAATTTGGGGTTTATTTATTTTTTTGCTTGAATAAAATGTTATCAGCCTTTTTGCATGACTTACTAACCTTCGGAAATGATCAAAAATCACTGCTATTGTGATATTGAAACTTATTTTAAGAAAAAAAAAATATATAAATACAAATGCAACAAAGTAAAAAACAATGAAAACTTACTTCTTTATTGTCACCACACTTTTTTTTCTTCTTTAACATTTTTTCTATTATTTTTTACCATCAATTTGTTAAAACATCTTTTCAGGCATTTATGTTATCCATTTTCTCTTCTTTCTTTTTTTCTTCTCCAGCTTTTCCATAACTTTTTAACTTGCTTTTTCCTGCTTGTGCATTCATGCATTTCATTAAGGACAACGCCATCGCTTCTCGACTTTTTAGGACCGTTTAAGAACATGCTTCAAAAGAAAGAGAAGAAGAAAAAAAAATAGGTTGCAAAACTTTGCTTATTTCAATGTTGCTTTAAGCAATGTTTTTTTTAACTTTTTTAACGGTTTTTTTTCTCCGATTTTTTTGACATTCCTTTGGGAGAAATGAAAAAAACGGCAAAAAAAGAATATTTGCTTCCTGGCCATATAAGAATGACTTACACCATGTTTTTTGTTCTATTTTTTATATTCTAAAAAATATATTTCATTTCTAAAAAATTGTTTTACTTTTCTTTGAAGATGCCACTTCTTCATTTTCCTCTTCCTCCTTTTTTCTATTTTTTTTTATTGTGAAGCTTTTTTTGGTCGTCACTGCTGTCACCGATAATCCCACTTGTCTTTTCTTTTTCCGCCTATTCTCTTTCTTTTTTTTCTTGTTCATTCTATTACAAGCGGTCACTTTGGCCCCATTTCCCAATCCCCACCACCCCTGCGTAAGAACTTTACTTACTTCAGAACTCGTTTGATGCCAACTTTTTCCGCGGCAGGGAGCCGTTAACTTCGATTGAAAAATAAAAAAAAAGATGAAAAACTCGGGAGCCTTCTTTTTTCCCGTTTTTTAAATGGCAAAAAATGACAAATCAGTTTTACAATTTTTCTTTAACGAAAAAAGTGAAAAGAAAGAGCAACCCATCAAACTTTTTTTCTTTATTTTTTTGGTTTAAAAAGAGAAAAAAAAGAAGAATAATTGGAACGTTTGCAAAAAGAAGATGAAGAAGATACCGTAAGAAATGAAAGTAGTTCCATTTTAAATCCATTTTCTTCACCTTATATTTTTTAGTGTTCCCTTGTTCTTTGTTTATATCTAACTTTGATCCATTGAAAAGCTAGCTATAAATGTCAACACTTTTGGGTTAAAAAAAGTAATGTCTTTTAATTGAAGCACATGCTTCCTTCCACAAAGAGGGGGGACCCAGATGCGCATTTCAGGAAGGCTTGCAGATAAAAAAAACATTACATGCGCGTACGCTTTCAATTTTTTATCTTCAATTTTTTTTTCATGCATTTTCCGTGTTTTTTGTTGTTTCAAATTTATCGTTCTCTCTTATATATTTCCTATTTTTTTTCGTCATCATTGAAAAATATTGTGTTTTATATGTTTTGATTATTCAAATTATATAATTTTCAGATTATTTATAAATTTTTTTGAAAATTAATCATTATTGCATTTAACAAGAGAAAGTAAAGTCTAATGTCCTTTACGATTCGAGAGAATGCAACATGTATGTCATTAAATTCACAAGCGGGCACTTTATACAATTTATCAAGGTGGGTTAGGTTCGTTTATTCAATAATAATTTAATTTGAGAAATAATAATAAGGAAATTGTCAGCAGCAATTTTTTTTTGATGTTGTCTTTTATTTCGGAAGCTATAAAATAAATTTGCATAAATTTTGAAAATCTATTAAACTTGAAATTACTGTAGCGAAGCATAAATTTTTAACGTTCCTTTTTTTGCTATCTGTAAGTTCAAAAAATTTTTTCATTGATATATTTTGTTGTTTTTTAAATCCCGTAAATTAAAACCATCAATCATAATTTTAAAAATTAAAAGTTTAAAACGTAAAAAAGCATATGTTTATTGCTTCTATCAATATAACAGCCCCATTTATTTTGCTGCCACCCCCATCTTTTTTTAAATTTGCTACAAGAGATTTGTATCGTAATAAATTTGAACATGATAAATTTTAATTTTATGAAATTTGATTACAGTTGTCCTTTCTCGGCCATTTTTATAGATTTCTTTTTTCAGTCCTAAAATTACCCCACGAAAACAAAATGTTTTAAAAGAAAAAAAAACACCTGATGACAAATAAGCACCCTTTTTTATATTTAAACGCATTATTTTTATTTTTAAAAGTTGTAATAAAATGCCTATTAGCAGTGCGTTAAAAAAAAGTAGGAGTTTTGCTTTTATGGAATCTGGAAGCGATTAAATTAAACGAAGAAGAAAAAAAGAAGCCGAAGAAGAGTCCCGACGGAAAGTATAAAGTTTTTTTTTCCTTTGCTTCCAAATATATACCAAAAAAGTGACAATAGAAACAATTACGTACTAAAAAAAGTAATTTACGATAAAACATTCTTTTTTTGAAACAAAAATGACTGACACACTTCTGGTGCTGCAAAAAAAAAGAAACATTAACAAGAAATACTTAAATTTACTAAAGTTGACGCGAATCTATTTTTATAAAAATGAATTTTTGGAATTACTAAAATAGCAGGGATAAAAAACGACGAAATTAAACATATATTTTCTCCTTTTTTTCATAGGGCTAAAAACGAAAAATAACGTACATGCTAATTAATTTTTTATTTTATAGTACATGTGCCCCGGACTTTGATAAGTCATTATGCTGGTACAACGTCACTTTTGGGGAACAAGGGCATCGAACATGTCCTTTTACTTTTTGCACGTCTATTCCAGGATGTGATCAAGTTGCAAGTAAGTTATCTTATGCAATAAAAAATAAAAATCTATTAATAACTTTCTCATATATTTATAGTTAACTATAGAGTAAATCGAATGTGTCATTCAAATGGTACATGGGGAGAATCTGTATATTCTGAATGTATAGATGTTCTTAGAACTCATCAAAGATGTATAGCTGGTTATTGTCAAACTGTAAGCGCATACATTTACTTGTTTTCCATTATATTATAAATCACTAATATATTTTAGTGCCCAGATTTATTACGTGAAACTGTAATAAATGTATCATTAGCTTTATCTGTAATATCTGTAGGGGTTCTTGTTTCTGCTCTTGTATTATTTTCAATATTTGATTCAATTCAATGCCGTCGTTTATCTATTCATAAGCATCTTGCTGTTGCATTCGTATTTCGTTTCACTTTTCTTGCTTTATGGACAATTGCAAATACAACAAATTTTTTTCGAGATTGTACACATTTTAATTCTGTACCTCTTAGAAATTGGGAAATACCGTGCAAAATACTTTTATGGTTTGTCATTTATTTCCAGGTTTGTTTAATTTTTTGAGAGATAACAAAAAATATTGAAATAATTTAGGTGGCATCTGTAATGTGGATGCTGATAGAAGGCAGCTATCTTTACAGCAGATTTACAGTATTTGCAATGAGGCATGGTGAAGCGCCATATTGGATTTATTGGCTTGCTGGATGGGGTATTTTTTGATATCTTTAGAAAAAGATAATATCTTAAATTTTCAATAATCTTTAGGAACTCCATTTGTTGTTGTAAATTCATGGGCAATAGTGCATCAATATCAATCAAATAAAAATCCAAATAGTTTTTGTTGGGTACCGTATGCTCAAGGACCACATTTATGGATTTTAGCCGGAACTATGGGGCTTGCTTTAATTGTTCGTTTATAATTCCATTTTTGTTTCATTCATAAAAAATTCTTTTCTTCATTTTTCAGTTAAATGTTCTATTTTTGCTTGCCATTGTTATAATTTTAGTTCAAAAATTACGCACCGAAAACACTGCTGAATCAAAAAAGATTTGGTAAGTTGTTGAATGAAAAAATTTTGAATTAAAATAATTGCTGCTACATTTTTGAAAAAAAAGATAATTAAATTTTAAACCGATTTATATTTTTTCTTCAGGAGAACCGTGAAGGCTACAATTTTCCTCGTACCTTTGTTAGGGGTTTCAAATATTCCATTATTTTATGAACCTGAAGAACCTGGAGCCATTTATATGTTAGGTTCTGCGATACTGCAACATTCTCAGGTATATGCTTTTGTGATTGGGGGATTTAAAATTAAATGAATACTTTGTTAGGGAATATTTATTGCTGTTTTATATTGCTTTCTCAACGGCGAAATTCAAAATGCTGTTAGAAGACAACTTTCTAAAGTGCCTTTCAGTTGGCTCAGGTTTGTTTATCTATATCTTCATACAGAAATTATCAAAATTGATAATAATCGTCAATTCTATTTATAGCTTTTTGCATAGACCTCGATTTGAAACTGAACGAACTTATGTACCTGAGCAAGGTGTTGTAAATCGAAGATTAGGAATGCCTATGGAAGAATTAAATCATTCTTCATCCATGATTGTTTCAACAACTCCACCACAACCAACTCGAAATGGTGGTGGGATTGAAGCTTCTGCAGATATTCGATCAATTGATGCAGAAGATATTAAACAAACAAATGGTATTATTCCAGAGAATGTAAGACATTAAAGAAAATTATCACCAAAGAAATAGCTTTTATTTTTCTTATCCCAAAAATTTGTTGATTTTAATTCTTTTTTTCTCATGTAAAAAACAAATTTAAGCATTTTATTTCTTTCCAAAGTATAAAGTGTCAAAGCAAATGAATGATTTAACAACTGGTAAATTTTTACTTTCATTCCAAAAAAGTTTTTTTTCTATGTCAATATGGTTAATTGTTTTTTTTCTCCTTCTTTCTTTTTACTACTTTTTAAAAATCTCAAAATTTCTTTGTTGCCAAGTTTGTTTACCCCGCAAAAAATGTGTCTTGTTTGATAAAGCTTTTATTCTAACTAGATTTATGGTGCAAATCGTGTTTAATATTAATAAATGTATTTTCAAAACAAAATTTGTTTGTAAATGGAACAAACAAAACTATGAAACTTACATACTATTACTTTCTTTTTAAAAAAGTATATAACAAATTTAAGACACAATTATATAGAATCTTTAATAGTGGAAAAAAAACAAGCTTTAAGTGAAACATGGCATTAATGGAAAAATGAATTTCCATCAGAACTAGAATGGAAAGCCATTTTCATAGCTTCTTGGTTAATAAAATCTGGACGGATATAAGCTTGGGTGGCAATAGAATATGGATTAAAATTTGCAGGAGAATTTATTGAGACAGGTAAAGAGATTTGTGAATTCTCAACAATATTATTACCAGTTGAAAGTTCATTTGAATGAAAAGCATAATTTCCGTAATTTGTTGCAAATTCATGAGTTCCGTCACCAGAATAAGTATTAAAAGAATTTGTGAAACTGAAGGCACCAAATGAAGGAGCATTGTTACCATTTGAAAGTTTCCAATCATTTGCAGTAGAATTATTATTGTTAAGCCACGATGAATAATTTGAATTTTCGTTATCGCATGTTGATTCAAGTTTTGGAGCAGTGACAGTAGTATGTCGAGGGCGAGTTGGAGATTTTCGAGAAGAATGGCAGCTCATCTCTTTTTTAATATGTCGTCGTTGTTTGGCTCGACGATTTTGAAACCAAACCTTTAAATTAAATAAATAAATAAATAAATAATCATAAAAGAATGGTAAAAGTTACTGTAATCCGGTTTTCAGGAAGGTCTAATTTTAAGGCAAGACATTTTTTTGTGTCTGTATTTGGATAATGACATTCTTTGAATGTATCCTCCAGAACACGAGTTTGAATTTCAGAAAATTGAGTTCGTTGTCGAGACATTTTTTTATTCTTAAAAATTTGTGCAAACATTATAAAAGCAATAAAAAAATCAGCAATCTCAAAACACACGCACAAAAAAAAAAGAAATTTTGTTTTACATGTATCCAAATTGAATACATTGGACGCGTGCCGCTGTTTTTTGTACGGCTTTTTCTTCTACAGCAATTGCCGGCAAAAAAAAGAAAATAACGATGGGAAAATCACAAAAATCAACAGAAGTATTTTTTATTGTAAAAAACAAAACAATTAAATTCCGACCTTTTGTTTTAGAAAGAAACAATTCTTTAAAAAATAAATTAGCGTTCAAAAACATTTTTAACTGAAATGCAATGTGATTCACCAACAAAAGTTGCGCCTGGGTCATTGAAAATCACTAAAACAACAAAATTTATCCTCCCCATGGCCCCAAGTGTGCGCCAGCTGGCTATTTTTTTTTCTCACTTCTGAGCACTTTGTCTGTGACATTTTACCCGCAAAATGTCTTGAATGTGATTGCCAAAGGAAAATTTATGCGACAGTAATTGCCACAAGTTAAACTTTTCTTCTTTTTTTCAATATTGAAAGATCTCAAAAATTGGATCTCTATTTCAAAATAAAAAGATGACTTTAATTTCAATGACATTTTTGTAAATTTGTGAATGCATTATTCAGATTTTGTGTTTGAACTTTCCTTATATCAAACCTATTTGATATAGATTATCAAATAAGTTTGAGAGCTGCAATCACATATCACCTTTTTTGTTACAAGAATCTTATATGACATGAAATTTGTGCTTTCCTATTTACAATTCTTTGATATGTGATACTTTTTTTTACTTATCGGTACTACTGTATTTGTCCAATATTTTAATTTAACATTGAAAATCATATCAATCTTGCACTTGGCATTGACTGTAAAAATCATTAATTAATTCAAAATCCATCAACAATAAAAAAAATCTATGTATTTATTTTATGCGTTAATTAAAAACAATTCGTTCAAAATTAAGAATACAAATAATAATAATAATTTAGGTAGAGATATAATCATTGGTGTTATAATACAACGCTTTGAAATCAAAAATGAAATGGCTAAGTTTATGAACAAAGTAAAGGTTATCTTCATTCAATTAAGTTTCTTCTTCTGAATTTTTTCATGAACAAATATATACAAGCGGTCAGCAGCAAGGAAGAAGTGGTGCAAATACGTCGTCGCATTCATTCTTTTATAAACTTTTGCAGTGTTTTGTATTTTTTATGTAAGGAATTTACATAAAAAATACAAAACACAAATGAGGGGAGGGAAAAGTAAAGAAGTCTTGTGTTAGACCTCTTTACTTGAACTCCTTCCCCTTTTATCACCAAATGAATACAATAGTCGTTTTATTCAAATTTGAGAAAAAAAAGAATAAAAATGGAAATTAATCAAAAACCAGGAGGGTGGAAAAGTAAAGAAGTGCTAAAATGTTTATTATGTAAGCAAAGGCTTCATAAATGACAAAAAAAAACAATTAGGTAAAAAAGTAATTGAAAAGATACCCAACAAGATTTCCTAAAGACTTTTACGTAAATTTTGCCTGTCTTATTTGAAAAACAGGGCGGGTGATCTTACGCAAAACTGACAAGAAAATGATTCTCATTTTTGGCGCTTTTTGATAAACATTTTATTTTTTTTTAATTTTAAAAAAAAGTTGCAAGACAATCTCTACCAAAGAATTTTTTGTTACTGTTTTTTTATTTTGAATTGAATGCCAAGTTTTAATTAGTTTTTAAATAAATTTAATATATTTTCGAAAAATGTTTTTATTAACCGTATTATATAGCCTTAATAACAACAACAAAAGATTTACAAAACATATAATTAAGAAAAAAATAATTGAACGACATCAGTAATTATTTGTCGACACATTGGACATTTACCTTGATCTCCCATAAGTTGGCGAGCACAACCAAGACACATGCAAACATGACCACAACGGTATACTGCCGCATTAGGAGCAGAAGAAAAGCAAATAACACATTCATTCGAATTTGAGTCATTAGGCGTTTTTTCACGAGATGTAAGAGACGTTGATGATGGCAAAGCAGAAATGGCAGGAGAAGCGGATGCGGTATGGCGGGAAAGGAATGAAGATGTAGACTCATCACTTCTGGGAGGAATAACAGGCATAAGAAATTGGGGAGCAGAACCAGCCGTTGTTGGACTAGTATAAAGTGTTGCTAAATTTCTTAATAAAACATTTTCAGCGTTACTTAATCGAGCGCTCGCTGCATTTGAAGTAGTGTAGGAATCTGAGATAGGAGATCGTTCAGGTGTCGGTTGACTAATTTGTGAATTAAAACGTCGGAAAGATGTGTTATCATTAATGGAAAAAGACCGATCAGTTGCTGGATTAGAATCGGGAGTTGATGAACGTAACTCTAAAATATAAGATAAAACATCTGATTCTCGTGTCGGTGGCGGATCAGATGTTCTTGATAAATTTAATAAAGGTCTTCCACTTGTTTCAACATTTGAAGGAGCTGAATTGAAACGTTCCACAGGTTGCAAATCAAGATTAGAAAAATCAGATACAACAGAATCAGTTGAAAATCTTGGTGGCGGAGGTCGTGCTGGAGGTTCACTTGATGATTCACGGCTATCAGATGATTCTTCTGATAAAGTATTAAGTCTTTGTGGTTTGATTAATTGAATTCGTTTTGTTCGACCAAAAACATCAAAGAATGGCCACAATTCAACAGAAGTATCCATAAACATAATAGGACGAGGAAATCCACGATTCTTTGCAAATAATAGACGCCCATCTTGTTTTAAGCAAAATGACAAAATATCACCACGTTCAGGGAGTGCAGCAACATCTTTAATAACTACCCAATATTCCAAACGTTCTAATAAATCATCGCAATCAGCAGGAAGTTGTGAAGGTCGAAGAATACTTGGTTTACAGTTTGTTAAACCAAATGCCAAACTTCCGTGAAAATCTTGTTCAACTGCCATAACCTAATAGTTTTAGATTTATATAAAGCTTTAACAACAAAAAAACAAGCTTACCTTTATGCTAACTACTTCATCAATAACTATTGGCCTTGAGAGAAAACAATAAGCTCTGTCGTATTGATTATCTTTTCTAACAATCTCAAAATCAGATACTCGTGTAACATTTACTCCTGTTAAAGTGTGAAAGCGATATGGCAAAGTTTCTAAAGCAGGGTTTGTAACAGATGGAGATGAGACAGGGTGTGATAATGCAGAGAATGATGGTGCTGATGGCGTAGGAGCAGGTATCGAAGACGTGGATGAAGTTGTTAACGATGTTGCAGGATTTGGTACTCGATTACGGTTATTCGATAGATTCGTTAATCTTCCTTCTTCAATATTTGCTGCAGTTGTTCGAGTTGCATCATTTATTTCATCTTAAAATTTCATTTAAAGATAAATACAAAAAAAATTAATCATATCATACTTAAAAATTCAACAGCAACCGATTTTCCATAAATATCCATCATAACCCAAAGGGGCTTAGATACATCAATTTCGTGCAAATAACTGCCTTTGCTATATCCATTACAACCAATATACAATGTTCCCAATGTACTTAAATGAAAATGAAGTACAGAACCTTGGATGGAATATCTATCTGCCAAAGCTTTTGCCCAATACCCGGTTTTAGCTGTTAAATCTGGGCATGCAAATCTATAAAGCAATTATTTTAGAATACAAATCAAGAAATATATTTTTACTTTGGAAGTTCAATGTCTCTGAATGATGCTGGATCAACATTTGTAACACCAAATCGTAAGACACCTGACCAACTATTACACACTTCTGTTAATCGAATACATACAATTTCATCTATTTCAATTGGTCTAAAATTATTTATTATTAACGCTTTGAAAAAAAAATTTGAATTGAATACCTATCACTAAACACTAAACCTTTGCAAAAAACATTTTGTCTTCTCCTTGCAAGCAAGCGGTTATCACTAAGAGTAATATTTGATCCATGAACGGTGTGAAATTTTATCAATGGTCTTGGAGATGCAATGGTGCCTCTGTTAATAACGGTTTCGTCAAAAGCCGAGAAAGTTCGATTTGATGCTCCACCACTTCCTTTAAAAAAGCACATATTATCCGGCATTGCAAAAAGAAGGAATAACAAAGGATGAAAAAATCTAACAAAAAATGAATGAAAGATCACCTGGTTTGTTCGAAGAATTACCCATTTGAAAGAAGAAGAAAAAACAGCTGATTTATTTGATTTTTGAACAAGCAGCGTGAGGTTGGATCCAGCGTTGTTGAATAAGAACAAAAAAAAAAAGAAGGTGACTAGAGTTGATCCAAAGCCAGAAAGAAATAACGAACAAGTTAAAGAAATAATTTTGCTTTTTCTTATTCAGCTTATAGCAACACAGTTGTTCATAAAGAAAAAAAGAATAGCGAGTAAACTTTGTGCTTATCCCCTTTATCCTTTAAGCTTTGAGGACATTGCAAAAAAAACCCGGGAACTAAGAAAAAATGTTTGTTGTATATTATGTCGTGGTCGATATTTTTTGTGACAATGAAAATGTAATTAATGCAACTATCTAGTGTGACACAGTTTGCCAAAAGAAAAAAATTAAAGAACTTTTCAATTTTGTTGGAGAGAAGTGAGACAACCCAACAACAACCTTCATTACATAAATTTATATAAATGTGTCATCCAAAAAAGATATACGAAAAATTAACAGCCATTTATTTTCTGGTTGCAAATGGAAAAAAAGTCACTTTTCATTAATAAATCATTATAAAGCACAATTAGGGGGGTTATGAAAATGATATAAAAAAAGTAAAATGAACGACTAATTTAGTATGTTTTAATTGATATAATAAATAAAAAAAAAGAAATGAAAGTCAACTTTTCAAATTGTATACTTTAACACTATTGCTTTAAAATTTAGGATAGCCTTATAAAATCATAAAAGTTTATTATGCTGTTTTCACCTAAACCTTTGATAATATTTCAGCTGTAATTGATCAAAAGACTTTTTTTTATTTTTAAGATTGGAAAATGAATTTTCAAAAAACAGATAATACAGACAAAAAATTTAGTCGAAAACAGTAGCATAATACTTTGTTTTCTTTTTTTGCCAGAAAAAAGGAAGCAACTCCATCGCAGAGTTCGAAACCAACTGGCAAAAAGTTACATTCAAACTGACAATAGTTAGTTTCAACTAAAAAATATTTTTTCGATTTTTTTAACATTGTTGTTAAAGGTCTAAAATTTACTGTAGGATGTTTTTTAAACATTGTGGTCAAAAAATGACGATTTTTGTATTAAAGGGAGTGTCGGAGATAGTGAAAAAATTTTTACGACTGTTTTCCGTCATTCCAAGTGATGGGGAATGCATTCGTTGCGTGCGGGTGGACAAACTTTTTCATTCCCCATCATTTGGAACGACGGAAAACTGTCGTAAAAAGTTTTTCACTATCTCCGACACTCCCTTTAAGTAACATCTGGACAGCCCCTAAACGCGATCTCTGATTTTCCATTTTTGTTTTTCTGATACGGTATCAGTCAAGTGTCATAGTTTCCATAGAACCATAGAATGTCACAGATTGCTCTCATAAATAAATAATTTATCTATCAATATTACTGTATATCATCTAGAAGCATTTCATCGGTTAATATGTTCTATCACAATAATAAATAATGAATTTTTGCATTCTTTGAGAAATGCATGTGGAAAACGTATAAATCTCTACTTTAGATTACAATTCAGGTTTAAAAAAATATATTACATTTATTTCACCATCACTTTACAATCATATTATATTCGAAAAAAATATACAAAAACAAAATACAAAAAGTTTAAGCTCATAAAAGTATTAACATAGATGCTAGGCTATCTATAATAAAATAATAATATGAAAAAAGTGATTAGAAAATTTGATCAATAAGTTGCATTGTTACAACTGGCAGTACCTAAAAGTTTTTCAAAAATGTTTTAAAAATAGAGACGGCCATATAACATAAATATTTTAACTATTTTTTTACTCTCATTAACTTAACAAATTTTCAGAACTTTTATGTTTCATAAAAAATCAACAGAAAAATTTTTTTTTGCTTAAAAAAAATAGGATGGCAGCAATTCGTTGTAGGGATCCCCCTTCCAAATTTATAAAAACTTACGATCATGGTACTTTTCTTCAAAAGCATCAGCACATTCGGACATTGATGTACGCATACGAGCAACTTTTTGAGGGAAGAACAAATTGATGAGGCGCCATGGATGATCAATGAAGAACCAAACAGGTACATTATCATCAACTATAATGATAAAATATAAAATAGTTGGCCCTTGTGTACTATATACCCCCCCCCTCTTTTCTTGTTTTTAATTTTCGATCTGTTGGGCTTGAAATTTTCAACAACAACTGAGTCAACCTGGCAACATTCTTGATTTTTCGAAAATGTGTAACACAGAGAAAAGTAATGAATTTTGGTTTTTTTAATTATAGGGGGGGGGGGAGAGGGGGTATAGAATAAACAAAATTGTTTACTTTATACCCCCCCCCCCATCAGTTAGTTCTTAAAAATGGTTCCTAATTATTAAATAAAAAACAAAAAATGGGGGTATATAGTACACAAGGGCCAAATAGTTAACTTTCAAAGAAAGTTACCACGACGAAGTTGAGCTTCAACTTTAACTTCAAGTTTAATTTCTTCTTTTGGATGACCATCAAGCATGAAAAGGTTACAATGAACAGCTTTTGTGCGAGGGAAGGTTGGTGAAGTCATTGTTTCAGACATTCTGTAACTGAAAAATGATGGGGGATAAAATACTATCGCAATCACAAAAACAATGCTTTACATCAAGCTTTAAAACCCAAATTGTTAAAAACAAAAGAAAAACGCTTCAATTGAAGTGTGAAAACTGTGAAGAGATAGGGGGCCTTAAATAGCCACCGACTGCTTGCAAGCTTGCCTTCTTTAAGGGGCGGAGAAAAAATACAAAAAAAAAGCAAAAAACATGAAAGAACATAATAAAAAAAATCTGGGCATGAAAAATTACAAAAAAAGATGCATGACAACAGTTTTTTTCCCTTTAAAGACTGAAGAAAGAAGCCTGACCCGCGTGAAAGCATACTTGTTTTATGAAAAAATGACTGATCAAAAAGCACAAAAAAAAACAAAATGAGTAATTTGAAAAAAAAACCTCAAAGACTTAAAATAAAAAAAAGAACTTTGGCACAAAAACAGAATGAACTAGAAGATAATCAAAGAAATGTTTCAAAATTCTGTAAAAATATTTTCAAGAACTACACAAAGCTTAACAACAAAAATAATATGTAAACAGTTTTTGGTATTTTTTCGCCGATCTTTTAACTTCATGACGTATAAATAAAAAAATCTTAAACTACAGATTCATAAAATCAAATTAAAAAATATTTAAAAAACTTCTTTAAATAAAGAGAGTCGTGATTGGACAAGCGTTAGTTCAACAGGAGGTAAGTCTCCGGTTGGAATTCAGCAAAGATCCAATTTAAAAATGATTATGTGCACCCTTGAATATGTTCCTGCTGGGTAAGCAAGAGATCCTCAGGGGGTATAGGTAAGCCTAAATTCGGCCTGAGATCACCTAGGTAAAAAGGTGAACTTAACATTTAAATCTCTAAAATAACAAAATTTTTGTCTACGAATAGAGTGTTAATGCAAATTTAGTTGTAATGAGTAAACAAATTTTTCATAACAAATATAAATCAGGGAATGGCATCTAACCATGATCAATAATAAAAAACTTTTAAAATGCATTTTGTTTTTAGGATAAAAAAGTAATAACTTGAAAATGCAATTACCAAAGGTGAGAAATTCAATTCAAAAGTTCTTGGGTTATGCAAAATTAAAACAAAAATTATAGTTTTTTTTTCAAAATTTTTGTAAGTTGTTTATTATCACCAACCATACGTTTACAGATATCTAATGTTATCGTCTTCCATCACTTTAATTACAAAAAGAGTGTAGCAAGTTCTTTATTTTAAAAGATTATTACAATATTAAACAAAGATTCAAGCTTGTTTATGCGCAGTGATTTCTTTATAACTGTGCTTTGAATCTATTTTTTTATGAAACGTGACACACAAAAAAGAGAGATTTTTTCGTTTTCAGTTAGACCAAAGTCTAATTTTTTAACGGCCTTATTTTCAAATTCCTTTTGCCGTTTTTTCTTTCTGCTTTTCGAAAAATGTTTTGAGAAAGAAATCAAATGCTATTTTTTAACACCAAAATTTGCGCACTCTTCGTAAACAATGCAAGAAATAAAAAAGCTCGACATAAATAAAAACAAATTTTTAAGAAGCATAGAATTGTTTTTTAAGATGAATGCTTGGACAGCGAAGATATGGATGTTCAAGCATGAGACCAATAGGAGCACGTTCATGTGGATCAAGATTAATCATTTGACGAAGAAAATTTCCAAATGGTTTTTCGACGTCAAGAGCCGCAAAAGACTAAAAATATAGAAGGGATTAATTTATTTAAACTAGAAAAACTTACCATTAAAGCCTTTTGAAGCTTATAATGTGTTTCATTTGGAACAATTTCTTCAAACAAAGCATCGATGAGGTAAGTATCCTTACCACGACGTTGACTATGTTGACTAAAGACAGTCTTTATTTAAAAATTATGTTTCGTATAACTTAAACTTACAGCCATAAAATGAAGCTCGTTTTAGGCTTACCTACACATCTATTAGTTACAAGGAAAGTGGTGTATGGGTTATTACAACCTAATCGAACACCAGCATAAAGTTCAAAAACTACACACCCGAGGGCCCACATATCAACAGCTTTATCCCAAGATCGACCTTTTAAAAATTCGATTATGTTACAGTAATTTAAAACGTTAAAAACTCACCGCACATAACTTCAGGTGCGCGGTAAAAAACATTGGAGATTAATTCACCATGAGGTGAATTTCCTTTTATTAAACTTGAAATAGCCATTTCAAGTTTAATAAAAGGATTTTTTAACATAAAATATTGATTGCCCAAATAATCAATTTTTTCTTGTGTTGGATCACAAAAATATATATGACTGGGATCGATGCATGTATGAACAATATCATGAATATGGAGAAAATTAATTGCACTAATCATCTGTTGTGATATTAACCATACATGCTTTTCAGGAAATCCAATATTATTATTTTTTAATAAAAGAGTGCCAACAGTTTCTCGATGAACCGAAAACAAATAATAGCTTCGAGCATAAAAATTTGAAAATTTTTCAATTGATTTTTGAAATCTAATATTTTGAAAATAAATAATTAATTTCAAATTATGCAATCTATTTTTTTTGACTTACTGATGGAGACGATTTTCATTAATTTTTTGAAATATTTTATCAATTGAAGGATCCGTGTAAACTTTTAAAATAAATTTCTTTGAAGATTTGATATTCTTGACATTAAAAATATCTCCAAATTTTCCATTTTCAATTACAGAATTAATTTGAACTAAAAAATCAACCTTTATGACTAATATCGTTTGCAATAACAAACAAACATTTTGCAAGAAAAGAACCACCAGGTTTTAATTGAAGAATAACAGGAAGAGAATTTCGACGAGGAGAAATTCCAATTTTTTCATGAAAATTCAAAGCTTCTGAAAAAAAAACAGATTAAACAATAAAAAAATAATAATGGAAAAAGCCGTTTACCCATTGAATGCACCGAAAGATTATCATCAGCGTTGACACATTCAATTTTATGACCATCAGCAATGGGATCTATTTTTTTAAATAATGATAATTCTTCACGCCCTCGCTGTATAACGTGTAGCAAAAAGCCATTTTCAAGAACTTGATCGCCCATATTTCGGGAAGGAACACGTCCGAAAACTTATTCCCTCAGATTAGATGGCAAAAGTTTAAAAAAATTACATACCATGGTTTTTTACATTTTGAATATGTTTCCATGTTTGATTGAAAGCCTGCTTTAATCGGCTTTGGCCATCATTAACATGTCGCCGTGGTGCACTGTTTGAAGCCATTTTCAGATTAATTATGTTAAAAGGGATAGAAGTAACAAATATTTAAATAAACAAAATTTCCTAAAAAAAATAATATCAAAAATAACTATTGATCAAAGCTTTTCTATTTTTTGGAAAGTGTCTAAACATTGTCGGTGATCGCTTTTTTTGTCTGGGTTAAACAAAAAAAGAGGGAAAAGAACGAAGAAGCAATGAAGGAGGATGGAGAAGGAGCATACTGAGCAAGAGATGAAAAAATATAAAAAAGAGGGAGTCTTCCTTCTTTTTTAAATATCAAAAAATTTTGTTATATTTCACAACTTATGATGAAAAACGTTAGCTAAGACCTCCCCAAATACAAAAAAAACATTTTATTTTGTGTTGAAAAAAGAAGGAAATTGATCTTTAATGACGTAGAAACGCTTCAAAACAGTTAAAAACAGCTTTTTTTATGAGTCAAAAATTGGAATAATAAAAATAACAAAACAAAATTCCTTGATGATTAAATTCATGTGATTTGCAAAAATTTGAATAATGTTCGAGCAAGGCCGTATACAGAAAAAAATTTCGGAGGGGGCACAGCGATTTGGGGGGGGGGCACGCCTTTGATCTTTTGCCGCCGCCAACACTAAGCGGCAAAAGATCAAAAGAAATTCCTCAGTTTCGGGGGGGCACAGGTGCCGAACCCCCCCCCCCCCCCCCTAAATACGGCCTTGTGTTCGAGGGCTACTCACAAAATTAATGTATAAAATAAGAAATTACTTCACTTCAAACCTTTTCAACAAAAGTTTAAGCATATGATAAAAAACATAAACACAGTGCACCAGTATCTTCTAATTTTATGCCCATCGTTAATAAAATTCTTTATAGTAACTGGGTGTCAGTAAAGTACTTGCCGACCGATACTAGTAAGATAAGTTCCGGCCGGAGACATTAAACATTTTGTTTTTTCGATTTCGGTTTTCTTCATTTCAATTTAGCATAGTCATGTTTGTTACAGGGCACTCTTTTACTTTACCCTCCCTCTTTTTCATTTTTTTCAATTTTTATTAATTTTGAAAGAAATTTCAAAGAAAAAAAAAGGTAAGGTGAATATTTTTTTATTGCTTACTGTTGATTGTCTTTCATTTTTTGTGGATTTTGAATGAAATAAGTTTGAAAAAAGGAGGAGGGGGGAGTAAAGTAAAAAAGTACCCAAAAACACTATATTTCATTCTGCCGTAACAGATTTGTTCATACTTCATTTTTTTTAATTTTTCAACTTTGATTAGAGTAAAGGGCCCTTTTTTCCTATAAATAGAGGATATTTCTTGAAAATTTTTGGGATTCTGAAAAGATAAACGTAAAATCCCTCATACAATTTTGCCCAAAAAAACCCTTTTGGGAGTTACTAAATACCTTTCTTTGATACGACCTACATGTCTACCATGTTGGGGTAGTTAATGACAAAATTTTCAATTTGTTGGCAAATAAAGAATATTCATGTGATTTTCAAAAGCCCACGTACGATTGTTATATTTAAACTGCTCATCATTTAAAAACCAAATCCAAGAGTCTAGCTACTCGGGAAGATGACGATATCATTGTTTTACTTCAAAATAAACAAAAATACACCCTCAAAACCTAAAATTATAAGTAGAAATAGTTTTAAACGCCTACAAATGCTTTCAATAAATTGCCCGACCTCGATTTAGTAATACGCAATCATATTATAGTCTAACAAATCCACAAAATAAATTTTTTATAAAGAAGGATTTTTCACAATACCCCCAACATCATTATAGCGATATAACTTCAATATATAATCGTTTTTTTTTTCATTTAAACGGTTTTTATAGTATTAGTATATTATTTTGGACATATTTCGATGATTTTAAAGCAAAAAAATATTTCTAAAAAATAGTTTGTTTTGCCTTTGTGAAAAAATATCGAAAAAATCGAAATTTCGATATTCGAAGAGGACATCTCTTGAATTATTTTTTTGATCATTTCTCAGTCATTTTTGAGTAAAATCTATTCCAACCCTTTGACTCAAAACCCGTCTCTACAGGACACCCAATAAGCCCATGGTTAGCTGACTTTTCTTTTTTATGAAACACGAGAATCAAGGGTTTGCGGACTTTTAACCGAAAACTTTTTCACCAAAAATTTTTCTTTTTATATTTTGTTTACTTGCAGTAGCAGCCGAACTTCTGTTTTTGTTATAAAAAGTTTCCCAAAACTTTTCAGTTTTTTTGCGAAACTTCGTTTTTTTCGAAAAACTGATGGCATTTTCATTAACACAGTGCAACGCGTGGTCAATTTTGTAAAAAAACCCTTTGAGTCTAAATGATACTTCATTAGGCTAGATCCTACCTTTTTAGGCTAGCAGATGGACCTAAGCTTTTAATATAATGTCCAGAAAGAAAAACTTTGATTGAAAAGCCCTCGTCGGTGAAAAGTCATACATTCAAACCAAGAAAATTCATGTCGCTTTTGAATCGTTCATTTTTTAAAATTTGAAAAACAAACATTTTTGATAACTTTTACACTGTGCTCTTTCAAAGTTTTTGGCATCGATAAAAAGCGGAAGCTAAAGTTTTTTTAAAACAGCAGTCTTGCATTTCTTGAAGAAAACAAAAACACAGTGCGATTAGTCCTTGTAAGCGGGAATATCTTGTGTATTTTTTGCAATAAAACTGCTGGTTTTTAAAACTTTTGCTTAAAAAATTGTTGAAAAAATTAATTTTTTGCTGAATATTTATTTCGCAAAAGCTTTAAAAAATCTTTCTTGTGTTTAATATTTGTAAAAGTACTGTAGAAATTTTCATTTTCATTGTTTTCCTGATAACAAATTATAGCAAACAATATTGCAACAATAAAATGAGGTTAGTTTTTAATATCATATTTTTTTCATAAATCCATTGTTTATTAGCCATTATTTCTCTTCTTTTTTTCAAGGTCTGAAAAGCCCAAAGTAGAAAATGTAACTTCTTGATCTGCAAAAGCAACAATTTAGTTCTTTATTACCCCCCTTTTTCCGTAACAACAAAAAAGGAAGAAGAATAAAAGATGAAGGCTGCAATTGTGACCCAATTGAGCTCGGACTTTGGCAGGGCTACTTAGACCACAAAAGCCTAGTCAAGGTTATTCTTGTCAAACGTTGCATTTTTATGAAGGCCGCCGTCAAACGCTTACGGGACGTCAATCCCCCCCTATATTCTTCTTTCCCCTGTCTTCCCTCTATATTTTAGTTTAAACCCTTTAACTATTTTATTTTCTTTCCTTTCCTTTTTTCTTTAACCCACCGCAATTTGTGTACGTTTACGCTCCGCTCAACTTTTTACATTTGCGATCTTGAGGAATTGGAGGACACGGATGGGGGAAAAAGGAAACTGTTTGTCGCTAAAAAGAAGCCCATGCAAGCGTTGCCGCCTATGTCTTAATGTTCTCGTCAAAAAATTTTAGTTTTGTTGCTTTCGATTGTTTTTCTGTAAAAAGAAGAAGGAGAAAAAGAAGTCAATTGTAACGACGACGACGACAAAAAATTATTATTTCTTCTTCAGAATGATGCATAATGATCAAGTATTGGCAATAAGAAATAGCTCAATTCTTATAAAAAGAAGGAAAGGCTTTTGTTTAGCCATTTCTAAAAAAAGTACTTCATCGCGCGAGCTCATACAAATAATATTTTTTATACAAAAAAATGGATGGAAGAAAGAAGTGCATTAATTTGTATTTCATTCACCTTCATTTTACGCTTTTATGAGTGTCTAACAATGGCATCCATTCTTTATGTATTTTTATTTGTGTTGTTTGTCAGGAAGCGGCATTGTAAAGAAGCAAAATTTGAAACAAATAATACAAGAAAAATTATATTTGGATATTGTGTCTCAGATTTTTGCATCATAAAAAAAAGAAAAAATCATCCAAAATCACAAAACAAAAAAAGCATTGCAAGCATTTTTTTAAACACTAATTGTAATTTGCATAATTCATTATTTCCTTCTTCAAACTCAATTCCATCTAAAGATTGCATTTTAAATTTTATTTTTGCGATGGCATTTGATTCAAGGTCATATTTGTATCGAAGCTTCCAATCGTCCTTCCTTTCTTTCTTTCTTAAAAGCTGTTTTAAAACTTTTCTTTTTTTTTCCATTCTTAATTTTAGGGTCACAAGCACACGATTTGAAAGACGTCAAAAAAGACTTGAGTGACTTGAGCATTAAAATTGTTATGCCTTTTTTTCACAGGGATGAAGATAGATAGATGTCCTTCAAAAATAAAAGTTACCAACTTAGCGGATTACCTTTTTTAGTAGCAATGAAAAAAATGAATGAATGAATGAATGAATGAATGGGGAAAAAAGAGGGCGATGGATGGCGCTCCTATCTCTGCGCAATACCCCCCAATTACAGCTTTGAAGCGTTTATGACGATCGGCACGCAAAGCTCTTCAAAATAAAAAAAATAAAAGAAGGAAATGAAGAAAAGGAATGCATTCCAATTAACTTTGCTCTCCTTTTTTTTCATGAAATGAGAAGAGCTTTTTGTTCATTTTCCGTTTATATTTATATATTTTTTCTTGATTACAACAGATGGAGACATTTAAAAGATCCATTCAAAAAATATAAACTTTTTTCAAACAAAATCTTTTTTTAAAAATGCATTTTTTTCTTATGCTTTTTCTTTCCATAATTGTATATATAACCCATAGATAAACAAACAAAGCAACACAAACTGCTTCAATAAAACCTTTAACCTTGAAAATTAAAAGCTACTGTTTAACTTTCGTTTGTTCTGAATCAAAAAAAACTTTTTACTCTTTTGTTCCCAAAAAAATTTTAGAAGCAAGTTTTTTTCTCTCTTCTTTTTTTTATTTCTCACTTAGAAGCAAACCAGTGCGTCCTAGCAGCAACAGTAGTAGTAATACCCGTCATCGGTAATCATGGTAGTTTTATTGTGATTTTCTTTTGCCAAATAAGCATTGAAAAGAAAATAAATGCGACGCAACTCCGTAAGGCTTTTTTTGGTAGCGAATAAAAACGCGCGACAAAAATTCTTTCACTGCCTACAATTGTAACTACCAAAAAATTTCCTCGGCTCCTCACTTAAACATCGATGAACCATGCGCAGCCCTTTTTCTTCCTCTGCCCTTCCCTTTTTCCCCCTCTCTTCCTCAATCATCGGAAGCAGCACCAGTAGTAGCTCCACAGTGTTTCAAAATCGAGCATCAGCAGCAGCAGCACTTCCCTCCTAACCATTCTAGGCAATGCTTGCTTGTTGAGAATATTTATTTTTTTAAACAAGCTGGGAGGAGTGAACAAAATAACAAGCGAATTGCATAGCGGCAGTAACCTCAAGGTCATCTGTAGTTGATGCTGCTACTTCTCCATGCTGGCGATGCTCCTCCAATGTTTTGTTCCAAAAAAATTTTTTTATTTCGCTTTTTCGAAAAACAAGCTCAAAAATTTTACGCTGCCTTCAGTGTGTCTCGTTTTTCCTCATATATTTTTTGTACCCATCAGAAAATAACTATTGTCAGCCGGTTGTCTCTTACGCTCTTCTGACGCTCAAAATTTGTATATTGTTCCTAAGCGAGGACGCTTTTTTATACAGTAAGCGGCTTATTTGTTGAAAAAAGGGAAAAGAAAAAAAATGACGGAACAGCCAGTTGCAACTTTCGATGCTGCTCCTGCTTACTCAATTTTTTTCCTTCCTTTTTTGCCTTTTTTCTTCTCGCCTCAAAACCACTTGCTTTCGCGGCTGCTCATTGGCTCTCGTTGAAGCCAACTGTTTGAAGATTGAGAAAAAGCCAGCCAATAAGAGTCTCGGGTCTTTTTTAGAAAAAGCTTTTTCTTTTTTTCTTCCTTTTAAAAAGAATATTTTCAATTGTAGCCAATCAAATAAAGCGCTAAAAAGCCAGAAAGTATCATTTTGAGCTTTAAAAATGAATATCTGTCTTTGTAATCTTGTCTTCGAAAAAAGAGGTTGAAGTACTTTTTAAGAGAAAATAATAATTTTCTGATCTTATGCAGCAATCTTGTTTTTGCTTTTTTTGATTATGGCTTGATTTATGAGTTTTTCCTTTTTGCCGAACATATATATCGACCTGTAGCTTTCTTCCAATGTTTTTTTTTCTCTCTCTCATGTGCTTTTTGTCATCGAGGTCGTTTGAGATTGAGGTTGTACTGTTGCAAAATAACAATTTACGCTAAAGCGGATGCAGCAAAATTATCCTTTAAAGAAAGAAAGAAAGGAACAAAAAGGAAAGAAAGAAGAGAGAAAGAGAGGAAAGCTGCCAACATTGTTATGGCTATAATTCTACTTGTCGATTAAGTGACATCTATAACCACCTCATTATACTGAAATGTCTTCCTCTCTTTTTTTTGCCTCTTTCTTTTTTGATCATTGCGTTTTTTTTTAATGCCGTATGTTTTGTTGCAAAATGGATGGCAATGAATATGAGATGCTTTTGTTTGCAAAAATGCGCGAAAGCCGATCTGAAATAACAAAAAGAAATATATTATTTTTAGATGATTGTTGCCGTTGTCGGCATATTGTCATTTCCATTTTTTTCCTTTTTAAAAACGCGTAAAACCAATAAAATTCAATTTTTCATTGGCATTTATATTCCGTTTTTCCTTTTATTTTGCGCTCTTGGAATCATGATATTTAAAAAAAATATTTTTATATAAATTTACACAAAGAGCTTCCGGCACCCACATTCATTAGCTAGAGCGCGAATATTTTTTTCAACGGAAAAGCGAAGTAGAGAAAAAATCTTTACAAAGCGGCATCCATCACTTGTTGATCGAAAGCTGTTTGGCTGCTGCGCAAATGCGATGCATCTTCCCTCGTTTTTTATGGGTGTTGTTAGCTGTGAAAAAAAAATGAAAAAAAGCGGCTATTCATTCAGTCTGAGATAAAAATCCTTCAAAACTTTTTTCATTTTGCGTTTTTCTTTTGCTTTTGCTTTTTCTTGTTCCCCAAATTTAAAAAATATTTAAACTTTTTGGTTTTAAACAATTCAAAATTGATAAGGTGTTGCGGTTAAAAAGCAGCAGCTGATTTTTAACCATTTTTTTCTTCGGCCTTTGATGTTTTTCTTCTTTTCCTTCTGAAAAATCAAAAACAAGTGTTAAATATTTTTAATGAGAAGAAGACGAAGAAGTGAACGTCATCAAGGTTGAATCCCGAAAGTGGTTAATGATGAGCTACAAACAATGCTCATGTAAAATGAAAAAAAAGAAAGCAATCTTAAACGCTTTTGTCATATGATGGGGGGGGGGGGGACAAGAAGAGAAAAAAAAAGTTAACAGAAACTTTTTTTATTCATTGTTGTTTTTGTTCACTCTCTAACCCCCTTCTTGATACTAAATACTCGCCGCTCGATTGGACTCCTGCCGTGGGGCCTGACACGCTCCTTCGCTTCTTTTTTATTTTATTTTCTCGAATGTGTTGTTCATGCGCATAAATAAAAATGTGCTTTTCCTTCTACCGGTTCCCCTCTAGTGATTTTTTTTTGTTGATTTCGCCAAGAGCGCTAAAATGGGCAACATCATCACTTCTACAACCAGGTTGCTCATTTCGATTATTTTTTTGCGACCGGAGAAAAATAAAATGCTATTATTGCCTTCTGTTGATGCTACTCTTTCTTCTTTTTTTACTGCTACCAGTTGTTCGGTCGATCACTGTGATGTGCGTGTCATCTATTGTTGCGTCGATGAAGAAGCACTCCCTCTCTCATGGTTTCTATCGAGGACATCAACAACTTTTTTTACAGTCTTTTTACATTTGTAAAAAAACACTCCCCCTTTTTGATGCTCTCTTTTTTGAAAAAAAGCTGTAAGCTATAGTAGTTAGTTTCTATAATATAAGCATATGATTTAAATGATCACTTATTTTACTTTTATATTATATTTTTGATTTTTAAGTATTGAATTAGAAATTTAAATGGAATTCAATCTTCATCTTTTTTTTCATTCTGTATCAAACACCCTGCAGCTACCACCTGGTTGCTTTTTCATTTTTTAAAACCAGGTGTGCGCATGCATACCAATGCTCGATTAAAAAATTGTGTACCGTTTGATTGAACCATTCTTGCTCACCCTTCCCTTTTTTTTCTTCAATTTCTTTTCTAATGATTTGCTGATGCTTCAGACAAACAAAAAAAATTTTTATTTTGTTGATACCTAAGCTTTCTGTCACTTTTTTTCTTCTTCTTTTTCTTCATTTTTTCTTGCTTCCTAAATTGGAGAATAGCCACTTGCATTTTTGCGTCGCTGATCACGAAGGTCATTGGTTTAGGGGGGCTCCGAAGGCGCTTTTGCACTTTTTCAATGAGAGCTACCCTCCGGGCTGTCTTTTGGGTCATTACGATAAGCGCACCTGTGTCTTTTCGTCCGCGCAACTAACCTAATTCTAGGTATTGCTGCTAGAAAAAAAATTCATGAGCTGCTATTCGGCTTGAAACCATTTTCGGCGTATCAAAATTTTTCATCTTTGCTCATGTGTCTTTTTCCCCTTTTCTCTTCCCCTTTTTCTCTTTTTTTCTTTATATTAAATCTATATAGCTGTCTGACACTTGTAAAAATAAAGGTATCAATAATAATCTTTTGTTGATTTGAGAATATGCCATTGTTATTGAATTTATGATGATTTTTTACAATGTTTGTAAAAGTATTTTACAAGATACTAATTCTATTGTATGCCCTTATTTATTATTGTACATAGTTATTCTTTTTTATTAGCAACACTCGACCTCGATAATCCATATCCGCTTTCTTTTTATTTGCACTTAATAGCTTCTTATTTTCAATTGGTAGCCACGCGCGGCGTGAATGTAAGTGCACAATAAGCTCAAACACTGTAGATGTTGTATTGTTAGTTTAAAAAAATTGTTTCATTCTTTTTTTATTGTTGAAAAAGCTAAACATAAGAAGTTAGGTTTGCGCTGCTCATTCCCGCTAATGGATGTTTGCCTTGTTTCCTTCGCTCCTTTTTTCTTCTTCTTCTTCTCCTTGCGTTTTATTTCTTTTCTTTTTCATCATCAAAAATATATATTCTCCCGAATCAACCAAAAAAACGTACAGAAGTAATAGCTGTCGCAAGTCAGTCAATTTTCTCTTTTTATTGGTTGTCTTTTTTGGAGAAAACACAATTCAACCAAATCAGGTAAGAGCACTCATAAAAAAAAGTATTCTCGCCTTCTTTTTTTTCATTTTAACAACCATCAAAAGCTGTCGCGTCGATTGATGCAGCAGTCAGTAGCATCAAGTTTGGTGGCTGTGTTCATCAAGCTCTTTCTACACTTTTCTTCCCCGCAAAAAGTTTTTCCTTTTGTTTCAGATTCTCCACCTTTTTTTCTCTCATTCTTCTTCCCCCCTCCCCTTCTTTTTTTAAAAACATTCGTCACCACATTAAATCAAACGGCGCTTCACTGATTTCGTGTTTTTGCTTTTGTTTGCTCCATCTTAATGATCACAGAATAAACTTCAAGTAGCACCTACTGATTCCCCTTCTTTTCTTTCTTACTCTTTTTTATCATTTTTTAAATGGAAAGGTAAATCAAAAAAAAGAGAGCATTAGTCTCGATTAACGTTTCAACTAATTGCTTGACGTTTTGCCTATTTCTACAACATCTTTTTTTGATTTTTTCTTCTCTTTTTTTCGTTTAGCAAAAAAAGGTCAGAAGCAATTATTCCACCCAGCATGCGGCTTTTTGACACTAAGACGTTCGTTCTCATCATTCATCAATCGCAACAATTGCATATTTTTCTTCTTCGATCGTCAATAATCAGTAAAAATAAAAAAAAAACGATTTCGACAAAAAAAACTTTTTTTTTCTCTCTTCACCAGAAGCATTAATTCGAGAATTCTTTTTTCCAATTACAATTTTGCTTTTTTTTGTTAAACATGGAAAAAGCATTACTTTTGTATACTGTAAAAAGATAGGAAAAGCAAGCAAGTTAGAAACGAAGAAGAAGAAACAAGAAAGCGAACAAACGCTCTTGCTGCTGCTTTTACTCTCGCCTATTGGCTGTCTCGCAAGAGCTGACAAACAAAGCTAACCAATGGTGTGCGCAAAAACATGGTAAAAAAAAGGGGGGGGGAATGAAAATTGCGGGAAAGAAAAAACAAAAACAATTTAAAAAATATATTTCATTACTAGAGGCCAAAGAAAGGTGATTGATAAAGGTTAGAGTTGATAACAGATAAGTTTTATTGTTTTAACATTTAAAAAACTTTTTTACATAAAATCGATCATTGATCGCTTGCAACAGTTTTTTTAGCACGAAAAGTTTTTTAAAATAAACTTTTTTATTATGCTTCCTTTTTTTTCAATCAATCTTTTTTTGCTGCTGTTTTCGGTCATGTCATTAAAAAAAATGTTTCGGAATAACTCTCTTCCTTTTTTTTATTTCAGCTTACCTGATTTGTCAGAGAAAAAGAGAAAGAGAGACTGAGAGCTAAGCGGGTGCTTTTGCTGCGGCTTAGTGTTTTTTCCCTAAAAATGCATGCCATTGCGCATAATTGTTTGTATCGTGACAATTGTGTCAAAAAAATTTTGTTTTCTAGATAATGCCTGCTTTTGAAAAAAAATCATTGTCCTTTTCTCTTCCCATTTTACCAAAAAACAAATGATTGAGCTTTTGGTTAGCTCTTCTTTTTTTACCGAGACTTGCCATTTGAAAAAAATTATTTTTGTAAGGAAATAACTAATTGAAGTTTTTTTCTTATTCTCTTTCACTCCTTAAAGCGCAATCGTGTCATATCGCAATTCATTTTTCGTGTTGCTCGAAATAATATCTATCTGGGTGATGTTTACATAGCAGCTATCAAATATATGTAACACTTACCGCAATCTGACTTACTTCACTCAATTGCTTGTCGATTTTTGGTTGAGCATACGTTTTATATTTTTATATTCTTTTCTTTTTAATTCCATTTTTCGCAAGTACAAACTAAGCATTTACCTACCATCGGCAACAAAGCTCAATTGTTGTGGTAGTAGCCACTTAAAAATTTGATGCGTTTAGTCGAATAGATTTTTTTCTTAAAAAGCACATTTTTCTTTTTCAAACTACGGTGGTTACTTCTTTTTGCTTTTGATTTTTTTAATTTGCCAAAAAAGTTTTATTTATTTTAGTTACTTTTTTTCCTTTAAAAAAAGCATTTTTTGTTCACCATTTTTTGACTCTTAATTTCCATAATCGTTTCAGCGCATTTATTTATTTTTTTAAAAGAGGTGACTATTGCCATCATTTAGGATTAGCCCATTGAAAAGGAAAACAAGGCGAACTATACAAAATAGCTAAGATGGTAGATCGGCGCCTAAGTTTTAGCAGCTTCAAGGACATCATACAACGTTCTGACAATGGCTCTCGGCCTTGCGCACCTTTTTCGGAAAGGAGCAAGTATTCATTTTGCGCTGTCTACATGCCTTCAGAAAATGAAAGAAAGAGAGAGAGAAGAGCTGCCTCTTCCGTCAGCGGTTTGCTACTAACTAATGTGCTCGGACCTTTTTTTTATATTTTCTTTTTTCCATTGCTGCTTTCCGTTTTGTACTGTACAGACGCTAGTAAAGCGCTCCTTTTTCGACCGCGCACTCATGCATCGTCATAATCATTATAGGTACGCCGTGCTTTTGATTGCAAGATTTTTATCTTACCTGAAGTAAAAGGAAGGACTAAAAATGATTTTCCTTTTTATTGCTCCGCCTGTATTGTTACTTTTGTCTTTCATTTTGCGCAAAAAGCTCTCATTTATCCCCCATTATATCTTTTTTCCTTACAAATGCCAAATGAAGTTGATTCTTTTTTGATTATAAAAGAAAAGTCTTTTAGTTTTGTCTTTTCGTTTTTGCATTAAAATTTTTAAAAAAAAGCTTTTTTGTTACGTTAAAAAACGTAACAATCAGAATGCCTTGAACACTTCTTCTTACGACAAATAAGGAGCGCTTTAATGCTGCCCCGCAATTGCGAATAAAGAATTTTGAGGAGTAGCCGCGCGGCTTTCAGGTCAATCTAGGTCACTTGCAGAATCCACAAACAACCCGTTCATCGGCCCATCATGCTGCTGTTGCCGCCGCCACAGGGGCGCTTCCTTTTCCTCCATCATCATTTCGATCGCGACTTTAAAGATGCTCTTATGCTGGCTACGCTATTTTTGCGCATAGCAAACCGCTCCAAAGATTCGATCGTCCTTGGGTTTTTAGCAATCCAGTCAATGTGATCTTTTTTTCTCTCTCCTTTTTCTCATCCTTGCACAGTAGTTATTGTACTTGCTTTCGGAACGGAAGTCGGCTTCACATAAAAAAGCTGACTATAAAAAAATGCCGCAAAAGTGATATTGTTTTTTATGAATATGATGCCGGTACCATCCTTCCGTGCGCCGCGCATGAGACTTCAAATGAATAGGTTTCAGACGGGAGCGCAACTAACAATAGCTTGAAAAA
The DNA here is from genome assembly GCA_964035985.1 of Panagrolaimus superbus. Classification (NCBI taxonomy): domain Eukaryota; kingdom Metazoa; phylum Nematoda; class Chromadorea; order Rhabditida; family Panagrolaimidae; genus Panagrolaimus; species Panagrolaimus superbus. Next base: position 10,699,653 of record OZ038356.1, read on the forward strand.
GTGCCATTACAGTTTTGTCTCCTTTTACCAACATTTTTGCGAAAGCTTGAATGACCAATTTGGAATGAGCTTTTTTAGAGTTGTGTTTTATTTTTTTCTCTTTTTTTTATTCTTTCTGACCTTTTTGCGGTTGAAAGCTCGCAGTTTAGCTTCTTTCAATGTCCATTGATATGTTTCATCAGCGTGTTTTTTTTGTTTATTTCAAATTTTTTCGATGCTAACTTTTGCTTTTTTTAAATAATTATTAAAAACAACAATTTTTTAGACAACCTAACTATTATCAATATAAAAGAAACATAGCACAACCGGGTTTCGATTCGGTTTGCGCAAATTTTTTTGATCTGTTCTTCAATTTTTTAAAGCTAAAAGTTTTCATCTTCAACAAAATAAAAGCGTGCTGCTTTTCTTTCAAAAGCTGGTTTTGTTTAACGTTGTTGAAATCATTATTTTGCCAAACTGACGTCAATAGCTTTCGTCGACATGCCATATCGAAGTGAATTGAAAAGACCTGACTTAAAAGGTATGGTATTTTATAATTTTACTTTTTTAATGATTATTTTTTTATTTAGGACAGTTTCCATGTTCAGTTTGTGGTAAAATTTTTTGTCATTCATCTAGTCTATCTCGTCATCGTATGCAAGCTCATTTTAAAAGTTACCTTTGTATGCAATGTAATACAGAAATTTCAAGTGAGTTGACTCTTTTCCATTTTTTTAATGCTTTAACATTGTTTTCGATACCTTTGCAAAATCATATATTAAAGTCGTAAAAAGGCGCAGTACACTTTTTGCGTAAATTGGTGCTTTCATAGTATCGCATGTGCCATAAAAAAGATTTGAAACTGCTGTGGAACAAAAAAAAGGGTAGCACACAGCGTGATTCCTAAAGGCTCTTTCGATGATGCCAAGGTCGTCGAGCATTGCACTAACAATTTTAGAGCAATCACTTTTTCTGTTTTTTTTGGAAATAATTGGCATTAGCCTTGATTGAAAACGGATATATATGTATATATAAAAGTTTTTAACAGAAGATTTGCAAAAAAGCTAAGCTTTGATTAAAAGGTGCAAAAAATGAATGAAGGAAGAATAATTTTTAACATACATACAAAAAAATGCACTTGACACTATTTCGGGGGGCATGATTTTCTTTTTCAAAAACAGTGGTTTCATTGAAATTTCTTTTTTTTTTCATTTGTGTTTTTCGCAAGTTAAAAATTGAGATGTAAAATTTTTGTATTAAATATTGTTTTTCAGGTAATGAAACTCTACGATCCCACATGATGCGAACTCATCAAATAGCGAGAATGTTTATGTGCCGATGTTGTAATTGGGCATTTCCAGATAAAACAAGCTTGCATTTGCATACAACAAGTTTATCAAAAACGGGAAAACCAGGTGATGTAGCTGTATTAGCACGAAGCTTTGCTGAAGGAGGTAAGACATTTTCTTTCTATTTTTTTCATAACTTCATACAGCTTAACATGTGCTTACAATTTAATTTGTTTATTTTTAGATGATCCACTTGATCTTCACAATACTCCATCTTCAAGTCCACCTGATCCCCGGGATTCTGTTTCTCCCAGTGAAAGAGAAATGCCTCCTCCAACTGCGAATAATCTTTTGAGTAATGTTCCACCAGCTTTGCAAATTGCAGCTCTCACAAATCCAATTCTTCAAAATTCTGCTAATCTACAAGGTTTGTTTTGAATAATCTTTTTATTTATAACAGTTTTGTATTTTTTTAGCTTTGATAAAACATTACAATGTATTAAAATTAGCACAAGAGCAACAGAACAATATTCGAGCTGCTGAAGGAATGAATCGATTGCCTGCTGCTGATTTAATTGCTCAATGGATGTCAAATAACCCTTATTCACAAATAAACAGAGATTCAATGACTCCAAATCAAAATTCTACAATCAATGATGAAATAATTAGTCGCAAACGTGCTTCGGCATCACCTGGAATTATGGAGGCGAGTCCAATGAAAATAATTAAATCTGATCCTGATGCGCCTGAGCCATCTGCATCACCTCCATCAACTGCTCAAGTTACACCTTCAAATGGAATAAAAATTGAAAACATTTTTACTCCTAAATCTGTATTTACTCCTCCAAATTTTGATTCCAATAATAACAGCAGTGAAAGTCGCAAAAATAAGCGAAAATCTCGTAAACCTCAACAACTTCCTCCAACTGAAGCATTGAATCTTTCTTCTTCAACTCCTATTCTTGAAAATCCTGTAATTCATACTGATTTTGATGAAAAGAAGAATAGTGAAAGTGAATGTGGAATGAGCGAACAAAATCAACTTTCTCCTGCTGTATCTGATTCTCATACAAGTGGAAGTGGAAATGATACTATGGAAACAAAAGATGAAAAGGCAAAAGTATTTAAAGATAAACTTCGTGATATTGATTCTTGCGTTTCAAAAATTATTGATTATGGTCAGAATTCTGAATTAAACCCTGATATATTTGATTTGCTTAACAAAATCAAAGGTTACTGTCGTTCAACTTAAAATTTTTGAGAAATATTTAGGAAGTGATATGATATTATGAAAATAATCCAAATATATAATGCTTGCTGATAAACGGTGCAGCATTTCCGGTCACAAAAGGTTGTTTCACTTATATTTTTTCTTTTTGTTTTGTAATTTTATCGTTAGGCAGCAAAGTTTTATTTAATGTTTTTCTAATAGCATTTTAAGGCTCTTTTCCATATCTTTTTTTTTGTTCAGTTTTTCCATTCATTTTTATCTGCCCAATCTTTGGTTCCTCAATACTTGAAAAATTAAAAAAAATTATTTTTCATAAAAATTTGAGAATCCAAAGATTGGTTCAGTTTTCAAGCCATAACCGATTTTTGTGTTATCCTTTTTGAGCCTTTGAATTATCTTTGCTAATAAATAACCATTAACATTGAAATTATTTTACCTTTCTCAGATTCATTCATATTATTCAGGATATATTTTTTTCTTTGATATTACAGTAAAAAGAACTTCCTCATTTTAATTTTTTTCTTGTTCTCATACAAACATCAATTCTATTCATAAATACTGCTACTTTATTGTATGTGCGATTAAATTGTGCATTTTTTTTCTTTTGTTTTTCAACACAAATTTTTATTTTTCTTATAAACCAGTATATTGTATATTAGTATTATCTTCCTTTTTTATATACTATCCAGTATTTTCTTTTACTACCGCATCACATTCTCGCTCTTCCATAATCTCAGCCAACCTACTTAGAGTATTATCATTATTATTAACGTTGGTATTTCGTGGTTTGCAGTTTGTTTTTAAACATTCCTAAAGTCTCCTTCTTTTTTCTTATCTTTTTAACGTTGCAGTTTTTATATTTTGCATTAAGTTTACTCTTGAAACTTTTGATTCGATAATTTTATTCAGTTTTTTATTGTTCTTTTTTGTGTTACTTTTTTTGGTAGTTGTTTTTTTGATAATAATAAATAAAATTATAAAGAAGTTTATATATGTTTGAACAAAAATGCATTTCGATTATTATTTTCTATTGTATAAAAACATATATTTGATTATCTGAATTGAAAGATATAAAAATGCAATAAAGAATTATTAGTGAAACCCAAAATTTTTATAAAATGTTGTTTTTACTTTGCTTATAACCAAGGCTCTTTTAAAAATGGAACTGAACAATTTTTTTGTAAAAACAACCCAGTAAATTTGGATGATGGAACGTAAACTTTGAAGAAGCACATTTTTAGGAGCAAATGAACCATTGATAAAAATTACCATCTTTTTGAATCTCTGAATAAATGAAACAGAATAGTAAACATTTCAACTGGTAAAACTAAAAAAACATTTACATTTGGTTAGATACTAAAAAAATTTTAAAAATGTGTATTTATTTTACGATCGTGATTTTAAACAATATTTCACTTTGAAAAACACTTACAAGTTTAAAATCGAATATCGCAATGAAACCCAGATTTTGTTTCTTGTGGAACGAAGTTATGTGAGTTAAAATTTGCCACGTTTGGAGAGACGCAAATATTTCCATCATCTGAGTAATATTTGTTCTCAACAACTTTTTGATCAATATCTTGTCCTAAACGAATTGTTGGTGGATGTTGATCAGAAGAATTTTTATTTGAAAAGAGTTGCAGACATGGAAGCTGTTTATCGCTATCAAAATGACTTTTTAACAATACACCAGTATTGTCCCTACGTGAATCAGAATCACAATAATGTGATTTTTGTGATATGTAATTAGTTTTGGGATCTTTTAAACCCAAATAATTTGCAATATTTTCTGAAATTTTTGATGATGCAATGAAAACGGGTGAATCAATATCTGCTGTTGTCGGGGTACCAGATTCTAAACTATATTTATTCTTTTATGTTTTTAAAAATTCAAACTTACCAAAAGTTGTAAAAATTTCTTCTTCGGAAATTTTTGGTCTTTTTTGTGACGGTGATAGCTGAGAAAATGAGTGTGACCCTATAAAAATTTATATAAAAATCATAGAAGAAAAAATATCATCAATCTATCCCATTTTATTAACAATGTTTCACTTTTTCAACATTTTTATCAAAAACAAGCCAAGCAAAGCTTTATTTTGCTTTAGAAAAAAATAACTTCATTCAAATAGCAACTTATCATTGCCAGGGCCGCAAATACTTTATAGAAAAAGGGGAAAGTCCCCCCTAAGGATGGACGAGGGCCCGAATTTTCAGGCCCGGGCCCTCAAAATTTCGAAAAGCCCGGCCCGGCCCTGGCCCTTATAAATATAAAAAAAGCCCTGGCCCGGCCCGGGCCCTGATTTTTAAAATTTTTGTAAATTTTGTCTTGGTCCCCCCTGTGGAATTTTTAAAATTTTTTTCAAAAAATTCAAAAGGCCCGGCCCGATCCTCATTTTCCAGGCCCGGCCCGACCCGGCCCTGGGGCCTGGCCGGGCCGGGCCCGGGCTTTTCAAAAGCCCTAGGCCCTCGTCCATCCTTAGTCCCCCCCCTTGAGAAAAAATTTACGTTGAAAAACTGAATTCATACTAGGTAAAATGAGAATTTTTGAAAATTTCATAAGGAAGTTCCCCCCCCCCCTTTGCTTGGGACCAATTTGCGGCCCTGATCATTGCTGAATTGACTGAGTCTTTCCATTTTTATAATTTACCTTTGTTGGCAGTTGAAAAACGATTTTTTAAATTTTTAAAAAAGTTTTTTTTAATCCGAGTATTGTCTTTTGGTTTTTTGTTATAATTAATTTCATCTTGATCACCACCATACTCTATATCTTTTTCCTCCTCTTGAGTGTTTTCACAAGTTTTAAATTCATCTAAATTTTAATTAAATATTTAATATTTGAATAAAAATTATATAAATATATACCATTGAAAGATGTAACAAAACAACTGCTTTCTTCTTTGTTCATAGTTATCAAACTTTAACCTAAACCTTACACACTTATTTTCAAATATGAAAGCAATAAAAAGGGTACTAGTATAAAAATATTTTTGATATTGTCAAATGACAATTCTCTTTTAAAAGTTTAGACACATTGTTTAGATTGATTTTATTGTTTAATGATCAACGCTTAGATTCATGATAGAGACTGTACAAAAGATAACAAAGAAGACAAATTGTTAAAATCAGAATAAAAGGAATTCCAAACCAGACATATTCATCCTCGTCATTGCTATAATTAACTTTGCTTTTAATTCGGGTTTTACATTTTGGTACATGTTTCGCACTCGTATATTGTTGTTCCATTGGATTCCAATGTACATGTTTTGTACCTGAATTCATACCAGTTTTGTCTTGACTTTCAGACAGTTCAGACATGTCTAAAGATAATAAAATGTTTCATTTTTTAAAGCTTGCAAAATATATGACAAAAGATATAATATTTCAAAAAAACAACAAAATTTTTGTTTACCAATACCTTAATATTTTAAGACTTTCTTGAAAAAAAAAACAATCAGTAATATTTTTACGATATTAATTTCTTCCTCTCATAAATCTCTTCCTGTTCTACAGTTTAACACTAAAAAATTTTTACAAAAAATGTCGGAATAACACAATTCTAGAAAGAAAACGCTTTAAAATTTTTTAAAATCTTACTAAAAGCTTAAAAGCATCACGCTTATTTTTGAAAAAACTGTCTGAAAGCAAAATAAAAAAAATAATAAAAATTACAATAGAATTGTTTGTTAGTAATATAAAATGTTCAAATTTTGAAATTTATCCCCTCTTTTTAAAGACTAAAATTTAAAGGAAGCTTGCAGAAAAAAATATTTTTGATTTTTGAAGCAATTGGATTTTTATAAAATTTCAAACGATATTTATTGTTTATCTATAAATAAGATAAAAAGATTTCGATACAGTTTAAAAAGTTAAACATTTTAAATTTTAAAAAATAGACTTCAAGATTAAAATAACAGCTCTAAAAGAAAATAAACACAACAAACTCTTTTGAAAAAAATTTTTAACCGATCATTTGTGTTCTATTCAATATTTATTATGTCTTGTTATTTTTGCGTAAAGAAGAAATATCTTAACCTATAATCCGTTTTTGCATAGTTTTGCAAAAACGCAGTGTTGTACATTTTGATTTGCAGTGACTCTGACTCTGAGTCAGATTTTAAATCCCAAGATTTGTTTATGATCGTATTAGTTTTTTAAATACTATATAAAGAAACATTTTGAACTTTATTAAGTATTTTAATTATAACAAAAAACTATGAAAAAAATAAGAAATAAAAATTTTAAATGAAAGTCGACCCATCGACTCAGAAGTCGGAATCGCAACATCACTGCATTAATAAAATTATAGACACTTTTATTTTAAGAAAAAAAGCACGTTAAGTGTGTATATATTTTTTATTTTATTTATTGCAAGTTCGATCACTTGCCGTATACAAAAAAACAATTGCAATTTAAAAAGTTACAAAAATATTAGGAAGAAATATTAGAGAAAATAAGATTAAAGTTGACAATTACAGCTTAAATTTTACAATAAATTATTAATGAAAAAAGAAAAGGAAACAATAGAATTTTACAGTATAAATTTAAGTGGAAAAATATGTTTACAAATGTTGAGCATACATGAAAAAAAAACAGAAATTTACAATGGAAAATAGAAAAGAAAGACAAAATGTACAGAATTTAACTTAAACTTTTAAATCAGATATCCCGAATTCAAAATCTTTGGAATCCATATATTAAAGGTTCCTGTGCAAATTTTTGTATTTAGATAAGGCTCGATAAGAAAAGAAATTACACCTTGCAGATGTTTTAGCAGTTGGAAGATAAAGTTTGCGTCCAGCACCCCGAGTTTTAGAATTTGCACTACCATTTAGGTAATCATTGAGAAGAAGATATGGAACAATATTTAAAAGAATTTTTTTTAAAGAAAAAATAAATAAAAACAGTGACGACTCCGACTTCAGAGTTTTAAGTCGACTCAAAGTCATTGTATAAAAAAAATAAAAAAAGAAATAAGATTAAAGTTAACAATTAAAGGCAAAAAAATCACCATAAGTTATTAATGAAGTCGGAGATAATTTTAGAGTATTAATTTCAGTAGAACAAATGTTTACAAATATTGAGCAATCATTGAAACATGAGAAAAAAGAAAGACAAATTACACAGCATTTGTTGTATCCATGTTAGATAGTAGTTTCAAATACCATACAATTGAACGATTACAATAAACTCAACCACAGAATTGAAAGAACTTTCAAATAAACTTGACAACAGAATTGAAAAAAAACCTTTTAAAATGAAGTTGTTCAATGACCAACCATATTATTTTTTTAATGATGGATCATCATAAGCTGGGTCTTTACTTTCTTCAGGAAGATCATAATGGGCCGCCCTTAATACATGCACCGTCTTTTGATCACTAAGATCAATCGATGATGTATCAGGCCGAACCATGTCGGCAAGTAAACCTTGTTGGGTTGTGGAGATAATTCTTGGCCGGCCAATACCAAGTGATCGAAGAGCTAAAAAATGCAACAAATGAAAAAATAAGCTTTTTTTTGAAAAATAACTTACACTTCTCTTGATGGAGAAGTTGTTCTTCTTCTGATTTTTGAGGTGGAGAAACTTCTTTTTCTACAAATGGTAATATTTTCACATTTAAAAAATTTTATATGCTTATAAATGTGACTTACTTTTATACGTAAAAAAAGTTGACAAACGCGACGCATATGATGTTGAGGGAGCATCAGCAGCATTTACTTCATTCATATTTTTTTCAGGATTCTCAGCATTCTTTACAACTTCATCCGACTTTGGGCTGTTGTCAGCAGCCAAAGAATCAGATGATTTTTGTTTTTTGACAGTATATTTCAACATTTTCTTTTCAAACAAGAATCTCTAAACTTAGGTTATTAATACCACAATACCGCAACTTCGGAAGATAGGGATGACGAGCCACCCGACAGAATTTTGAGGTTACGAAAAAACGCAAAGGAGGGAGTCACGAATTTTGTATAAAATAATTATTTTTATGCCTGGTAAAAACAAAGAAAAATTTAAATAGATAGGAACAGCGAAGATCAGGGCAATATTTTTACCGAAGAAGGTTTGGCTCTAGTTGCAGCATTGTAAGGCCAATTATGAATCACAGATTATAAAATAACAGATTTTGTTTTACGCACCCTAAATGAAAAACTGCTGCTTTCGAGGACAAAAAAATGAGATATTTTGGCCTTTAAGAATTAAAAGAAGAAAAAATATTAACAAAAAAAGAACTGTAAACACTTCTTGGGCATGTAAATTTATTTAAAACTGCTAATATTTTATTTTAAAACGATAAAATCGATCAGTTATTTTTTTTAAAAAAGAAGAAATTTTTCACAACAAAAATTGAGGCTCGAAAGAGGTGTCTGACTGAAGAAAAGAGGAAAATCAGTAGAAGCTTTAAGAGCCTACCTCCTTCTTGTTTGTCCAGTAGGACAATTTCGAAAAAAACAGAAGAAAAGGCGGAAACACATGATTGCCGAAACAGTTTTTATATGTGTTTGTGTTTTTAGCTTCTATCAATTTTAAAAAACATCGATTTTAAATGATACATCAAAAAGAGAAAAACAAAATCCAAAAAATATAAAACAAATATGAGTAATTGGATAAAAATTTTCAAAATATATTTTTACAGAGAACAAAGTGCAAAAAATTTTTATGTGCTGATAAATACTGTTGGTAGCGACATGACCGTTTTTTGGAAATGGGAATTTCTGGGATCGGCTCTTAAGGGATGACGTTTTTTGAGGATTTGAGGATATACATATTGTGGATACGAATTTTCGGGATTTTTTGTCTTTTGGTGTTGCCGGGATTTTTAGTCATTTTTTCCTTATTAAAGCCCCCAAAATTGATAAATTGATATCTCCAAATATTTTTCCACATAAAATCCTTCTCAACAACCCATACCCAATTCCCCAAAAACAGCCACGTCTTTATAAAATTTACTGTAACTCACTGTTTATTTGAAAGTTTTGCCTTTTTGGTTTGAAATTAACAAATTTAAAAAGGAAATATGTTAAATGTAAAACAGTCAATACACCATTTTTGTAGTCAAAAAATGAAATTATCACCCCGGATTTGACAAAAATGTTTAACATAATGATAAAAGTGCAGTATTTTAGTTAAATTAAAATGCATTTTTTGTGCCTCTTTTTGTTTCACAATTATCTGTTAAATATAATTCGTTTTATTTCAAGACTCTTTTTGCAAGGTTTAAATGTGCATATATTTCTTCCCTAATTTAAGAAGCTATAATTAATTCGTTTTGCTCCTGCGCGAGCTACAGAATATATTTTTTTATTGACTAATTGTTTAATAAAAAAAATGTACTTAAAAGGCAGCAAAAAAAAGACGTAAACATCGCGTTTTGCCAGAGACCAAAAAAGTAAAAAAAAAGCTGCTGGCATTTTTTTTTCTATAATAAGAAAGACGACTGCGGCCGACAAAAAAGGTGAAGCAGAGAAAATTTTGTTTTTATTTAATATACTGGTTTAAAAACAACAAGCTTAGTTTAGCTCTTTAAAACTCTATTTTTTAAACAAAAAACACAAGTGATGCTTGATTTAAATTTGTCACGTCCATCTGATTTATGTCATCTCTGAATTTTACGGTTTTTGTTGTTCTCTTTATTCATTTAGTTTAATTTGTTCAATTTTAAAAACGAAATTGTTCTTTTATTTTTACAAAAAACAAAATAAAGCTTTATGTTAAAATTCGAAGTTTAGTTACATTTTTTTCTTACAGAATTTTCGCACAAAATTCCCAATGTTTTTGTATTTAATTAAATGATAGTTTACTTTTTTTTTTACAGATTCTACCAAAAATTATTAATCGTTTAATATTTGTTGTATGACATTTTTGTATTTTTTAAATATCTATTTACCGGAAACTTGACATTTTCTTCATCCTTTTTTTTAATTTTATACCTTTCGACGCTGTTTGTAATAAATAACTCACTATCCTCCTTCAAAATTTCCCCATGAGACCAGAGGTTAAATGTGGCATTTTAAATAAAAAAGTTTTATTTACAATTTTTATTTTGCAGACAACAGTAATTTATTATATAGACACAACAACTATATGTCATTTTAACCCGAATTTTATTTTATTTTGAAATAACCGAAAGCGTTGCACATTTCAAAATTGTTTCTTTTACGTTTGCCTTTTTTGTGTTTCAGTGCTTCGCTTTTGTTCTTCCTTTTTTTCCTTCTTTTTCTTTTCATGCTTGATATTTTTGATCTATGAAAGAGATATCGTTCATTTTTTCCAAACAAAAAAGGGGCAGCAAACAGCTCAAAAATGGAGTCCTTTGAACCAAATCAAAGTTTCCTAAAAACGCTACCAGCGTAAAATAAATGTATACTTTTTTCAACTTTTTTTTTCTGCTGTTCTTGTTTGAGCTGTGGTAATTTATGGCATTAGTGAAATTGCTTTTTTAATTACTGTGGTTTTAAAAAAAATCAAGTGTGCAAGTTTTTAAGTATTACTTTTTGCAGACTTATTGGATGACGTTGCCGAGATCTGAGGAGGTGTTTTTTTTGCGATAATATTGTTTTGTTACTTGTTAAACAATTTCGTGCATTTGATAAACTTTATAAAATATGTTATCAATTTTTTTTAAATTGTTTCTTCTTTAGTGATTTAATTTTTTTTAATCAATGGAGCACGACAATACACTTCCACCAACGTATGATCAAGAACGATCAGCTCCGGGTGATCATACCAATCGTATGTCATATTTTTAATTAATTGATTTTTATAAAATTTATATTTTCTTTTTAGATAATTATGGAGCACATTGGGCAAAAAATGAAAATGTTTATTACATTCAACTAAGTCTGCCTTTTATTTATTCTTTTTTAAATATACCATTCTTTTTCACATTTTAGACTCCATTTTAAAAAGAGAATTTGAAGCAAAGAAAGCTGCTAAAGAAGCTGCTGATTCACAAAAGAAATAATTTATTCAAGTGTTGAATTTTGACGGCATTCATTGTAAACCTGAACACGTGCTTTAATTTTATACACAGTAGTATTGGTTCTATTTTTTAAAATTTAAATATGCTTTATTCTTTAATAATTGCCGGTTTTTTGTGGCTAAAACTTGTTTTCATTTGTTAAAGGGACACGGAAACTTTTAGTAAAAAAACAGTTAATTTCAGTTCATGCGTTTTAAATATAATTTGTTTCTTTGCATATCATATCTCCATATTCTAATAGCATATTCCCCCTTTTTAAAAAGTAATAGTTTTTACTGCAAAATTATCACAACTGAATTGACTTATATTTTTGTACTGTAAGTTTGTGTGTCCATCTAAAAAATTGTGTTTTAAGAACTTTGTAATTTTTTTTATTTATTAAAATCAATAAATTCATATCTTTGTTTTTCTATCTTTACTCAAAACACAAAAAAACAAGTACAAAAATTGAATAATAATAATAAAAATGTGAGCTTTAAAATGTACTTTTAAGCCAATAAATATCTTCCAATAACATTTCTTAAAATAGTTAAAAGTACAAATCCGCGATGAAAGACAACAACAACCAAAATAATAATAAAAATAATAATGAACGAAAGATATCAATCTCTTCTATGACCCCTATCAACTATGCAATTGTTTTAAAAAGCATAATTGCACAGTTGGTTAGAGTTGTAGAAGAGTGATAATTCGCTGATAGATAGGCAGATATTATATATTTCCATAAATAAACCAATCAAAGTCTGATAAAACTTTTTATATTAAAAAAATAAGACAAAAAAAAACTTGAGTACAACTGTCACCAAAGTAAGGCGACCTACTTGTGAAAAAAAAGTATAGCTAGTTAAAAAATAAGAAATCTTTTTTACTTTTAAATTTGTTATTTAATGCCGTTGCTACGGCCACCTGTTTACGCTTTTAAATGTCTAAAAATGGTGGTAATAGCTTTAAATAAATATTTTAACAACTTTTTATATAAATTTTCTCTTTTTTTCGATTTTCAAGATTAAAAGCATTGAATATAATTGTTTTGCAATGTATAGTAGTAGTAGTAGTAGGAGCAGCAGTTATGATGATGATACATACAGGCTTAAACCTGCAAAGCACATTTTTTTTTATCTTGAAAAAATTTGTCAACTTTAATAGTGACAAGTTTTTGACAGTGATGAACACAAGCGATTTCTCTCTAAAATTGTCAGCATTTTATCATTTTTTTTCACAAATCAATGAATATAAGGAAGAAGGGCAAAAAAGTGTTATAAAATGTATGTTATTTTTTTGATGTGATAAGTTGAAATGGAGTGATTTTCGTCTTTACTGTTAATAAGAAAAAGAAGAAGCAGCAAAAATCCCTTTGAAAAAATATACTCCTTTTTACTTTAAAGAAAAATTAAAGTATGTTGCTTTAAAGAAATTCTTTGTATTTATTCTATTATATTTTTCTGATATCAAATATCATCAAAAAAGGTCAAATTTTCACTTCACGAACGCTTCTTCTTCACAAATACATATGTTGTTATTTGAAAGAAAAAAGTATATAAAAAAGGAGGTTTTAACATCTAAAAAACTTTGACAGGTGTGCTGATTCCTTTTGGCTTTTCACTCGTTTTTACTTGTATTGTTTCGTATATGAAAAAAAGAAGAAATAATATGCGATTTGAAAAAGTCAATAATAATAATAATAATAGTAGTAGTAGTAATGCCGGTACAACCGCGCCTGTTGCCGACCTCGGATACCCGAGAATTGTCGATCTTCTTTTTTTCAAAAAAATTAAAAGCACGCGTGTTACAGCAAACGCGCAATAACTTTTTTTTGAAATTTGACACTATGCTTGGAGGTCGGCGTAGATCATTGAGGGATGAACCGACGACAAAAGTATTCGAATTTTTGAGTTCTCAGTTGATGTCTCATTTGACCGTCTTGGTAAGACGTTGTTAAAAAGTTGTTCTTGTTGTTAAAAAAATATTATTACAAAATGTTTTTTGCAACTTTGTTTTGTTTTCTTCTATCTCTAATACTAATTAAAGAAGTTTTGTTTATTATATTTTTTTTCTCTCGATAATAGTAATAATAACTATTACTACTTCTTGGGGTAAGAAAAGAAAGAAAATGAAGCCATTCTCCATGGGAACGAATGTTGGTGAGCGAGCTATTTAAGCACATATTATTAAAATATTGAAATGTGTTACTTTTAGGTTGTTAATTTGAAAAAAAGATACATTCAAAGTTGCATGGAAGAAGTCATTCTTCATTAAATTCAAAGTTATTGTATTCTTTTTTAGCTGTCTTAAATGGAAGACCTGCTGAAATTACAGTAATGAATACAGAATTAATTAATTAATTAATTAATTAATTAAGAGAATATCTGAAACGTTGGTGTGGCGTATTTTTTTGATCGCCAGACAACCTTTCAGGTATACTCAAAGTCTGTATATCTCTGTCTTTCTTCCTTCTTTTTTGCCCTATTATTACTATTATTATTATTTTTTCGCTGCTTTTTAAATCATTCAAAAAAATAATATATAAAAAGTTTAATATGCTGTCAATAACTTTATTATTTCTTTAATGCAAAATATGAAAGACAATTGGCATTTTTTCCCTTCAATAATCATAATAAATGAAACAGTTGCTATATTTTAAAACAAAAAATTCTTGTCATTATTTTCCAAATTTTTGCTATCAAAAATCTTAAAAAAATTTTTAATATCTTGTTATTAAAATGTTTCGAAAAAAAACTAAAATTCTTAAAACAAAATATCACTGCTCTGAAAGATTTTATATTAGTATTTTATCCCAAATTCATTTTTTAGGGGGAAAAACGCGTCATGTCATTACAGATTAGAAAAATGCTTTTCAAGGAATCATAAAAGATTTGTTATGACTTATTTATGCCCATTTCATTTGCCACAACTTTTTTTCCTTCAATTTTATTTTCTATATTTTTTGCTCCACGCATTTTTCAAAAATTTCAAGTCAGAAATAATGCGCGCAACTGCCATCGGCGAAAGGTTTTGAGTGACAGGTCTTTCTACTTTTTTGATAATATCGCGGCACAAAATGAAAAGACACAAGAAAAAAAATTGAAAAGACACACATATAAAAAGAAAAAAAAGAAAGAAATGAGAGCGCAACTTTGAGTCAGTCAGTTACAATTTAAAAATCAACAAGACGGAAGGAAAATATGGGGAAATAGTCGAGATTGGCATTTTCCATGGTCATAGACAGAAAAGACATTTAAGATCAAAATCAGCGCATCAATGCCAAACAAGAAAAAGGGGGGGGGGGAAATAATACAAAAAACATTTTTGCAACAATATTAAAACAAAAGTGTAAAAAAAAGAGAGCAAAAATGCTACTTTTATTTTTAACCTGTTAGGTTTTTTCTGCCTCTGTTTTTCTCTTGGTGCCTCCCATGAGAAAGCTGAATGAAAGTTTTTGTTTTGTGTCAATTTGGATTCTGAATGAATACCATGCATCCTCATCCATCATTTAAAATATTCTTTTAGGCTGGAAATAGCAAAAAAAAGCGTAAACTCTGTTGTTATTTCGTTAAAAAAACACAGCGAAATGAGGAAAAGAAGGGAAGGAGTTTATCGCTTTGTTGCTGCTTCATTCAATCAAAACATTAGATGCTCGTGAGCATTCACCTTTTCTTCTTCTCTGGCTGAAATGTTATCAAAAATTAAAAGGCGATTAGTCCCGACAAGTAATATATCATTCTTTGTCCATAGTTTTTTAACATTTTTTTTGATTATATAACCGCCGTTCGCATGATTTCCTTGCGTTGAAGAAGGAAGAAAAACAGTTATTTTTTAAAATAGAAAAAACTTTCTATCGTAAAAATGTTTAAAATAGTTTATGACCTCCTAACGGACTTCCTGTCATTAGAGATATTCATTTTTCGTTGGCCACCTTGTCATACCAAATGTTATTAAAAAAAATATAGTAAAGATCGACGAAGAGAGAAAATGCGCAAAGATAGAGCAGGCGCCACAAAACAATAGCAGGAGGTTCACATATATTTTTTTTTCACTACGGTCAGTAGCGGACAGTGGCAACTGCAGTTTTAGTAGAAGAAAAAATAACGGTGGTCGCCAAACTGCTCCTGTTCTTTTTTTCTCCTTCAAATAATAAGGCCGTAAATCATTTTCTCGCTTTTTTCTTTTTTTTCTTCCGATTGTATTTTTTTTTCTTTCCTTGGAGACAATTTTATGGACTTGTTATCACTTAAAATATATAACGACCACGAAATGAATTATCACACCGGACATGCGTTATTGAAAAAAGAGAGGTACTAAAAAAGTCATAAATTTTCTTTAATGTTTTTTTGTTGTTTTCTTTTCTCCGGTCATTTCAAATGGAAATAATTGCTTTTTTTGGACTTTAAAATATTACTGTAACACTTTTGAATTATTTTTTTCTAAAAATGCAAAAAAGTACATATTTAAAAACTATTGTTTTATGCTTTTGTTGAATAGAAGCTTTTGTTTCGCGCACCACCTTAAATAAATGCTACTACCGGAAATTGTTTATTCAAGTCGTTGTCAGCAGTCGTCGAAAGAAAGTCTATGACAATAGTCGTAAGGTCAGTTAAAGAAGCCATTGGCGCGTTGAGGTGTGCCTAAGACCTTCTCTGCTTAATAGTATCCCACTCATTCTTCACTCATTCAAGTTGCGCACTATGCAAATATCTTTTATGCAAATTTTAGAAATATACACACATGTTTCAACTTTTTTTAGCCGTATTATTATTTCTCACTCTAAGTATTTTTCTTTCCTCTCGTTATTTGAATTCTATATATTATTATATTCATGGATTGAGTATTATCCCCTTTTATTTATATAATTGTTTATTTATTTATTTATCCGCGAAAATGTTGCATAAAAATGTGTTGATTAACATAAAATGTTTTGCGGAACGGTCATAAATCACATTTAAGTAACAAAACAAAATGGCGCAGGGACCACCCCATTTTTTGCCAAGAAAAAAAATGAGAGAGGAGAAAAAAAGGAGGACCCCTTGAAATTGCTTCAAGGCTTTTTGGACCAATTGATGGGCCAGTTGTCGCGAGAGGAAGAATAAGTCGAGCAAGTGCGCGTACAATGCAATAACTAACAAATTCTTTTTTGTTGTTCTTCCTTATATTTTTATATGCTTTTTTATGTTAAAAATTCTTTGGGTGGTAGTCATTGATGGCTCGCTTGCTTCTTGACGATTGCCATTGGTCAAGCTAAAAAAATTGAAACATAGATGAGTGAAAATCGCTTCCATGCAACAATGATTAATGAGGTTGCCGCCAAAAGCGACTTGACTGATTTCCTCCCTCCTCTCTCTATTTTTTTATAATGTTTAATGGGACTTCTTCGCGGCAATAAACCATAAATTTTGCACCTCATTCACAGTTGCCAAAGAACATTTTTTATGATTAAAATTTGGTTTTCGCTACTTGTCATTATTTGTTATTTTACAATTAATTATTCTTATTTATGACTTTACAGTATTTTACCACACAAGAAAAAAAAGGGAGGAAGAAAGAAATGAATGAATATTGTTTCTTCATTGTTTTTTATGCCTTCTTTCATGTTTTATCCTTAAAAAAAGCATTAACACTGAAAAAAATATATATATATATATTAAAATTAAAGGATTATAATTTAAAAAGGATTTAGTCAATTGTCATTTTTACTTACAAACATAGAAGCTTTCATTTTCGGCGTTTTAAACAACTCCGTTTATGTAGGGGGAAAAAGAACCAAAGTGAATGCCGCTTTTTTTCTTTCGTCTTTTGCTTCCGAAAAGCCACTCAACATTGGTGCGCGACCTGCTGAGTGATGGCGGCTAATGAAGAACAACCTTTTTTATAGTTGCAGAAACAGCAAAGCCTCCCTCCCCCCCTCCGTTTCAATAGTTTTGGATTTGCCTCTTTTTTATGGCATTGTAAGAAGATATAAACTTGTTCGTGTCATTTTCATTTCATTTTTAAAATGTATATTTAAAACGCCTTTTTTTCTCAAATACCGTACTCATTATTCTTTTTTTCAGTTTAATATTTTTTGAAACAAAGCAATTGCAGTTACGGAAAAATATTTAACAATTCAGTAAGCCGGGAGTCGCAACAATGCGTCTCCTGCTGTCTATTTTATTTTATATATTTTTACTTGTCAACCTGACATTTTCTGCAGTTCGTAAAGGCGGTAAGTGCAAAATATTTTATATTATTTTTTTGTCAATCATTTAAATGATGCTTTTGTGTTTTTTTTGTTTGGGCTTCCTTTTGGGAAAAAAATATGCAGAACAGCTTCTTTTTTTGGTCATATCTTTCCTTTTTTGCCAAATCCAACATCTGTTCATTTACTTAATTTCTTTTTTTCCAATTAACGTGTCAAAAAAATTGAAGCTGTTTTGTTGTTATATGTTAATTACGCAGTTGCCGTTACAATCTTTTCTGGCAGTTCTCTAATTGTTCCCTATTTTCAAAACATCAAAATCGGAAGTAACAGCATATAGCAACACTGTAGTGGTAGGGGGCTTTGACACACTTGATGCATTCAAGCGTATTCAACTGTTGCGCATTATAATTTTTTTTCTCCTCCGAAATCTATTTTTTTTTTCAATTTTTAATAACTTGCTATAAATATAAAGTATAGTATCTAAAGCTATAAGGGGGATATAAAAAATCAATTCTCAGAACGAAAAGAAAGATCCTAATTATCAGATTATTTTAAATGAGTATCTTCAGCTTTTTTTATTTTCATTTCGTTGCTAAACAACACAGGAAGTAGGCTTTCAGTAAAAGAAAACGGCAAATGTTTTTCCTCCTTTATATATCTTTCTTCTAAGATCAAATTACCAGCCAGCTGCGCACTACTACGGTCATCCACAATCGTCTTATTTTTTTTCACAAAAAATATATATCAATTTTGGCACGGGTTGTATGTATTAAAGAGGCCAAAAATTATGCAAAAAAATTTTCGATCTTATGGATACCAATTTTAATCAGCAACAAAAACATTTTTTACCACCAGATGTATTAAAATGAGGAAACAGATTGAAGACCATCGTGAAAAAAAATGTCTCACTTTAGTATCGACCTGGCGGGTCAAGTGCCTATTTTAATTTTCATTTTTTTGTTCATTTTCATCGATGCACTCGACCCGTACAGAAGAGGAAGAACAAAAATTATAAGCGTGTTAGCAGAGCTAATTGTCATCATGTTCATTTTAATTCCATTCTTTCCTGTAAATCCTCATTGTTTTGAATCAATCTTCTCTTAGAAGCAAATGCAGCAGCTAAGCTTTATGACCTCAATTGGAACAAAAACTATTGGAAATAAAAATAACACTTAAAAATGCATTAAAGCTTTTTTGTTTATATTTTTTGAAAAAAAGAATATAACAGAAGTGCACTGAAAGATGTTTTCTTCAGACATGTTTTAAGCAAAAAAAACTTTTCCAAACATTTATTTTGCTTTCTTCATTTTTGGTGTTAAAAAAATGTTTTTTAATGTGTCGTCAAGTAAATCAATGAAAAAAGTAAAAGGACTAATAATTTGTGAAGAAAACAAAAAAATATAAGCTTAAACCATTGACGCACCTGAGATGAAGCTAAGTCGAATATCAACTTGAAAAAAAGAGGAGAAAAGAAAGCTGTTTTTGAGACGTTCTGATAAGAAGTTGAACGGTAAAAGGAAAAGAATTGTGATATGAACTTTATTTTTGCAAAGATGCTTTTTTTAAAAGCTGATTAATGCTTTTTTATACTTTTTCTTCATTTCTTTAGCCGTTGATTTGTCAACGAATGTTTGGAATGATGAAATTATAGAAGCTTATAATGTTTTTGAATGAAAGACAAAATTTCAATTCAAAAGTTAAAATATCAATGCAATTTTTATAAAAAAAATTTCACATCCTCACATGGGACTGACCAATCTCCAAAAGAAGAGCTTTGTGCCCCGGTGCCTCTTGCACTTCAATGCCTTTGTGCCTAACAAGCTCTTTCCGTTATTTTTTTTTTCGGTTGCGCGCTTTTCATAATTTGATGGCTATTTTTGCGCAACTTGAAAATCCACTCAACAGTTTTTATACTAAAGAAAAATCTTTTTGCTTTTCCTTGCTTTTTTGCCATTGCTTTTCTTTTTCAAATGCCCCTGAAAGGGCATGAAAAAGGAGGGGTTGAGAAATTCTGTATGTGGCAGTTTATAAATCATCCAAGGTCTCCAACAATTTGCAATATAAAAAGAAAGATGAAAGAAAAAACACTTTTTTTTGCTAAAAAATGTTTAACACAATACGTCCATTTTAAGATGGATGGCCTTAAAATTGCTAAAAGGAAAGCTTGAATTAGTTGTCAGTTAAAAAGCAAAAAATTTTAAAAAAAGTGGACGTTGTTTGATGGAACGCTTATTGGAGTGAAAAAAGATTGTTAGCAGCGATAATCATTGCTTTTGCTTGTTTCTTTCATTTTTTTCTTACTTACGTAAGGCATACATAAAGGAGAGAGAGAGAGATAGAAAAAAGAAAATGAGAGTTAGATGATCGATGGAGTGTCAATGTTTTTTGAAAAATATATTTTGCAAAAAAAATAATGGGGAATAATAAAAGCAATAAAAGTTACAATTACAATATTTGATTATCACCTTCTTTTTTCAGAGCCACCACAAATAAATCGGCACATTGAAAGTATTATTAGAATACCGGAAGAAACAAAAATTGCAACAATTATTTGTCCAGTAAGATCAAATCCTAAAAATGATGGGGTTATTGTACATTGGTTAAAAGATGGCGAAGAAATTGGAACTGAATGGCCACAATACAGATTTACAAATAATAATAGAGAATTAAAGATAAAAGAGCCACAACGACATGATGCAGGTGTTTATACTTGCCGAGCTGTAAATGGTTTTGGGCATGCTGAAGTGGATTTTACATTAGATATTTATGATCCTGGAAATGATATCCCTTTGCTACCACATGAATCAATAGTTTATGCAACAAAACGTAAGTTTATCAATTTTGAAGAAAAATCCTTTTCTAATCAATGTCATTACAGCATCTCCTCCAATTTGGTTTAATGAAGGTGAAGAAGTTGCTCGACAAACCCGAAATGGACCTATTTATCTCAGCCCTGGGGAACGCCTTGAACTCCGATGTCCTGCCGTTGGAAATCCTTTACCCGTTATTACATGGTATAAAAATGACCATCCACTTGATATGGGAGAGCTTCGACGGCATAATGATGCAAAGCTTCAACTTGATGATGTAACAAGAAATGATTCAGGGAGATACACATGTGCCCTTGAAAATCGGCATGGAACAATTCGTGAAACATTTGTTGTTATTGTTGGAGGACCTGGAGTTGCAATTAAAAAATTAAAGAATTCATTTGAACATGCATCTGAGTTGGATAGTGAAGCTTGGGGTGGAAATATGAAAAATACTCCAATAATTGATGAACCACAAAATGCAACAATTTATCAAGGAAAAACTGCTAAATTTACTTGTCATTTAAGTGGCACAAAACTTAACTTCAGATGGCTAAAACAAACAAATAATCCTGCTGAAGCAACAATAACAATTCGAAATAAAACTTTTACAATTTTGGAACAAAATGAAAATAGTACTATTACAACAATAAATGCCAAAGGAAATAAAATTCAAAGTAATACCTTGATTATTGAAAGCGCCACAGAAGCTAATAATGGAAAATATTTTTGTGTTATTACTGGAGCAGATGGATATGTGGGATATCGATCGGCTCAATTAAATGTTATTCCACGTCCATCTCAAATACCACCAATTAATTCATTTTTTCAAACTTTGGTTATTGTTGGCGGAATTGTTGTTTTTATTGTTTTACTTGCAGTGATGTGGCTTATTCGCTATTCTCGAGGATCAAGTAAAAATAGTCATCAAAGTAAATCAACTTGTAGTGGATCTGATTGTTATCCAATTAGTAGCAATGGAAACAGTACTAATGCAACTAAGAAAACAATTATTCCACCTTTAAATGGTCATTTCCAATCTATTCCTCCACCACCTCCCAGGATACCTTTACCAGAAGCCCCTACTGTATCATTTTCCCCGATCAAACCACCAAATACTTATGCCCTTCCTCCTTTATTGGGTAATACTCCAACTGGTTCTCCGCTTTTATACAATGGTGAAAGAAGACTCCGACAACCTCCATCAGCAACACTGGATCGACGATATCGTCCACAGCCTCAACAACTTTTACATCGAACATATGCCGAGGATGAAATGAGTAGGCTAAGTAGTAGTAATATATATGATTCGGGTTCACCATTACCTCCACCTCCATCGCATGCAGGGGTGCCATCATCAAATTCATCTCATGTATATTGTACAACTTCTCCCAAGCTTGGTCGATATCAGCGACAACCAATTATTGATCAAATGGATGGTTACGGGTATGATGATGGCTTTCATGGTTATAATTATCGTGAACAACAACCATTTGTTAATTCTAGTCAGCGATGGTAAATTAAATCAGTCATTTTTATCGTTGCAAAAATTTATTTTTCTTTTTGAGCTTTTAATTAAAGGCCAATGAGCTTACCACATGATAACAAAAAAACTTTTTTAAAAGAGCTTTGTTTTTTATTATAATTTTCTTTTTGTTTGTATTTAACCCGGTATTTCTTTTTATTTGTAACTAATAATAATATTGCCATTTAGAAATTGAGCATAAATTATCCCATTTATAATAATATTATATGGGTATTATCTCCGTCGTAGTAATTGTATTTGTTGTTGTAAAATTTATGCTCATT
Organism: Panagrolaimus superbus; assembly: GCA_964035985.1. Classification (NCBI taxonomy): domain Eukaryota; kingdom Metazoa; phylum Nematoda; class Chromadorea; order Rhabditida; family Panagrolaimidae; genus Panagrolaimus; species Panagrolaimus superbus. The sequence continues at coordinate 10,721,926 of OZ038356.1, forward strand.
CTTTACAAGTTTTTAATGCAATGACTTTTTAATAAAAAAAATTTTTGTCTAAAATTTATTAAAAAATGTGATACAGAAATATACCAAAATATACGGTAACAATTAAATATTATAATGGTCACCAACATAAATCATCTTAAATTAGACGAACGCTTACGTACTTTTTTTGCAAGATGGTGACATTTAGAATTTTCCATGGAAGACCTAAAAAATAAAAAAGTACATCACCGTCCACTCCAGCAGCAAAATCAAAAACATGGTTATTTTTTGTCAACCAATTTCTTTTTAACAATAAAAGATGGATGGATTCTTTTCTTTTTGCAGCCATTTTTATGTTTTGACGTGAATATGGTTAAAAAGTTATATATTTTTTCAAATTTTCTTTTGGCGAAATGAGACCAAAAGAAACAATTCATAATGCCGTTGTAAGAGAGACTCTATGACAATATTTAAATCGAGCAGCATATTGAAATTTTTTTTCCAAATACTTTTTAAATGTTATTTTGAGAGTTTTGGAGCATTCTGCCGGGTAAAATTCGCAGAAATTTCAAAAAATCGGGAAAAATCAGGAATGCAACCAATCAAAAAGTTATTGCCCCCGATTGTATACTTAAGTAAGGGCTATTAAATGGCTATCATTAAAAAAATTTATCTGAGCTCTAATGTTGACATTTTGCTTTTTGAGACTATAAACTCTGGTAAAAAAACTGCATATCAATTCTCCAGAGCTAAATAATGCACCGCTTGATAGACCCGTATGTAAGGATTCTGAAAATATATGGCTTGAACCCAAAGAGTGACAGGGTGGCAATTCATAAATAGAAAATTTCGTGCAACTAACATATCCAACATCATCTCGATGATATAACTTTTTCATTTACAAAGAAATCGATTTCCGGTGACTCGCATTGTAAAATATAATGTTGTTGGAGCATTCTGGGACAGTTTTTGGTACCGATTTGGAAATATGGGGTTATTGGAAAATTTCAAAATTTAGAAACATGGAAATATTGCAAAAATTCGGGTTTTTCTTTATAGATAAAATCAAATGTGCGTTCTAAATATAAAATATATGTAACTACACCAGTTAAAATTGACGGGGGGGGGCAAAATCGATTTTTTACTATTCCTTAAATTTTACTCGTTTTTGATCAATTTTCGAGATATCAAAATATTGGGAATATCGAAATATATCAACATTTTCAGATTTTTGGGACAAAATATAGCTTGTTTAAGATTTTTGGGGCATATTTCAACATCCAAGGATCACCACTTTCCATTTGCCACCTAATTGAAAACATGGTGAAAAATCAAAGTAAAATCGACCTAAAATCTGTGTTTTTTTAAATACTACATTGTTAAAAATACTTTTTTTGGATTGATCATAGGTTATTTTGATGGATCATAGTATTTGCAAATCATTTTAGACAATTATAAGTTTATCAAAAATTACTGATTATTTTGAGAAAAATTCAGAATTAAATTTCATCTAATCAACTTTAAAACCATGGCGATGCATACTTTTGTAGTATTTTTTGTGCTGATTATTATTATAAAAGAAAAATATAACATTGCTAAGCTGAAAACCTCAGAAGATTTAAAGGGAGTGTCGACGACAAGCAAAAAAAAATTTTTTGGCAACAAGTATGTTTTTACACGAATAAGACATTTTTCTATGCTATTTCTTTTCTCTAACTCATTTTCGTGTTAAAACATACTTGTTGTCCACACAAATTTTTTTTTTGCTTGTCCTCGACACTCCCTTTAAGATCGAGGAAAACAATGAAATTCATAGAAGGTCAAAAAATAAAAAAAACTTTTCTGAAAAATTTGTTTTGCTGTTTTTTAAATTTGTCGACCAATGATATGAGATAAAATTCCTAAACTATGATTTTACCAAAACATTATGACACATAACTTGTATGACATAAGCAACCCTTTAGCGCCGTATTTTTAATGAATTTATTAGTTGAAAGAAAGAAATAAAACTAGTTGTCCTAGTTTCTATAACCTCATTTTTTTGTTTTTTTATTTTTTTCGTGTCAAACATTATTTGGCGGCAAACAACGCGCTCGAACATACTTTTGTTCTTCGAAGACATCCAAAGCTTTTTTGTTTAGAAAAAATTCATTTGTTAAATTTTTCAATAAATTTTTGTATCATTTTAAACTTATTTTTTAGGCTTTAATCTTTAAAATTGTTTGTTCGTTTTTTCTTTGGAGAAAATGGATGGGGGCGAAAAAAAAGGAAAATTTCGAGAAATATCTGTGCAATTATTGCAAGCAAATAAAGAACCAAAAGATGCTATTAAAGAAGTTGTAAAGTTAAAGCAATATCAACAAAGTGAAGATTTATTAATCGCATATGGAACTTCAAGCAGTGACCCCCAATGGAAAAATATTTACCAGATTGATGCAGTTGATGCTGATTTGTTAAAAAATTCCAATGCTTATTTGGTTTTTTTTGTAAAGTTTGATGTTGGTACAGATGATAACGATGGAGATCTTCTGCCAAAAAATAATAGTAGCGATATTATTTCTTCAAAAACTCATAGATGGATGGTCATTTGTCATGGAAAGGGACATTGTATGCTAGAATCGGGTGCTATTGAAAGCTATTTTGGTTTAAATGTTGTCTTAAAAGTCATTGATCAGGAAAAGATTACATTACTTGGTTTAATGGCAACTGCATCGCAAAACGCAACTTTTCGTGGCAATCATCCAAAAGGAGCTGCAAAATGCATGTTTCGTATGCACAAAAATGATATCATTAAAAGTAAATTAAAAATAATAACTTTTTGATAACTTTTTCCGGAATCTAAACGGAGATATTAAATAACCTTCTTACAAGACTTTTTTTTATAGAATGCGCTGGAAAAGTCGCTGGACTTGAAGAGGTTAATGATATTGGAAGCAATGTTGCTGGAAGTAATATGTTAAAAGTTAGATTTCTCCAAACAAAAAATTTGGAACAATTGCCAGATTTATGTAAAAAATATTTTGATATATATTACAAAGAAAAGGATAAAATGTGGGTATCAAATAATCGTAAGCCTGTAGCAAATAAAATAACTATTGCCGCTTTGGAAAAATTACTGGTAAAATCTATCAAACAACGTTTTGAAAAAATGGAATTTAAAATGGATAATGAATCCCGAATGGTGGAACTGAATTATGGCTGGACAGAGGAACCTATTGATTATGGAGAAGTAACTTTTCCAGAACTTGGAAGTACCGTTTATGAGGAGCTCAATTTCGACAATTACTTGCAAGAATTACGGAACAGTGATAAAGAAAAAGATGTCTTGAAATCAAAAAAATATGCTCCCATTATCAATATGTTGAAAAAGCATCACGTTCAATTATGCCGGGAGATCGAAGAAGAAACAGTTACTTCATGGACAATAAAACAACGCATAATGTTCGATATTAAATACAAAAGTACTGTGACAAATTAATATATGGCATTCTTTTAATAGTGTATCATTTTTAGACAATTCTTACATTCACCGTGAAGGTACATGGTATGAAATTACCAATAACTACATCGAAGAAATGAATAACAAATTCAATGAAGTCTTAAGGTCATCTAATTTGCCTCCATATGATGAAAAAAAGGTTGAAGAATTTTGTCCAAATCCAAAAATAAAAAAAGAAGCAAAATATAATTTATTTGCTGCAACCAAAACTAATTATTTGTGTCTTGACAAAGATTTAATACCTGCAATTAAAAATGACGGACGTGATAATAAATTTGAACTTTGTGATCTTCTGTCACCAGATGGTACTTTAATTCATGTAAAATTCTATGGCCGGACAGCTGCATTTGGGCATATATTTAATCAAGCCAGAATTTCTGGAAAACTTTTACACGAAGATGAGAATGTTCGAAAAGCAGTTTACAAAAAAATACAACTTTGTGATGGTAAAAATTAATATTATGAATTATTCAAATATTTGATAGTAAAATTTAAGGTACGCCAGAACAAACGTTTTTGAAAATTATTAAACAAAAATCTAAAGATTTAACCGTATGCTATGGCGTCATCACCAAAATCAGGCAATTTCGTCTTCCTGTTATGATTTTGTTTTACGAAGCCACAAAAGAATTGGAAAAAAGAGGTTACAAAATAGCCTTGGAATGGATAGATGATATTTCATTACCTATTAACACGAAAGCGACAACTTCGGTTATTTCAAATGCAATACAACCAAATTTACCACCTTTACCGGTTCCAACTTCAACTTCAACTCCAAATAAAAATATTATGCTGGATTCTGGAATCGATTCATTTTTTGAAAATTTATCCAATTCCCCCGCTAAACTAAACGAGAATATTGGTTTATCAGAAAGTCAAAAAAGTATTAATGAAAATATTCCTGTACCTTCTGAAACTTTGCTTAAATCCGATAATGATTCAAGCCAATCAAGTTCAGATTCAGTTATATCGGGAAAAAGAAGAAGCTCAATTGATAATATCAATGAACAATTGTCAAAGCGTGAAAAAACTGAAATTATAACAAAGTTGCCACAAATTTAATATACAAAGTCTATCAAGGAAGAATTAAGGTAAAAACTTTGCTCATTTTTACCTTTACTTAAGCTGCTCTCTTTTAAACATTGTGTTACATTGAGTTTTTTTTCACTGACTGAAATTATTTACCTTAAACGTGTTCTTTTTTTCTGCGTTGTTACATCAGTTCGGGTACTGTATTTTCAATGAAGTTGTTGAGCATTCATCAGTCAAATTTTAAAAGTTTCATCAGTCAAATTTTAAAAGTTTTTTTGTGTTACTGTAATCTCTTCTTTTTTCATTTCTTGTCTTTTTATTATTGGAAAAGTTCAACAAAAATTAATGTGATTTCATTTTGTTTTTTAATGCTTTGGTATGTTAAATAGAAAAGCAATTGATAACAATAAAAATTTATACATTTCATTGCTCAACAATTGGATTCAAATAAAGATAAAACTTTGGCACTTTAAATAATAATTCTTTAAAAATACATATCACACTTTTAAGACACATTCTTTGAAATAAAAAATTGAAGTGAAATGAGATCTCATTGCTTCATTGATTAAAGAATAAGTTTTTGATTTATTTTATTGTTTTCGCTTTTGTCTATCAGCTTTTTGATGCAAATAATGAGCATATTCTTGAACAAGTCGTTCAATTCGATCTGGCTTTGGTGGAGTATTATATTTTGCAACTTTTTTAACAATTTTTACACACATTTTTTTGTAACTTTCTGTTGACAATTTATATCTTCTGAAAAAATGGGGACGGGGGTTAAAATAATATATAAAAAAACAAAATTTGAAAGAAAATAGCGTACTTTCCATATTTATCAGCATACGGTTTTACAAGGGATGCAATACTATTAACATGAGTTTTTTTGGAATCCTTTAAAGCGCTCGGTGGTATATCATCAAAAAGTGGCGGTGGAGGAGGATCAGATAAAAACATGCTTGAACTGCCAGGAGTATCTGCTGCTGACTAAAAATATATTTACATTGATATATTTTCAAACAAAATTTTATGTTTGCCTGATGAGTGTTGATCATCGGTTGTTGTTGAGTTAAACCATTATTACCAAAATTAAATAATGAAGTATCTGGTGGAGGAGGTGGAGGCGGCATTCCTAATAAATGTTGTGGGGGTTGTTGTGGCAAAAATAGATGATGTTGAGGTTGAGGCAAAACATTTTGCAACATTTGTGAAAACAATGGATTAACAGATGATTGTAAACTTGCTGCAGCAAGACATTCCAAATTGAATTGTTGTTGTATTAAAGCATTTTGATGAAGAGTTTGTTCAAAATTTGCTTGTTGTAAAAATGCTAAAGCTGGATTAAAGGTATTACTCGTAATAGGAAGGGGTAAAGGAGGTGGAAGTTGATCAGGAGCTCGATGAATAATTGGAATTTTATCTGGATTACGATTAAAAGCATTTACAAAAGGCACTTGATCATCACTAAAACGAGATTTTCGCTTTGGTGGTGGTGAAAATGGTGAATCATTTGAAGGCATAATATCGCATAATGCTCTGCTTTCCTAAAAAAATTTAATTAAATCAATGCTGAAATACTTCAAAAATCAATCAATAATTACTCTTTCTAATCTTTCTTGTTCCCGCTTTTCTCTTTCACGAATTTCTCGCTGTCTTCTACGATTTTCTTCTTCAATTCTTCGCTTCTCTTCTTTAGCCTCTTGTCTTTTCATTCGTCTTTCATCTTTTTCTCTCATTTCATCTTGTGTTAGTTGTCGCTTCTTGGATTTAAAACTTTGAGAAAACATTTGCTCCTGTTTTTCCATAATTGTATCTAATAAATCTTCTGGTGGAGCAATTGAAATATCTGATATATCTTTTATATCTTTTAACACAGGCGGGGAAGGAGTAACCTTTTCTTCACTTTCTGGTAAAGATGGTCTAAAATTTGAAAAAAAAAATACAAAATAATTTTTGTAAATATAAAAAAAATATATATTCATACACTTCTGGAATAACAGCAGAAAAATCTGCTCGTTCTATTTCAGCGTCAATTCCCAAATTTCTAATAAATGCTTTTCGTACTGATTCAACAGTATTGGGGCGATGATGAACAGTTGTTGGGGGACGCTTCTTTCGCTTAAACTTTCTCTTTTTCTTACGTCGCCGTCCACCTTTCTTTCCACCACGACGTTTTATATATTTTCTCCGACGGACCATGTCCTGGAAAAAAAATCAAAACATATCGATTAAAATTTTTTTAAAGATATATTTCAAATTTATTATACCTCAACATTAATTTTTCTTGGTTTAATATCATCTTTGTATTCAACAGGCTCTGTTTTAATACGAATTGATGAAAAAATTGGTTTTATATCACTCTGAATATATTTTTCATCAATTTTTACAAAATAAATTGTATTATAGATATCTTACCATTTAATAATTAATAATTATTTTTCGATTAAAAGTACTTGAAAATTTTATGCTAACACAGTTGTTACAGCTGAATTGATTGAAAAATTGCGAAAAAAAATGTGGGAGAAAAAAAAGATTTGAGTCAAATGTGACAAATGAATAAGAAGACAGCCAAACGAACAAACAATTGAAAAACGAAGAAAAAATGGACGGAAAATGTTTTACAGCGAATGGAAAAAAAGGGACTCAATAGTTGTTCGTCGATTTTTTTTTCTTCTGCTTTCTAAACTTTTTTGTTTACGTTTTTTCATTAAACTGCGTATTTGATTTACAGTTGAGATAACGCTGTTTTTGTAATTTTAGGGCAAATTAAAAAATCAAATTTTTTGCATTTAAAATTTTTTCGATGTTGAAAACTTAATGCCTTTGATTTGTCCTAAAAAAAAAGAGATAAGGATTCAGATTTTTAATGATTTTTTGACATTGTTGCCTCTCAAATCATGTTTTTACAATTTTATTTGTAACTGCGATCCTTTATTGTTATCAAAAAATAATTGACTTATTGTAATCAAGGTCACATTTTGAAAATTAGTAAAAGTGTGCTTTCCATTTCGGCCTGAATGTTTGAATTTCTTCGTATACTTTTCAATAAACATTATTAAGGTATACCTTTGAATTTTTACTTTCTCCTTTTTTTGAATTATTCCTTCATATTTGCAAAAAAGTATTAATTTTTTCCTTCATTTTACACCACCGCCTCCATATGATAAACAACAAAAACAACAAGAGCACGCTATCTTAACAAAGAAGTAAACATCAATCGGGTGATCACTGACTGTTCTGTTTTCTGAAAATACATTAAAAATGAAAAAGAAATTTGGCGTCATAAATTTTTTTGGCCCTTGTTGCAATGTTTCAAAAAAATGTTTAGCTGACTCAGCACTAAGGAAATACCATTACTTTTTTTGCGCAACGTCAGTTTTTCGCATAGAAAAAAACTCCATCCGTTCAGTTTTTTTAGTTGAGCTCCCTTTTCTTTTTTTCCTCTTTGCTTTTATTTTCATTAGTTTTGCAAGTTTTCAGATTACTTTTGTTTAAAAAAAAAAGTATACGTGGAATAATACGCTTTATAAGTTTTTTTTGAAGAGCTGCTTTCTCCTCTCTACAGCTACGATGTCTTAGCGCGCAAAAAACAAGTGCCATTTTATTGAGCAGCTGCAGGCACAGAAATAAAGCTATGTTTGAGGCGGTGAACGACCCCCGGTAGTTTGGTGTGTGTTGTTTGTTGTTGTTTTTTTCGAAACCAAAAAAATTATTAACATTTTTTTTGTCTTTTTTAACATTTAAATGTACCTTTTTTTATTTTTGTTTATCGAAAATAAACGGTCATTGATCAAAAAGGATGTGTTTTTTACACAAGCGTTAAGGGTATACTTATGGTTTTTTTGTTTATTTGACTCATCTCTTTATATACATGTAGCAACTTTTCCCGCTTTTTGCTTTTTATTATCCATTAATATTTTTAAGACATTGTCTTTAATGAATTTTAACTGAAAATGATAAAATTGAAGAGCTTTTGTATCATTCGAATGCGTATTAAATGTTGCAAAAACAATTTTTAGTTTCAGTGAGTTCTTTTTTTTTCTTCAATAGAGAGGCTGGTTATTATTTTTTTCTTCTTATGTTTCTCTCTCTTTGGAAGAGACTCGTTTTTTGTGTTGTTGTCTGTGCATTTTTTTACATTTCTTTACGTTTTAAAATTTGTTCTGTTTTTGGTTTAAATTTTAGTAAATTGTTTTCAAAAGTTAAATAATTATCACATTTTGCTGTAATAACAATTTGTTTTTTATACAACTTTTTTTATAAGAAGATAACACGTTTTGTAGAGAATTTGCGTGTTTTAACAGCGATTAAGTCATGGCAGAAGAGATCGTTTAAAGTATAAAGTGCGAGGAACAACTGTCTTGATTTTTAGGCGTTCAACGTGACAGCGCTTCCTTCTTCTTTTTTCTAATGCACTTTGTTTGCGACCACAAGACTTTGTTTTTGTTATTTTCTACCTGAATATTACTTTTTTATTATTGCCGTTAAACGTGGAAAACTCTCTCCTTGATATTTTAATTAATTCTTGTGATTGCGCTTTTTTTCAGGTTTGTCCCTAACTTGCTGCACTCATCCTTTAACTATCCCTTATTAAGCGTTTATTCCCTTCAAATATGAGCTTAATAGCAAAACTCGTTTGTTTTGCGATTGGTGGATATGTTGGAGCTTACGCAGATCAAAATTATGAGGTACCAAAAGTACCATCGCCTACTGATCTTCAAAAAAAGATTGAAGAATATATTCAACAGTTCCGCAAAGAGAGATGAGTGTGCAATATTTTGTTCCTTTTTTCTAGTTGTTTTTTATTATTTGTTGAAGACTATAACGGGAAATGAAAAATGAATCTATTTATTTTTGCATTGTTTTCTCTTATCGTGGCGCTTTTAAACGCTGTCTTAATAGGCATTTCCGTGTTGCTTTTTATTGTTTCAATATTACTGTTGCAATTTTTAGATATGGCCGATGAAGGAGGTAATCGTATCGAGGAAGTTCTCGAAGAGAGCCGGCCTTTTTATATGATTGCATTATCTGCATTTTTCACAGTATTTTTCTTGGTTTATGACGCTATCGTATTTTTGCCATTCAAATTATTTGCTGATCCGGAAAAGAAAAAAGCTTTATCAGAACGTGAAAAAGCAAAGCCAACTGTTGAAGGTAATCCCGCTTCACCTTGGAGACATGTTGAAACTATTGGCAAAGAATTAAAAACTCGTATTTTCCCTGACTGTTATACTCTTGGAGCTGTATGGGATCGAGCCGTTGAGTAAGCTATTTCTGTTTATGAGTATATACATGAATAATCCAGCATTTTGTTTTCAGAATGCATCCTGATGATATGTGTATGGGATGGAGAGAAGTACATCAAGCTTTTGAAGAAAAGCAATCCGATGGTCGTTCATTCCAAAAGTTTATTCTTGGTGAATACAATTGGCTTGATTATTCTGAAGTTGATGATCGTATTACATCAATTGCATGTGGATTAACTTCTTTTGGAATTAAAAAAGGAAACAAAATTGTTATCTATGCTGAAACTCGTAAAGAATGGATGATGACTGCTATTGCTTGTTTCAAGCTTGGTATTCCCGTTGTTACTGTTTATGCAACATTGGGAGAAGAAGCTGTTGCTTATGCAATAAAGGAATGTGATGCTATTGCAGTTGTTACAACCAAGAGTCTTCTTTCCAAAGTTAGTGCTGCCGTTAAAGATGTTACTGCTGTTGAAAAAATTATTTACTTTTTTGATGCTTATCGTAATCCTGATGAACCACAAGAAGCTTCTGAAAAGGTTATCAAAGAACTTAAAAATCATGGTCGTGAAGTTTTTACATTAGATGAACTTATTAATCGAGGAGATGAGCTTGAATTTGAAGAAGTCGAAGTTGAAGCAGATGATATGGCAATGGTTATGTATACTAGCGGTACAACTGGTAATCCAAAAGGTGTTATGCTTTCTCATAAAAACATTCTTGCTGCACTCACTGGTCAAAGTGCTGTTATTGATGTCGAGTAAGTTTATATTATTCTCATTTGTAACCATTTTATTTTAATATTTTTTAGCAATCGTGATACTGTGATTGGTTATCTTCCACTTGCTCATATTCTTGAAGTTTGTGTTGAAATGGTTTGTATTGCCCGTGGCACTCGTATTGGTTATTCATCTGCTCAAACTCTTTTTGACAGAGCACCAAAGATTCAGAAAGGTTCAAAAGGTGATTGTGCTGCTCTTAAGCCTACACTCATGGCATGTGTACCAGCAGTCATGGATCGTATCTTTAAAGCTGTTACTGATGAAGTTAAACAAAGTAATGTTATTGCTCGTGAATTATTCCGTATTTGTTATGAACGTAAACGAGCTCGTTATGAAGAAGGTTACAGAAGTCTTGTTATGAATCGTCTTGCCTTTGATCGTATTCGTAAACTTTTGGGTGGTAAATTGCGTTATGTTCTTTCTGGTGGTGCACCGTTGAATGCTGAAACTCAAAGATTTATGAATATCTGTTTTTGTTGTCCAGTAGTTCAAGGTTATGGTTTAACTGAAACTTGTGGTGGTGGTACGCTTGCTGATGGTAAGATTTTATAACCTTTTGTTCTTCAAAAAAATTTTTTTTTCAGCTAATGACTTAAGTACAGGAACTGTTGGACCTCCACTTCGCTGTTGTGAAATCAAACTTCGCGAATGGGCTGATGGTAAGACTTTAAAAGCTTTTGATGCAACTTGATTTCGGAATTTGTTTCAGCTGGTTATTCTCCTAAAAATGACCATCCACAAGGAGAAATTCTTATCGGTGGAGACAATGTTGCTCTTGGGTATTATAAAAATGAAGAAAAAACCAAAGAAGATTTTATTGAAGAAGATGGTGTACGATGGTTCTGTTCCGGTGATGTTGGTGAATTCCGTTCTGATGGTTCTCTTCGTATTATTGATCGTAAAAAAGATTTGATTAAGCTTTCTCATGGCGAATATATTTCTCTTGGAAAAGTTGAAACTACACTTCTTACTAATTCATTGGTTGATAATATTTGTGTGTATGGTAATTCTGAACATGATTATCTTATTGGTCTTGTTGTCCCTAACGAAAAAAATATTAAAGAACTTGCTAAAAATGTAAGAAGCTTTTTTAGTGACCGATTTTAATTAATCTTTTCTTCAGAATGGTGTTAAAGACGGTGACTTGAAAAAAATTTGCAGCAGCAAGGAAGTACGTGAAGCAGTTGCGAATGAACTTCAAAATCATGGTAAAGGTAAACTTCAACGGGCAGAAATTCCAAAGAAGGTATGGCTTTGTGATGAAGCATGGACTCCAGCTAGCGGCCTTCTTACTGAAGCTCTTAAATTGAAAAGAAAGAATATTGAGAAAGCATTTGAAAAAGAAATTCAACAACTTTATAAGAGTAAATAAAAAGCTTTTAATAAGCGATCTCCATCCCTGTTTAATACTGGACAACCTCTGTTTATGTATAGTTAATTGTTGCATATTCCAATTTTTTATTGTTTTTAAATTGTAATTCGCCTCTTTATTTTTGTGCAAAATCTCGTGATATTGCTTATTTTCTTTTTGTTTAGGGAGTTTTTGATTGCGTGTATTTTGCTGTCCTTTAATTTGTTTTTTAATTCATATGCATAATCTGCATATTTCAATTACTTTTTATATGATGATTTCGAGTTTTGAAATTGATATTATTAATAAATCTGTATAATTTTGACACAATACTTTGTGGAGCGAAGTAAAAAAACCAAAACTTGGAGTATAAAGGGTCTAAGCACTGATTTTTAAAGAAAAATCTCCATTATTGGATAAGTTATTTTATATTTAAATTTTGGTTGACTTTCGCTTTTTTGTTAAATTTACATTTTAAGATGTGGGAATCAATTGAAAATATCTTCAATTGATTTCCACGCTTTTAATCCAATGTTTATGGCGAGTAAGCTTCATAGAATCAAAAAAATTCGAATCAAATGATTTGCAAATTATAATATCAACTACATTTTCTTTGGTTGTTCGGTATAAATCAAAATAATAATTATTTAATTAACATTCATCATTTATTAAAAACAAAATAATTTTAAAACGAAGTTTTATAAACATGCAATAGATGAAGCGGAAACTTTAGAAGAATTTAAAAAAATAATGAAAAAAATATTTTTAATATTTTTGTTGTGTTAGAGGAGCATCTTGGTGAACAGATGATGATTGATGCTGTTGTGCATTAAATGGCGCTTGGGATCCAGAATGTACATTTTGTTCGTATGATTGTTGGGAATGTTGTAATTTGGCTGTTGGTGAAGGGGGGTGCTGGGGAACTGTTGGCTGTTGAGCATACGATTGTTGTGGAACATCATGTTGAGGTGTATTTGGTTGAGGCACAATACTTTGTGGAGCAGGGTAAGATTGTTGGGGATGTGCAGCATTGGAAGCGACTTGTTGAGTTGATGAATGAGGATGTACTTGGTCATTTTGAACAAGTTGCGGTTGAGAACCCCAAGAAGTTGCAGCAGGTTGTTGAACAAGTTGTTGTTGTGGTTGATAATTTGCTTGAAGCTGTGGTACTGCAGGTTGTTGCTGTTGTGAAGTATAAGGAACCCAAGCAGGAGCTGGATTTGATGCAGGTTGTTGAGCTGGCATTTGATTTCTTTGAATTTCAGGTTGGCGAATTTGTTGTTGTCCAGAATATGGTACCCAAGCTGGTGCAGGTGTTGGAACTTCTGGTTGTTGATGGACGACTGCTTGATTATGAGCATGGTTATTGACTGGAGGCTTTTGAGAATGCATATTTCGTTCAACTGGGGGTGAATTATGTGCTTGTTGAACCAAAGGTTGTGATTGTGGTCTTGGAGATGCATGTTGTTGGAGCTGTTGTGGTTGTTGATGATTGTATGATTGCTGAGCTTGAGGTGCATGAACGGCAGGTTGATGAGAAGCACTTCTGTATTCAGAACAAGCGGGAATTTCGGATTTTGGTGTACATTTTACGATGGCAATATTAAAGGCTTGATCTTTAGGGCACATAAAATCAAATGATTTCTTTTCAATGCAAACAACGAAAAATTTGGAACATTGACTTCCGTAAATGCCGCTGGATAAATTTTTACATTTATCGTCTTCTGGAAGTGCCGAGGTTGTTGGTGATGTCGCCTGTGATGCAGGGGGATTCTGTTGAAGGCGTTGCAGTGGAGGATATTTAGCTCCAAGAGGAAGTTGTTTTGCAGGTTTCCCTTGTGCATTCTTCATTTTAGAATTAAATTGAATTTTATAATTTGAGACAGCAGGCTGTTGTTGATGATTTTGAATTTGATGTAATGGTTGTAGAGGGTATGGCTTTTGAGGGATTAAAACTGGATGTTTTGAGCTAAAAAAAATTTATTTAAATTTTTTATTTTTTTTAGCTGAACTTACTCTGGTGAAATGTTTTGTGCAGTTCCACCACATTCAACAATATGAGTCTTGTAATCGCAAAGTTCTGTCGAAGCACTGTAGTATGTTCCAGGAGGGCAGTAAAGAGTTTTAACCTTTTTCTGATTACAAATAAAATATTTTGAACTGCAACCAACTGCATACACACCGTCAGGTTTTTGTTGACAATCAAATTCCGGGACATCAGGTTGTTGTTGAACAGAAGAATGTGAAGTTCCATATGACCCTTGAAGTTGTTGTAGAGTAGATGATGGATGCTGTTTTTGGCCACCACATGCAATAATTTTTGCTTTTAAGCTGCATTCATGAGTTTCTTCGTCATAATAAAGCCCAGTAGGACAGTGTAATCGTGTTGTTTCTCCAAGTGCACATACAAAGAAATAAGGTGCACATCCAGCGCCATTAAAGCCATCTCTTAAATTGTTATCTCTACAAAATGTTTCCATAATTTTTGGTGGAGCATTCTGTTTTTCGTAAGAATTTTTAATATTTGGTTGTTGAAATTGCGAAGTTGCAGCAGGTTGTTGAACAAGTGGTTGTTGTGGTTGATAATTTACTTGAAGCTGTGGTACTGCAGGTTGTTGCTGTTGTTGTTGTGAAGGATAAGGAACCCAAGCAGGAGCTGGATTTGATGCAGGTTGTTGAACTGGCATTTGATTTCTTTGAATTTCAGGTTGGCGAATTTGTTGTTGTCCAGAATATGGTACCCAAGCTGGTGCAGGTGTTGGAGCTGCTGGTTGTTGTTGAACAATACTAGATTGAATGGGTTGATAAACTTCGGAATTTTGTATAAATGAACGAAGATTTGCTGATTTATGGATAATATCTTGTTGAGAATTATGGTCGTCATACAATTGTTGGAGTTGAGGGCTAGCAGATTGAGGTCGTGGTTGAGTAACTACAGAAGAATTTTGTTGCTGTTGCGAAGGTTGATTCTCTTGTTGATGAGCAACAACAAGTGACGCTTGAGTATTTGATTGACCATAGGCTGGAGGTGATTGTGGTTGTTGTTGACTTGGTCGAGAGCCACCACAAGCAGGAACATTTGTTTTGTAATCACATTTTTCAGTTTCAGAATCATAAAAAAGATTAGCAGGGCATGGGACTTTGATAGTATTTCGGGGGACACAAGCAAAATAATAGCTGCTACAACCTGAACTATAGTAACCATGCACCAAACCTTTATCTTGACAAAAAGTATCTCTGATCTGTGCAACAGGAGGGGTTTGCTGTGAGTGAGATCCTTCTGTTTGAGATTTTGGTTGAGCATAAATTCTTTCTGATTGTGGTTTAGGTTTAACTTCAGTATATCTATGATTTTGAAGATAACCTTCCGATTGTTGTTGTTGAGAATAAAGCGGCTGTTGAGGATCATATGATGAGGATGACTTTTGGGGCATATCTTGCTGTTTACTTTGTGAAGAAACAGCTGTTGATGGAGCATGAATGTATGAGTTTTGTGTTTGATTAATTGCACGTTGTTGAGCTTGTTTAAATGTATACGATTGTGAAGGCGGCGCAGGAACTACAGGTTGTTGAGGTAGTTGTAAAGAACTTTGAACTTGTTGTTGACCATTTGATTGTGGTGGAACAGTTCTTGAAAAAAACGAGTTTTAAAATATTTTTGACATTTTAAAAACTTACTTAAGGCATTCATCCATGTATTCACAAATATCCGCTTCAAAGACAAAATTCTTTGGGCATTCTTGAAGATAAGATGTTTTATGAACACAACGAATGTAGTCATTACGACATTTTCCAATAGCATAAAAGCCATCGGCTTTATCCCGACAATTAAAATCAACTTTAAGAGCTGGTTTTGCATTAATATTTGAAGCGCCAGACTGTTGCTGATTGGAGTTCGAAGGAGGATATGGTGAAGCTTGTACAGGTATTTTAGTATAGTTTGCCGGAGGTGCAGCAAGGGGACCAGTGGGATATGGAAGAACATGTCCATTGCATTCAGGAGTTTTGCTAAGAAATTCACAATGAACCTTTTGAGTGCTAAAGTAGAGACCATGTGGACAATTGTATTTATAAGTTTCATTAAGAGAACATTTGTAGAAAAATGTTGCGCAAGCATTTTGTGGCGTAGGATAAGTGCCATCCTTTTTTCCAGTGCAATCAAATTCATTTTTTAAAGAAAGCTGTTCAGATAATTTTTGTTGTTGTTGTTGTTGTTTCTGTTGTGGGGGTTGAGGTTGTTTTTGGCGATGCTCGGTATGTGGAGGCCCAACAGGTTGTTGTTGTTGAATAGGAGGTGAGTGCGTTGGGGAAGAATACTGTAAAGTATCATTTTGTTCAGATGCACCAACAGGAGATGAGCCAAGTTTAAACTGTCGACCATAAGCTGATTGCTGATGAATAATACTTGGTGGAGGGACATCATCTGGTCCATATCCTGGAGAAGCTGCAGCAGTTTCACCACTAAAATTTTATGGTAAAGAATTAAAAATTTAAAAAACTGAAACATACTCAAGTGGAGATCGAGAACTTAAACGTTCTTTATCTTGACATCCAGCAACATTTGCAGGCCAATCACAATATTTTTTATTGTCATCATAAACAGTACCAGTGGGGCAACCTTCATAGAATACAAATCCATTTTTGCAATGTGCAAAGCGATAAAGACATGGAGCAAGTTCATATGCACTATCTACTTTTCCTTTACAATTAAAAGCTTCGGTAGCTTTGGAAGGTTTATGAAGATCTGTGGAATTTTGAGTGTTGCATAATTCAATATTTTCTTCTCGTTCACATGCATTTGAAACAGGATCAAAAAAGAGTTCACTATGGCATTGTTGAGAGTAAAGAATACCATTAGAACACATCCAAAATACTTTACTACATCCATAAACGAAATTTCCATTACCAACTTCAGTACAATTAAGTTTCGGCTTCATTTGTTGACCTTAAAAATTAAGAAGTTAGATTAAAAATATGTATATTAAAAGTATTTTAAAATTACCTGTACCACTTCGGAAAGCATTTCCATAGGTAAAGGCGCCCACGGCCAAAAGGCAAATGAACCACTTTATCATTAGGCTAAAAATTTGAAAAGGTTACGGTATTAAACTAAAGAAATAATAGAAAAGAATTTGTGAAAGAAACAAAAAGTTATAAAAATGATAAACTGTTAAACTGTTAAAAAGTATGCATTATAAAAAATAAAAAAAACTTTTTTTCACATCCGGCTAATGTCACGCCTTTATCTTTGATTTAAAGTAAAAAATCTTTTTGTGTTCCGGAATTCGAGCTACCTTTTGGCTGCTCAGTTTTTTTCTATGATGCATTTGTTGTTTCTTTTGTTTCAACAAAATGTTTTTGGTTTTTTAAATCGCAAAATTTATTTCAAACATTCTTTTTCAGATTTTAAGAGATATTTCTTTCATTATTGTAAAAAAATTTCGCAAATAATTCTGATAGCATAAATGTCGAAGTTTAGCAAAAAAATGTTAAGTAATTTTTTCAAAAATGTTTTAAAAAGTATTATTACTGTTCCAACAGTTAAAAAATTACATATTACGGTAACGTTCAGTTAAGGCGCGCCTTAATTTGTTCAGTTCCTTCCTGCGTTGTTACATCGGGCATGCTTTGACAAATATACAGTACGGAGATGGAAGCTTTTGCTTCAAAAATGAAATAATATTGTTTTATATTCAAAATGAATTCAAAAGAGAGAGAGAGATCAAACGACGACCGTTCATGACAGTACATAATTCTGTAAAAAATGGATTTTTTTAGTGCAAATTACGACTTTATGAATGATAAAAAAAATGCTATGAGGGAGGTGAAATAGTATACGCTAAAATTAAAAAAGATGCTCCTCTTTTATTATAAAAAAGAGTTTGTAGGATATTCTGTGCCTTTCTTTCATTTTATTATGTTTTTGATAGGTAAAGAATGCCTTGCAAGAATTTTGCAAATTTTGATGTAATTCTTATTTTTACCATTGAATCTTAGTGCTAATATTTTTCAAATACAAATGATCGAAAAAAATGATTTTTGTTGTTTTCCAAAATTTAAAAATTTTTCATTATTTATTAAAAATAATTTATGATAATTAAATAATTACGGACTAGACAAGATTTCGATCACGGAATGGTGAAATTAACCCATAATTTGAACATGCAGAAATAGCAGCACGTTGAAATTCCGAGCCTCCAGGACGCAACCAAAATAATGCTCCATCTTTTGCTAAACTTGCAGAATTTATTGCTGTTCCATCTGTGCATTTTGTAAATTGAATTTTCACAAGCTTTTTGAGATTCCATGGTGAAAAAATAAATATTTCTCCACGATGAGTTAAAACGGCAAGAAATTGTTCAGTTGCCCCACGATCTAAAAGTTAATACAAATTTCGAAATACAAATAAAATATAATTCATACTTTTAGCACTTCGAAGGCATACTGTTTGAACTTTTGTTATTCGAGAACCTTCAACCGCAGTCATTTTATATTTAAATTTTGTTAATTTTAAAGT
Organism: Panagrolaimus superbus; assembly: GCA_964035985.1. Classification (NCBI taxonomy): domain Eukaryota; kingdom Metazoa; phylum Nematoda; class Chromadorea; order Rhabditida; family Panagrolaimidae; genus Panagrolaimus; species Panagrolaimus superbus. Next base: position 10,740,329 of record OZ038356.1, read on the forward strand.
TGGAATTGTAAAAGACCGTATTTGTTCTTCTGAGATTATAAGTAAAACATCGTTCTAAAAAGATACTGTAAAAACATGTATTATAAAATTTTATAAAAGCGAACCACAATCTCCACATGCACAATCGGTGCTTCATGTGCCATTTGAATTTGTCTTATTACCAAACAACTGTCTTCAATTATCTCACTTTTTTCAATTTGATAAATAAATACTCTGCCTCCAGAAGTTCCAACAAATAAAAGGGTTGCTTCTTTTTCAAATCCAAAATTATGTTTAAGAAACCGTAACATTCGAATGGAAGATGGTGGAGTATCGCCTTCTAAAATCAAATTCTATTATTTTACTATAGCAAATAATTAATACTTACTTGAAACATTATAAGTTGCATTTTTAGGTCGTGCAACAATTTCTCGTTCAGTTGGTCGAAAATTTTCAATCATACTTGATGAAGGCTCTCCCATTTCAGGTATTGTTGCTTCAATTGCCATCGGCCGCTTTTTTCTACGAAATGATTGTCGAATTGTCTTTTTTACACTTTTAAACCTTGAAAGTTGGCCATCATTATTAACAATTTCAATTATATCTAAAATTTATTGCATATAATTAGGCAAACAAGATTGATAATGTACCTTCTGCTGGAAGTAAAGAATTTTTAAGTGTTATTTGTTTCTCTTTTAAATCACAAACTACATAACCAAATTCAATTCCAACTGCTACCGTATCATTTTCAGAATTCCAAGCAAGTGCATGAATTGGAACAGCTGGTTTAAGCTGTATCATACATTGATAGCTTGGTCTTATGCCAACGGCATATGAGATTGGCATCTTTCTGGGCGGAAGTGGAGCTTCGCCACTTCTCGGACCTTTTGGATTTCCTTGATAATTTTGTACTGCTTCAATCATATCAACTTTAATAACAGTAAGAGGATCAAGCTTTGCCGTGACACTATTAAGTTCATAAACAATAACATGTCCCCCTCGACCACCAATTACCAAATTTCCAGTTTTTTCATCAAATGCAAGTTTTTGAATTGCAAAACGTGGATCATCACAAAATGTTTCAAATAATCCTGCTTTTCTTAAAGGTGGTAATTCACTGTCTTCATCAAATTCAGCTGGACTTGTGGCAGGATTTGGTTCAGAATATCCTTCAAAATCTTTTGCACTTCGATAAATGAGTAATGGCTTTAAATTAACAGAATTTGCTTTCCAAAACATTATAGAACCATCTTCATGTCCAGTAATTAAAATTGTACATTCTCGATTCTCTAAATCTGCTGCTTTAGGTCTTTCACCATATCCACACATTAAAGGCCATTGACGTAAAGAAAACATTTGATTTTGAGTTAGCTGTTGGATTCCGGCATCACATAAAGCTAAATAAACATTTTCCCGAACATTTGAAATTAAATTTGAACACGAAATTGGTGAACAATGAAGGGGATATAAATATGGTAACGGAAAAGGCTTCCATTCAGGATCAATTAAATCAATAACAACTAATTCTTGTTCACATAAAACAAATAATGCAGATCCATCAATCATATACTCAAAATCAACAATTGGACTATCAAAATCAAATGCAACATGTGATGTAACATTTTTTACAGTAATAGTATATTTTTCCCCGCATGTTGATTCTGGCATACCACCAATAAAAATTAAAGTTTCTTCTTCATTTCTAAAGAAAGCTTATTCAATTTGTGCTATAATAAAGGGATAACAAACTGATTGTTATTTATCATCAAAGATGCTTTTTTAATGGGTGTTGTTGACTCTTTACCATATAAATATACATCATTTAAAAGTGGAGTAAGGGTTAATTGATCTGTGTAAGAATATTTATATATTGAATAACTGCCATTTTCAAAAGCTATAACAATCATAGAAGCATCTGATGAATCAAATTCAGCAGTCTAAAACAATTTAAAATTTATTTATCTTTCATATTAATAAAGCTCAAAAGCTTACTGTGATAGGATATTTGGATTTAATTCGATATGCAACTGTCATTCGAGATATATCATAAACAATTAAATAAATATTATTTACAACAACCAATAAAAGATCATTTAAGCTATTATAATTTAAATAACTGATCATTCGTTGACTTGTTTCTAATTCATTTCCACTAAAAAATGAGGTTTATATAATTGATTGTTTGTCTGGGGGCATGACTTACTCCTCCCCCATAAGATCATCATATACAACAAAATCTGATGCATGAAGAGTAGATATGTTTAAATTATATAAATTTCCACTGATTGTGCCAAGAAGAAAGAAAGATTTTCTTGCAGCACGAAAAACAACGCAAGAAGAATTAATCTTTTTTAAAAATGGTGGAGGTGAAACAGTTTGAATATCTAATTTATCATTCTCAATTTGTACTCGATGAATACTTTGTGTTGCTGATGATGGCTCCTCAGAAACCAGCATTAAACTACCAGTATCAGGAACAAATTGAAGTGATTTAATGTTTGAGCAAAGCTTTAAATGTCCACTCCATTCAACATTTTCACTTCCAACACTAAATAATAATTATTAATTTTTATTATTGTTTGTTTGTTGTTAATTAATGATGGAAGGGAAAAATCTTACATTTTTATTCTTCCATCTTTTGTTCCAATTGCTAATAGACCAAGTTCAGAGTCAATACTCAAGCAATTTGATTTTTGAGGGAAACCATGACACATTAGCTAGAGTAGATCAATGATTATATTTAAAAAATGGGGAAAAAAAGAGAGAAACGATGTGAAAGCAATACCTTGCTAAAATGAACATATTCTTGCACACCAAAATATTTTTGTTGTCTATCTGTTGCTCGATAAGGATCCGGGTTTTGATTGCCAAAATGCTGGCGCAAAAACCGCAGCATCCTTTTTCGCTTATGGTAATATTGTATTTTTTAAATGTTACAATTCGCTCTTTACCTGAAAAAAAGAAGATAGATTAAAGGGGGACAAAAATAGACAACGAAAAATATGTTATAAACTTTTTTTTTTGAAAAAAAGAAAAAATTATTCGACATATAAGCTTACGCGGAAGAACGAAGAAGGGGGGGACAATGCACTCACTCACGCAAACCTCAAAAAACTGGGCGAGTCGTTTGTGTGCCTCCATTGCGCATATAAATCGCGGCCGGAAATTATCCTCGTCGTGAGAACTCAAAAAACCTTCATTATTATTATGAAAAAAATGGAGTGCGTTGCTTGGATTTCTTAAAAATCATTTCAAATAAAGTATTTTAACCGTTAAAATATTCCTTTTTCAAATCAAAAAAAGAGCTATATATCATTTATTAATTGTTAAAATATATTTGCTAACATTAATATTTTTTTCAATTGTTTACAAACATGCTAAACAAGTTATAATCAAGCAACAAATATTATTCACAATCAAAAAAGAACCTAAAGAAGCATAGTTTTTTTTTTCTTCTTACAAATATCAGTGCGTGTGCATGTTAATGCTCTGACTCATCCCCCACCTCCGTTCTTTTTTTCTACAAAAATGCATAAACAAAAAGCAAGCAGTTTTAAAAAAAAGCAACCCAAAAAAAGGTTGTGATATTCATTATTTTGCATTAAAATAAGTGACGGAAATTATTATTTAATTAAGGTTTAAAAAAAGTAATAAAAAAATATGTCAAAAATGGTTAACAATATAGTTTTTTTCTTCGAAATATTACTTATATGAGCCTTTTTTTCGTGAAAAAAAGGTCCATGATATGTCGTAATTTTAGTTTTAAAAAACATGGGGGAGAACTATTATAGATATCATCAAGGAAACTATGGGGCATTATTTATTCGTTATTACATATTTAAAAAAATAAAATCTTAAAAAATATGGCGATTTTTCATGTATTTAAAAAATATGCAGAATGCGCTCACTTCAAAGAAACTAAAAAAACTGAAAAAAAGACGAGACAACAACATAGCTTTTTTTGTGAAATATCAACATGAAAAATAAAGCAGCACGAACATTGATCTTTACAAAATAACTATAACTAATTTTAAAACATTTTTGGACATAAAAATTTATTCTTCTATTGTTTATTAGCAGCAATATTTTATTTCTCTCATTTTTTCTCATAGATTGTTTTTTTTATTATTACATTGAAGGGATACCTATAAAATGGACTCATCATAAAACGCTGACAGACGATTCTTTTTTTCGTCAATGTAACTCATAATACTCAAAATGTAACAAACATTTTTGCAAACAAAATAAATAAAGGCGTGTTCCACGGAATAAAAAAAACATTGTATGGAGGAAGAGCGTTGTCATGGACACTCTTTAAAAGGATTAATAATTAACTATTTTTTCATTAGAGAATTTTGAAGGTGATTTTCTATGATTCAAGTGGGATATAAAAGTAGAAAAAAATACTTTTACAGAAGGCCATCTCATAAATTTTAGACGGACTACGACAAAAATTGTTTTTAAAGTTTCCTGAGATTAACGGAAATACCGAAACTAATGAATTCAAAGAGTTCAATATTTTTCATTTAAAACTACCACAGTTTTCACTTTAATTACAAAAAAGCAATTCTCATTTATTTTACTGCTGAAGAAGAATCAGTTTTTTTTTGAAAATTTATGCCGACACTAACACATTTACCTTGTTTCGCTTTTAAAATTTTTGAAATTTATTTGACATTTAAAAATGCAAAGTAAAACGCCTATAAAATATTGGATCATAAAAAGAAAATTTATGATAAGCAAATATATTACATTGTAAAAAGCGGCAATGGGTTGTTAGAGTAAAAAATTTCCTATCTGAACAGATTTTATTTATAAAAAATTGTTAATTCTTGGTGTAGTTTAACACCAAATAGGCTATCTACAACAACTTTTGAAAATACCAAAGTATATCAAAACATATTTTCAAATTTCGAAAAAAACCATTAAATCAATAGTACGCTTAAATCTTTACACAAAAGCTGTGAGCACATTTATCATGATAAATTTAATGTAGAATTCTATGCGTGAAAAGTTTTGTAAAAGGCAATGTTCGGATTTTTTAAGGCCATGCTTTAACAGTTTTTTAATAAAAACATATGTGTGATATTATTTTCTTAAAATGCATTCTTTGAGAAAAACTTATTTCTTGTTATAGTCATTGGCATCCATCCAAAGAAATTATTATCAAAAATAATGTTAAAAATGATAAATTTGTATCATTTATTTGATTTTGCGCAAAATTGTCTTAATCAATTGATTTGACGCTCCATTTATTTGTTCCCCCTTAATTCGGCCTAAAATGAAGGAATAAAATCTGTCAAAAAGTGTCAATATCATTTTTCTAATAGTCTCTTTAATATTTCTCAGGATAAATAAAAATACAGATTATTATTATTTTTTGATAAAAAAAAGATCAGTGATTTGGTGAGTTAAACTCATGTCTTTCAAGTTTTGTTTACAGAGTCATCTGGATATTTTTTGTTTGTCTTTTTGCATTACTTTAAAATTTCATATTTTTTAAAACTACACTTTTGGGGAAGCCCTTCCCAAGGACAAAAAAAATAAAGGTCAAATTTCAAAAATATGTCCAAAGGTTTAATTTGCTTCCTTTCTTTTCATCCACAACTTTTTTGATAGCATTTTTTATGCATAGCAAAAAAAAGAAGCGATAGTCAAACATTGATTTATATCATGATTACATTATATTTAAGAACACATTTCATATATCAATTAATTTCACTTTACTCCATAACCAAAATTAATTGTGTTAAAAACTATTTTTTTCTTTTATAACTAATTGATACAAGATCTGTTAACAAAAGTGTTAATTTATCTCACCCCCAAAATTAAGTAAAAAATAGAACTGGTTTATTATTCTGTCTTTGTCATTGTTCGATGTTCTCATCATCATCTTCTCGATTTGTTGTCAACAAAAACCCCAACGATCAATTTCAAATCAACACTTTTTTTTCAGCCAAAATAAAAAAAAAGAAGAGAGAGAATTTGCCCAGTCTAACATTTTTTTGCAAAGTTAAATTAATAGCTTTTTAATTTTAAACGAAAAAGCCCTTTTTCTATCTATCTATCTCTCTATCATATAAACTTTGGTTTTTGGTGGAGTTTATATTTGACTCGAGCATCGAAATTTGGCTTCTTTTATTTGATTTTTTATTGTTATTTTTGGAGTTGACCAGCAACTTCGAGCTGCTCAAAAAAGGAATAAAAAAACTGTAAAGTATTAACTTTTTTTTTTGATTTTTAAGACGCTACACAACATTTTTTTTTGCTGTGTATGTATATTTAGGCATAAGTCAGGGAACTAATCGTCTTAACACTTGTCATCAACATCATCATGAAACCTCATGAGTTGTACAACTTCACTTTTTTTTCCCCTTTTTAACAGTTTCTTATCAATTAAAGCTTTTCTTGCTTTTTAGCAGTTAGTCTTCGTGTTTTAACCAAAAGAAAAAAATGTGGGGTAATTTGTTGATTTTTTTGTTGCCTTTGTTATGTCGGTAAATGTTTTTGATCGACTAGCTCTTTTTTCTTCCTCCCTAAAGCATAATTAAAAAACCAATAAATTTCTTTTTATGGCAGGCCCTCATCAAAAGCACACCTTCTTCTCATGGCTCACTTTTTAAAAAAAATTTCGTTTTTTTACTTTGTATAAAAACTTCTGCTTTTTTTCTTTGTTTTTGAGTACCATATGTTTGCTAATAAATGCTTTTAAAGCTTTTGTTTGCCCTTGTTTTTACCTCTTAATTTTTTCTCTTCTTTTTTCTGTTTTGCGGTCAATACCCGATTGAAATCATAGGAGCTGAGAAAAAAAGAAGAAAAGAATTAAGGCGATTGAAATTTGGTGGTGATTCAAAAACACACAAACCATTCCTTTATTTTTTTTTTGTTTTCCTCTTCCAGACATGCCAAAGAAAAAAATCAAAGAAAAATAAGTAGCAAGAGAATTGACAGTTGTAAGCAATTTAGTGTTTGAAAAAACCCTTTTTTCAGAGCATTTTTAACTTTAATCAGCTGTTGTACTCTTAAATTTTAAATGATAATTTAAACATTTCTCTGTTTTTACTTTAAGCGTGACTTTAATAATATTTTTGCTTTTTGAATTTTTGATTTGAACGTTATGATTATGTCTATTTTTTGCAGGTGAATAAAAAAATATGAGGAAAGAAGATGACCGAGATCGAGTTCACAGTCATTCGGAGGTTGTTGAGGAAATGTTGCATAACAAAGAAATTGAAACTGAAACAAGGCTAGAAGAAGTTGGAGTTATACAACCTCCGGATGGTGGATATGGTTGGGTTGTTGTACTTGCTTCATTTTTTGCAAATGCTGTTGTTGATGGTGTTATCTTTTCGATTGGTGAAACAATTTTACCAATTTGGGAAAAGGAATTCAAAGCCAATACTGCTACAGTATCCATTGCGACTTCACTTCTTGCTGGATCTTATTTGCTTTCTGGTAAATTAAATTCTTTTTCAGGAATTTAAAATATAACCCTGAATGCGTAATTTTAGGACCCCTTGCCAGTGCATTAGCAAATCATTTTGGGTGTCATTTAGTTGCAATCGCTGGAGCATTAATAGCAGCATTAGGTTTTTTTGTAAGTGCTTTAATGCCTGCTCTTCCAGTTATTTATTTCACTTTTGGAATCGTTGGTGGAGTCGGATTTGGATTAATCTTTCTTCCGGCGGTTGTCATTGTTGGTCAATATTTTAGTAATAAGCGTGCCCTTGCAACGGGTATTGCCGTTTGTGGATCTGGAATTGGTACATCTATTTTTAGTTATGTAAGTTTTTAAATTCTTTTTATTTTTTCCGAATCTTGAAAAATTCTAGTAACTTCAGCTAAATCCGCTTATTTTGGAATTATGTGGAGGAAATTGGAGATTTTTCATGTTTACAATTTCCGGAATTACATGTTCTTGCTGTATATTTGGCTATTTTTTTAAACCACTTCAACCCACTGCTTCACAAGTTAAAAAGGCTGCAGAAATTGCAAAAGAATACATGGATCAAAAAGCTGAAATCCTTGAACATGAACCAACTTTAGAAATTGTTGATAATGATAATCAATATATGTCTCCTGGGACTGTCATCGAAAGACTTCCACGACAATCTCTGGGATCAAGGACTTTAAATCCAGAAGCCCCATTTTTATCCACTTTATCACTTAATACGGGTGCGGCTAGAGAAAGAGCTGTTTGGGGATCAGAAGTTGAATCACTTCAAGTAACACGAAAAAGTTTAACAGCTTTAAATAGACCGCTTTCAAAACCAGATGCATTTTATCCTGGTTCAACACAAAAATTGAATGAAAGAAATCTTGAAGCTGCTACTCGTAAGTTTTTTTATCAGTTAAATTTTAAAAACTTTATTCATTGGTTGCATCTTTAAGATAGACCAAATCGATCAGTCTCTGCATTGGGTACCGGAGCTGCAACCTCTCATCATTCTCAACTTATGCTCAGTACTGCGGCTTTACCAACAACCGAAAGTTATGCGACAGGAAATTGGAGTGAAGGGATCTTTTCTGCTTTGCGTTTATTATTTGATTTTGATCTTCTCTATTCCCCAACCTTTCATGTTCTTGCAATAAGTGGTTTTTTGACTTTAACATGTTTCTTTGTTCCATTTATGTTTTTGGGGCAATCAGCTATTGCAAAAGGTGTTGAACCAGGCTTAACAAAATATTTAGTTTTTACACTTGGAGCAGTAAATGTTTTTGCTCGAATTATTTGCGGGTATGTTTTTTTAGTAGAGTCTTCAAAAATCAAATAATTACTTTAGGTATATTTCTGATCATCCAAATGTTGATCCATTATGGGTAACAAATATAAGTTTAATTATTGCTGGTCTTGTTACAATTGGGGTACCATATGTTGATCAATTTTGGCATTATATTATTTATTGTGTATTTTTCGCTGTTGGAGTTGCATGCTTTGCTGCTCTTAGATCAATTATTGTTGTCGAAATATTTGGCCTCGAACGTTTAACAAGTGCATACGGTATTTTATTACTTTATATGGGAGTTGCAGCATTTGTTGGGCCACCATTTGCAGGTAAAACAAAAATAGTGTAAAAAACTTTTTTTTAAATGATTAAAATTTAACTTTTAAGCTTATCTCAAAACAATAACAAATAATTATACGCTTTCATTCATTGTTATGGGTGCACTTATGACTCTTAGTGGAGTAATTGCAATACCGCTTCGACGAATCAATAGATGGGAACAAAAACGTAATATGGAAAAAGCTCATCCCGTTGAAATGAAACCCTTGACAAATGGAAATAATCATTAAAGAGTGACAAAGGTTTGAAGAAAAAAAAACTATTATTAAACAATAATTCGGTTTTTGCATTTCCTTTCTTTCATCAAATGTTTGTGATATTTTTGCTAATAATTATGAGGTATTTTTTCGTTAATTTTAAAAAAGTTGTGTAAAAAATAAATAATTTATCTAAAACAAAAAAAAGCGGTCAAACATGGAGTCAAGGAAATTTGAAAAAAAGGTGAAAAATTCTGCTGCTGCCGTTGTTGATTACAATCTCCCTCCTTTCGGGGTCGTTAATCCTTCCTCCTTCAAAAAAATAATAAAAATATCTTCAAAATTTTTTTTAAAAAAAGCAACGAATATTTTTTAAGCAGAAAAAATGGAGCAATAATTTTACACAATAACAGAAAAAAAAGAAATCACACTTAATTTTATTAAAATTTTTTATTACGCAATTTTACTTTCTTTCTTTAATCTTTCTCACTCCTTTTTTTGCCTCTCAGCTTTCAAAAAAAAACAATAGTTAGCAACTTTTTTTGTTTTCAAATTTCACTTTTTTTATGTATTTGCTATTGTCTTTTGTATACACCCGGGTGGCTTTAAAAAGGAGATGAACAATTACTGTTTTTATTAAGGAAAGCAGTAGCTTTGAAAAACAACGACGAATAACTATCCGTGCAAATAATAAAAGCTAACCTTTGGGCAGCTTCTTCATCACGTTGTCTTCTTCTTCTTCTTTTTTCATATACTTTTCGTATATGGTTTTATAAAAAAGGGTTAGTAACGACGACGAATTCTTAAGAACTACTTACCACAAAAAGTTCGCACAAAAGTGAAGTTGAAAATCGATTGGAAGGTAAGCTAACGGAAACACAAAAAAGCTTATACCTCGGCGTCGTAAGAAAGATTTCTCCTTTTCTATTTATTTTTTTTGGTCAGTCAGTGGTCATCGCGCTTAAACTCATCGAATAATGTTGACGTTTTTTGATCCATTTTTTTTAGTTTTGACGTTTTTTTTGAGTGTACGAGTATTTTTTTACTCATTTAAATTACGTTTTTTTTGTATTCATAGGTCTGCAATTTTGAATTTCATTGTTGTAAATATGAAAATTTTCAAAAATGTTTTTGCAAAAGTTTTATCCCATTTTTGGATATTTCAACAACTTTTTTTTCTTTCCTTTACTATCTTAAAGTGTGTTGCATTTTAAATTGTTTAAAACCGTTTTTTTTGTTTGTAACCTTGTTATCCAGATTAAAAAACGTTTTCGAAATTACCCTTGAACCGTTTTTGTTATCCACTCAGGAATTTGCAAACCCACTTTGGTTTACCTTTTTTTATTATTTTAAAGTGTTTCTGCTTATAGGTGGGTAGAGATTTTTCAGTTTTGCTTTTGTTATTAACTGTAAAATATTTTTATTTATTTTAATATATGTTTACCTTATTGCAATAAATTTACAAATATGATTTTAATAATTATGCATACAATTATTAGTATCAACAGAAGTTTTAGTTTATTTTTCTTACTGTTTTGTACTTGTTTTAAAGAATAAAATTTGAACATGTTGCTCGAACACACACTTTTTTTGCTGTTATTTATTTTAAAGATGCGCTCCCCCCTTTTTTTTCTCCCTTAACGGCCAATATTCGGGTCATTCAATGTTCACCCAGAAGCAAGTAAAAAATATTCCTTTTTTTTGATGCCAGCACAAAATAACGGATTCCTTTAGGCCAGTAAAAAGGCTGACCCGCCCAAACGAACCATACTTACTGATTTCTATCGGCGATTACGCTGACCGATTGCCCTTTTCTCTATTTCTCTCTCTCTTTTTCTTCTTATTCTCTGCCATTCAACGTCAACCCCCCTTTCTTTTTTGGGCATTATCGGCTAAATAAAACGTGTATTTAGAGTCTCAAGTATCATTTGTCCTCATTAAAAAAATTTACTTACTCTTTCAAGTTTTGATTTTTATTTAAAATTTTATTTTGTGCCTCCTCTTACCTTTCTTTGATAAGCTTGTGTTTCAAGACTTAAAAAGTTTTACCATATTTTGTTTTATTTTAGTAAACGTGCACTCCACTAGAGCACAATTCCAAATGGGTTTTCAGGCCGCAATGGCCTCCGCTATTTTTGCGGTGGTATTGCTGGCCAATTCTGGCTTAGCACAGGTATCTAATTTTATCTTCCATTATTATATCACATTTTTTATTTATTTTTTAAGTACTCACAAAGAAATTATCAATTTAATTCAACATTTTCAAAAGCAGCCCTAACAGATATTTCATTAAAATGCCCAGAAGGTTGGGAATTAGAGGGTTCAAAATGCTTTAAAGTTTATCATTTGGAAAAATCATGGCCACAAGCTTTATTTTTTTGCGGAAGATATGGAAGTTTACCAGCAAGAATTGAATCACAAAAAGAAAATCTATTTGTAACAAAACTGCTGAATCGACCTTTACGATCTGCAAGTGGAACATTAAAAACAGAATATTGGATTGGTAAATTATTTATTTATTCCTTATCTATCAATTATTATTGCTAATATTTCGTTATTAAGGTCTTGTTGTTGATCCAAATCTTAGTGATGATGCAATGTTTATGTGGTCTGATGGTAGCATGGTATCAAGATATACAGGATTTTGGGCAAAAGGACAACCAGATTATCGTACAGGTGGTTGCGTAAAAGCCTCTACCGTAAACTCAAATGGTTCACCACTTTCAAGTATTGCGTGGCATCTTGAAATGTGTAACATGTTATTCCCATTTGTTTGTGAACTTCCTGCATGTGTTAAAGGTAATATTTTTTTCATTTTTTTTATCATATGATTTTGATTACTCATTTTTACTATTTAATTATTCAATTTTATCGATATCTATTTTTGTGGCCTTTTTTATGACCTAATTTTCTTTCCTTCTTTTCCCCCCTCTTTTTTTGAATATTGATACTTTTGGCGCAAGGCTATTACTGTTCATTCCCCCCTTTTTTTCATTCCTTTTTTAAATACCAGAAGATAACCTTGAACTAGACCGACGCCATCGTAATATATTTTGTTAATCAGCAGCAAAAGAATAAAGGAAAAATCGAAAAAAATAAAATAAAGTAGTAGTGAGATGTGTTAGGCTGTCACAAGTCAATACAAAACTAATTGGCTGGAAAATGAATAAAGCCGCTAAATAGCAAAGCAATTAGGTCAAGGCATCTTTTAAAAATCGCTGATAAAAATTAAAATATTGATTAGATAAAAACATCTAAACAAATTTGCATATAATTATTATTTACAATTATTATTGATTATTTAGGATCATTCTTTTGTCATAATGGTGGATGTGTACCTGAATCTTCACACTGTAATGGAATCGATGACTGTGGTGATCTCAGTGATGAACTTAATTGTCCTGCTTCCCATTCAGATTTAGCTTGTCTTAAGTATGAAAAAGGAGAATCTGGAAAAATTCAATCACCAAATTATCCATCAAGCTATCGAGCAAATTCAAATTGCCGTTGGGTCATTGAAGGTCCTGTTAATTCACGCATTCAAGTAACTTACGCTGTTTCTCTATTTTAAAACCTGTTCCCTATTTTTTAGCTTACATTTGATTCTTTTGAAACGGAAGAAAACCAAGACATTGTAACAATTGTTGATGGTGGTCCATCTGAAAATGCTTCATTAGCTGTTGACACTATTTCTGGTACACCTAAATTAGATCGCCTTTCATATACTTCAAGCACAAATATGATGGTTATTCGATTCCGTTCAGATGCACTTATTCAAGCAAGAGGTTTTCAAGCATCTTGGCGTGCAGGTAATTTTTTTATAATACTTTTATTTGATTTTTGACCCTTAAAAACGCATATTTAACCCTTTTTCTCGCAAATAAAAAAACCTTTGATCAGACAGAGACAAAAAACATTTACAACAATTTAAACAATTTTTAGTTTCTTTTTCGTGCGGTGGACGACTTAAAGCTCAATTATATGCACAATCATTTTCAAGTCCCGAATATCCACATGAGTATCCAAATGGATTGGAATGTGTTTGGAGAATTGATGCACCTCAAGGACAATTGATTTCATTAAACGTAAGAAAAAATAAATGAAACAAAATTTTCGGAGAATTTTTGACAACGGTTAAAAACATATACAAAATTTAGATAGATAATTATGATTTGGAAGATGAAAATGATTTTGTTGTTATTTATGATGGAGCAAAATCATCTGCACCAATTTTAATGAAATTAACTGGCCGACAATTAAATGATACAGCAAATCTTTCGCAACTTTTAATTTCAAGTCAAAGTCATTTATACGTTTATTTTTTTACAAATCATGCAATTTCTGGAAAAGGCTTTTCAATTAGTTATAAAAGAGGTTGTGATAATGTTATTCGACAATCACATGGCCAACTTCTTTCACCTGGTCACACTCGTGTCCCATATCCTCCATCCCAAACATGTAAATATACAATTGAACTTCCTGAAAATCGTGAAGATCAACCAATCAGTGTTGCAATAAATCATTTCGATATTGCATCTGATGATAATCTTCAAATTTTTGAAGGTGGAGAATATGGTAGAGCTTTACATGAAAATAATGGATTTAATGAAAATACACGGCCACCAAAAATGATTTTTTCTAAACAAAGTAAACTTGAACTTGTTTTTCAATCAAATTCTGTCCGAAATTCTCTTGGATGGAATGTTACATTTTCAACTAATTGTCCACCTTTGGATATCCCATCTTCTGTTGTTGTTTCAACACATAATACTGCATTTAATACAAAAGTTTTTGTTTCATGCTCAGATAAAGGATATGAATTCATTAATGGACGGGGTCGAATGTTTGAACTTCAATGCTTATTAGGAGGCCGATGGACTGAAAATCGAATTCCGACTTGTCAACGTATGCACCTCTTGAACTTTATTCTTTCATAACTTTTTAATGTTTTTTAGCCGTCTATTGTTCACCAGTTCCACAAATTGCTAATGGCTTTGCAATTTCGGCTACAAATGTTTCATTTGGAGCTATTGCAAAATATAGCTGTTATGATGGATTCTCATTTTCAAGTGGTAGAAAATCTGAAGAAATTATTTGTAATGAAGACGGTAAATGGACTGCTCCTCCACAATGTAAAGCTGCTGCTTGTCCTGCTTTAATTTCATTTACAAATGGTGAACGAAAATTATTATTTGGAGATGGTACCAGCTTCGGCACAGTTTATTCTTTTGAATGCGCGGCTGGACATCGCAAAAAAGGAGCTGCAACAATTCTTTGCCAAAATAATGGTGAATGGTCAACGCCACAACCTCGTTGTGAAAGTGAGTTACTTTGGTACATATCAGAAATTGAAAAAACAATAAAAAAACTTTAGAACTTGTATGCACAAATATTTCCGAAATTCAACATGGCCGATTATTAACAAAGGAACAGGGTCATTTGGAATTTGATGGAACTGCAAAAGTTGAATGTAATCCTGGATTTAAAAGTGACGGCGTCGATAGTGTTAAATGTTTGGCTAATCAAACTTTAAGCACGGTTCCACAGTGTATTGACATTGATGAATGCAAGGAACAAACAGCCAGTTGCTCTGTAAAAAGTACAAATTGTAATAATTTACCTGGTGGTTATTTTTGTGAATGCAAACAAGGTTTTAAACCACAACTTGGTAAACATTATTATTCAATCATTTAAGCATAAAATATTTTGCACTTTTTAAGCTTGTCAAAATGCTGTTTCATTACTTAGCATGAATGTTGTATCATCATCAGAGGGTCCATCATTCCCTGCTTCAAAACATTCTTCTACCGGATGGTGCGCTTTAAAAGATGATACTCGTCGAACTCTGACATTTACGTTTGCTGTTCCTAAAGTTATTGAACGGCTTCGAATTGAAAAAACTGCTGGAGCTGCTTATCCAACTCGTTTAAGATTCAATTATGCAATGGAAGATGGAGTTAAACTTAAAACTTCAAGCCGTTTAACAAATATGACAACTAGAAATGTTGGAATTGCTGGAAGTGAACTTCTTGTTCTTGACCCACCACTTGAAGCAAAAATTTTCCAAATTGTCATTGAAGAATATAAAGAAGCTCCATGCATTCGCGTTGATTTACTCGGATGTCAAAAGACCTCTTGCACAGGTATGTAATATCATTTTTAAAAAAAAGTTTTAATAACTTTTTGAATATGCATTTAGATATCAATGAATGTGATGAAAATAATGGTTTTTGTGAGCATCATTGTATTAATATGCAAGGAACTTATCGTTGTTCTTGTGATGATGGTTATGATCTTTTTATGTCTGATGAACAAAATGGCGCTAAAATTAAAGAAGGTGAAACTGGAAATAATATTCATGATGCAGTTCGATTTAACAAAAGTTGTGTTCCTCGACAATGTCAACCATTAACAGTTCCAGAAAATGGACAATTACTTTCAACTGCAAACATGTTCCATTTTCCAAATATTGTTGAATTTCGATGTAATTTCGGTTTTCAAATGATGGGACCAAGTCATCTAAAATGTCAAGTTGATGGAAATTGGAATGGAACTTCCCCTTTTTGCATTCGTGAGAGAATATTCTTTTCTAGATAATATTTATAATCTAACGAAAAATTTTTAGCCGCTGTTTGTAATGGAGCGCAAAATAATACTGCTATCGGTTTATTTGTTACCCCTGAAGGTCAAATTCCCTACGGCCATAATGTAAGCGTTGTATGCAGTCAACAAAATCGCCCAGCTCCTATCTCCCCTCTTGCTGGGTTCCGTCAATGCATTTATGATCCAAAAATGGATGGCCCTGAATATTGGCTATCTGGTCCATCAATATTTTGTCCATTAGTTGATTGTGGTCCACCGCCAGTTTTAGCAGGAGTTTATTATGAAGGTGATGATAATAGTTTTAAAGTTGGAAGTACTTTGGCATTCAGTTGCCGTCCACCTTATTCTTTGCTTGGCAAATCTTCTTATGATGATCGAATTATTCGTTGTAATGTCGATGGAAGTTGGGATCTTGGAAATCTTCGTTGTGAAGGTCCAGTATGTGTGGATCCAGGATATCCTGACGATGGTACAACTCAACTTGAATCTGTTGAAGAAGGTGCCATTGCTCGATTTTCTTGTAATCGACCCGGATATCAACCTTTCCCATCATCTGCTATTAATTGTACACTTGGAACAGCTTGTGTATTAAGTGAAGATGTTGGAATTTCATCCGGATTTATTCCTGATGGAGCATTTGCTGATAATTCTGATACAACTAGTTGGGGATATGAGCCTCATAAAGCTCGTTTATCTTCTACTGGATGGTGCGGATCAAAGGATGCTTTCATTTTCCTTTCAGTTGATTTACAAAGAATTTATACTTTAACAACTCTTCGAATGGCTGGTGTAGCTGGTAGTGGGCATCTTAAGGGTCATGTAACTAAAATGCAACTATTTTACAAAGTTCAATTCAGTCAAAATTATGACACTTATCCCCTTGAATTTGAAACCCCCTCTGGAAATCACAACAAAATGTATCAATTTGAACTTAATCCACCCCTTCGTGCTCGTTATGTTCTTTTGGGAATTACCGAATATGAAACAAATCCATGTCTCAGATTTGATATGCAAGGCTGTTTGGCTCCCCTTTCAGCAGCACATGAAATTCCAACTCATCTTCAAGTAGGATGGAATTCAAGTGTTCCGCAATGTATTGATGCTGAACCTCCAGTTTTCCAAAATTGCCCGCAAAATCCTATTTTTATTATGTCTGATGAATTTGGACAATTACAATTAGCAAATTATACAGTACCAACTGCAACAGATAATTCAGGATCAATTACATTTATGCGAATTCAACCTACAAATTTTGTTCCCCCTCGTCCAATCACAAGTGACACCGATGTTATTTATACAGCTTATGATGATGCTGGAAATTTTGTTGAATGTATTGTCAAACTTCGAATTCCAGATACTCAACCACCAGTTATGAAATGTCCTGAATCATATGTTATTTCCGCAATGGAAGATGAAAAAGAAAAAGTTTTATATTTCAATGAAAGTTCGGTCGAGCTGGCAGTTCAAGATTCTTCCAATATTACTGATATTGTTTTTACTCCAACAAAAGCAACTCTTAAACTTGGAGGTTATTCAACTATTGAAGCTGCAGCAATTGATCAATTTGGAAATAAAAATAAATGTTCATTCCAAGTTGCATTATTGGCAGATCCATGCAGTAAATGGTCACTTACAAACGACGAAAGTACTGTAAAAGAATGCACAAAAATGGGGACCGAAACAGTTTGTACAATTAAATGTGCAGCAGGATTCCGATTTGTTGATGAACATAAAGTTGTAACGAAATTTAAATGTAATGATGGTCGATGGTCTCCATCAAATAATCCACCAGCTTGTGTTCCAATTGCTCAAGAGCCTGCCCGTTATGAACTTAATGTTGCCATTAGATATAGTGTTGCAACACCTGTTGATGATGGATGTTTGAAATCTTACACCGATATTGCTGCAAATCATTTTGATACCTTGGATACCGTACTCAGTCAAAGATGTTCAAGTAGTGTACAAGTATATGTACGATTTTTGAATGTTAAATTTACAAATCATGAAAATGATGTTATTGGAAATTATACTATTCAAATTTTACCAACTGTTTTAAAAGATGTTTTTTATGAACTCTGTGGTTTAACAATGAGAACAATATTTGATTTAAGAATTCCTGGTGCCACAACTCCTATTCGAAATTTGCTTATGCTAAGCGGTGATACACTTGCAAGTCAAGGAGTTGGATGCCCTGCAATGAATGCCACAACAACAACCGTTACACAAGGTTTTGGTTGCGCTGACGGAGAAATTTTGAGAGAAGGAGCGGATAAAGAAACACTCCCTGAATGCTGTAAGTTTTAATTTATGCATTAATGAAAATAATAAAATTAAAATATTAGTGCCATGTTCGAAGGGTACCGTATACGTAAATAATACATGTGTTGAATGCCCTGTGGGAAGTTATCAAGACAAAAACGGACAACTTACATGCAAATCTTGCCCCGCACAAACTTTCACTCATTTTGCTGGTGCTCAAAGTGTTGAAGCTTGTTTATCTGTTTGTGGTAATGGAATGTTTAGTACCTCAGGTCTTGTTCCTTGTCAACTTTGTCCTCGACATACTTTTGCTGGTCCACCTGTTATGGGAGGATATAAACAATGTGAGCCCTGTCCCGAGGGAACATATACAGCTCGTTTGGGTTCAACAGGACCAAGTCAGTGTAAACAACCATGTCAACCCGGCACTTTTTCAACAACTGGATTAGAGCCATGTTCTCCTTGCTCACTTAATTATTATCAAAGTAGTCTTGGACAACAAAGATGTATTGAATGTCATAATAACACATATACCAAAGATATTGGAAGTGCCAAAGAAAGTCAATGTGAAGAATTAACATGTGCAAAAACACAATGTCAAAACCGTGGAACATGCAATGTAATGAATCATAAAGAAATTTGTGAATGCATTCCAGGATATACTGGACAATATTGCGAAGAGCAGATGCCACTTTGTGATATTCAACCATGTTATAATGGTGGCATTTGTGAAGCAACTTCTGGAACATTCCGTTGTATTTGTCCTCAAAGTATGAAAAGAAACATCTATTTTTGGGTACTTTTTTTAATTAAAACTAATTTTAAGACTTTACTGGTGCTCGATGCCAATTTGGTCCTGATGAATGCATTGGAGTAAATTGTCCCAATGGAGGAGTTTGTCAAGACTTGCCCGGTCTTGGTACCAGTCGATGCTTATGTCGCACAGGCTTTACTGGTCCAGATTGCTCACAAATTGCTGATCCATGTCAAATGGATGCACCTTGTAAAAATGGCGCTGATTGTGTCCCTCTTCAACTTGGTCGATACAAATGTAAATGCTTGCCTGGGTGGGAAGGATCCAATTGTGATCGCAATATCGGTAAGATTTTGTTTTAAGAAAACTTTATTAACATAGAAAAATAATTACCAACAATATTTTGACACGCATTTTGAAGAAAAAAAATGGGAATGAAACTGGAAATACAAAGTTTAATTTCTGAAAAAAAAAAAGAAAGTGCAAAAGTAAAAGAAAAAAAGAGAGATCGTTGAAATAAGAGATAAAAGAAGAAGGGAGCGCAATTAAAAGAGGTATTAACGCTTCTGCAGCTTACATTAATTTAAACACCGCCTTTGGCATAATTAGGATTAAAAGCAGGCTGTGATGGTGGAGCTGTTGGTTCACTTTGAGCAACAGGATGAAAATTACGGTAATCCTTTAAAAGATCATTATAAAATTTCTTTGTTGCACACCATCCAAAAAGTGTATAACATGTAAAGAAGAATAATAATACTGCAAAGCCATATGACATATATGCGAGATCATGATGTAAACCTTTTCGATCTTCAACAGTAAAATCTTGTTTCATGACAAACTGAAAAAAAAGATGTTAATTTATTATTTTTGTTGCTTTTTTATAAAATTAATGAACTGTGAAAAATTATATTGTTTTTACATTCAATTTGAATTATATAGTGCATGCTATTTTTACATATATAGTTTATGTAAAGCCTCTTTCAAAAATTTAAGTGAGTTTTTGAGTTATGTGAAATAAAAAAAAAATATGCACTTAGCCCTTTGCTGGACAGGCTGCTTCTTTGCTATTTACAAGCATGTATGTGAGTGCACGATCTGAGAAAAAAAAGAGAAGAACACACCACACTTTTTTTTTCAACGTGACTCAATTTTCATGTTGTTATTTTTTTTTCGTTGACCAAAAATGAAAAAGAAAGCAAACGAAACAGTTTTTTATGTGAAAGAGGGTAGGAAATGTGATGATGAAAAAAAAGAGAGAAAGAAAAAGGAAGGAAATATTTTACTAACCTCAATGACATTGATGATAAAATCGTTTATTCCTGAAGCAGCTCCACTAAAGTAAAGAAATAGAAGTATAATAAGAATTCCACAAATAATTAAAACGCCTGTAACAAAAACTAGACGAGGCCATACAAAATGTGGACTCTTTTTTCGATGTGCAACAAAGAGAGTTCCTAATGCAGTTCCGGCAGCAACGCAAAAGGCTGTGAAAAAGAATACAATAGCAATGTCCTTGAGTTGTCTAAAAAATTGACATAATTATTACCACCATTAAAAGCTGATTCTTTTGACATTTTAAGAAGTTGAAAAACTTACAATTCATCAAAATTTGTATAAACATCATTTACTGCATCAAACCAAAAATATAATCCCAGAACAAATTCTAATGTTGCAGTTAAAATTGCACATTTATATGCTGGGCAACAAAGACAACAAAATGCCATTACAATATAATTTTGAATTTGTTCAAAAGTTGATTCAGGCTCTTTTCGAATTATTGGAGATCGTTGAAGGGTCAAATGTTGAGGTGGTGGTGGGGGACGCGGTGGGGGTTGTTGCTGGTGTGGAGATGTAACAATGATAACTGTTGGATGATGTCGAGCGTCTTCTGCCAAATAAGCGGTTGGCACTGAATGTAATTCTGCAGTGGCAGCAAAAGCAGGAATGGCTGAAGGCGGAGCTTGCAAAGCCATTTTAAAAGTACCCTTTCGTACTCCTCTTTTTTCTTCTCTCTCTTTTTTTCTTTTCTAAAATGCAAAATAAAATAAAAACAACAAACAATAACGCGCAAACAAAAAAAAGAACAGAGCTTTAAAGTGAAAAAAAAAACAACAAAAGTCTCGGCTGGGATATATATTTATCTCAAGATCCAAGCAGATCGATCTAAAACTTTTTACTAAAATTTCATCAAAAGTATTTTGAAAGAAAGCTGATAAGCAGCATTATTGCTTGAGTCAAATAATCACGTCAGTCTAAACTTTAGGCTCTCCTTTTTTGTAACTTTTTTTTGTCAAAATTGTAAGATTTAAAGGGAGCCTCCACGTTCCACTTTTTTTTCTAATCCTTACTTAAATACCAGAAAAAGTTTCACTTTTTTTTTGATTTTATAATAAAAGGGGCATGTACAGGTGTATTTATTTCATAAAAAAACTTTTTTCTTTTTTTTAATATTAAAGAAAAGGCAAAGAATTCTTCTGTGAGGGCAAATCGATCTTAAACTACACAGCTGCCAATTGTGTTTTGAAAAGCCGGCAATCCCTATTGATTTTATTAATCCTTCAAAAAATAGTTTCAAGAAAGAGCAGTTTTTTCTTCTTCTTTCCTTTAATAGAATAAAAAAAAAGTTTAAAAAGTAAAAAAAGAAAAAGAATAGCGAATGGTGCTTATTAAATTTTCGAAAAGACAAAAACCTCTTTGAAAAATGTTTTGAAGTAAATTAAGAAAATGACAAAAAAATGACTCATATAATATTGTGAAAACATAACTTGACACAAAAAAAAGGAAATTCTGCTAGAGGCATTGATAAGATCAGTGCAAACATGAGCTTGTCCTATGATTAGAGAGAACATCAAAAAATAGTGATGCTTTTTTTACAAGCAAAAAAGGGAAGGAAAATAAAACGGAAATGCGAGCAACACATAAGCTTTACGGAAGAAAGAATGCTACAAACTTAACTTTTTTAAATGGCTTAAAAAAAGATGAGATGAAATTTTGCAAAAAGGTTTTCAAAAAACAAAAGCTTTTATTGCAAGGGCAAAAAAAGTGAATGATTTTTTTTCTCTCTCTTTCTTTTTTTTACTCCATAATAAAACGTCATCACCGTGGAAATAAAAACCTCGCCAGGGGGTATACATAAAGAAAATATACGCAAGAAAAAAAGAGAGAATTATTTTGTTGGATGATTTTTTTAAGACTCAAAAAGTAACAATCAATGTTTGCCTTGAAAAGGCATTCTAAAAAGACGTCGCTCATGTTCTTTTTCTTCCCTTTTATTTTTGGTTACAATATAAAGCCTCTTTGAATCTCTTTTAAATATATTTTTTTCATTTCTCTACAACAAAAAAACTTTCAACTTTTTCTTTTCTTCTTGGAGGTTTTTTTATGCATTTAACAGCTAATCCAATTTACACGTTTCGGTCTAAGGAAACCTACTAATTTTAAATCAGTACTTGTACTTATTTATTTTTGGGGCATTCCATCATTTTTTTTCTCTCTCAAAATTAAAAGCTCTTCTGAAAAAAAGACAGTTCCCTTAGGGCAACTCCTCTTTTTTAACAAAACAAAAATGTCAAAAAATGTCATTTTTTGCAAGTTTGAAAATAAATCCAACTAAATTACATAAAGAAAAAAAACTAAAAGTCAAAAATGGGCAACAAAAAAACTGAGAGAGACGCTTAAACCCTTTTTTTATTTTTAGATGATTGTGCTGAAAATCCATGTGCACTTGGAGCAACTTGCCATGACTTAGTTAATGACTTTGAATGTACATGCCCAAATGGCTTTAGTGGAAAACGATGTCATATTAAAGATAACCTTTGTGAACCAAATCCATGTATCAATGGTAAATGTGTTGATACATTATTTGATCGTCTTTGCATTTGTAAAGCTGGATGGATAGGACAATTTTGTGATGTAAATATTGACGATTGTGAAGTACAACCATGTAAAAATGGCGCAACTTGCCGTGATATGGTAAAAATAATGCAAAAATATAACTTCAATAAAACATGGAAAATAATTTTAGGAAAATGGCTATGAATGTCAATGCACTCCAGGCTTTCATGGCTCTGAATGTCAACATATGGTTGATCATTGTGCTACAGATCCATGTCATAACAATGGAACTTGCATTAATCAAGGGGCTAAATATGAATGCCAATGCCGTCTTGGCTTTGAAGGAGTTCATTGTGAGCATAATATTAATGAATGTGAAGTTGGTGATAATGGATGTGATGCACATGGTACAGAACTCTGTGAAGATCTTGTAAATGGATTCCGTTGTCAATGTCGTCCAGGATACACTGGTAAAGCATGCGATATTCATATTGATCAATGTGGTGGTGAACCATGTCATAACAATGGTACATGTGTCGATCTTGGTGCTTCATATCGATGTGAATGCGGTCCTGGATGGATGGGTGATCTTTGTGAGAAGCAATCCGGGAAATGTGGTCAAAACCCATGCCAAAATGATGGACATTGTGTTAGTCTTGCTCATGACGATTATTTCTGTGTTTGTCCTGAAGGCGTTAGTGGTAAAAATTGTGAAGTTGCACCTAACAGATGTATTGGTGAACCATGCCATAATGGGGGCGTTTGTGGAGACTTTGGATCACATTTGGAATGTACGTGTGCAAAAGGATTTGTTGGAGCTGGTTGTCAATATGAATTGGATGCTTGTCATGCATCAAAATGTGAAAATGGTGCAAAATGTGTTCAAGAAGGAAGTGGTTATAAATGTATGTGCCCTCCAGGTTTTACTGGCCAGAACTGTGAAACAAATATTGATGATTGTACTCCATCACCATGTCCCTTATCTGCAACTTGCATTGATCAAATCAATGATTATCATTGTCAGTGTCCCTTTAACATGACAGGTGCAAATTGCGACAAAAAGGTTGATCCTGATTACGACATTCATTTCTTTGATAATATTTTACCCGCTCAAGCAGCTTTAGCTGTACCATTCAAATTTAATTCTGGAGCTTTAACAGTTTCATTTTGGGTTAAATTTGACAATGAATTATCAAAGGGAACAGTTTTTACATTATACAATAGCGCGTAAGTTTCAGCTGCATATAACAATAATGATTTTCCAAAAATCATTCATTTTAGAACTCCAAGTTATCCCTACAACGTCACGCAACTTCTTCAAGTGACAGATGATATTGTAAAACTTTCACTTTTTGCTGATGAGCCTGCATTTAAGTTACATTTCCCCAACAAGCAACGATTAAATGACGGAAATTGGAACAATCTTGTTTTGACATGGACTTCCCATGAAGGAGCATATTCCTTAATTTGGAATGCTGTGAGACTTTATGCTGATAAAGGATATGGTAAAAATAAACAATTGGATATTAAGTAAGCATTAAATTTTGCTTTGAAAAATTTTATATTATCATTTATCATATTTAGTGCTTGGGTTTCTCTTGGTCATCCACTTGATGCGCCAGATGAAGATCCCAAATTTATTGGCTCTCTTACACGCGTAAATATATGGACTCGTGTACTTGATTTTGAAAATGATATCCCACAACTTGTACAAAAATGTCATGGACAACAAGTTATATTTAATGGGCTTGCATTACGCTATGCTGGATACGATAGATTATCTGGTAAAGTTGAAAAAATTGTTAAAAGCACATGTGGAAGGGATAAAATGTTGGATTCAAAATCTGCTAAAAAACGTGATGAAAATTCTGTTTCTGCTATATCATGTCCTGGAGATGTATATGTTATAACTCCTCTTAAAGAAGTCAATGTTACATGGGAAGAACCCGTATTTGTTTCAAATAATGCCATTGAAAGAATTGAACAAAATCTTAAACCTGGACAAGTTTTTACATGGGGTGAATTTACTGTACTTTATGTTGCATATGATAATAGTTCAAATATTGCTCAATGCACATTTAAAGTTCATGTAGCGCAAGAATTTTGTCCTGATGTTGCTGATCCAATTCATGGCGTTCAAGCTTGTGAAAATTGGGGGCCTGATCTTAAATTCCGTGCTTGTTCAATTCAATGCGAAGAAGGATATGAATTTTCATCTTCTCCAGCAGTATTTTATACATGTTCTGCTGATGGAGTTTGGAAGCCAAGAGCTGATAATTCTTATACATTCCGGTATCCATCTTGCTCAAAGGCAACTCCCGCAGATCGAATTGCTCAAATGAAAATAAATTATCCTGCTGTATCAATTTGTAATGCAGCATCCAAAAATACTCTCGCTGAAAAATTACTTTTAAAAGTTCATCAATTAAATAGTAAATGGAATATATGTTCATCGAAATCTGATACACATTGTCAACGCGTAAATATTACTGTAGACTGTTTAAGTGACATGAAACGTCTTCGACGACAAAATAATGGAGCTCAACAAACATTTAATGTTCATGTTGAAATTCCAATTAAACGTCAAATGGTTACCGATCCAAAGACGTCCCAAAAAACTGATATTATTGATGTCATTCAAGACGAAGCACTTTTGCATGATTTATTCAATCTTGAACAAGTTCTTCCAAATGGTCGTCCAGATCTTAATTCATTCCAAGTTAAAGACCGCTTTGATTGTGAGCCTGGAAGTGTTGTTGTAAATGACTTGTGTGGTCAGTGTCTTTCTTTCTTTCTTTTAAATTTTATAAAACAAATTTAATTATAGTTTTGTGTGCTCCTGGGTCCTTCTATGACAAAGATACAACAGAATGTGTTTTATGTGGAACTGGAGAATATCAAAATAAAGCAGGACAATTTAGTTGTTCAAAATGCCCCGAAGAAACAATTACAACTGGACCTGGAGCTTTAGATGAAACAGAATGTCAAACACATTGCAAAGCAGGATACTTTTTAAATTTGCATACAAGAAAATGTGAAGCATGCGGTTTTGGTTTTTATCAACCAGCTTCTGGAAGTTTTGCATGTATTCCATGTGGAGTTGGAAAAACAACTTTAAGTAATACAGCTGCAAGTGAAGATGATTGTAGAGATGAATGTCCTGATGGCGAACATCTTACACAATCAGGAACATGTCAGCCATGCCCCATGGGATCATATCGAACAAAAGGATTACATAAGCAATGTGTTGAATGTCCACCTGGTACTACAACTGAAACAGTAAGATCATCAAAAAGAGTACAGTGTAATACACCAAAATGTGTTGCTGGACAATTTCTTGTTACTTCAACGTATGTTGATTTTTTAATCCAATAATTCCAATTAAATGTTATTAATTTCTTTTTTAGTAAGCAATGTCAATATTGTCCCCGTGGAACATATCAAGATGAACCACTTCAAACAACTTGCAAATTATGTGCAACTGACCATACAACTGCTGCACAAGGTGCAACACATGAAAGTCAATGCTATTCAACAAATCAATGTTCAACAGGGGAAGATAATTGTTCATGGAATGCTGTATGCATTGACTTTCCTGATGACAATGATGTGCCATCATTCCAATGTAAATGTAAGCCTGGATATCGTGGAAATGGCACTGTTTGCACAGGTTTGTTTTATTCCAATTTTTTTTGTCTCAAAAAAAAGAGAAGTGAAAATAAACAATAGAAAAAAAAAGAAAATAAAAACAATAGAGAATTTTAGATGCTTGTCAAAATTTCTGCTTGAATGATGGTAAATGCAAAAAGAATTCTATTGGTTATGTTGAATGTGTTTGCAAAGAACAATTCAGTGGAGAACGTTGCGAAATACGAGTTAAAAGTCGAAGCAGTGAAATTACATTTTATATTGTTATTGTAGTTGCAGGAATTTTAATATTTATCGTAATATTTATTGTTATTTGGATGATAAATGCCCGTAGTCAAAGGGATGATTTTTCAAGTAAGTTAATTCCTTCTTTAAAGAGAGAGAGTTAAAAAAATACAGTATAAAAAATTTGTTTTAGTCAATGAAACAGAAAAGCCTTCTCTTGGTCTTGAAGGAGCTTTAACATCAAACTTCCTTTATGGGCGTGGACCAGTTGCTGTTGAAAGACCACCTTCTTCTCTTGCTGGTGGTTCACATGGTCCCATTCGTCCAATAGGATTTTATTATGAAGACGATGACGAATATGAAGCAAAAACAATGTTTGTGGGAGCGGAAGTACAACCTGAAGAACAAGATCATGATGAAAATTCAGATCTTCAAAGAGAGATTCAAGAGCGGTTAAGACATGTTCATCAACATATGTATCGCCCAAGCGGAAATAGCACAAAAGATGACTAAATTTTATTATATTTTTTTTGAAGAAAAAAAGGGCATTTGTGCCGTTCTATTTTATTGTAATTTTTGACATTTTTGATTTCACACTTTTATTTTTTTTCGAATATTTGTGATCCTTTTTTTTTCTTTTATTTCGAGACAAAAGATAGCTCGACATTTCCACTTTTTTCTTCTCAAAAACGTTATGCAAATATTATTCTTTAATGATTTTTCTTCTCCTATCTATCTTAGATCCCAAAAAAATGTTACAGATTTTTTGTCAAATTTTTATTGTTAAGGTTACTTCGCCACAGAACATTCCATTTTTTGCTCACTTTCATCTTTTTTATTTAAAATAATAATAATTTTTTGTTTAATTTTTTCTATATTCTTTGTTTTAAAATTGTACAAAATTAATTAATAAATTTAATGTTAAAAATATATAAAGCTGAGTTTATTTAATATTATCAAACATGTTAAAAAAGAATGAAAAGAAAGAAAAATAGCAGCGATGATTTATTAATTTTGTAGCTGAAATATATTAAATTTATTCAAGGTTGCTTTAGGGGAGTTTTGTGGTGAGAAACGATTTGAAAAAAATAAAACGTAATAATTAAAGAACAAAAGAAAAATATTTAAAATACATTTATCTTTCGAAGAAAAAACATTTTTATTTTGGTAAACAAAAAAAGAAAAAAGACAGTATCAAATTTAATTTATGTTTTACAATATTGAATAAAAAAGCTGGATAATTTACCAACGATTTAAAATCTTTATTAAATCGAAGCGGAAAAATAAAATTTAATTTACCAACTTTGTTTTGACTTTTTCAGTTTTATAAAATGACATAAACTCTGCCAAAAAAAGGGAAAAAAAGTAAACTGACACAAGAAGTTAATGTTTTGATATATAAAAGAAAAAAGATGGCGCTGTTCGTCGTGTTTTTTTATATATGCATTATTCATGAAAACTTACACCACAAGCTAGCATTTTTTCTTCCCGTCTAAAAACAGGCGAAAAAGAAGAAGAAATAAAAATGCGTTAGTCCTTGGGGCAATTTACCCATTCAAGGCGTGGCATTTATTTTTGTTTTTGATGCATGAAGCTTCCATTGAAGGTTGCACAAACGGATGCATCTGACGCTTGTGTGAATGCAAAGGAGGGCAAACCTACTGCTTGCAATCAAGTAAATCAGCCTTCATAACAACAACAAAAAAGAATGCGGAGCGTCCGAAGACTTCGCTATGCTCTTATTTGTCAGTTTCAGCGGCAGCAGCATAGAAGACTACGGCATGCATTCACTGCTATTATTTGAGTGCCATTTTTAGCAACTAAGACTGGCTGACGGCCAATTCATAAAGCTGCTGCTGCTGCTACTGCCGCCCAAAGCCATGCATCTCTTTCTTTTTCTTCCTTTTTTCGAAATGCGTCAGGGGGCTTTGGTTGGTGTAAGGGAAAAAATAAAAAGAAGAAAAAAGAAGACAGCCAAACCCTTACTGCTTGTTTTTCTCTCTAAAGCATTTAGCCAAAAGCGGGAAGCAAGTCTTCTTTTGCCCGTGATGCAAAAGCGGACTGCCCGTTGTTGGTGGCATGCCGTCTTTTCATCTTCTTCTTGAATCTCCTGTATCGGGATTTTGAAGCTAACGTGGCACGTTTGAAAAAATGCCATGGATTACAAAAGGAAATTCAGTTATTTTGTAAAAATATTGTGCGTGAAGAGTTCGAAGAATTTTTTTGCCGTTTTTATACTTGCTTTTCTTTTAAATAATATTCAAAAAATATTTAGCCTTAATATTTTTAAAAGAACTTTATTACATTGTAGAGCATTGCCCCTAAGATCGGCCAAATGGAAAGCCTAGATAATTCAGATCCAATGTTATGCGCGGTATTAGATATTCATTCACCCGGTGCTCCGCTTCATGTTGATGAATACAGACAATTAGGGGAAAATAATCTTTATCATGGTATATTTTCCTTCAAAAATGAATCCAAAATTTTAGTATTTTAAACATTTTAGGGCGATTATCACCACATTCTGGCTCAATTATTACAACTGCCAATCCTTATAATACAAATTATGCCACGTTAACAACAATGCAAACCTTGCCACCTATTTCAACAGTTACAAGTTCTTCACAAGAAAAATACATAATTATTCAAACAAATGGTATTCGTTCAAGGTCTATAGAAGCTTTAAGTCCTCCAAGGCGAAGAATAAATCAGCATGCATCATTAACTCATTCTGATTCAGCCTTATCCGATTGTAGTTTATCAACTTCTGGTCAATCATCTGAAATTTCGCAATACCCTCAGGACACATCAAATACAAATTATTATCATACTTCATGTCCACCCGAGCCAAGCCCCCCATCAGCTGATAGTGGTACATCATCGTGCGGATCATCGGCTTATGGAAGTATGATGCCAGCATATAATTTAAATATTAAATATGAATATGATGTTAAAACCGAAGATGAAACACCATGTGATATTCAACATTCATCAGATAATTCTGAGCCTTCATTTAATAATTCCAATAACAATGAAAATGGACAAGTAAGATTTCACTGATTTCCATTTCATCGGTTAGTCCTCATTTTTGTTTTTAGTTAAATTGTGCCATTAATAATACTGCCACTTTTATTGCTGTGCCGTTTTCATCTTCATCATCAACATGCCAAAATACTCATCTTATTCAACCAAAGGTTGAAAAGATTGTTTATACGTCTTGTGGTGCATTTGACGCATACAATGGAGATCTACTTGACAGTGTGTCAATTTTGGAAGAAGACAAGTTACGCGTACGTTCCACATTTTTTTTTCTGTTTTAAGGCATTCTTTTTCTTTTTACTAAAAAACAGAAAGAAAAAATGATGCTAACACTAATACGTTAGTTCATTTGCGCATGGAGGACATCTGCTTTTTTCTTCTTGTTTTTATGTGCCATTGCTGAAAGGGAACTAACTAACTACTGGAAAACTAAAAATATTATTTTTTTGAAAAAATATTTTATTAAGAAAAAATTAAGAGAAATACGAAGAATGAAAGAAGTGCTTTAAATATGAACTTTTTTGATACTAAGCAAATCATTTTTTTTCTCCTTCAAATATTTTTAAGCATGAAAAAAACCTAACTTATTTTGTCATTTCATAAATATTCAATTGCTCTTCAACAGCAACAGTGTTCTTTGAGTTTTAACACCATCGTTTCATTCTTACTGTTGTTACTTCTCTGACTAATAAAAAACAGAAGAGTAATCAGAGCATAATAAATTTGCGGATTAGCAAAAACATTTTTAAATAATACAACATCAACGGCATTTGTAACCACAAAATTTAAGTTATGAACCATTTTTAGAGTCCTTCACCTCGCAAACTTCAGCTATCACCATTGCCAAATGATTTTCTTTCAAATGATTCACCGGATTCAAATGATGATCTTGAAGAACTTAACACTCGTGAACTTGCTCAACGTATTTCTTCTGAACTTAAACGTTATTCTATTCCTCAGGCAATTTTTGCTCAACGGGTTTTGTGCCGGTTCGTTTACATTTTTTCTCTTTATCTCCCTTCTTAAAATATTTTTCTTGTTTTATTTCTTTTTTAAAATTAAAACTGATGTAATTTAAGATCACAAGGCACATTATCAGATTTATTACGAAATCCTAAACCATGGTCAAAATTAAAAAGTGGACGAGAAACATTTCGACGAATGGCAAAATGGTTGCAAGAACCTGAATATCAACGAATGTCGGCATTACGTTTAGCAGGTAAATTTTTTCTTTCGTTTATTTTTTTATGCAATTTTCGGCATCTCATAGAATTCCCTGCTTTTTAATTGTTTTCACTTCCGGACAATCTTGAAGAGGGAAAAACTTTTTTTTTTCATATTGCCGGTGTTTTTATGGCTATGCTTGACGCGTAATTTTGCTAGCACATCCAAACATGCACTTGAAAAAAAATGAATGCCACTGGAGAAGAAAAAAGATAAAAAATGGCCTCTTTAAGGGGGCAAAGCTTTTGTTCGATAAGACGTTGGCATGCTCTGTTTACTTCTTTCACAACTGCAATTTTCATCCCATAATTTTCATAAAAAAAACATTCGAAAATATAAGAAAAAAGAGAATACAAAAATAAATTTTAAATCTTGACACATAAAGCTTAAAATTATTTTTAATAGTAAACGTTTTTGAAAAAAAGGGCAGAGAGATGTAATACATGAAAATTGGTGGGGCTGCTGCTTCAACGGTTTTTAGCTTTTTATCTAATAAATCATGATTTTGAGCTTTAACAAAAATAAAAGAATTCTTTGTAAATAGCGCGATATGCCAGCTGCCTATTTTCATCTCTCAAAAAGGGAGAAAAGCATTGAAAACAGCGCTTTTGGCCATTTTTTGAATATTGAAGTGAACCGGAACAAACTGGCTTGCTGAAAAGTAGGCGACAATTCACTATGAAAAGAGAAAACCTAATTTTTTATATTTCAGTAAAAAATTCTCAAAAATTACAGGGCGCTTCATTTTTACTTTTGCTTTAATCATTGAAGCACAAAAATTTTTAGCAAACTTAAATTTGTTTTTTGTTTCTAACTTGCAATATTGCTCGTATATAAAAAGTCAAAGCAATCATAAAAGGTTCTTTTTCCTGGTATTATGCTTCCATGGTCTTAAAGAGAAACAAAAAAAAGTTATCGGTAAGACAATATGACAAATGATGCCTATTTTGCATAGACGCAATTGCTCCCAAAAGGATTAGTCTTTTTTGGCTACTTTAAGCAAGTTTCATATTTTGGCAATGATTGAGAATTTCAAGACCCTTGAGGCAAAGAATTTCATAGAAAAAAATTTTCCAATCTAAGAATATAAAAATTTTTTCTTGCTAAAAAAACAAATAATCGTAGCATAGTAAAGACGCTAAAACAGAAACATCAGAGAAAGAGATATAAATCTTTACAATTAATAAAAAACTGTGTGCTTTCAACCTTCAAAGAATTTCATCAAAGTTTTTTTCTATATATTTTAGTTATTTGCTATTAAGCTTCGTTTTTATTTAAAATGCTAAACCTCTTTTTTTGGAGAATATTTATAACTTTGGGCCTTGCCGTTTCTTTTAATATTTTTTTTCTTCTGATGGCAATCGGGGACTTTTTTCACATATAAAAAAGAGATGCATGAGCAAAAAAAAGAAGTATCGTATTACCTCTTTTTTCCTTCTATTTTATTGCATACAATTTTCATTAAAGTACGTATGTATGGGGATCATTTTCGTGGCATATATTTTTTTCTGGCAATGAGAAAAATGATGATGATGATGTAGTAAAGAAAGAAAACTATGCGGCAGGAAAAAGATGCTTAATATTTCTTTGTTGTTTATTGACAAAACACAATTAAATATACATAAAATTTTGATGGAAAGAAAAAAGGATTTATTATCAAAAAAAAGGATGCACAAATTATCACTCAACAAAAAGAAATTAGTAACAAATCTTTCATCTAATACGAAAAATATTTCTTTTTTGGCATTTCTCTTTTTTTCCTACGGGATTTGTTTGTATGCTTTGCTGCTGCTATCGCTTTAGACGATCTATCAATTTTTTCAAGAATGCCCTTTTCTTGAAGAAAACTTATATAAAATCAAAAAAAAATACAGATGGCAAGCGCATCATTTTAGCCTTTTCTTTGGCTTAAAAATTAAGATTACTGTATTTTCGCATAAAAATTATTCAATTAAATCCGACTGAATTTTTTTTACATAGAGCAAGAAAGAAAGAATTTGATTTTAAAAAAAGCAACTAATTCAGAGCACTATCATAATATTAAAGACACTTTTTCAGCATGCAAAAGAAAAGAAGAACAAAATGTTCCAACAATTCAACCATCAACACCAAAAAAGCCTCGCCTAGTTTTTACTGATATTCAACGACGAACTCTTCAAGTTTGTTTTAAATTTTTTTTTAAATAATAATAAAAAATGGAATTTTTAGGCAATTTTTAAAGAAACAAAACGTCCGAGCCGTGAAATGCAATTAATGATTTCTCAACAACTTGGTTTAGATCCAACAACAGTTGCAAATTTTTTTATGAATGCTCGACGACGAGGTCATGATCGTCAACCATGTAAAGATGAATTTTATTCATGTAATAATAATTTTTCATCATCTGCTTCAAATGGATCTTTAACTGGTGCAACAACCCCTTCATCTGTTACATCCCTTAATGAAAGTGATTATAATCAACAAAGTATTTCGGATTTACATGCACAGGTTCAACAAGTTGTTCAACAAGTTCAAGCACAACAACTTGCAGAACAACATCAAAAACAACAAGAAAAGCATTCACTTACATTTGCAGCCTTACAAAACGTTGGAGATGATGTAAAAGTTGAAGATTTTTGTATTGATGAATTATATGATCCTCATCAGCAACATCAACATCAACAACAACAACTATAATTAACAAATGAATTTTATTATCTTTTTTAAATCATCACTTATGTTTACTCAAAGATAAAATGCTCCATTATTATTATTAAAATTGCCTTTGCAAATAATATTATTCCTTTTTTAACTTTCTTTTAATTTAACAAGTAATGAAACAAACCGGTGCCAAGTATTTATTATGATAATTTTCTTTGCTACTTTTTGTTCTACATTTTTCTTTTACTGTGTGCTAAAACTTTAACAATGTTTTTTTTTCTATTTTATTCATTAAAAATAGATTATGCAATTTTGAAACCACAACCATGTTACTTTTATTTTGAGTGCCTCTAGTCCTTTCTTGTTTTTAGTTATGTTTTAGTGTTTTTAGAAAGAATAGTTTTGATAGAATCAAGAACTTCTGTTTTGAGAAATATCAAAACACTTTTCAAATTTTCTACCGTATGAAAAATATCTCAAACAGAATTTTATATTTCACACAATTTTGCTCTTAGCTATTTTTTCTTTTTTTGTTTGACTGATCTCTCTTTCTCTCTTCTTCGTCTTCTTTTTACTGTGCTCCAAAAATCTTTAAAAGGCAATACACTTTTTATGGTTAAATTCTGATTAGCCTTAATCCAGTGATACTTTTTTTATCTCTTATATTACTGTTTTAATATTATTATTTTTTTACCAATTCTATGCAAATATTTTTCTTCTTCTTTAACATAATCTTGCTTGTAATAGTTAAAATATTAAATAGCGTAAAAATTAATTTTTTTATAATTTTACACAAAAGAAAAACATTAATAAATTTTATGAATTAATAATAATCTTGTTTAAAAAACATTTTTATAAATGAATTTGTTCAACAAAAACTTTTTTTTTCTTTTACCACCATGATTCGCACAAAAAGTGGATTCAAAGGTAAAAGAAAAAAATAATAGTAACTTTCTCAGGCACAAATCAAAGCTTAAACACCCGATTTTACGACGGCATTAAAAAAAAGAACCACAGTGTCTGCCGTTTTTTTTTTGAAAGGATCAATGATATTACAAAATATATATAGGAGAGAAAAAGACAATAAAAAAATGTGTTAAAAGAAACAAAAAAATATATATGAATAAAAATAATAATAATAAAAAGCATTTGTTAGACCTTTTTTGGCTTTTTTTTGTTAAATATGCTAAGCAAAACCTTTACAAAGGAAGAAAAAAATACGAATAACAAAAAACTGACCAAAAAAAGATCGTATACTATTTTCAAAAAGAAAACACACAAAAAAAAATAAAAATGAGATTCTCAATAATCTTAAAAGACTAAAGACTAGCATTTCTCTCTTCTTCTTTTTTTCTTCTTCAATTCATCATTTTATATATTGTTATATTTTATGCTGATGAGCATGATGTTGATGATGATTCTATTGAATTTGCAGATGTTGTTGATGAAGGAGGTAATGAACTTGTACTGCTACTATTTCCAGTTGAATCAAAAAGATTTCGTTCAAATTCAATCAATTGTCCCATAAAATGAAAATTAGGTGCAATTGCCCCATTTTGTTTTAACAAAAAATCAAATGCTTGCTCTAATGTGCTATGGGTAGCTTGCATTAAATATGCTAAGCAAATTGTAACAGATCGAGAAATTCCTGCTAAACAATGAACCAGGACTGCACATTTTTCTTCACGAGCTCGTTCAATGAATGAGATGGCAGCTTAAAAAAATGAAAGGGAAAATTATTTTTAGAAATAATATAAAATTAATTTATTTTATAGTTGCTTTCAAAATTTGTTTTTTTTTCATCTACGCTGCTGCTGCTGCATTTTTTGAAAAACATACAAAAGTAAATGCTGAATGAAAAAAAAGCTTTTGAATGAAAAATTTTTAAAAAAGTCTCACGATTAAAAAAATTTATTTATAAAGTAAAAAATGAAAGCTTCTATGTAAATAATAAAAAGTCAACGTACTTGGAAAATGCTCAATCAAATTATGTGAGCAGGTATCGTCAACCGCAATACGCAAATAATTATAGCCTGTATCATCTTTAAAATAATTTGGAAGATTGCTTGTAACATTTATAACATATCGAATGTTGTATCTTTGAAGGGTTTCTTTATTTTTTGCAATTTCCATATTTCCAAGATAAAGATATGGTAAAATTTGTACTGGAAACATGGCAACTGGACGACGATGCCGATTTTCATCATGTGTAACAGATTCTTGATCAAGTTCAACAACGACACCACTTTTAGTTGCAACCTTTTTTCCAATTGCATCACGCATATTTAATATATTTAAGTTCAATCCTTTCATAACGCTTTCAGTACAAAGCTCAGGGCTTATATCCGCGAGAACTTTAACATCTTCTAAAATTTGATCAAATTGTTAATTAAAAATAAATTAGTCAAGGGGGAATAAATAATTGAAAATTTAAGCCATAAATGAGGTAACAGAAGAAGGAAACATAAAACAACAGATTGTTAATTTTTTAATGTGTCTGACTAAATAATTATCTTCGTCACATGTGTACCATAAAGTGCAATGAAACGAGGAACGTATTACATTCTTCTCTTTTGCCACCCCCAAATGTACAAATTTAAAAATAAAAAAAGAAGTGTGCTTTTATAAGAGTAAGTCATATGGGAAGGAATTTGGGAATTTAAAAAAAATAAAATTTAAAAAAACAAACCATTGAGGAGTGCTACAGTATAATGCCGACGAACTAATGTATCAAAAATTCTTGCAGCAAGAGAATTTGTTTGCATTGAATCTGGAACAATTATAACCTTTCGATCAGCATCACATAAAAGTGGTGAAATTGAAGTTGGAGAAATTGTTCCATTATTTAAACGTCGAAGAAGTACGGTAGGAAGAAAGATTGGATGGGCACATCGAATTGTCTTAAAAATTTTATCCTATTCTTTGCTTCTTTAAAAGCATGAATTTACTTACTGGAAGTGTACCAGGGGGGCGACAATCGAGTACAGTACAATCAAAAGATTGTGACAATAAAATTGATGCAAGTTGTTCAGCATTAATTGCAGTAAGTTCTGAAAAGCCTGACGTGCTTGCAAGATCAGATGGTGAAAAGGAAGCTGATTTATGCCCAAGTTCCATCATCATTCTGCAAATAAAAATAAACGGTAAAAAAAAGGATTTGAAAAAAAAATGAATGAATAATAAAATCGCGCAAATAACGATTAAAGTATAATGAATGTGAAAAATAGTGAAATGAGAGAGAAAGAGAAGAAGAAAAAAAAGAGAAGCAAATCTCGAGGATAATAACGACCGCGGGGGCAGGATTTTGATCACACGGGTGGTCAACTTTCAACTTAGTCAACTTTTGTCTTTTTCTTCTTCGCGTGCCAATGGTAACAGTTGTCATCGCATAATATAAAAACATAGATCTATAATCTTGTTTCTTTCAAAGTTTAAAATCTTAAAAAAACAAAATATGAAAAACAACAATGACTTCAATTTATTTATTTATGTAAGACATACAGTAATTTATGTAATGTTTAGATTTTGACTTGAGTTTTTTTATCTCAGATAAACATCTTTCGAAAAAAAAACGAAAAAGAAATAAAAAGAAACACAAAACCGAAAAATAACAAAAAACAGAAAAAGCTTTTACAAACATTTATTCGAGAAAAAAAACAAAATATTGCGGTGCCTTTTAAAGGCTGTTGACAAAAAGCGTGAAAATAAAAAAAAACATATAAACTCTCTTGACCAAAACTGAAAACCAAACTTGGAGGTCTTGTAAAAAAAAATTTCATTCAAATTGCCAAGTGCTTTGTCCCCCCAAATTTTTTATGTTCTTTTCCTCTTCTAAAACGCCCGCCTTTTGATTTACGTAACTAAGAGACCCACAATGAATAAAAATGTACAGCAGTCCTAGAACGACGACGACAACGACTCAGACGTCCGCCTCCTCCCCATTCAGCTTTTTTAACAACCACAGTCAGTTGCAGCCGCCGCCGTTCGTTCAAATATATTTTTTTTGCGAGTGGCGGCCGACTCACACGCAAATGCCAACTTTTTTGTGGATTTTTTAAGTCACAAAAATATAAAGAATGAAAAAAAGAAGAAAAAGCACAGCCGTTTTGCTTCAAATTTTAAACAGATGACGACCGGTGCCAAAAAGCAATGCAAAACCTAAAATTTTTAAAGCACTCCTTTCTTCTTCTTGGACAAGATAATGAATTTAAAATTTCAAAAGTCTAAAGTGAGTGATTAAAGTTTGAACATGACATGATGGGTGAACACATTTGAAATGAATTAAAAAAGTGATTGAGTTCGGGGAAAGAAAAATTAACGAATTAAACATTGAATAATAATATCAAAGCTATGCAACTTTTTATAGTAAACCTAATAAAATAGAAATAAATACATCAAAATTCTATTTGGAAGTTATAATCGACTCTAAAATTGTTGGTAAAAAAACTAAGATTTAAACAATCGTTTAAATGTCAGTCAAAAAAAATAAAGAAAGAAAGAAAAAAAAGAATATGGTTGCTGTTCTTCAAAAAAGCTTCATGGCTTTTATGAAACATTGTTGTCGTCTATATATCTCTCTAGAGCATTTTAGGAAGCTTGTTTCCAAGCGCATTTTAAAAAGAAGTCTTTGAAATATTTCTACTTCTTCGTTTTTCTTTGAATGAAAGAATGCGCCCCCTCAATGACAAAAAAGACGTAAATTATGTTACCACAGCAAAAAAAGCAAGCAAAGCAACACAAAAAAAGAAGAAAAAAGGAAATGGGAGAAAAAAAGGCTTTTTTTTGTTATACTTTGTTGTTTTTTGGAAATTCGATGGACTCATTAGAAACACAAGGGCCAAAACGCCTTTCATCCCATAAAAATAAAAGCACAAAAGCTATTTAACACTTTTTTTTAAAAGAGAGGAGAGGGTATTTAAATGCTGAATTAGATTTGAAAAATAAAAACAAACTATCCAAAGCGATTTTAAAAATTCAGGGGTTTTTTGCGCGATTTAATTAAAGATGGCAAAAACATTTGAGTGCCACTGACACATTTTGTTGCAAAAAAAATGAAATAAAAGAAAGCATTGGCGCGGATAAGCATCTGGTAGAAAAGACAGGGTGTAGCATTGTGTTTATTTCCGGCGGAAATAACGCCTGACATGAATGAGAATGAATGAATGAACAAAAAAAAAGAAAAACCTTAAATTGTTATGTTCGGTGCATTGCGTTTAAAAAATGATCCGGAAATGAGAGAAGCAATAACAACAATATAAAAAAAAAGAAAGTCAAGGGAGCACGCTTTCCCACAATTGTGATTTGTTCAATAATGAAATAAATTTATTTCTGAAATATATTAAAAGAAATAATAGCAATACTTTGCTACCACAAAAAATGGCACAACAAAACTGCATTTATTGCAGAAAAAAATTAAATTGCAGTAACAGAATTGAATGGGTTTTAAGTAGCCTTTTAGTATCATTCCACAAAAGCATAAAATTGAGAGGGCCACTTGTTGGCCAAAGAAGAAAAAGAAGTAAAAAAAAGTAGAATAGAGGGAAGAGAAGGGGAAAAAAGTAAGCATAAAACAGCTTTGAAATAGACGTGTATTGCTGTTTGCACACTTTAACTTTAACGTATTAAAGTCGGAAAATATTTTTTTCTTGAAAAAATGTGAATAAACAAACCATCGGCAATCACCATCATCTCATCACTGGCAAGAGAGGTAGAAAAAGTCTTTAACGTCAGAAGTACAATTGCAGGTGTGCTGTCGCTGTTACTCCTCAATTTTCCTCTTGTTTCTTCTTTCTTTTTCACATCCTGTAATTCTGCGCACCAAAAAAAAGCATTCATTATTCGAGGAGACGAAAAAAATAAAAAAAAATCAGAGAATAAGCCATTTATTTTTTTAAGCATTAACGTAGGCAATAAACAAGCAAATGGTATTAAAAAGAAAAAGCTTCTTCGTGCAAGCATTGTTTTTTTGCTTCTTTTTTTAATTAAAAGCTCAAAATAAAATAAAAGTGAAATCACTTTGCATTTTGATATTTAAAATTTAACCTTTGCAAAAAAAAGCACATTAAAATCTTGTTAATTTCCTTTGTCAAAATTTATTTGACACGCAAAACTCTATTTTTCTTTTAAAACAATAACAATATTTTTTTGCAAAATCAACAAAAATTTTTGCTATTTTTTTAAGAAAAAAAATATTATTTTAAAAACAATTATGTGTGTTTGCGTGGTAGTAAAAGAAGAAGAAAGAAATAACCTAAAGCTTATATGCGATCAGAACAAACCCCCGCCGCATCAAACAACAATAATAATCAAGCAAAAAAACTTTTGTTTTTCTTTGATTCATTTTTCAAAGGACTTTTTTTAGCATTTTTTTTGCTGCTCCAATATAGATTATAATCGAACATATAGAACATCTATCTCGAGAGCAAAAGAAAAACCCGCAAAAAAATTTTAATGAATAAAAATGGTCGTAAAAAAGTTCTTTTTTTTCTGCGGCAACCTGCTGAATGAAATGTGATGAACGATTTTTTAACGAGAACCGGAACAATATATAGAAGATAGAAAGAAAAATCAAAAGACCGATAACAGAGCAAATACGTATGAAAAAAAATATATATATATGATACTTTCAAACCAAAAATGGAGTAAAATCTGCAAAAAAAAACTTCAAAAACAATGCAATCATTTTGCAATTTTATTTTTAGAAAATAATACTCCCTCTTTTTTTTATATAAATTTGGATTAAAAAAGTATGTTATACAATCATCAATTTTGCGATTAAATATGAGTGTGTTCAATTTTAAAAAAGAAATGAAGGGTATAATAAATGACACCCCCCCCCCCCCCGATAGAATATATAAAATAAGATTTTTTGGGCAAATTTCCAAAAAGAAATTATCAAAAAAAAAGTTTGGAGCTGCTCGTGATTTGACATTTCTCTTTTTTTACGTTTTTTTAAACAATATTGATTTCACAGGAGTTTGCAATGAGACTTTTTGTAAAATATAGATAGATGAATGACATCGAAGAAGAACAAAAACGTTTATATATTTTCTTAAGCGTTATGTCCGACACCTTCTTTTAATTTTCTTTTGTTTTAAAAAAGTGTGTACCGGAAATGCCTTACGGCAATCCCCATCCAGTCTACAAAGTCATTTGTTTCGTTAGTCGAGATCGTAAATTTTAAATGATATTAACTCCAAAGCCAAGAAAATATAAAAAGAAATATATTATTTTCGTGGGCGTTTTTTAAAACAAAATCAAAATCCTTTTCCTTCAAACACAAATAACATATGTACTATAATAGCTTATCCCCATAAGAATTTTTTAAATTATTACTTCAAAAAACATGCATTTAAAAATAGATGAAAATAACATGAAGTTTTTAATAACTTCAATTAAGCTTTGCTCAAAATAATATACAAAAAAAACATCATAATTAAAAAAGAAAAGAAAATACCTAAATTATAACTATTTTCTATACTTTCTTTGATTGACTACTCTAAATATAATAGCCTTCAAAGGGCTCCATTTAAAAGAAAAATAGAAAACATTCCTTTCCTTAATTGCGTTTAAAAACAGGAATAACTTTGATTTTTATTTCTGTCCCTTCTTTTCTTGTCGCCGCAAATATGGGACTATTTTTTGAAGATAAAAAAAAAGAATTCTTTCAAAGGTTTTTTACTTT
The DNA here is from genome assembly GCA_964035985.1 of Panagrolaimus superbus. Classification (NCBI taxonomy): domain Eukaryota; kingdom Metazoa; phylum Nematoda; class Chromadorea; order Rhabditida; family Panagrolaimidae; genus Panagrolaimus; species Panagrolaimus superbus. The sequence goes on from OZ038356.1 coordinate 10,781,480, forward strand.
ATTATTGCCATGACAGATGCCTGCCTGACCATTTTTTAAGAAAAAATACGAGCAAGAGAAAGGGGTATCAATATCTTCGAAAATGAGACAAACTATAGTTATTTAACAAAAAAGAAGCATAAGCTTTTGAAAAAAAACATTTGTAACAAACAAATGGATTTATTTTGCAAAAAAATTTAATGTTTTTTGTTGGGTAACTTTTCATTTAGATCGCTGAGAAACAACAAAAACGTGGATTTCACTCTAATATTTCTTTAAAGAACCATTTAAACTTAAATTAAGTGTGTACAAAAAGAATTTAAACAACTGTGTAGGAAGTTAGTCACTAACAAGCCTCTTTCCTTATCAATATACTATCGCATGCTTATTGAAGAGATAGGTGTCAAAGTACACTGATGTTTTTCACAAAAAAAAAACAAAAAAATGTATGAACTTTGGTGGCGTATATTTTGATTTAAAAATGATAAATAAACCCGAGCAGCATACGTTTCTGTTTTTTCATCATTTTTTTTGCTTCTGCAAGATTGGGTTACAACTATCATTTTCATTCCTTTTTTTTAGATTTTCTTTTCACAATAAAAATCTAAAAACGAACGATAAAAACGTCTTTTTTAATTGGAGGAAAAAAATGTTGAAATTTTTAACACTGGGACAAACCTCTCTTTTTTTTCCTTTACACTATCATTCACTTAATGATTCGTCAAGAAAAATATAAAACTACGTTTTATACACAGCTGTTTTGTGTTTCCATAATTCAAGGCACAGAGAGGGCGAGGAACTTTTTTTTTGCGAAACTTCCTGGTTAGCAGAAGCAGCAGGTCTATAAAAATTTTGTCATGCTTAAATGTTATTAAAATGCTTTTTCAAACATTCCTTTACAAAAAATATTAAACTAAATTAAAGATTAAATTATGAACTGACGAATAAGAGAGAAAGGGATATAAAAAAATACTGTAGTCATCAAAGATTAAAAATAAGATTTATGGATAAAAGTATTTTATTACAAAATTAACCACTTATAAAAATTATTAGGAAGCAGTAATAAAAAAATTTTACAGTAATTTTTCCATCAGAGAAATTAAACAACATTTTTTAAATTGTTTCAAGATTGTTTTATTACACTTTTTGGATAAAAACATTAAAAGTAATAAAGCAAATTCGTGTTCACAAGTACTGATTTAAGATACCAAAAAAAAGTTAGATAAATGGCAGAGATGAAAAAAACTACCATAAAGCATTAAAAAAACAGTATAATTACTTTTACCTTCCAGACTGACAGTTATTCAACCAAAAATATATTTAAAAGGTAAAATGTTGGATAACCTTTCTAGTATGAAATAAATCTTGTATCTAATTTCCGTTGAATACCAAATAAACCAATTTATGTTAACTAAAAGCATTTAACACATTTTTAAAGGAAAAAGTTGAAGAGTGCAGACAAAAAGAAGGGCGTAAGTCTTGCCTTTCCTTGTAAATAAACACACAAAAAAGTAATTCGTAAAATAAAAAAACACATAACGCCAAAGAAAATTTTAGTTTTGAGCCATTACTAAATTAAAAATTCAATAATGTTTTTTCAGAAGCATGCAATAATGATAATGGGCTCTGTTTTTAATGCACTTATAAAATTTATATAGGCTTAAAAGCTTAGAAAGTTTTGTATTTCAACAAGAGTTTTGCAAGAAAACACTCATGAATGAAAGCTTTTAATGCAATAATACCACTAACTAGTACACGGGATTAAATGTTCCTTTGATCACTAAGACTGTCAGTAACCGCTAAAAACTAAAAACCACTATAATTTAGGCTTTGTTCCATTTTTTAGCAAATGATTTTTCGAAAGCAACAACTACAAAAGGCATTTAAAAAATAATGGGGGAAATAAAATCAGTAAAAACCAGGGAAATCAGCTCGTATATTTTTTATGAATTCTTGAACCATGGAGATCATTTCAATGAGCGGCATATTTATTTTTCACCAGCTAATAGTTAGGGACGACATTTTATACCTTGTGATTTCTTGTGAAATAGCGACATTCTTTGATATAACCATGTTTATTATTGTTGTCTAAATAAAAGCAGAGAATTTTTCTTTCATCTTAGAGCGTAAACAGAATTTTCTCAAAACAATTTAAAAGATATGCATTTAAATATAAATATTTTTAACAAGAGGAATGTTTAAAAAATGAATCAATGGGTACTTCTTCAGTTTATCCCCCCCCCCCCTTACATTTTTCATTCACAAAAGCAACCGCTCAGTTCACCCACCCTTTTAAATTCACAGTAAAACTCAACATTTTTATGCAAATTTTGAATAAAAAATGCGAAAAAGGAAAGGGGGGGGGGATAAACTGAAGAAGTGCTAATCAAGATTTATATCTCTTTGCACATAAATACAAAACACTGTAAATGTGCTACAAGCGCTATGAGTTCAAGCTTTTACATTATTTTGCTGAAGTGATACAGTACAGAATTTTAATCCCAAAATACTAAGTAGATTTAATAACATTCATTAATTTTTTAAATTATTCATTTAAGGATAGGCATGACCCCTGGGCTGGTAGTCTCGGGACGGGATTCGACTATTTTTGGTAAGCGCACAGGGGACAGTCGAGAAAAAATTCCTAGTCCCGTCGACGGGACGAGCATTTAGTGGGACGAGACTGGGACTTAAAAAGTTGTCCCACGCAGTAACTATTCATGGGATAAGTATGTCGATATCTTCAATTAGAATAACAAAAGATTATAAAAGTTAATATTTTTTAATTTTGTTAGCAACCAAAAATAACATATTTGTATACTATTTATTTGTTTGGTTTCATTTTATTTCAAGAAATCGAAAAAAAAATTGTTAGACTTTAAAGCTCATGTTTTGGTTGTAATAAAAAAGCACCTGTCATTCAAGAAAACCATTTACTTTTTTCAATTGGTAAATAGTCGAACAAAGCTATTATTAGAACACATTGCCACAGTATACATATAGTTGTTTAGAAAACAAATCCAAAAAAAAAATGTTTTATGCCACCCTTATGAATCAATTAAATTTAATATAGAAACTGATTTATTTTAAAACAAAAACTACTCGTATGTTTATTACAATGTTTAAGTATTTGAAATAATAATTATTTTTCTAATAATATTCAAAATGATATGTTTAGCTTTTTTGAGGTTTCCGAAAAAAATTATACCAGAAGAGGATCCAATTTTCTTTTTTGATCACCATATTCTGCTATTAAAGCTCCCAGAATTTTAGTTGTTTGAATTATGCCTCCAACGTAAGCTGGAATTGTTAAAAGACTGAAAGTTCCAATTGTGAGGAAAAAATAAATAAAATAAGTGAATGTAGCATGAAATTGTAAATAAGGCACAATCTAAAAAGAAATGGAGAAAAAATGTGATACTGTATAAAATAAAATAAAATAAAATAAAAGAACGAACCTCCCGTAATAAATTACAAATAATTGAAATGTAAAATATACATCCAAGTTTACCAAAACAGTTGAACGAAGCATTATAATCATTAAAAAGGCTATTTGTGCTGTCTTTCATCAAGTACTGCAATTAATTTTATATTTATATTCAAATCATGTTTATATTGTTTAGACCTAAATAAACGGAATCGAACAGTTTTGATTTTATTTGTTATTTTCACAATGAAACATAAAATGTTTTTGCGTAATTGCTTAAAAAAATTAATGCAAGACAGTAGACATGATTGAATTTTTGGGGAGGGCATTTTTGAACCTCCCGGGGGCATGTCTCTGATCTTCAAAGACATTTTTTCAATTTGGGAGAGGGAGTAGTATAAATGTAATCACCTTTTATAATATAAAAACAAACGTACTTTAAAATTATGCTCTGAAGCACTTCGTTCATTATGTGTAGCTAATAAAATAAACACAAAAATCATAATAAAAAGTGTTGTTAAAGCTGCCTCATATTTGAAACTAAATATTAATAAAATTGCAGCTGCATCAATTGCAATTAACAGCATTGTTATTAAAAATGCATCCCATAAACAAAGTAATTTATCTTCTAATTGTTGTTTAAAAATTTGATCACCTGCTAGTAATATTGTTGCTATTGGCAATAACAAAAAATAATTGGATTCATGATGAATATGTTTAAAAGACTCCCAATTATTTGAAAGTAACCAATGAATAAATATCCAATGTGTTATAAAAATTCCTCTTCTTGATCTTCGAAAAAATGGGCATGCTGCGAGGATTATTAATGTAACAAAGAGGCAAATGGTTGCAGCTACTCGTAAAACCATGAATAAAATTTGTAATAATTAATTTATTTACATCTAAAAAGGATTAATCTTTTTCTTCAAAAAATGGATCAATGGAAGTGAAGAGTCTTCACTTAAATAATATGAATGTGATGATGATTAAACCCGTTTTTAATCGTTAACAAAAAAACGTTTTATTGGGATACAAAAGATTTAACGGGTAAAATTTTTGCACTGGTTTCAATCTACTTTTTTTTATTTCGCTGTATTCACTTAAAAAGGCGACACTTTGTTTCACCATTTCTTTTATTTTTTTAGATCGATTGAAATATGAGAAGGAGGAAAGGAATTCTGGAAAAGGCATACGCAAAAATGTAAGCAAAAAAATTTTTTTTTGTTATTTCTTTGAAGGTGTGGAAAATTTAACTGTTTACAAATTGTTGAAGAAGAGAAAAAAACATCAAAAAAAGAGAAAAGAAATGAGGAGAGAGAGAGAGTCAAAGCACTTTTTCAATGACCATTTGTGTAAAAATTATATCTTTATGCTTTCAATTGAGAATAGAAGCTGCGCAAGCAGCAGCCAGCTAATGTTTGAAATACAAGCAAGAGAAAACAAAAAAAAGGGGTGAAACAAGGAAGAAAGAAGAAAAACAAGTTTATACTTGAAAAAATTGCATTTTAAAAATGTGTTATTTTTTGTGAATATAATCAGTTGCGATGCAACATAAAAAAAATGTAAAGTTTTTCGAGAAAAAAAAATGCATTCCATTTTTTGCTTTTTGAATCTTTCATTTTTTTTATTTAAATCAATATCCAAAAGGCGTTGCTTTTTAAGTCTTCTTTTTTTTGCTTTTTTCACTTTTTTTTGTCATTACCCTTTTCAAAAAGTGCCAATAAATTTGTTTCAATGTGGCACCCCTTTTTTAGAAATAGTGTATGTTGAAATAAAATTGCCAGCGTTTTATTAACAATAACGCTTTTATATTATTTAAAAAAAATAAAGCAAAGAAAAATGAGAGAAAAAGAAAAAAGTAAGCACAAATAAGTAGCAAATAATATCAAAAGAGCATTAGAATAAATTTTAAAATTTTCAGTTTTTCTTTTCTGTTCCATTGGGGGTTTCACCAGTGACAATTTTGATGGGAATTGTACGAGATGGTGAAACTTCCTACAAAAAAAAGAGATTACGGTAATTTAACTAAAAAGGTTTTTAAAGAAAGAAATCTTACCTTTGGCTTTGGTGGAAGTACTTGAACGGTAAGAAGGCCATCAGATGAAAGATTGCTCGAAACACTTTCAGGATCAGCATTTTTAGGTAAAACAAATTTACGGGTAAATGAACGTTCAATAAGTCCAAGTTCATCAGCCTTTTCAGGATGCTTTGCTTCAATAACAATATGTCGACCAACAACAGATACTTTAAGGTCTTCAGGAGCATATGCTCCAACATCTAATGTTGCAGAAAAGCTATCATCACTGGCATGAAAAGATCCAGAAGTGCTGCTACCAAAATGATAATTGTGTGGGCTCATAATAAATGAAGAAGAAGGCTAAAAGTTTCACTTGTTTTAACACAAAAAAATCTTTCTTTCTTTTTGTCTTACTTGGAATGACGACATATTTGAAAGGCCTTGAAAGGCAGACGGGATTCCACCTCTTGGCCCATCTTCAACAACTTTTCGTTCATAGGTTCGATTATACGAAGAACTGTGATTAACGGTGGTCATTCTTCTAAAAAATCACAAAATACAAATTATATTTTCTTTGTTGTTATAAATTTTAAGAAAAGATATTTGGAATATTTACTTGTGACTAGCTTATGTCAACGAAACGCGTCTATCAGTCACTTAAATGAACACAATTCACGTAAGAATAAAAATCAATCAAATTGAATGAAAAAAAATTGACTTACTCAGCTCTTGGTGAAGTTTGCTTTTGATAATTGTCTATTTTTTCAGAAGTTAAAATAGCTGGCATGCCAAGCAAAAAAAGTTTTACCCAAAAATAATGATTGCAACTCAGAAAAAAACTCTTTTTTTCCCTTTTCTTGTTTTGCAACAGAAACCAAAAAGTTAAAAAGGAAGGAAGCGCGCAAATCCGCCGTTACTAACAAACAACTTCCTGAGAAAACTCCAGAATAAAGTTTAAAAATAAAAATAAAATAAAGAAGACAGCGGGCGTCTTTGTTTTATATTTGCATTGTTTTCTTTTTTTGTTGTGTATTTTGCGGTAAAAGAAAGAAGAGAAAGCAAGTGAATGCTAATTGATGATCAAGAAGACAGTACACGTATAGAAAAAAAAGAACAGTGTGTGGGTTTCCGAGGAAGAGCAAAAAGAAAACAATGAATGAATCAAACTTTATTTTTAAGAATTTTGAAAGAAAAGTATCATCGAAATTTCGGCTTAGAATGAGACGACACACATCGGGAGGGAAAAAAAACTGAAAGCTGTTTTTAAAGCGGAAGCCTTTTGAATTTTAGATCGCAAAGCATGGATGGGATATAACAGCATTAAGATAAAAGAAAAAAGGGAGTTTTTATACCAAGTCTTCAAAAGATATATATCTTTTGTGTTTCATTTCTGACAATTTCCAAAGCCTCTTCAAATTAAATTAAAGTTTTTTTGACGAATAAAAGATAACTGAAACAGATGCTTTCAAAGTGTCTAAACTAATCATTTTTAATTTAAACAAATAAAAGAAAGGCTTCCTCGAAATATAAAATGAAATGAAAGAGGAAACAAAAAAGCAGAAGCATTCTATTTTGAAAATGAGAAAAAAAAACTGTTAAATAAACTTGATGACAACCTTTTTTTCAAATACAAACAAAAGAATTTATAAAAACAAGTGATCCGTTAATTTCATTTCTTTCTGACTCTTTTTTAACAAAACATGCCTGGCTTTTAAACCTTGTGTGCCTTTGAGACATATATCAGGTGAAACATTGTTGATGATGATTACTCTTGGAAGGGGGGGGGATATCCAACAAAGAGGAGCAGTACTATGAGAAAAATGCCTGCTGCTTGTTTTTTAAGCCTTCATTTTCATCTTAGTTGATTGAGATAGATATTATCCGCCCGCGATAACGTGGGTGTGTGGTGCCTTTCTGAATATTTTTTTTCTCACTTTAATGTGTAATTTCAATCTATTTTCAAAAAAAACTGAAAAAAAAAGATTTTTTTTATCTCGAAAAAAAATTAACAATTGGTGTTTTTTTTTTAAATCTTCAAGAGTTAAAAAAAGAAGAAGAAGAAAAAGGCAATGGATTATTCTTTGATTGTTCTGTCACACCAACCAATTAGCGGTTATTCTACTTCAAAGCTTTGACTTCCTCACTTTTTGGCTTCATCATCCATTTTCTTTTTCCATCTTCGCTTTTTTCCCTCATTTTTTTTTCTTTGCAGTTGTTTCAAATTCAAATAAATTTATTTTTATTGAAAAAGAAAAAAATTTAAAGAAATGGCAAATCGATTCCATTTGCCTCCAAATTCTTCAAAATTTCGTTTAAAGGTTTCAACTCCTGAGCCACAACTTTGTAAATCAGAAACAGATGTTCGACGATTACTAAATACTCGACGAAAAACAGATGCAATATTAAATCCACCACCAAGTTATGAACAAGCTGTATCAAAAAGTCGTAAAACTTTGATTGAAAGACTTCGAAGATGTCATTCTGAAGAAAAGCTTGAACAAGTCCCTGAACATATTGTACAAGAGAGAAAGCGTGCCCCACGTGGTATTGCACCAATTGATGATTTTCCTTCCCAAGACGATGAAACATCTGATCAACAAATAAGATTTAATCCAAATGCCGGATTTGAAGCTTTTTATGACTCGTGTGTATTTTCAGTTCCTGCCGAAAATTGGGGACAGTGGCCAATGGCTCCCAAAAGGGTAGGTCATCTTTCTTTTGCTTTTTTTTTGTTTTTCCACTCTCTTATGTCTTGCTTGCATCTTATTATTGACATTGAATGCTGTTCTCAAGCAAAAAAGAGCGCTTTTTTAGTTTTATTGCTTGCAAAAAAATATTGGTATATAAGTGATCAATAAATGAGAATGTTTGACATAAATTTATGAATATTTATTTATCGAGTTATACATTCATACATTCTTTCACAGGTGACAATAAATACATTAATGTTTTTTTATATGTTCTTTGAAAATAATTTTTCAAATCTATTTTAGTGCATTTCCGTCGTAAAAAGTTTAAAATATAATTATTACATGTGCGTAATCGTTTTTGATTTTAACAGGAATAGTTTTTCCTTTTTTCGGTGATGAAATCTTATCGTTCTTTTTTTTTATTATCTTTGGCGTTGTCCTTTTTTTCATTCGTTATTTGGTTGACAAGTACCACCCTTATTAATTATTCTTAATGTCAACGTTAAGTATTTAATGTTTACATTACAAGTATATAAAAAAGATATTTTTTCCGGTCATATGAGGAGAACAAATATAAATTGTGATAGTAAACGTTTTCAACCTAACACCCCTATTCTGTATTCAATCTACCTGATTGCTTTCCTCTTTTTTTCTTGCTCTCCCAAAAATGATAAAACAACACTTGTTTTTGCTCTTTTTTTCCAGGACGTAATGTGTCCAAAAGTTAGAAGTGTGCTGCTTCTAACAAATTTTCTTTTCAATGACGTAATAATTTTGTTATTTTTAGCAACAAAATAGATTATATATAGAGAGAGACCCGTGGCGACGTCATTTTCGCTACACTTTTGTTTTCTTTTCGGTAGTGTTTTTTTTAAAATTTGCTCTTGCAAAAAATGGAAAAATTTCGTTACTTTTTATCTTACAATGTTATTTCGTCAAAAAGAAATAAGCATAAAAAACAGAAAAAAAAACATAAGCAAGATACAGAAAAAAGAGCTACTACTTGATGTGTAAGAAGAATACGTGGCATCTCCTTTAGTCAAAAAAAAAACAACGGAAAAATGGAATGCTTTTTCCTATCTCGTTTTCCTCCTTGTTGACCATGGTTATAAGAAGGGGAGAAGCGCCATTTTTAGCTATTGCCAAATGTCACGGGGAATGTTGCACAAGCTTTTTGAGCTCTTTTTTTTTCGTAATTTCCCTTTCTTTCTTTCATTCCTTTTTTTTGTCTTCTTTCAATGTGCTCTGAAGCCTAATTTGAAACTTCAACGAGAAAGCAAGCGCTCTTTAGTCATTCATTTTCATAAACCTTTTTTGCTATTTTTGCCTCGCGTGTTTTTCATTGTTTTTAATTTAGTTATTTTATTTTTAGGAGATGAACCCGAATGCTCCGGCTACAAAATTAGAATTAACTTTATCCGCAAAGTAAGTTAACTTGAATTCATTATCATTTTTTACATTTTAAACTGTTTCTTTTGCAACTTTTTTTTTTAGGAATCTCAAAGATCGTGATGTATTTTCAAAGTCTGATCCATTATGTGTGATATTTGAAGCTTTTCATTCTGCAGATGCTGGATTAAAACATGGAGAAAGAGGAAGAACAGAATGTGTAAAAAATTGTTTAAATCCAGAATGGAATACAAAAATTATTCTTGATTATATGTTTGAAGAGCGACAACGTATGAAATTTGAAATGTAATATTTCCCAAATATTTTTTTCAAATAAATATTATTGGTATTTTTAGTTATGATATTGATAGTGGTTCACAAGCTTTATCTCATCATGACTTTCTTGGAAGAGCTGAATGTGATTTAGCAGACATTGTTGCTTCTCCTTTTTCAACTTTGACTCTTCCTTTGAAGTAAGAAAAATATGTTTTTTTCTTTCTAACTTTTGGGATTTTTTTTGCGCTTAGGGATTTAAAACAAAATGGTACTATTACAATTCATGCCGAAGAAGTCAATGAAGGGCAAACAGAATCTATGAAATTTATTGTTTATGGAAAAGGTTTGGATAAAAAAGATTTCTTTGGGAAATCTGATCCATTTTTAAACATTTATCGTCCGGTTGCTGATGGAACGTGAGTCAAAAAAATGACGTTGTGCATACAAATATAAATTTAGAAATTTTAGACGACAGTTGGTTCATCGTACAGAAGTTATTAAACGAACGCTGAATCCAGAATGGAAACCTTTCAGTATTTCTGTTCGAGCACTTTGTCAAGGAGATAAAAATCGGTATTTTAAGTTTTTTATTTTCGTATATTCATTTGTTTTTTTTCAGTGATTTTATTATTGAATGTTTTGATTATGATAATGATGGAGGGTAAGCCATATCTTTTTTTTAAACCTTTGTGTATTTTGCATCACAACACTTTTTTTATTTTGCTTTTGCACGTCCTCTTTTGCTTTGTGTGATTGGTCCGGTCCTTACTCGTCCGCACGCAAGCAATCCACCTTACCGACACCTCTTTACATTTTAGTTCCAGACATGATTTAATTGGAATCACACATGCTACTGTCAACAAATTAGCTTCCGGTGATATCAAAGAATTAGAACTTATCAATGAAAAGAAAAAAGCTAAAAAGGGCAAAAAGTATAAAAATTCGGGTATTTTGAGATTTGAAGTTGCAAAATTAGAACAAGAATATACATTTTTGGACTTTATTCATGGAGGGTAAGTTAAACTGTTTGTAAAAGGTTACTGTTGTATTGTAATATTTTAGATTGGAACTTGAATTTACGGTTGCTGTTGACTTTACCGCTTCAAACGGTGCTGTTACAGTACCAACATCGTTGCATTTTTGTAATCCACATTCAAGTAATGAATATCAAATGGCTATCAAAGCTGTTCTAGAAATTTGTCAAGCATATAATAAAACCAAAAATTTTTCTGCTTATGGTTTTGGTGCTCAAATTCCGCCCACTTATGCTGTTAGTCATCTATTTCCATTGGTATATATTTTATTTCAGTCTTCGTATAATTAGTCGTCTGTCTATGCTTTTTAGAATCTAAACAATTCAGAAGTTCGTGGTATTGAAGGTGTCATGCAAGCGTATGCAACTTCTCTTCGAAATACCACTCTATATGGTCCTACAAATTTTTCACCGACAATTAATGAAGCTGCCAGAAAAGCTGCGTATTATCCTCCAGGTGGTGGAAAATATCAAATTTTATTGATTATCACTGATGGTGTCATTTCGGATATGCAACAAACTAAAAATGCTATTGTTATGGTATTATTTTGTTTCGTTTTTATGCGTTGTTACAGTAATATTATATGTATTTTTAGGCTTCAACTTTACCGTTATCAATAATTATTGTTGGAGTTGGTGATGCTGATTTTGATAAAATGGATGAGCTTGATTCGGATGATCAACTGCTTACTGCAAATGGTCGCACCGCAAAACGAGATATTGTACAATTTGTTCCATTTCGAAAATTCTTTAAACGAGGTGGTGCTATTTCACCATATGAGCAAGAAAGATTACAATATTTATTAGCCAAAGAAGTATTAGCAGAAGTTCCAACTCAAATTGTTTCATTTATGAAAGCAAATAATGTTGTGCCTCGTCCACCCCAACAACAACAACCTGATACAATGCCAATAAATCCTCCAGGATCGTCACCATATCAGATTAATGGTAATCAACCACCTTATCCAATGAATGGTTGTCAACAGAATGGTATTTATCCTAATTATGCTCCTGCAAATCCTCCAGCATATGATGAAGCAATGGGTCCTGGGGTTAATATGGATCAAATAAATGTTGCATTTACAAATCATGTAAATGTTCAAGCTTCTGCTCCTTATTTTTAATTTATTAAAATGACAGATGTCTTGCTTTTTTTTATTATGGCTTTATCTTTCATTTACGGGCAATTTGATTATTATTGCAGCCATTCATTCTAATTATATCAATATCACTTCTTTCTTCTTTTTTTTACTTTACTAAACCTCATCCAAACGATAATCATATTCTGCCTCATTAATGTTGTAAATGTTTGTTGCTTATTACTTTATCCGCATCTAAATAGAATAAATTATCATTTTATCCAAAACTTTTTGACATTTTTTTAACAAGATCACTATTACTACATTATCCGATATAATAGTTGATGCAGGGATGTGCGGAAGTTACTTTTCTAAACGGAAGTAAATTTTTTTTACGGAAGCGGAAGTTTTTAAAAATTTTCTTAAACTAGGATAAAAGCGGCCCTTCGGCCCGCTTGCGATCGATTTCACAAAAGTTTATAAAATATTGAATGTAATTATGCGTTTCGCAATGTAAAAAAACAAAAACTTAATTATACCATGTTGACAACAACCACTAAAAGACAACCCTTTATTGGCAACTTTTTCATTTTCAAAATGCTCTGCTCCACAATTTGTACCAATAAAATTTAAAGGTCCACCATAATGTGCTTCACCGTTATCATCAACTTCAAAGCCTGCCACCAGGGCTCTGCGATATCGATATCGAAATATCGAAAAAACCGATACGATATATCGAAAATATCGATATCGATAAAATTTAGAAATATCGAAAATAACGATATCGGAAATTTCAATATTTTTAAATATTGAAATTTTGCCATATTTTTGGGGTGATAAAATAATTTTTAACAGCTTTTACATCATTTTATAACAAGTAAGGAGTACCGCTGAAAACCGGGCTGCGTATTACACAAAGCTGTTCTCTCCAAAACTCTTCATCACTTTTTGCGCCAAATTTAAATTTATTTTACTTTAAAAAGGGAGTGTCGAAGATAGTGAAAAACTTTTTTCCGTCGTTCCAAGTGATGGGGAATGCATTCGTTGCGTGCGGGCGGACAAACTTTTTCATTCCCCATCACTTGGAACGACGGAAAACGTTCACAAAAAGTTTTTCACTATCTTCGACACTCCCTTTAAATGTTTTTCCATTTTTGCTTAAATTTACATTTAACTTTATTTGAGTAAAAATGTTTTTTTCTTGCTATATAGTTTATTAATAAAATAGCAGACATACATATGTAAAAAAAGGTTGCTTTAAAGCGATTATAAAAAACAATATCCAAGTCATTTAAGACATCTTATTTTAGAAGGGACGCGTAATATTGCATCATTCTTACTTTTTTGTCGACAAATGATGAAAAACTTGTTTACGTCGTATACGATGCTCTCCTTTTGTAAAAAAGGAATATTTGTTTATCGAAAGTTGACATAATAAAATAAAATTGCAGATTAAAAAAATTTATAAAAAATTTATAACTGCAAAATTTTAGAAAAAAATATCGAAAATATCGATATCGGAAATTTTTTTAAATATCGAAAATATTGATATCGACTTTCTGAATATCGATATCGCAGAGCCCTGCCTGCCACGTAAGGATGGACAAGGGCCAAGATTTTTGTGTTTCAAAAAAAGTTGAACAGGGGGGACCAAGGCAAAATTGTGAAAAAACGGCTTGGCCCTGGCAAGGCCCTGGCCCTGGGGGCCCCGGGGCCGGGCCAGGGCCAAAGATTTTGGCCTTTGTCCATCCTTACTGCCACGCAAAGTTTTTTTACTCTATTTCTCGTCATTTGATTTCTCAATCTATTTGCAACTCTTTCGGATCGAGCTTCTTCCTCATTAAAATTAGATCTGCGATTTTGTATCCTTTGAGCTTGTGCTTCATTCCTTACACAATTATTTTAGTTTCAGATAATCGTGCTCTCTGAGCTTCTAATCATAATCTTTCTGTTTCATTTCTTTCGGCTTTTTCAGCTTCAGATAAATGTGGTCTTCGTGTATGAGTTCTTTCTCTTTGTGCTGCATTTTGTTCATCTTTTTCTGCTTCAGATAGCTGTTGACGACGTTTTCTTTGCTGTTCATTTTCAGCTTCTCTTTGCTCAACAGTTTGCTCTGCTCTTCTTTTTTTCATTCTTTCAGCATTTTTTTGTTTAACTTCAGCTTGATGAAGAGCATCTTGTGAAGGCGTTCTTTGTACCTTCTTTCGTGGCATTTTGTTAATGATAGCTTTTTTATATAATTTTTAAATTATATAAAAAACAAAAACATGTAACTTAGAAATGATACAAATTGGTTGTACAAAGCAATACAACCAATTTGTATCATTTCTGAATAACCGCGATGAGGGCTTTACTGCAGATGGCCGATGTAATGATCGATGTATTTGTAATGTGTGATGTAATAAGTTGTCAATTACCATTAATGCACGAGATAGCGGGACCAACAACTCCGCCTCTTTTCATATCATATAAAACCATTTGGATTCAAACTTAACTTGACTTCATACACTTCCTCTTTCACTCTACAACAACTACAGCGACTCTGGGCTCTGGAAGGCAGTCGCCTTGGCGACTGTCCTTCTTTGTCTTTCTCTTTCTTTCATCTTTTCATTGTGTTATGTCAGGACCTAATAAAGACTATTCCCTAATACCTTCACCCTTCGAATATAAACCGGTGGTATACACTACACTTTCAATAAAAACAACTTAAGCATAACAATTCTGTTATGACATGAAGGTCCACCCTTGTCGTTGGCCGTTGGTGGGGAATAGTTTAGTAAAGAATATTTTTTACTTTTGCTGATAATGATCATTGTTTTTCATAAACTAATTTGTTTTACAATAAAAGGAACGGGTTTTAACGTTCGTACAAGTACTCCTAATTTAATTATCTGCTCCTTCAATCAAATTTTTTTACTTCATTTTCTAATTTTAAAAAAACTTTAACGAATTTTTTATTTATTCGTGTTTATAATTTTTTTTGAGCAGGTTATACTTCAAAAGTTCTAGTTGACATCGCCTGTAGTTAAAAAGCTTTTTTTTCCTTTTTTACACGCCTTAAGTCTCTCATTCTTGAAAAGTTAAATGATTTTTTATTTTTTTGGGCTAACTGAAATATTGGATTAAAACTGAGAAAAGTATTACGAAATTATTTGAAATGAATGCCCTTTTAATCAAATTAGAAAAAAAACTAGGCCATGAAATTAACATGAAAATATGGGACAAAGATCTACAAATGTATACAAAAATGGGCGGAAATATAAGGCAAAGAATCAATTTGAAAATGAATAAATACCGAAGAAATATACAAAAATTTTCATATGAAAAAACTCAGTCGAGAAGAAAGAAATTTGAAAACGAATTTGGTCATCAATCCAGAGACAAATACAGCCAGAAATGAAAGACGTCGGATCAGAGAAGAAAAATTATCAAAATCAAAGAAAATATCTACAGAAGATTTCAATAGTGATTCAGAAACAACAACAAGAGCGGATAATTTAATACCAGATCAAAGACAGGAAGCTGATAACGTATCTACATCAGCACCAGAAACAGGTCGGTTTAATTGTTTATTAGATCCTAACACAGCTTCCTCCCCAATTAATAAAAATCCCTTGGTGTATTCAAAAACTCTATCTACTAAAAAAGTAGTTGACATAGAAATCCAATCTCCAATTCAAACAGATTTTGTCACTGCACCAAACACTCCTAATATAAATAATTTTTTCGAAAATAGTGCCGAAATACCAGCACTTGATTATTTTTCAAATCTATCAAATAATCATAAAGTATCAGATACTGTAGCAAAACAATTAAATTTTGATAACACTTTTGATAATACTTTCGATAACTCTTTCAATTTATCAAAAACTTTAAAATCAAATTCATCTGTTTTTGATAGTGATACCGAAACAGATATATCATTCTTTAACAAAACGCATAAAAAATCCTTTTTTTAAACCAGTAGTAAATTTTTTTAATAAACCTAAAAGTAAATCAATAGACTCAAATTTTGTAAATCCAAATTTATTAAATAATCCAAAAAAACAAAAAAAATAATTCTTTAGATAATTCTTTTATAAATAAAATAAATTGTGATTCAAATTTATTAAGTGTAAAAACTCCAATCTTTAATTCAAATAAACTTTTTATAAATCCAAAAGATACAAATTTAGATAATGTCAACACAAATAAATTAACAAAAAATAATAAAACTAACAATACAATGGAGACCCCAACTTTCGATACCATGGATAAAATAACAATCTTAAAAAGCTTTCCTAAATTTTCGGGAAAAGCCGGTGAAAACTTCACTGATTTTTGTTCATCCTTTTCAACAAAATTAAAAACATTAGGCATCGAATATATTGATGCAATTGAGTTATTTCCGGCATGCTTGGAGGGCCATGCAGCTGAGCGATATTTAACGTTGGTCATTCCCAAAATTGAAGAAAACGTAAGAAACGCAAAAACAGTCTGGATGACAATGCTTGATTTAATGGCTCAGGCACTTGCAAAACCCTACCAAAACGAAGTGGCACAAGAGCAATTAAATGCGAGACGCATTCAGCGCTTGGTCACACTGGCTTACTCAGCCAGCAGAAAATATACGGACGATCAAAGAAAAGCGGAAGTGGTTAAATATTTTGTACGCGGATTAAATATGCCCTTAGAAAAGCATGTTAAGCGCTTAAAAAAAACAGATCCCGAAACTTTACTCCAAGAAGCACATCTAGAAGAAGAAATGCAAAAACAATTAGCAAGAGAAAGACTTGGAGAAGCTCTAGCAGTTAATATGATCAGAGAAGCTACTAATGAAACACAAAATAATAATGGACAAAATGGAAATGAACAAAGAATGCCAGATAATAGACCCCGAAACATTTACAATAACCAAAACTTCAACGGAAATAGAGACCAAAATAGCTTTCAAAACCAAAATTTCAACGGAAATAGAGTTCAACATAATTTTCAAAGACAAAATTATCGAAATGGAAGACCACATATGGGAAAAACAACAAAAATGGTAGAAAAATTTAAAGAGAGTGCAGGATTAGGTTTTGAATGGTGGAATGATTTAAAAACTTTAGTGGCAGATGTTAAAATTACGGTTATAATAGTGTTAGCAACAATTGGCGGAATCGGAATTTTAATTTATTTATACCCATGGATTGCCCCAATTTGTGGAAGTTGTTTAAGTATAAGACGTCGAAGAATGGCCAGACGACAAAACCGAAGAATTATTGAAGAAATTCCGTTAAATATCATCGATTTACGTACACTTCAAAGACCACCATCATATTCATTTATACCACCTGTTTACCATATGGATTCAAATGGAAAAAGTTTATATATTAATATTAAAGTAAATGGTTATCAATTATTAGGAATGTCAGATATGGGTGCAGCGGGTGAATATATTAGCAAAGATTTTGCTAATTAATTATTTAAATATTTAAATTTGCAAGCAGATTATTCACAAATTCAAAGCTATGGAAAAGCAATAAAAGGAATGGGTTTTTACGTTTGTACAAGTACTCCTAATTTAATTATTTGCTCCTTCCTTCAATCAAATTTTTTTACTTCATTTTCTAATTTAAAAAAAACTCTAACGAATTTTTTTTTATTCGTGTTTATAATTTTTTTTGAGCAGGTTATACTTCGAAAGTTCTAGTTGACATCGCCTGTAGTTAAAAAGCTTTTTTTTTCCTTTTTTACACGCCTTAAGTCTCTCATTCTTGAAAAGTTAAATGATTTTTTATTTTTTTGGGCTAACTGAAATATTGGATTAAAATTAAGAAAAGTATTACGAAATTATTTGAAATGAAAACCCTTTGATTAACATTATTTTTATTGAAAACCGCTCGTGACATTAATTATACTAAAAAAATATAAATAAATCGTGATCGTGATTCGTGTTAATCGATTTAGAAAAGAAGAAACTTGGCTGATAATTAAAAATATATTAAAATGGGATTGTGGAACAAACTGAAAAAAGCTGAAAAGAAAACATCTGAGGGAACATCAAACCAAAACAACAATATTACCGACACCCCAACGTTGCTGATTGTCCTTAAATTACCAGTTTTCAGCGGATCAAAAAATGAAAGCTTACACAAATTCTTACAACAAATCAATGAATCGACAAATAATCATTCAGAAGATCAAAAATTACATATTATTCTTCATCATTTACGCGGAAATGCAGCAAATTTAATTCTTCAAAACATTTCAACAACTTCGCAACTGACATGTTCACATATTCTTGATCTTCTTCAACAACATTTTTCTGAACCAGATGTTAATGTCATAAACAATTTACAAATCAAACAACAACGTGACGACGAAAGTATACAAACATATGCAACATACATTAAAAGAACGATCAACAAAAAGCTTCCTAACAACAAAGGTTTCAAACCTTGTGATCGAGAACTACAAATGCAACAACAATTTTTAAACGGGTTTTCACCAACAACAAAAACTGCATTGAAAGAAGTCAAATTTAAATCATTCAAAGATGCAGTGCAACATACCATTTTCTTTGAACAACAACGTGATCAAACCCCAAGAGAAGAAAGACAGGGTCTGTCTTTACTGTAGATGGCCGAGGAGGTGCCCAACATTCTAGCATCAATGAACAACATTGTCACACTTGGTCATGCACGTCAATTCCTGATGATCAGTTATCCAGGCCATGGTAAATCAAACAGCTGTTTAAAAAAAAGTGATAGATAATAGTATTTTTTGTAATTTTGTTTTAATTGTATTAGTCTTTTGTGTTATCTTTTTAAATTGTAGATCAGTCTTTCCTTTTTGCATAATCCATTTAGAGCCAAAACTGTTACAAAGCAATACAACCAATTTGTATCATTTCTGAATAACCGCGATGAGGGCTTTACTGCAGATGGCCGATGTAATGATCGATGTATTTGTAATGTGTGATGTAATTAGTTGTCAATTACCATTAATGCACGAGATAGCGGAACCAACAACTCCGCCTCTTTTCATGTCATATAAAACCATTTGGCTTCAAACTTAACTTGACTTCATACACTTCTTCTTTCACTCTACAACAACTACAGCGACTCTGGGCTCTGGAAGGCAGTCGCCTTGGCGACTGTCCTTCTTTGTCTTTCTCTTTCTTTCATCTTTCCATTGTGTTATGTCAGGACCTAATAAAGACTATTCCCTAATACCTTCACCCTTCGAATATAAACCGGTGGTATACGCTACACTTTCAATAACAACAACTTAAGCATAACAATTCTGTTATGACAATGCTAATTTTTATTAATATTCAAAAACAAAAAAGATAATAATTTAAAAAGAGAGATGAAGCTTCAGTGTGATATCCCTTAATCATTTGAATATATTTTTTAAACTTTAAGAAATTTTGAAACGTATGATAATCAAAATCCGACATTCTTACCTAAATTATAAAACATTGAATAAGATAATGGTAGCTTTTTTTTCATGAATAATAATTTAATAAATTAAATGCTGACACAACGGCAGTGTATTCCCGCTACACCCTTTTAGCGCTACCGCTATTTAAAAATTGCCGCTAACGCTACCGCTCCGCTACACTGCTATCTGTCAGCGCTACCGCTACAGTAGCGCTATTTTCCAACAATGTTTTGACAAAAAAAATATCTTTCATCAAAATTTAGTTCTTTTTTAATGCGTTTGCACTTTTTTGCCACATTTTGATCTTGCTTTTGAATATTGGGCCAAATTTTCCTTTCATAAATTAGGTCAAAAATGGATATAAATGAACGCAAAAAGCAAATAAATACTTTTTTGGCAAAAAATCAGAAACAGAAAAAAAACAATAGCCCGCTACTTTTTCAACCGCTACTGCTCCGCTACACCACTATTTACCGCAATTCACAAAAGTAGCGGTAGCAGTAGCGGGAATACACTGCACAACGGATAACCTAAAAAATTGGAAAAACTTTTATAAACAAAGATAAATAACTGCTGACGACAAATACTTTGTAGCGAATGATTAAATTAATACTTTTGAGTACCCTTTTTTACCTAAAATTTCTCCAAAACATGCCCTCAGAGAAAACGAGAAACTGCTTATTCTTAAGAAGTGTTCATTAACCCGACTTGGAATCAAAAAAACCGGGTCCGCAAATCGGTCGGGTCGGGTTAAAAAAAATCTTTGACAGAGCTTTGACATTTGGTTACTTTTTGTTTCAAATAAACCACAGCGAAAAAATTTCTAACATTAAATTCTTTACAAAAAAAATGTCGGATGAAGAAATCGGTGGCGTCGGGTTGAACACCGGATTGAAAACTTCATTGGGTCGGGTCAACCCGTGGGTCGAGTTACGGGTCGGGTTAATGAATACTATTCTCAAGAGAACTGTTAATTCAAAAGAATTTCTCATATGTATGCATGGTTTGCTGGGCCAAAATTTTTTACAGTATATGCATTATGTGGATAAAAGTTTTTTAAATATACCAATTTCGGTATACTTTACATTTTACAATTTATTTTTTATTAAAGCTAGCTACATAAATTTTATAAAGCATGAATAAATATATAATAAACCCGAAATTAAAGTACATAAATTATCTAGCATATTTAAAAAAAAGAATTTAGCTTGTTATTTTTCTGTGATGCGTTGTTGTCTTAATATCATTGAGTTTGCTGACATTTGTGGACCAAAAATCTCCATTTCGAGTTACTTCACTATTATGTATTATAGCTTCGGGATGAGATAAAAGATTTTGTGTGTCCCCTGCGGATGATGACAAAGGAATTCCCGTTCGAATTCGAATTGGTGGACTATTTTCACTTCCAGGAAAAATTCCATTTCGTGAATTACTGCATTGTATTGTTGTATTTGATTGTCGAGTTCTACTAAGATTACTTGCAAGTCGTCCATATAGAAACCAATTAACTGCTGTATTTATATACGGAAATATATGAGCACAGTACAATATTAGCATTGTTTTTTCTGATGCATTTGTCAATTCACGTAATTCACGGGATTCAAATAAATCAACGTAACTTACATAAACAACACCTAAAAATGATATCGGTTTTTTGTTTGCATTTCTGTAACATCTTCAATCAACTTGCCTGCCCAATATGGTGACCAACAAACAAAATAAAAAATAGCTATTGCTGCAATATATGCAGTTACTCGCTTCATTGGAATCATACTACGCATTGAAATTTTCCTTTGATGCTTTCTGCAAAAATTTTTGAGGTTGCATTTTTTTATTTAAAAAAATTTTAAAGAGAAACCTTATTTTTAAAAGTAAACCAATATTGAAAAATGTTATAACAAACATTGGACAAACATATCCAACAAAAAATGTTGAACCAGTAAACCAAAAAAGTAAATTGATGGGCATTCCATCGACACACTTAAAAACACGTATTGTCAAGTGTCCTGCAGTTGAATGATTTCCTTGATAAACCACTAAACTTTGAGCTTGGGCAAAAATCTTAAAGAAAAAATTTTTTTTTGAAAAAGTTAATCAAAGATAAATAGCCTAATTTTACCAAGAGAGGAAGAAGAACTGCAAAAGCTAATCCAAATAATGCACCAACAACGATGGTTGTGGTTTTTGCAGAACGTGTGCCAAATGTTTGTGGATATGCAACAATTAAATATCGATCGATTGACATTGCAGTGATCTAAATTTGTAAAGCATAAAAAAAGAAATGAATAAATATTGTACCAAAAGCGTTGAAGCAATTCTTCCAACAGAACCAAATAAATGATGAATTTTGCATGCCGCAGTTCCAAATATCCAAAAGCCTATTAAACTATCAACAATAGCTAAAAAAAAATACTGTAGCTTTTTGAAAAAAAAGTAATTAAATTATATACCCCATGGTAAACTCAATAAAACTAATGTATCGACAATGCAAAGAGCAGCAACATAGATTCGAAAACAATCACTTGTTGAACTCATTGTTGAAATTGATGACTTCCTTCTATTACCTTGTGGAGTTCCAAGCCCAAAAATAACTGTTAATGTTGAAGCATTTCCACATATTCCAATAACAAAACATATAAGATAAATTGATGCAACGGTAAAAACTGCAGTATCGGGTTCTTTTAAACTGGGATACATTACTGAAAAAATAAATAAATTTTAAAAAAGATAGATAAAATAAAAAAACGGAAGCTTGCAAAAATTTGTTCAAAAAATGTTTTTTTACATGTTTAATGTCAAGTGTCAAACGTTGACTTCTAAATGGTTTTTGTTGACAGCTTTAAAATCAAATTATATTTTTAGGGAATACAAATTTTGTTTTGCTATTTTACTTTTTGAATTATATTTAATTTAAGCAAAAAAGTATGTATCAAAAAATTAAGAGCGAAATTGTTTTGAAACTATCTCAGGGGAATACAACTCCATAATTTATCTTTCTTTAAATTAAAGGGTTAAGACATTACTGTAATTATGGTAAAAACGTCATAAAAACTTTCAATTTATCAAGGTATTAATTTGTTATTCGTACTGCAGCATTAAATGTCTCCAAAAAGTAATAATGTGAAACAACGCTTTTAAACTTTTGAGGGCCAACAAGTGTTTGTTTTCTTCTCTAATATCCAAACATCTTTCAAAACATTTACAGTAATTTAAACAAACTGCGTAAAAAACTTCCAATGTTTTTACCTAATCCTGTTGTATCTGCAACAGTAGCTAGTGAAATATTTTCATCATGAGTGTCATTTTGCACCCACGCCATTGCCGTTGTGGTTGCCACCACCTCTTGGGACGTTATATTCCAAAGTTTAACTTTGTTGTTTCTGTCGTCGTCGCCGGCGTAGTTAGAAATGTTGGAAAAAAGTTGTCGTGTGTCATTCATGACTTGTGAATCTTTAAGGACGAAGTGCACGTCGTTTTCTTACTTTCTTTTTTTCAAAAAAAAAATGATGATGATGATGAAGACAATGCCAAAAGAAAAAAAAGAGAAAAAGAATTTGAACAATAAAAAATTCGTTTAAAGGTATGTTAAAGAAAAAAATCAGCAATAAACTTTCTCTTGAAGTGGATGCAAGACTTTTATAGTTGTATTCTAAAATAAATTTATATATTTCAATTGCGGAAGTTCCTTTTTTTTAAATAAAAAGGTTTGTAAAACAAATTCACGAATAATTTAGGAATCAAATAAAAAAGTAGTTATGCAGAAAAATGTTTAAAACTAAACAAAAAAGAAAGAAGCAATTTGTAGGTGTTAATGGAAGCATAAAACTGTAGAATGCCATTTTTAGCATTTAACTGCGCAATAACAAAAACGTTAAACAATTCCATAGGGAAAAAATGGCACAATGAAAATAAAACAACGGAAACAAATGCTTCATTACAAACGAGGACATTTCTTTTGCCATTTTTTTTGAAGATGGTTTTTGTCTTGTTTAAACAAATATTTTTTTTTAAAAAACTGCAATATTGAAAATATGCGGGTGGTCATTTCCGTAGATTCCATTCTTCTCATTTCTTTCAACATTAAAGAGCTTCAAAAAAATGTTGTCATAAAGCTAAATAAAGGCAATTTTATCTCAAATATTCTGCAAATGTATTTTTGGGTGGATTGAAAGATTTATCCGGTTTAAGAAATGTTCAGGAAACATCTCGTGTCCTATTTTAACGCAACAATATTATTTAGACGGGGGTTTTACAAAATTGGGTAGTTTTATGGGTCTCGAAAGCCCGAAGAATTTTTACGACAGTCAATCAGTCAAACAAATAATATTAGTTTTGTTAAATAATTTAAATTTTTTAGCATATTTTAAAGGCATCAATGAAGAGAGATGGTGTATGGTTACAAAAAAGGAAGTTAAAACAAAGAAAAAAATTTTAAAAATGCAAAAGCTTTTAAAACATTTTTTTAATAAAAAATCTTTTGAAGAATTCAAGTTGTTTTTTTGCGCAACAATAGTATTAACAAAAACTAAAAATGAAGAACCAGTTGTTTTCGCACACACGCAAAAAGAAAACGCTTAAGCTTGAAAATATTTTATTTTTTGCTGCTGTTATTGCAACAAACAAAGTTTAGTAAATGCCAAAAAAAATCTTTAAACTACCTTGGCTTTTTAATGTTAAAAGGTTCCTCTCCAAAAAAAGAGGATGTCGGAAGTCAGTATGTGTAAATGCATGGAGCATACAAATCAAGCGTGAAAAAAAAGTAGTGCTGCTTTAACGTCAAAATGAAGAAAAAAAATATGTTTGAAATCGTCAGAAGAAAAACCATTCTTGGAGGTATAGACAAAAGTTTGAAGGGGGAAAAAAGCAAGGTTAAAAAAGGGGAAAAAATATTTTTTATGAATGACTTTTAACTGCAAAAAGGGGCACTTTTCAAACATACGTTTTATTTTTTTTAAGAAAAGGTTATTATAGTGTCCCCTCCTTCTTTTTTTAAAAAAGGAAGACAGAGATAAAAAGTCATAATTTTAATCTTCTTGCAGTTTAAAACAAATAAATGGGTTTTCATGGACTAAAAAAACATGTATATATTTTTTTTAAAACAAAGAAAAAATGGAATGCATTTTAACATGGTTCGTTCTTCTTTTTTTGTATTTCGTTTTTTTTCTAAGCTTTTATTGCCAAAAAATAAATAAGTAGATGACGTACAAGAAGCCTTTTTTTGAGAAAAAAGAGGAAAAATTTTTTCTTTTAAAAAAGCTACCACCACTTTTATGAGAAACCTTACATTTGATTTAAAACCCTTTTTAAGTGCATTTCCTTTGATAAATGAGTTAATCAGGGTTAAAAACGAAAAAAAAGTGAAACGTAAAAAATGAAGAAGAAGCTTTATTTGTTATTAATCAATCATTTTTTTTCTCCAATGTTTTTTTTCTATACATGCAGTTATTCATGTCCCAATTGAATAATAATATAAAAAATGGAAGAGATTCAATGTATCTTTTTTTTCAGTAGAATAAAAGTAGAAGTGATATTGCCGCAGGGTATCATCTCTTTTTGACTGATCTCTTCGTCATCTTGCATAATCCTATTGTTTTGTGTAAAACAATTGGAATTTCAATAGAAACCAACTTTTTTTTATTATTATTAAATAAATTGATTATTGTTTATTTGCCACAAAAAAACAAAATAATAGTATTAAAAGGTTTAACAATAATAGATGCTCAAATACACAGACAAATGGGAAAACGAAAAAATAAAAAAGCCAGGGATGAATTTATTGCGGCTTAAATGCATAACAAGTGACTTCACCGCTTGATGCTTGACAATATGTTTCAGTATATGCAACATAACTGAAATCGGATTTGGCACAGATGACATTTACTTTACTGCCAAGACGTTCTTCAGCAGCTTTTTGAATTGCACGTTTTGAGATTGTTGGATCTTTTGTGATATTCTAAAAAAGGAAAGGATAAACATTTAATTTTAGAAGCAAAGATTAATCCAATTCCAAATGTCAAAATTCATGAGTCAAACTTACTTCTTCAATGATGCTTCGAAGTTTTTCACTGTTGCATGTTGGATCTTCTTCAAATTCAAGGGATAATGCGGAGAAAATTTTAGCACCATGTGTACGAGCTCTCATTGTACGATACCGACATGGTGAACCACATTGACAGCAGCAGTCATTAAAAGCTGGGACAGGTGGTTGATATGGCATTATTGGAGCTGCATAACCCCCACCGCCGCATCCTCCACCACATGGTTGAGGTGGTGGAGGACAGAATTGAGGAGGTGGTGGAGGTGGGGGTGGGGGACAAAATTGTGGTGGGGGTGGAGGACAAAAAGTAGGGGGGCAAGGTGGAGGTGGAGGGGGAGCACATGGGGGTGGTGGTAACAAAAGTCCACAACCACAAGAATCAACAAATTGTGGCAAAATTGCCACTAAAGCCAATACAACAAATTTTAACATTTTTTTATATTTCAATAAAAACAAGGTGCTGCTAAACCGCCACTGTGATTTATCCGATTTTGAGCATTATTCTTTTTATTTATACTTGCCATAAAAAGAGGGAGAAGAAGAAGCGATCAGGGACGAACAACACATCCAATTTAAACCGGTTGTTAATGCTTTAAAAAATATTGTTACGCCTTCTTAGACCAAATCAAATGGAGATATCACAGCGAACCAAAGAAAGAAAGGGCCTATCCTATCCGGTCCCCCCCCCTTCTTTTGATGTAACGTGATGGTGGTCACGATAATCAAAAAAGCATGCGGTTAAACTTTCACTTTGTAAAGCATTTTTTTATTCAACGGAAACTTTTTAGGAACCGGTATGGCAAATTTTTGAAAAAACATTCTGAGTCAGCGTCTCCTTCTTTTTTGATGTCACTTGGATGATTAGCAAAATTCGCTTACGTAATAGTTTTTTTTTTGGAATTTGCTAAAAACATTAAAAGCTGAACCATTTTTGAAACTGGTTTATCCACCTTTTTATCAAATGTTATGATCTTTTTTAATTTTAAATTTTAAACAATTAATTAAAGTTCATAAATAAAAAATATGAAATATGTCCGAAGATTAATAATATTCACTGATGTCTCATATTTCATAACAACATTTGTTTAAACTTCAAACAAAAGAAATATGTGCGAATATTTATTTTGGTAACAAGAAATCCAATCTTTTCCTCTCACCTACTTCATTGACACGTCTTTTCCCTCCATCATCACCACATGTTTTATTCTTTTTTTCCTATCAAAATCAAAAAAAATATGCCATTTTTAGAGGCATACTGTTGTAATGATAAAAAAAATAAAGGACAAAGTATATTCGTTTTCATTTATTATTTTTACAAAGTAATTTTTGGAAGAAACAAAAAAAGTCTGAACCTATATTGTTTGAAACAACAAAAAGCGTTAAATTATTTAAAAATCGACGCACCAAAAGTAAAGCTTTCTCAAAAATGGGTTAGGTTTTTTTCGTCAAAACTTTGTAAAAAAATGGAAGACGCCGAAGGAAGCACAAAAAATTTGTCATTCTTGAATGAAAAAAAGTAAATTCTCAGTTTTGTGTAAATTTTTTTTTCTTACATACGTCTTTAACTGTACGATCATTTTTCAAAGAGACTTTAAACTTCTCCGTTTTTTGTCTTCTCTTTTTCATTTTTACTACATAAAATTAGTTCAAATTTGTCTCCAATTTTTTGATTACCCTTATTGACGGTTTAATTTTTCTTTTTCTTCGGAAATGGACATTTCATTTCAAGCAGAAAATAAAAAAGATCATTTGTTTTTTTTGGCAAAACAAAGAACGAAATTTCAAAATTTCATAAAATTTTAATTTTTGTTTATTGTTTTTATATGTATTGTCCATTTAATTGATAAAAGATTAAACAGTTGTTTTGTCGAGTGAATGGACTTTAATATTCATTTAATAGGTCTTATTCATTTTTGGCGGACACATGAAGAACGTGTTCACACGCCAAGGTTTGTTGTACTTTTACAAAAAATTTTTCTTTTCATTTTTACTGATTATTGGCCTTGTGTTGAATATATAATTACCAACAAAACCTTTAAGTACATTTACTAGGCGCAAAAACAATTTTCCAGAAAACAATATATTTCTTCGCGGGTGAAACGACCGTATAAAAAGGAGCTTTCAAGATATGAGATTTATCACTTCCAATATACATAACCTTTTATGCGCCTCCTTCAAAAAAATTACATTTTGCATTCCAGCTATTTTTTTTAATTTACTGCCAGTCTTTTTTTTTGTCGCCCTACCACATCTCATTAATTTAAATTGTGATTCATTTTTAATTTTTGCAACATTTAAGTTTCTTTTTTAATACATACTTTTTTTCTCTTTTTTTTCTTTTTTTACTTTTAGTTTTTAAAGTTTTTAAATATCCTTTTCCGTCGTAATTTTTCAAATTGAGGCCATGTTCAATTTTGATAATTATTTGCAACTTTTAAAACTTTTGCTTCCGATAAACTTCATTTTATGAAAAGCTGCTACTTAAGCATACGTTCCAATCCTACAAATTTCCGGACTTCTTTTTAGATGATGATGTACTTACAATTATTTTTTATATCTTTTTTTAAATATATGCAATAAAAAAGAGGCTTTTAAAAAAATAATATCAGTTTCAGGTTTTTAAGACATTTAAAAAGAGTGATGTTTTGGAGGTTAATTATAGCTTTTTATAATGTTCTTACAGTACTTTCGTTGCTTCTTTTTAGTATTTTTGATAACAGCTTTGTTATTATTTCTTAAAAAGGGGTTCAATGTTGCTTTTACTTTTATTTTGCATGTTTTTTTTAATTTTCATTTACAAAAGCTTCATTTCCTTTTTTCTCAGAATTTGTTTTTCTCACCTTTTTTTAAAAGTATCATTTTTTTCTCGGTGTTTTTGTTACTTAATAATTTAAATCAGTACTCTTTTTTC
This sequence comes from Panagrolaimus superbus, assembly GCA_964035985.1. NCBI lineage: Eukaryota > Metazoa > Nematoda > Chromadorea > Rhabditida > Panagrolaimidae > Panagrolaimus > Panagrolaimus superbus. The sequence goes on from OZ038356.1 coordinate 10,809,728, forward strand.
TGAAAAAAAAAGACTTTTAAATTTCTTATTTAGCGTCCATGACTTAAGTAACACTCAAAGAATGTGGGCCGTGGCATTCGTTTGTGCTGTATACTCAGGAGCATTTTTATTTGGGTTTATTGGAAATTTATGGGTAATTATTGCTTTATATCGGTCAAGGTAAGTTCTTTGTGATTTGTGAAGCCTTTTGTTTGTTTTTTAATATTGATATTTTAAAGCTACAGGTTATTTTGTTTATCAAGGCATTATGCACCAGTTCCATTAACTCCAAGTGAAAGATTACGGGCATTTATATTTGTTTTAGCAGTTGCAGATTTTATGGTTCTTCTTACAGTACCAATGTCAGTTTTACATATTTTTTTGGGCCGATGGCCTTTTGGAGATTTTGTAAGCTATTGTTCTTTTAAAAGTTTTAAATATTTATTACTTCTTTTTTTTCAAGCTTTGTCGTACACATACTGCAATTGATCGAGGGGGAAAATTATTTTCTGTTGTTGTTTTAACAGCAATGAGTTTACAACGATATCTTGTTGTATGTACAAGATGGAGATATACTGCTTCAACGACTCTCACAACATTTATTCCAATTACTGTTGGAATTTTAGCATGTGTTATTGTTCCAATTGTGTGGGAAGTTCGTTACACCAAAATTGTTCCCTATGTATATGAAGTAGCTTTTTTTTTTGCTTTTTTTACAAGAAAAGATTTTAAAATTTTTACCTTTTTAAAGCTTGGGAATACAACTACATCACCAGTTGTTTGTCTTAGTGAAATTCCAGAAAATATTTCACCATTTTTTATTAATTATACATTTATTTGTGGTTTTGCAATGCCGTTATGCGTTATGGCAATATGCTATTTTATGCTTGTTCGGCATGTTAGAAAAAGATTTCTCGAAAGAAAAGGTAAACAAAAAAATAATAAGTGTCAATTATATAATCATAAGATTATAAAACATAATAATTTAAGGCTTTAATACAAGTCAAATTCAAAGGCCACGATATATGTGTGAATTAACAAAATCAATATGGAGGATAGCAATTTTTCATTTTACATGTTGGGCACCCTATTATTTTTTTACTGCTTCACCATCTGTGGCACAATTATTACATTTACCTCCCCCAGAAACTAATGCAACATGGTTTGTTTCGAGAAAAAAGGACATTTAATAAAAGAAAATAACCGGTTATAGGTTTCAAACTGGGCGTCTCATTGGTAACATGTTGCCCTATATAAATTCTGCAGGTAAAGATCAAAGGTCATCAATAATTAATTCCTTCGCTAAGTTAAAATGATTTTAGGAAATTGGATATTATACGCGTTTTTAAATAGAGATGTCAGAAATCATATTATTAGGCGAGATTCAAGAAGTTCAAAATACGGGTTTACACCAGTTACAGTATCATACCGAGCTACAACAAGTTGAAAAAGAAAAGTGCAATGCTTTTTTTTATGTAAAAAATGTTTTATTTGTAAAATTTTGTTGCTTATTTCGTTTTTGAAAAATAGAAAAAAAAATATATCAGGGAAATAAAATTTGCATAATTTTGACACAAAACAAAAGTTAACCAAAAAAATTTTTTAACGCAATTATCAACTTTAACTTTCTTTTCAATTTCTTTTTTTCATTTGTGATCAAATTTGTCGATCGAAGAATGTTGCGTTTCTTTCCCGTTATTCGTATATCAACACGCGGGTATTCGTCTGCTCGAGCAGAACTTGTTTCACAACTTAAAGATGAACTTAAAAATATAAGAGTACGTAAATTAATTTTAGTCGGATATTTTAAAATATTTGTTTATTATTTTATAGGATGCTGGCACATATAAAACTGAACGTGTTATTGTTGGTCGTCAAGGAATGGAAATTGATGTTGAAGGATTTAAAGGAAAATATTTGAACTTCTGTGCAAATAATTATCTTGGCTTAAGCAGTCATCCCGATGTTATTAAAGTTAGTTTGTGCTTTGAAAAACATAAATTAACAATTATTTTCAAGAGACATAAATTATTTTTAGGCTGGAAAAGACGTCTTAGAGTCTCATGGAGCTGGCCTTAGTTCTGTTCGCTTTATTTGTGGCACGCAAAATATTCATCGCAAATTGGAAAAGAAAATCGCACAATTTCACGGACGTGATGATGCTATTCTATATGCAGCATGCTTTGATGCAAATGCAGGCGTGTTTGAAGTCCTTACAAGTAAATGACACTCAAATTTTTTGATGTTTAAAAAAGCCAGCAAATTTTTAGCAAAGGATGACGCAATTATCACTGACGAATTAAATCATGCATCAATTATTGATGGAATTCGTCTTTCAAAAGCCAAGCGTCTATTATATAAACATTTGGATCTTGCTGATTTAGAACAAAAACTTAATGAAGCAAAAGGTTGGTGCCACATTATTTTCTCCCTTATTAATTACCGTATATTTTAAAAGATTGTCGCCGTCGCGTTATCGTTACTGATGGTGTATTTTCTATGGATGGTGATCTTGCACCTTTAAAAGAAATAACTGCTCTTGCAAAAAAATACAATGCTTTATTATTTTTGGATGAATGTCATGCAACAGGTTTTATTGGAAAAACTGGTCGTGGTACCGAAGAACTTTATGGCTTAAATGGTCAAGTTGATATTATCAATTCTACGCTGGGAAAAGCACTCGGTGGAGCTATGGGTGGATATACTACTGGGCCACAAGAATTTATTGATCTTTTACGTCAAAAATCTCGTCCATATCTTTTCTCTAATTCTCTTGCACCTAGCATTGTTGGGTCAACTTTAAAAGTAAGCTAATCTATTAAATTTTCTTTATAATTTATATTACATATTTTAGGTATTTGATATGTTACTTGAACATAACACTTTTGCTCATGCTTTACATGATAATGTTGATCATTTCCGGAAAGCAATGAATGAAGCTGGCTTTAAAGTTCTTGGAAATCCAACACATCCTATTTGTCCTGTTTTACTTGGTGAAGCTCGTCTTGCTGAACAATTTGCTAAGCAAATGCTCGATGAAGGCATTTATGTTATTGGATTTAGTTATCCCGTTGTTCCCAATGGTAAAGCTCGTATTCGTGTTCAAATTTCTGCTGCTCATACAAAGGAACAAATTGATAAATGTATTTCTGCTTTTAAAAAAATCGGTCGCCAACTTAAAGTTATTAATTAAAGTCATCGTTTTGAAATGTAATAATAACACAACAATAAAATAATATAAATACGTTAAAATTTGCATACTGTAACAAGTTGTTATTTTTAAACTTTTCTTATAACCATATTATCAAAAACAAACACGTATATTCTTTATAATATCTAACTATTCTTCAATATAATCTAGTTAACAACAAAAAAGTAAAATTCAAACTTAAGCATACGAATGAGGTGTTAAAGGTTTAAGTGGATCAAATAATTTAGGATCGTTTAAATATTTAGGGTCTTTGACAAAAATAGGCATATATCCGGATCGTCTACTTAATGCAATAGTTTCAAGAAGGCGTTTATGTTGTTTGTTGCATAATCCAGTAACATGACGCTCATATACACGACCAGAGAAAGTAGAAACAAATTGTTGAAGAAGTCGAGTATTTTTGTAATTAAGTTCAATCTTTTTTTCACATAAAATACATTTTGGTTTTGGTTTTCCATAAGGATTCTTTTCTAATACAACAGGTTCATCATCATTTTCATTACTGAATCTAGCAGGAGTAATTGAAATTGAACGAACAAAAGTTGAACATGTTTGAAGCAAATGAAGCTTGTTCACTGCTGGTAGCATTGTGCTGAAAACGGAATATTAGTAATTAGAAATGGAATATAAAATTTAATAAATCAATTGAAAACAATTTTTAAAAAACATTAGCAAAAAAAGCAGAGCAAGGATTCGATTATAACAAAAAATTGAACACAAAAAACTTTCTTGACAAGACATTTTCAATAAAAAAAGACAACTTTGAAAATAAAAACGAGGCAATTTTATTTCCCTCATTGCTTGGAGGCATTGAAATGCGACTGCGACACACACAAATTTTTTTCTACTTTTTATTTTCCTTTTTTATATATACTTTTTTGAAAACTTTTTGAAACCGAAATTGTTTGTTTTAATTACTTTTACTTTCGATGCTTTCAATTCGTTAAGTTATGATCATTTTTTTTCCATGAGTGGCTCTTTTTGCTCAAAGGGACAGTTGTTATTTTAAGCCTCGTGTCAAGTTGCTCAAACATTTTTCACATTTTCACATCACTTTTTACTTTTTTTGTTTGTTGCATTTACGCTGTTTGTATGTAACTCCCTCAATGTGTTGATCTTTGATTCGTTTTTTTAAATTTCTATGAATGTCGAGTTCTTCTCTTTAATGCATTTAGGCCAAATACAAGCGTTCGGTTATATTTTAAACTCTTTTTTTTACTTTTTCGCCAGTATTTTTTGTAACCTTTTGTTAGACTTTTTAATAAATGTTTTTTAACATGTGTGTGCAAAGTTTAAGGACACTTTGCACTGAGCTTTGGAGATAAAAGCAGATGTCAACAAACGTCGCGAGTTCATATGTCTGCATATCCAAGTTTTCTGCTCTTACGTATTTGCGTCAAAGTAAACCACATTCAAGCACTTTTCTTTTCATTTTTATTCAATAAGCGTGAAACTTGCGAAGGTTAACATTCAGTACCTTTTTCTTTGTCTTCAATGTTACTGTTTCGATTTTTTTAAAGCCTTACCTTTCGTACCTCAATAAATAAACCTGATTTTTTTGTCTGAGTTGTTTGGCCTTGGAAATAGTCTTACGTGTCGTGTAGATTCTTATCAATGAACTTCATGCTTTTTTAAATTTTAAAGAAATAATTCGGATTTAGGTATTATTTTGGCAAAAAAGATGCCTTTGAATCCCGGTAAAGTATCCTCTATAAGCACTCATTCATTGCTGCTAAATGCTTACCGGCTCGGTGTTTGGCAACCCAGACTGGCAACTCCATCATATCTTATTCATCGTCAAAATCACAATTCCTCTCAAACTTTTTTAAAGTCTCATAATTCACCTTTATCGCGTGCTTCTGTTGTTTCTGTAGCATCATCTGTAACGCCGTCAACTGAAGTTATTCAAGAAGTTGATAAATGTTATAATAAATTAGATTTAACTTTTGAAAATGCCAGGGAGGCTTTTAAGGTAAATTAATTGTTTAGTAATTATTTGAAAAATTTTAAATTTTAGAGTAAAACAAATTTTGAACTTTTTCGTGCTTTGCTTGTATTGCGGTTATGCTCCGTTGATTTTCTTGTGCAGCAAAATCAACGAATTTTGCAATTATTAAGAAAAACTCTTGGTCCTACTTTATTTAAACGTATTTTAAAGTCTACATTTTATGGCCATTTTGTTGCCGGTGAAAACCTTGAAGAGGTAAACAATTTGACCTTGTATGACCTCTTTATTATCGTTCCTTTTTTAGATCGCTCCAACTGTTCAAAAGATAAGAAATTTTGGAGTTAAATCAATTTTGGATTACAGTGTCGAATCTGATATTTCACAGGAAGAAGCTGAAGAAAAAGCAGTTGAAGGTATTGTTGGTGATCAAGAAATTCCACAAGTTAGTTTTATAAGATTTCACTGATTGTTTTTATCTTTTTGATAATTTTTAGGCTGTGGAAGGTGTTGTTGATGAAAAAACTATTGAAGCAACTCATCAACGTTATACGGTTCACAAAGAATTCGGTGATCGTCGTGTTGATGTTATCAATGCAAGAACTTATTTCTATACAAGTGAAAAAGAATGTGATAAAAATGTTGAAGTTTTTTGTAATTGCATTGATGCGGTTGCTGAAGCAACAAGACGTGAAGGCTTTACTGCAATTAAATTAACAGCATTAGGCCGTCCACAACTCCTTTTAAAACTTTCTGAAACAATCGCACAAACTCAAAATTTTTTCAAAGCTTTAACCGGTTCAACATGGGAAAACCTTGTTTTGGGAAAAATTAGTGAAGATAAATTTTTAAAACGTCTTAAAGAATTTGGAATTCAAACTGATAGCAAAATGGTACAAGAATGGTTTAAAATGGTTGATTTTGATGATGATGGATTTGTTGATTATTATGATTGGGGAAGATTGCTTGATGAAAATAAAGAGCTAACTTCAATGTTTTCTGTTCTCAATATTAAAACAGGAAAAGTTGAACCTTTGATTCAAAATTTATCACAAGAAGAAGAACAAGAGGTATTTGACTTTATCGATGATGAAACTTTTTAATATTTATATATTTTATAGTTTGCTAATATGATGCAGCGTCTTGTTCATGTCGCTGATTATGCACAAGAAAAAGGTGTTCGAATTATGATTGATGCTGAACAAACATATTTCCAACCAGCTATTTCTCGACTTACTGTAGCTTTAATGAGAAAATACAATAAAAATGGCGGACAAATTTTGAACACATATCAAGCTTATCTTAAAAACGCACTATCAAATATTGAAATTGATATGCATTTAGCTCGCCGTGAAAATTTTCATTTTGGTTGCAAACTTGTTCGTGGAGCTTACATGGATCAAGAACGTAAACGTGCTAAAGCTGTTGGCTATGAAGATCCAATTAATCCAACTTATGAGTCCACTAATGATATGTACAACAAATGCTTGGGTCGTATTATTAAAGAACGTGAAGAGCGCGGTGTTGGACAAGTTTCAGTTATGGTTGCTTCACACAATGAACAATCAGTTCGGAATGCTGTTCAAATGATGAAAGATAGCGTCATTGCCCCAAGTGAAAGAGTTATTTGCTTTGCACAATTATATGGAATGTGTGATCAAGTAAATTTTTAAAATTTTTATTTATTTTAATTGTAATATTTAGATTTCTTTCTCGCTTGGACAAGCTGGTTATTCTGTTTACAAGTATGTTCCTTATGGTCCAGTTGAAGATGTTCTACCGTATCTTTCTCGTCGTGCCCTTGAAAATGGTTCAATGTTAAAGAAAGTTCAACGAGAACGTAATTTATTATGGCGAGAATTTAAACGTCGATTATTATCAGGACAATTCATTTATAATGTGCCTACTTGATATTTTACTTGCGCAAGCTCAAATAGAACGGGAGACTAGATTTAGATTCTCAAAATAGTTTTATAGGAGCTTATTTTCGGTGCTGCTTCATTTACTATTAGACATTATTCTCATACTTCTTATCATTAATTTAGTATTGTATTCATAATTCTATTGTTTTAATTATGTTTACAAAATTCACTAATATACTTCTTCTCGGTTTTGGTCATTGCATAATTTGTTGTTTTGCCTATTTTAATGATATATGAATAAATTTTATTCATGACTTTATGTTTCTTTTTCTAAAGATTACATAATCGCTTTCGTTTGATATGAATAATGGTAGAAAATCAACAAATGTTTTTTCTACCCAATATATTCATTTCAAATAGATAAAGCAAAAACATCTTTCGCTTTTAACAGTATCCTGCCCAAAGTGCAACAGAAAGTCATAAAAATATGATTAAAAATATATTTGCTTTGATAAACTTATCCACAACACTACATACATACATGTATGGTCTTTCGTTTTTAGAGCCTTTAAACAGCTGGTGTTTTCTGCGTATTATGTGCAGTATATGATAATGCTGTACAACGTTTTCAAATGGAAAAACAACATTTTTATACTTTTTTTAATACAAATGTATTAATTATCTAGTAGTGTTTGGGTTTGAAACTTTTTAATGTTAAAACTTACATGCTTTTTAATTGCTTTTTCCTCAAAAATAGTAACAGTGATTATCTCGAGTGCAAAGTCAGCTTAAAAAATCAGTTGTTAAAAAGTATTGTTCACATTTACAGTAACGTAGATAACCACACTCAGAAAAGCATTAAGTGAAGGTGCCATCAATCTCATTGTTAAAACAACATGTTCAAATTGTGAAAACGATATGCAGCAAATCAGTTCTCTGGTGATACTTTTATAAGTATCAAATTCTTTAAATCTGTTGCCTATTATTTATGATTTTAAACGTTTATGTAGAGATGAATATAACTCAGAAAATTAATTTCAGTAGGCGTTTTGACAAAGATCAAGATATTTGTCACAGTAAAAAATCTGTGGCTTTTTTGTTTACATTTTAAAAAAATTTGTAATTATTTTTTAAAAAAGCGCAAAAAAATGGTTTTAACGCGAGCAGGAAAGAGGGGATACTATACTTCCCTTTTTTGAAGAGCGATTTGCATGTTTTTTCTTCCACTTTTTATACCGATTTTTAATAGAATCATTTATTTTGCGGAAAATACCTCATTTTTTTGTCGCTGAATAGCATTCTCTTTCATCATCAACTATGACCGCTGAAATTGTTGAACAAGTATGTATTTTATAAGTATCTTGTTTTTATTAACATAATAATTCTAGGTTGCTGAAAAGGAAGTAAAACAACATGACGACTGTTGTGATTGTTCATCTGACGATGAAGGTGTTGGTCAAGATGAACCTGTTGTAATGACAGAAGATCAAAAGCGTTTTGCTGAACTTGCTGGACTTGGAGAACAAGTATGATTTTTAGAATTTCATAGCTATCAATACATAAAGTTTTTAGGTTACTGAAAAGGGTGCAAAACAATCTCGTTCTGAAAAAAAGGCTAGAAAGCTCTTCAGCAAACTTGGTTTGAAACTTGTTACTGGAGTTTCTCGTGTTTGTATTCGCAAATCTAAAAACATTCTCTTTGTAATCAACAAGCCTGATGTCTACAAAAGCCCAGGATCTGATACTTACATTATCTTTGGGGAAGCCAAGATTGAAGATCTCACTCAACATGCACTTTCTGATCTTGAAAGTCTTAAACCTCCAGCCCTTGCTGAATCAACAATTGACCGTAGTAATGTTGCACGTCAACCTGCTGCTCAAGTGGAAGAGAGTGATGGAGAAGAGGTAAGATTTCATAAACAAAAATATAATTTACTCTTTATTTTAGGTAGATGCGACTGGAGTTGAAGAAAAAGATATCGAACTTGTCATGTCTCAAGCATCCGTTTCTCGTTCCAAAGCTATTCGTGCACTTAAAGAAGCTGATAATGATTTGGTTAACGCTATTATGGGTCTCACCATGTGAAAATTTTCCAGATTTAAAGATGTTTGTTCATTTACTGGTTTATTTTGTTTTGGTTAAAATGAGTTTTCGTTATAATAAAATAAAATTTTACAATTAATTTTGTATGGCATTATGATGATCGCGACACTTTTTAATTGCAACTTTAATTCTATCATCTTTAAAAAGAGTGGAATTTTATATATGTTATATACTGCTTTCAGTTTTTTTGCGTAAAAACGAAGAAATTCGTATGTTGCCGTCTATGTTCTCGTATGTAATCCTCTATGCTTCTAGTGTTTTAGCATATATTTTGGAAGCATAGTGATTTCCATTTTGTGAGACATCTATATTGACTAGGTAATGATTTACTGCTTGTCAATTCGCTTTTAAAATATGAATATTTTTATATAACATTTTATGGGATCTCAAAAATAACATGGGATTTCTTTTCGATGGCTTCTCCGCATGCCATAATGCATTATTTTTAATTGATACAGCAATTCAATATTGTTTGAGGAGACGGCAATAAGTTACAACATCTGACTCGGTGGAAAACGGAAATACTTGCTGCAAGAAACTTACATATTTTAAATCTATATAAAGATTAATGTCATAGTATATGTGTCTACTTCGAAACTGTCTTACATGAAATCCTAATTATTCATCAGGTAACTCGATGAGTCAGTCGAACTGTGGATTATGAAATACTTGACGACTTGAAGATCGCCTGTACAACTACACTGTTAAGGGAAAAAACTAAATTTTTCGGCCAACAAAAGTAAAGTAACAGGATACATACATGAAACCATCGACAAAAATCTTGCTTCCTCAGTTTATTACAAGCGTGAATTTCTGTATTTGGGACTTTGTTTTATTCGAAACTCAAACATTAATAGATCGTATTTTACGCATATTTAACGTAGTACTACCAACGCCTTAAGGGGGGGGGGCACTGGGGGCCCGTGCCCCCCCCCGAAACTGAAGAATTTCCTTTGATCTTTTGCCGCTTCGTGTTAGCGGCGGCAAAAAATCAAAGGCGTGCCCCCCCAAAATCGCTGTGCCCCCCCTGAAATTTTTTTCTGTATACGGCCCTGAGTACTACACACTTTACAATGGATTTAAGTAATCTATAGATCTTCATTTATTTAAAAACATACAGTATCCTTCAACAGTTACGTATTAAATTTATGCGGACAATGTAAATGAACTTTGTAAAAAAATAATTAAATTTATTTCGTCGTTAATAAAACACTGCATTTAAAATTATTTGAAATTTTGTCAGATTTTAAAATGCAAAGATATTAGTATTTTTTTTACAGTTGAAAATTCTTGTCTGAAGCGATCACGAAAAAAATGGTTTTGACTCTTTTGCAAAATGAATGCATGTTGCGATCGAAAGATTTAAACATTAAATTTTTGCATGAGTAAAAAAGGCTTTTACGCAATTTTCCAATTTTATTTACAAAAGCTTACGAAAATTCTGACAGTTTTTTTTAAACTTCTTTCTAAATTACAAGTTGTAATATATAAAATGCAAACTTGATAAAAAAAAGTATTTATCTACGATTAATGTCCGTCTTAAAGTTTTAAATTTTTTTTACATATCGCTTGATTCATTTGTTTTGTTTACGCCACCATACATATTTGCTTAGTTTTGTTTATCCCTATTACATATACAACATGTTACAACCGTTTTTGGACTGTTTAGTATATATTCTAAAACATTTAAATCAGATTCTCATGTTCTTAAAATTTTTAATTTGTCTAAACACTCATGTGTAATATTTTCAGTTATGGCACAGCATCGCCCGGGTGCTCCTGTTGTTACGGGTTTATCACCAAAAGAAGGAATACCGGGTACACAAATTGTTATTAGAGGTGAAAATCTTGGTTCAGATCCATCAGATTTATTAGCTGTATTCATTTGCAATACGGATTGTCTTGTATCTGCAAAATGGAAAACGTCATCAAAGATCATTGCACGACTTGGACAAGCTAAACGGGGAATTGGTGATGTTGTTATTGTTACTAGAAGTGGCGGACGTGGAACGTCTGAAATTAAATTTCGTGTTTTTATTGAAGAAATTTCTCCTGTGCAAGAAAGTAGCGTTTGGGTTGATGAAACTCATACTGTACCTGGCCGAAATGTTGTTAGAAGTGTTCCAGAAGCAAATGAAACAGATGATATGCTTGGATTGAAAGTTGATTCGTATGTGTATTAAAAAAATTTTCCAAAACCATTTCTTATTAATTTTTAAGAAATAAAAAACAGGATCAAGCTGTTTTAGCTCGTTCTTTTCCTGACGGAAGTGGTAATCGAAGAATGGAAAGTTTCACGCCAGCTTGGTATTTGCTAGAAAATCATAAATACACAAAGTTTGTCATAAATATATATAACATTTATATTTAATCATTACATTTTAGAATAGAAGATTTACGAAGAGGTCTTGAAAATTTAAAGAGAGAAGCAGAAAAGGAAAAGAAAACGAGCAAAGATGTTCATAAAGCAAATTTATATGCCCTAATCAGTTGTGTTGATGCTTTGCATAAACTTTATACGAGTATTGGAGAAGAGAAAAAGACGAGAGGATGGCCGCTTACAACAACTTTAAATTCCAAAGTATTTCTTTATTTTAAAAGTTTCTGTTACAGTTGATATTATTTTAGATTGAAGATGCTAAACACACTGCAGATAAATTGTTTAAAGATGTTTTAAGTAGGAAGGATGCAGCAGATGCAACTCGAAATGCTTTGTCTGTATTGACAAGGTTTCGATTTATATTTTTCTTACCCGAAACAATTGATGAAAACATGGAAAAAGTATTTTTTAATGTTTTCAGCTAAAATTTTGAACATATGTATGTATTTTTTAGGGTGATTATGCAACCATTTTGAATGATTACACCCGAGCAAAGTCATTATTTAAAGAATCTGAAGTTTCTTTATTTAAAGAAGTTATGAAGGTTTTGGAAAAGAAAATGGAGAAATTTAAAAGAGAAGTTCGTCAAAAATTAATTGATGTTCCAACCACTTTTGAAGAACAAAGTAAATTGATTAAATATCTTAAAGTTCTTGAACCAGATAGTGATCCGGCTTGGGATTGTATAACTGCATATCATGTTTGGTTAGAGGATATCTTATGGCAACTTCAAGATAAACATTACAAAGCGGCTTTAAATGAAGAAAAACAGCAAAAGGATGGACTTTTTCCTGGTAAACTATGACTACTGTATTCGTAAGTAACACTTTAAATTTTTAGTTGAAAGTGCAAATGCTAATCGGCAACAATTTGTTACTGAATTACTGTCTATTTTAACTGATAAACTTCAATCTTTTTGGAAATTGGCTCAAAGTTATTCAAATGCAAGTGATGAAAAATATTTGGAAAAACAGGATGGCGTAAATGTTAGTACATTAAAGAATATTACTATAATTTTCACTATAATTTATTTTAGCAAATGTTAACCAATACTATTAATGTTAGTTCATGGCTTATGCTTAATGCTTTAGTGCCTTCTACGCTTCCTGAATCTGTTACTCAACAATATAAAGATCAATTTGTAATTTGGCCTGAAATTCAACCAAAAATTCAAATGCGTCATTTGTTTTTTGCCCTCCAAGCTTTACGGTAAGACAAGACTTACATTTTTATCTCGTCAAATTATGTTTAAGATTTTTTAGGTCTTCCATTAGATCATTATTAGAATTTCAATTTACACATGATCATGTTCAACCACTTATTGAACTCTGTATGACAATTAGGCTGCAAACCCTTGGCTCTTTGTCTTCTCAAACAGGTGATGGAATTATTTCTATTGCTGATAAAGAAAATTGGAAAACAGATGTTGTTGGAAATCAATCAAAAACTTCACTGCCAGATATGTACGAGTCCGTGGTAAGTTGATTCATAATTTTTTTTTCTTGCTAATGAAATAAATAAATTTATTATTCAAGATAAATGAAATGCTACCTCAATTGAAACTAATTCTTTCGCACAATGGATATCCTGGAGAAACTGATTTGTTTGCGTTGGATGTTTATCGACAAGTTACTCATAATCTTTTTTCTGGAATTATTACAAGTATTAAAGAATGTTATGATAAATTATTGGGTCTGACTGCTGCATATAATCGTCCCACTCATTTAAGACTAAATCAAAGCCTTAATGCTTCAAGTATTGATGATTCAGCTTCAATATCAAGTGCGAATGATGATCCACAACGGGCAGCCGTTCGAATACCTCTTGAAGTTCAACAACCATCTTCAAGAAAATTTCTTATTTCTGTATGCAATATGGAATATATTATTAATCATTCATTGCCATTAATTTGTAAACGATTAAGTGATAATGGTGTTAAATTTGCTGATGTTATCTTGGAAGTATGTTTACTTTTTCTTATGTTTTTTTTAAAATAATTACAGTATGCTCTTTTTAGAAGACTAAGCTTAAACTTGCATCAGTCAGACAAGGATTTATTTCTAAGTATTTAGGAATAAAACAAGCGCCTCTTATTTCACTTGTTGAAGCTGCAAATTATGAAAAATTACCTGAAATTGATGGTATATAAATTCATGGTTGATTCTAAAAAAAATCCTTGTTTTAGACGTTTCTTTTTTTACAAAAGAGCTTATTATGTGTATTGTATTTATTCAAGCAGAACTTTATCAGATTGCCCCTCAACTGATGCAACAAGCTATAACACATATTGTTGAAATTACAACGGATAAACTTTTAGCAAAATTAAATGAAAAAAGAATTCATGGTAAAAATCAAGTAACACAAATTGTAATTGATCTCACTGCTCTTGAACAAACTTTAACATCTTATTTATCTCCAATGAAGAAGAAAGAATTTAGTCGAAAAAGAGCAGAATTGATGAGTCGTTATGATAAAGAGTAAAAATATATTGCATAAAAATTTAAACGCCTTAATGCTTTTTCTTTTTAGACATTTTAATAATGCAATGTCAACATTTGATCAAACAATGGATCTTGCAGTTCGAAGTCTTGTTATCATAAATGAAGATGGCTTGGATGTTTTGGATTCTTCAAGAGTTTAAAATCTGATGAATTGCTACTTTTTGTATATTTTTTTCGCTATTTTATATTTAAATTATTTTCATTATGTTTCTAACCATTTATCTGCTGCCAATATTTATTTCTTTAAAGTTTGCTTTATTTTTTTAAAAGTTCCCAGAAAAAAGCTATTTTTTATTTTATTTAAAAAATTTTCAATTTTGCTATTTGATTTTTTATTTATGTGGCTATATTCGGATAGTTCCGGATCTTCGCCATCAGATTAAATAATTTTTTTAAATTCATGTTCAGTAGTTTAAGAATTCTGAAGCATCTGAAGCATCTACGACAAGCGCTTCCGTTTTTCGTGGCAGCAAAAAAATTTTTGGGTAATGGCTTTTGGCTAGGGAGCATAGTGTAACCACTAATCAATAATCCCCAAAGATAACTTACCAAATAAGCCACGAATTCTTCACAAGAACGAGATCAATCAAAGAAGAGAAGATTTATTGGACCACAATATAACACATACAACAAACATTGGTGAACAGGAGTGACAAAAGTGATGTTCAGAAGTTGGATTTTTGGAATCTCTGTATTTTTTTACATCTAGAAAGATAAAAATAAAAATCATAATGAAAAAATTTAATTTCTACAGTATACCTCTCTTGCATTTTCTTTTGACTGAAAAAAAATGCAGGGAACACTCGCGTCGCACATTGCCTGTGCACATCTCTAATTAAATTACTTCATTTTATGTCAATAACATTCGTTTAAATTTCTTTTAAATTTTTTAATGAAAAACCTTCTACATGTACGTGGAATTCAACTTTTTAAGACGTTACTGCATTTCCGACGCCATCTTGAAACCAGTGTTGACTGTTTTCGGTTTTATGTGATGACCGAAATCGGTTAACCGAAAACTGAAACATTTCTAACACTGCTTGAAACTGTTTCTAAAATACGGGATTGTCCCTTTCTGGCTTTTTTTCAAAAACTATTCTTAAAATAACAATAAGTTACAATCTATAGCCCTGTTCCTCAATGAATAAAATATACAAACAGCTTTCGTTTAAATCTTTTATTAATAAGTTATAGCTCTCGAAATAAAATTGTTCAATACATTGATATTATTAGTATTTAAAAGGATGCTCCAACTTTTAGTAATAAAAATTTATCCATTTCAATTGCAAGGAGCAGTGTTATGCTTCGCGCCGCGCTGGCGCGCGCCGGCGCGCGCCAGCAGCGCGCAGCGCGGCGCGTGGCGCGACCTTTTTAAATCCTCGGCGCGTGGCGCAGCGCTCGGCGCGACTTAGGGTTAGGCTTAGGTTGTAGACATCTTTATAAACGGGATATGGCTTACCAAAGATGAGCACTTCCCTTTTTAACATCTAAAACGTACATGTTTTATAAATATTTGAAATGAATCATAACAAAAGCATAAAATTTTTTAAAATTTACTGGCGCGGCGCGGCGCGTGGCGCGACTAAAGAAAATTCCCGGTGCGCGGCGCGGCGCGTGGCGCGACTTTTTAAAATCTTTGGCGCGCGGCGCGGCGCGACATAGGTAAAAAACAGAAAAGCATAACACTGGCAAGGAGATTGCAAATAAAAAACTGTAATCTTACTAATTTTGCTGAAATTTTCTCTCCAGTAATTTGCTGAGATATCTAAAAAGTGTAAATATTTGTATTAATTTATGGCAAACTGATATAATTATTTGGATAAATTGTAAGCGTAACCCTACCCTTCATTTTTAATCTTCGTAAATCCGTTAACAAAAGTAAATCCAATAAGAGTATGATTTTTGTAATTAAGTTTATGAGTCAAAAAAAAAATCCGGAAAAAACGGGACAAATTTGGCCAAATTATCGACCTTTTTGACGAAATTTCTTTGATTTTAAAAAACAAAAAGATTTGAATTTGAGCGTCAAAATTTGTTACGTATATTTGCAAAATTTTTTTAGGCTGGGAGACATTAAAATTTATGAAAAGAAACCAAAGTTTAAATGACAGTACAAATAAGTTTAAAACAACAATTTTCCCGGGTAGGACCTCCATGAAATGATGGCCCGTCATAACTTGTCTATAGTGTAGCGGTGGTCCTATCAACCAAAGGCGTTCTACTCATATAATCTTTTAAAGCTTTGGTGGCGATTTCAGCTCGTTTTTCAATTGTTTCCTGGTACTCGGCTTTTGTTTGAATGACCTCTTCAAGTTCTTTGATCTTTTCATTCTTTTCTTTTTCAATTCTTTTTATCGTTTTTGTGACTGTAGCGATTTTGGCCATTTGTTCTTTCTTGATTTCAGCCAGTTGTTTTTTAAGTGATTTTGTTTTCGTTTTTAATTTTTTGATGTCCTGCTGAGCGGTTTCTTGTTTCTTCGCTGCTTCATTTTCTACCACTTGTTTAATTAATTTTTCCACCATTTCTCGCATTTCCGTATGATTGGTTTGACGATTCGAATCTTCCATATTCAGAGGAGAATGATGGTGAATTGAATGGCTTTCCGAAAAAAAAGAAAATGTTATTGGAGTTTTATTAAAAATTCACGACAAAAGGAACGGGACAAAAAGCATCTGTTGGAATGTGGTGATTAAACCAAATTTAAAATTGTGTTAATTTTTTATTTGAGTTGTCACTTGCTTATTCGTTTGTTGGTTGTCAGCTGTCTGCAGTCTGCTTTTGTTTTCTTTAACCGCAAAAATATATGTTGCAATTAACTGATGGATGATGCTTCTTTTTGTTAATTTTGTTTTTTAAACTTTTCATTTTAAAACAAATCAATTTCTTCTGTTATTTGACAAAAAAATTGTTTGCTTTCTTCCTTCTTTCCTATTGTTTTATTTATTTATATTTTTTTGCTTTTTATAAGGGATTGTCCAGAAATCACGTGACCAAAAAATCAAGATTTTTGGACCCCCTCCCCCCCTCTGTGACCAAACATCAAAGGCTTTTGCCGAAAACATCAAAGCTCGTGACAATTTGGGTAACCCCCTCCCCCCCTTCCCTTGGTCACGTGATTTCTGGACAGTCCTTAAACACACGTATTAAAAAAAATAGGGTTAGTAAAGTATTATGACCATTTTGTGGGCCCGCGCAAAAAACATGATTAAACTTCTTTTCCAGGATAAAAAATGAATTGGATAAAAAAAAACAAAAGTGAATTGAAGCAAATTGCTGTGTTTCTGAAATAACGGATTTGTTACATCCATTTATATTATATAAAAGAAAAAAAACACATTATACTTAACTGTTATTTATTTTCAACAGTAAGTTCTTAAAACTGCTTTGAATTTTGGCAGTGAAACCTCAAAGCTCTTTTTTTTAAAGATATATATATATAAAAGGGGACTTGTTAGGTTCCTAATAAAAAAATGTGTTTTGGATTTAACGATATTTAGAATATCTCACTGTAAATCCGTTTTAGGTTGTAGGAAGTTTATCATTTGTTTTCGCGCACAAATTCATAACACCGGAGAAAAATTTTATGTTAAATTTCACGCACACGATAAAAGCAAAAAAATTTGTAGAGTTTAGAAAAAAAATTGTGTTCGTAACCGATGTTCATCCGATTTATGGGTGGATGGGTTAAAAAATTTTGATTTTTTGCCGACATCGGATCTGGACGTTCCCTAAGTGCACTTATAAGTGTGAGAGAGACTCAGAGTATTTTGTTATTTTTTGATAAAACATATTTGTTGTTGACAATGTTACTACCATTAGTAAAAAGATGTTCCAATATGGCTTTACAAAAATGAGTTCAGATTAATGTTGCTAAAATTTACGCAAAAATGAAATATCATTTGTTCGCTTTGAAAAACCCTTACACGGGTACACAGGGAGGGGAAATGGATGAACATTAGTATTTATTCCGGAGTAAGAATTATATTTCTTTTTACATATACTACATAGAAAGTTTACCAATTTCCTGGTAGTTTTTTATACAAAAATAAATTTTTACATTTATTTCACAAAAAAGGATGTTTGTGCTTATGAAACAGTTTAAAAAGTCTAAGAATTAAACCTTTTATAGTGCAAATATTTTAGATACTACAATAGTAAAGTCCGTAAAATCAAAAATTTTGAAAATGGAGTAATACCATTATTAACAACTGTAATGATGGTATTACATTGTTAAGTTTACATACACACTTTAATGGAGATTCAAAACATTTATTTATTCCTTTTTACTAAGTTCATGGACAGATTCAGTTTTAGTTACTATTTCATCAGCAATTTCTACAACACTGGTTTTTGACTCATGTGGAAGGGCATTTCTTCGAGGGAAGAATGTATGTTCAGGACCGTATGTTGACATATTCGGCAAACGGCTTGTGTAAATGTCTGCTAATCTATTCAAATGACGATAAAAATATGTTGAACTGTGATGGGTTCTAAACATTGAACCAAATTGTTCATTAAACATTGCTTTGGCATTATCTCTGTAAATGATATTGTTGGAAAGGAAAAAATGAAAATATTGTAAAAATTACCTTAATTTTGCTCTTTCATGAATCCATTCTGTAATTACATTGCAACATAAAGGATCTCTATCCCCATATTTTTGATAAGTTTCAATGAGCTGTGTCAAAGTTTCTAACCATACGATAATATAATGGTAGGTATCTAAATTTTGTACACGTATTTCACGGGCAAGTTCAGGAACAATAGCTGCGGTATGCCAGCCAAGTTGTAGGATGGGATCTGCGAGATCAGTATAAATATGATCGCCAAAATACAGTACCCCTCTTGATTTAAATTCAGCCTTTTCAGAGAAATCTTTCATGTTACCCTTAAAAAAATTATGTAGTATGTAAAAAGATATATAATTCTTACCCCGGAATAAATTTGATCAGGATACAAATGTGTAACCTTTTCATAGTCAAGACCATTGGTTTCTTCGTTGTATCGTCTGAAAGCAGCTTTTCCTTGAAAAAATGTTGGCTTTCTAGCAGAAACTACAATATATTTAAAAATTTTTCGCCAATCTTCCCCAAGCATGAATGTCATTCCACTATTAATAAATTGAAATGGACTATTAGTGATAATAAATAATTCTTTTCCATGATCTCGAAGCATATGCAAATAATCGGAAAGTCCCTCATTTTTATGAACATAATGTGGAAGATCATCCATAACACATTGATACATTTCACCAGAAGCATGAACACGTTGAACGCAATCTGCAACATCTTCATACAGTAAGACAGGATCAAAAGCAAGCTTTCTGTCATCAAAGTACTGTACAATTCGTGAGAGTAATCCGGCCCATGGTAAACTAAACAAATCAATAAGTTGAGGGAGATTTTTTCCTTTATTATCAGGAACAGAAAAATCTCCATATATATCTTTTACTTCTTCATCACTCAGTTTTCGTTTTCCACGATAAACAGTTCCTCTTTGAATTTGATTATATGCATCAACTTTAAGTAACACACAATGTTCAATATCATAATGAAGCCCGCGAATAGCAAAACTTAAATCGGAAGTAATTTCAAGTAACGCTTTTGGATACTTCAAATCTTTAACCATTCTATTCATGGCACAAGTATAAACCAAATTATTTAAATTTTTTGTGTAAATTGCCAAGGTATAATCATAATCAAAACCATAAACTCCAACATTTCGCAAATTTAATTCATAATTAGTAAAAACACCACGGGGATTTACTCGATGAGTATATGGTTCATGATTTACAGCTGCTTTTGCTTCAACATAAACGGCCCGAAGCTTTGTTGGAATATCTTCTCCCGATTTTGAACTAAAGCTGCGAAAAATATTTAGGAAAAAAATTTTGGTTTTTATCATGTCTTAAAAATACAAAATAAAAATTGTTGTAAAATTCTAATAGTAAAAAGAACATTAAACCGAAATAACGGTATTAAAGAAGCAAAAGCTAAAAAAGTTTTGAAATAAAAATTTATGAAAAAATCAACAAAAAGAACACACACGAAAAACAATTAATAGTAACTTCATTTAGAAGGTTCTCCAAGTCCACCAGCAAGGTTTGCTTCAGCTTGAGTATACGCAGGTTCTTTAAGACGCTTTACTTGCCTTTTATGAGCTGAAAATGTAAAAAAGATTAGAGCAAAATATCCAAAATATACTTACGATTTGATTTAATATGACGTTTATAGGCATCATCATTAAAAAAATATCTACAACAAGAAACACAATGAAATTCACCATTTCCAGGAAGATCATAGGCTTCTTCTGCAGTAAGCTTTTTTGGAATCTTTTCAGGTTTCATTTCTTCTTGAATTTCGTCAAGATCCTTAGCTTTACGCTTACGAACTTTATTTGATTGAATATGTTTTCGCGGCATCTTTAACTAAAAAATGGGTGGAAAAATATAAATGTAAAAAAGTAAAAAGAACGTCAATGTAAAAAAAGCCCGTGATCATAAATTTTTTTTCGATAATCGTGACGGCCACAACGCCAAGCCTTGAGAATTTTTTTAAATTATCACCGGTAAATCGAAGTAACTTTTGTAAAGAATCTATTTAAAAGTAACTGTAAATAATTTTACAACTAATTTGTGAATACGGTATTTTTTTTCGGTTTTAGAGGTGTTTACAAGAATCGAAGATAGAGATTTAAATGTGTTAAGTATTTTATCATAAAATTCGGTAAATGTAATCATGCAAAATTATCCTTCACTATCATTTGTTAAAAAAAAAATCCTTCAATATCTATAAATATTATACCTTTAAATACCAAGATTAATAGATTCTAAAAAGAAATGCATAGTTTAAAACAATTCCTAACGCGATTCCTTTATTGCAAAAAGACTGCACTCACAGTATTGACGACGTTTGTAGTGCTGACAATTGTTGTTGATGTGTGACAAATGCAATCACAAAATATTCAATTCCAAAATGGCAGTCGGTTGTTTTAGTTAGCCATTAATGCCATTAATGCATCATAAAGACTCCTCTTTTTTTATCCTTTAAACAGAAAAATTAATTAATTTTTAATAATAATTGTAGGTCTCACATCACAATGCTTTTCAACACTGTATTACTTTTGGTTGGGCTTACAGCTGTATCAGCATTTTCGTGCGGAACTCCTAAATGGTCACATACTGGATATTCTACAACAGATGGATTTTTCCATTTTAAAACCACATATATTGTTGAATTTAGCTTACAATGTGATTCCCCAATTAGAGTAATATATATTAATTACATTTTTAAATTAAATAAATCCCCATTCAGGATGCTTCTTTCTATGCTGTTATCAATGGTAAAACATACCAAGTAGCACAATCAGAAGAAACTTCCAAATTCCAAGTTTCATGGCAACTTGAACATGCTGAATCTGGATCTCAAACCTTTGATATCCATATTTATGATGATGAAAAATATGCTGCCTATCAACGTGATGGAGCTTCCACTCAACCCTTGTTCACCATTCAACATTATCACCCTGTATGTCTTAATCCTAAACAAAATATCATATTTGACATAAGTTTTTTCAGGGACTCTCATACAATCGTTTCTTCTATGCTGAATCCTTCATCACAATTGTTGCCCTTGCTGTTGTTTATTATGCCTATACCCTCAGAGCTCAACTCAAAGCTTAAAAAACTGCCGAACTGTTTTATACCGGGTCTAAACAAGTAATAACGATGCAAAATCTTTTTTTAATTTAAATTTCAAAATTTGATAGCTACCGTACAACTAACTGAGCAAAAATAGAGTGTAAAGATATAATAAAAAAAGTGATAGGCTCTTTTTAGAAAAAAAATTAAATTACGAAAAATTTATTTATTACATAAAAAATGTAACATTATTTATGCAAAATAATTTTTTGATTATTAAGATTTATTTAAGTTACTGTATGCCTATTAAATTAATACCAACTTCTAAAATAATTTAAAAGATCCACTAAAAATGCAAGGACTTGCAAAGCCCAATTTTAAAGATTTTCCAAACAAAAAATGTTCAATTTTCAATTCATCAAAAAAAAGCCTATCACTGATTTCATTTTTCGTTTTTTTACACATAAAAACTTTTTTGTTTGGTATTATGCGGTTGCTGCCAAGTTAAAGGAGGGCTTTGTATTGCTTATTTATTGTTATGTTTAGATCAGGTTAATATGTTATTGTTCTACTTTTTATACTGGTTTATTTATTATTTTTATTTATCGATTATATCGTTTTTCTTTATAAAAGTTTTTTAAAAATTGAACGTGTCCAAACATCTTGTTTTTAAATGACCGTTATTTATCGGCGAACTAATAACGATGACATTTGTGTAAGAGATCTTTCATCATTTAAATTTTTTTAGTAATGCTTGCTCGACAATATGTACATTTAATAAGATTCAGTAGTATCCAAAAAGCAGCAGCAACTTGTTGTACACCATTGTATTCAAAACCTTTGATATTAAATAATAATATTAATAATACATTCCGTAATTACAATGATGCCCGATGGCTTTCAACAACTCCTGTAAATACAGATCGTTCAAATGATCCTAATAAGGTAATTATTATCGAAAATGATTGAAATAGTATATTACAATTATAGAAAGGTCCACTGGGATCGTTGAAAGATTTCAAAATAACCATGACTCCGGAAGAAAAACAGAAGAAGCAGACAGAAATCGCAAAACAAAAAGCGGTATGACTTTTTTAAGTAAATATTTTGTAGTTTTCTTTTTTTAGGAAGAGAAGCCAAAAGGATTATTTGCAAAGTTTAAATTTTATTTTAAACGATATTGGTATATTGCTTTACCCGTTCATACTGTTTGTTGTGCTGTTTGGTTAGGATCATTGTTCCTAATTGTAAGATCGTAAGTTTCCATGTATTATCTTCTTCTCTGAAATTTATTTTTTAGCGGTATTGATGTTCTTGCTCTTCTTAAAGTTCTACATATGCCAGAAATTGTGATTAATAAAGTCCAAAATGTTCCAGAAGCTGCTGGGGAATTAGTTGTTGCTTTAATTTTGTATAAAGTTAGTTTTTAATTATATATGTAATAATTAAAACAAAATTGTATTTCAGATTGTTTCACCTCTTCGTTATGCTACAACAGTAGCTGGTATTAAACTTACATTTTCAACTCTTCAACGAATGGGAAAACTTCGTAGTGCTAAAGAAGTTGAATACGGTGTTAGATCAAAATATGAAACATATGAACGTGCTTTTCGTCGATTAAATGAACGTCGTATGACAAATGCTGCTGCTCGTCAACAAAAAACTCCTGCCTCTTCATTACATCGAAAGAAATCTCATACAAGAGAAAGCTGATTTAAAAGGTTTATAGATTTGAGTGTTAGAAAGAAGATAGTGTTTTAAGCAGTTTTATCTTTAATTTTATATGATACGCTTATTTTACTGATTGTTAATGTTTATTAAATTTGAAATACATAAAGCTGACATACCTACTAAATATTAAATTTTTTTGTTACAGTCAACTTCTGAATTACTAGTACTTTCATATACTAATTTTCTTGCTGTAATACATATCTGATATTTTTTGAAAATGATGCAAACCCAACGAGTTTTCCGTCAAGTTGTTACAAATCCTCTTGTTGCTGTATGTCAACTGACAAACACACATGATAAAACCAGAAATATTGAAAAAGCTCATGAATTAATTTCAAAGGCAAAAGACCATGGATGTAAGGTACGGTAATTTACACAACGTGTTTTAGAAACATTTTTGCTCAAATATCAGAAAAAGCTTCCATGATTTTATTATGCATCGATCATCATCACTTTTAAAAGCTTTCTTCAAAAATGATACTGCTGTTTTTAAATTACTACCGTACTTAAAATGTTGTTTTAGATGATTTTCTTTCCTGAATGTGCTGATTTTATTGGTCGTTCAAAAGATGAAGCTTTAAAACTTGCTGAATCAATTAATGGAGAAACAATGAAATCTTTTCGGGAATTGGCAGCTTCAAATAAAATGTGGATCTCTGTTGGAGGCTTCCATAATAAAGTAATTTTATTTTTAGAATATGTTCGAAATTACTATTAGAATTCTAGAAATCTGAAGATATTTTACCAGCAAATACCCACGTTATTATTGATGATAAAGGGCAAATTGTTGTTCAATATGATAAACTCCATCAGTTTAATATTGATACTCCGAAAGTTCGTCTTTTAGAACGTGAATTTTCCTCGGCTGGAAATGAATTGCATTCACCGGTTGAAACTCCTGTAGGAAAAATTGGACTTAATATTTGTTATGATGTTAGATTCCCTGAATTGAGCTATTTTCATCGTCAAGCAGGAGCTGATATTTTGGCGTTTCCAGCTGCTTTTACCGTACCAACAGGAATGGCTCATTGGGAGGTAAAGTTACAATGTTTAAAAGAGTTATAAAATAATTAAGGGTTTAGGTTCTTTTACGTGCTCGAGCTATTGAAACTCAATGCTATGTTGTTGCTTCCGCGCAATACGGTAAACATACGGATACTCGAAGTTCTTACGGTCATGCGATGATTGTTGATCCATATGGAAAGGTTGTTGCTCAATGCTCTGATAGAGAAGGTCTTTGTTATGCTGAAATTGATTTAAATTATGTCAAAGAAGTTCGTCAAGGATTAAATATGATTGGTGATAGACGTGGAGATCTCTATACAACTTATTACAAACAAAAATTTCCAACAAAAGGTGTTGATGGAATATTCGCTGATAAAACTATTCCGGCTGCTTCCATCTTTTACAGATCCCGGCTTTCTTTTGCATTTGTTAATTTACATCCATTGGTTCCAGGCCGTATGTTTAACAATTATTTTTCTGTAATTTAAGAACTATTTTTAGATGTTCTTGTATCCCCAAATAGAGTCGTTCAATCAATCAAAGATCTAACACCTGCTGAAAATGCTGATTTATTTAACAGTGTTCAAACAGTTTCAAATGCGGTTCTTGAATATTACAAAGTTGAATCGAGCAATGTTGCTATCCAAAATGGTACTGATGCTGGTCAAACAGTTCCACATGTACATGTTCATATTATTCCACGAAAGCATAAAGATTTTGGAGATGACACTGATAATATGTACAAAGAATTAGCTGAACATGAAACAAAGCGACCTCAACAAACTCCTGATCAAATGGCTGAAGAAGCTTCTATTTATCGTAAACTTCTTTATCCTTAAATAGTTTATTGTAAATTATATCCGATAAATAATTTTAATAAAGTTTATTTAAATAATTCAGTTTAAAATTGTACTAAAATGCTTTAAATAAATTTAGGAAAAGAAAATCAAAGGGATTTGGATCATCATTTGTTATAGTAAAAACTGACACATACATCTCCATAATTTTTGTTTCAGATAATCTTAGCTCTAAAATTAATAACTCTTTTCATAAAAATTGATACGAAATTGTTCTTTGGTTACGATCGCAGCAGCCCAATGGGAGGTTTCATTTGATAATATGCAAATTCGTAATATTTGCATATGAATTCTTTGCATTCCATAGCTAAATAAAAGTGTCATAATGTTCATCTTCATATGCAAATTGAATACTTTATTCCCCAATAAAAGCATTTAAAAGGGTGGAAGAACACTAAAATCGGCTTATTCATCGTTAACTGACGCTGCATCGTCGCTTCGTGCGCTTCCTGATCTCTCTGGTCTGATCTTCATTCAACTCGATTTCATCAATGGCTAATATTTACATTCTCGATGTCGAAAATACTGCTTTCTTAGTTCTAGTAAGTTTTATTTTTCTTTCTTTTTAATTTTTGCTTCATATTCAACATTTTTTAGGGAGTCCTATGTGCGTCGGTGACTGTGACTTTGCAAGCTGCTATTGCTCTCTCATTCTTCATGGGTTGTTTCAAGAAAAAGAAGGGTCCTCCTGGTGCCCCTGCTCCCGGAACTCCTGGTGCAACAACATCTGCTCAAGCTCCTCCTGCAAGTGGTGCACCTGCTGCAGCTCCACCTGCAAAAAGTGGTGCCGCAAAAC
This sequence comes from Panagrolaimus superbus, assembly GCA_964035985.1. Lineage (NCBI taxonomy): Eukaryota > Metazoa > Nematoda > Chromadorea > Rhabditida > Panagrolaimidae > Panagrolaimus > Panagrolaimus superbus. The sequence continues at coordinate 10,835,739 of OZ038356.1, forward strand.
CAGATGAAAAGAAAGATGAAAAGCCTCCAGAGGAAAAGAAAGATGATAAACCTGCTGAAGAAAAGAAAGATGCTGCAAAACCTGCCGAAGAGAAGAAGGAAGATGGAGGTGACAATTATGAAGACGTTGCTGTTGGTGGTGATGCTCCTCCCCCACCTCCTGCTTAAAATATTCATTGATTTTGTATGTACAATCTGATTGTAAATTGCTAATAAAGAACCTTGTAAATGTTATTTATCAATTATATATGTATTTATTACAAAATCTGTAATGGTTTTTTTTTTCTATGGGAATTTCGGAGGATATAAGTTGGGCATTGGAATGGGTGTTTTTCGGTTCTGCTTTGGAAGTCAATAAATTTAAGACTATAAAATCACATCATTGGATTCTAAGTTGGAAGATTGCATATTTCAAGATTCTCAAATGTTGGAAAAAATACTAGCGTGACTTCACATCAATTGATGCTTTTTTGATAAAAAAAATGATGTATGGTGCAAAAAAAGGCGCACTAAAATTAATGTTTTTTCACACATTTGATCAAAAATATTTTTAATCATTTTTTGCACAGCGCCAAAAACCAATAATTTGGATTTTTGAAAGCAAATCCAAAATATTCTGTGAAGTCAACACTATGCGTTATGGGAAGTATTTTTTAGGTTTTGTATTTTTATCAAAAATGTTTATCAAGTTTTATTCTTTTGAATTTTATGCGAGAACTAAGATGTATGAAAATATTATCGGCACTGAAGAATCCAAAATATAAGATAACCGATTTAGAACAACAAAAAATATTTCCTTTGAACGTTGAAGCAAACCAAAACTACTGTATAGCTTCAAAAAACAATTAAAATACTTTGGAGAAATTAAAGGTTTATTTTTATTCTAAATTTCTAAAGATCTCATCTCACGTATGCACGTAAATTTCTAAAGGGAGGATGGAATTTAACAAAATTTGATGCCGCTTAAGATCAAAGGACTTAACCTGATGATACTGTTTTTTATTTTAAAATATTTTGTGCTCCTAGATTTTGTTTCATCCTTGATGCAGATATATATTTGGGTAAAAAGGTTGGATTTCCTAATTTCAATTATTTTATCTTCAAATATAAAATCTTTTATTTATTATTAAAATAATTCCCATCAAATAAAAAAAACAAATCAAACAACGAAATGCATAAATAAATAAGTTACAACGTTTTGAGTTAAAAGTGAGACCTAAGTGGAACACAACGCGTTAAAATACACCTGCTTTAAATAATTGGTTTAAAGTTCACTGTGTTCCTCTTCAACTTCAGCGGTCTCAGATTGTTCAGTTTCTTCTTCTGCAGTTTCTTCGATTTCTTGTTCATCTTCAACTTGTTCATCCATGCTTAAGTTAACATTTTTACGAAGAATTTGTTCAATACGTTCAGCAAATCCAATTTGATCTTGTAAAGCAAATCCAGAGCGAAGTGTGGCAGTATCAAAAAGCAGTTGAGCGGTGTAAATGGCGTTTTCATCATCTTTGTTGGATTCAACACGACGAAGTAATTCTTTAACAACTGGATGACGAGGATTGATTTCAAAGGTTTTCTTTTGATTGGCATAAAAGTCTTGTGTTGGGTCATGAGCTTTAGCATATGCTTGAGATTTCATGATACGTTCCATGTTTCCAGACCATCCATAAGCTGATGCAACAAGAGCAGATGGAGATGTTGTAAGACGTTGAGAAACAACAGCTTTTTCAATTTTATCTTTAAGAGCAACTTCCTTAAGCCAATTTGTAAGTGGTTCAAAAGTTTTTTGAAGAGCATCATATTGTTCTTTTGCTTTTTCTCCATCATCAAGATTAAGACCTTCTTTTGCAATATTTTGGAATTTCTTTCCATCAAAATCGGGCATAGCTTGAATACAGTATTCATCAACAGGTTCAGTAAGATAAAGAACTTCATAACCTTTCTTCAAGAGACGTTCAACAAATGGTGAAGCTTCAATTTCTTTACGGGAAGTACCAGCAATGTAGAAGATTGAATCTTGTTTTTCCTTCATTCTTTCAATGTATTCAGCAAGAGTTGCCTGTTTTTCAGGATCATTTGAAGTGAAGAAACGGAGCAATTTAGCGAGACGAGTACGGTTTGATGGATCTTCCATAACACCAAGTTTAATATTGGTTGAAAATTCCTTCCAGAATTCTTCATATTGTTCAGGGGATAATTTTTTAATCATATCCAAAACTTTACGGACGAGCTTCTTTTTGATAACTTTAAGTAATTTATGTTGTTGAAGATTTTCACGAGAAACATTTAATGGAAGATCATCGGAATCAACAATACCACGGATGAAAGACAAATATTTGGGCATCATATCTTGGAAATCATCAGTGATGAACACACGACGAACGTAAAGCTTAATGTTTTCAACAACTTTGCCGTAATTTTGGAAAGCATCTTGTGGAAGTTTTTTAGGGACATAAAGGACAGATTTGAAAGTAACTTCTCCTTCAGCAGTGAAATGAACATGAGCAAATGGTTTGTCATAATCCTTTGTGATTGATTTGTAGAATTCATTGTATTCATCTTCAGAAACTTCGTGAGGTTTGCGCATCCAGATAGGTTTAACAGAATTGATTTTTTCCCAATCCCAAACAGTTTTTTCAACATTCTTAGTTTTTTGTTCTTTTTCTTCTTCAACAGCGCCATCTTCAGATTTTTCTTCCTTTTCTTCTGGTTCTTCAACAGTCTCAGTCTAAAAGTGAAACCTCAAATTATAATAATCAATAAAAGAAAAGAAACCAACTTTTGATTGCCAAAGGAAAATATCAAAGTTGATAAATTGACTGTATTTTTGAACAAGCTTTTTAAGGGTATCAGGTTCCAAGAAATCATAAGCTTCTTCCTTAAGGTAAAGGGTAACTTGACTTCCACGTTTAAGAGTGTTTCCACGTGGATCTTCAACAATTGAAAAGCTTGATGAATCAGATTCCCAAATGTATTGCTTATCATCAATTCCACGAGTAGTAACAACAACACGATCAGCAACAAGGAAAGAAGAATAGAATCCGACACCAAATTGACCGATTAAATCCTAAAATAAAAATGAATTATCAGCCAAAAGATGAAAAAGAGACAAACTTGTTGTTGTTCAGCAGAAGTAGCAGTATCAAGAAGTTTGGAAAGGAATTCAGATGTTCCGGAACGAGCAATTGTGCCAAGGTTATTGATAAGATCAGCTTTGGTCATACCAATTCCAGTATCAGTAATATGAAGAGCATGATTTTCTTTATCTGCCTTAATTCGAATCGAAAGTTCTTCGGTATCATTGAGAACATTAGGATCGGTAAGAGACAAAAGACGAATTTTATCCAAAGCATCGGAAGCATTTGAGATCAATTCACGTAAGAAAATCTCTTTATTACGGTAAAGTGAATTGATAATCAATTTCATCATTCGATTAACTTCAGCTTGGAATTGATGTTTTTCAGCACTTTCTCGGAGCTTTTTGACTTCAGCGACAGATAGACCATCGAGCTTGATTGCTTCTTCCTCTCTAAATTAATATGCCAAATAAAATTTAATGCAAAACAGTTTTTTCTTATAAACGGAAATGACTGTCTATTAGAAAATTAAATCTTTTCGAAGGCCAGCTTATGTAAACAGAAATAAGTCGCAAGCCGACAGTCAATAAAAAGTTCGCAAATAAACTTTAGATAGCCGGCACTACCTGGTTTGACAGCGCAAATGCTAAGATCACTCTCAAGGTCAAATGAACCAGTGAAGGTTGCAAACAAAAAAGCCGAAAAAGTGCAGTTTTTTGGGATAGTCATTGATTTTATTTTCATCGTAACATTCTCATTTCCATGTTAAGTCATATGAGCGTGAAAAAGAATGGCTTATTTTCAGATTATGGCTTCAAGATTAGCTTATCTATGCAGCAAAAAAATGCTAAATTTTCATCAAAATGTTTACCAAAAATGTAAAAAAAAGTAAAAAGTACCTTTGAACAACTTCATCATCTGTAGCAGATCCATGCTTTTGTTTTCCAAGGTTAGCAGTAACTGTTTCATCTTCCAGATCATCAGCTGCTTGAACTTTGGAGTTGGAAAAAAGTGCTAAAAAGGGAAATATAGATTGAACATAAATTGAGAAAATACAAGATAGATACTTACAGACTCCTAAGAGTACCACAACAAGAAAGACAAGATACTTGGCTTTTCTAGCCATTGCTTGAATGATAATTCAGGTAAAAGTAACCCTGTAAAAAAGAGGTTTCAATTAAAACCGAAAAATAAAGAAAAAGTTTATACAGGAAAAAGCACTAAATTTGTGCCTCGTCTGTTTCACGGAAAGCACAATACTCGAATTGAGCTCGACCTTGAAAAGCGCGGACGTCCACCTCAATGTATAGAGAAATTTCCCGATCTCAACGACAACGCATTTATAGGAGAAAGGCGTGGTTTCGTACTTTTTGAGCCAATCAAGGCCTACCACACTCACAGAATGACGGGGCGCAATGTTGTAAGTCTTCGTCTTATTTTGGAACAAAGCCAATAATGTCAGCTAAATTCGTGTCAAGACTTTTTGCTTATTTTTTAAAGGGTTCTTCTTTGTTGTTAATAATGGCCAACGTGGCCCGTTTTCTTCTGATTATTATTTTTTGTTTGTTTGCCGATTATTTAAGTTCAAAATTTTGTATTAGATTGTCTTATTTTAGGGGAACCATGGCGGAAGTAACAACAACAACTACACCGCCACTAGCAGAAAATGCACCTGTTAATGCAACTGATTATAAGCCAAAATTGGAAGAACAAATGTTAGCTTATGCTTCCATCTATACTATGGCTTTAATCTGTGTCATCTGGGGAAGTATCCGATCACTGAAATATGTTAAAAAGACAATCGCTAAGAAACGTCTTATTGATGCATCAATTTTAACTTCTGATGCAAAAAAATTTCCTATTAATGCATCACTTGTTCTCTTCACTTTGTATCTTGTTTTCAAAGGCAATGCTATTCAAGATGGTGTTGCACTGGCTCGTACACATGTTTTACCAAATATTCCTGAAACTTATCATCATTACTTCGATACTGTTGTTGATTATCTTCCCAAGGCAAATGGAACTCAATTTAGTTGGAGAGATAAAGTAAATAATTATTACCCAAGTCTAGAGCCATATGTTGCTCAAGTTCCTGAAATTACTAAACAAAATTTTGTGACATTTCTTGTATGGCTTATGACTTATGAAGGTTTGTCCTTTTTTAAACTTAATTTGAGCTTAACACGGTAGTCTTAGGTGTTTGCTGCCTTGCAACTTTGCTTAAACCTATCATTTCTTTTGTTCTTCGATTACTTCCTATTGGTGACCGATGGCCACGTCGTAATATTAGTTATTATCTTGTCTTCAAATCAGGCAAAAAGGAAATGGAAGAAGGTGATATTGAAGACGCTAAGAAAGATAATGTGGTATGTGGCATTTTACGGTATCTTTTTTACATAATTTTTCTTTTTAAGAATAAATATTTTGAAATGGAATTTGATGATCATTGGATTTGGGCTTTTTTGGCTGTTTCTATTGTTGGTGTTTTACATATCACTCATCGTCATTGGATTACAAATAATATTATTGCCGTCTCTTTCTCTATTATGGGAATTGAAATGCTCCATGTTGCAAGTTTTAAAGCTGGTGCTATCCTTCTTTTTGGTCTTTTCTTTTATGATATCTTCTGGGTTTTTGGTACTGACGTTATGACAACTGTTGCAAAAAGTATTGATGCTCCTATTTTGCTTATGTTCCCTCAAGATCTTCTTGCTCATGGTTGGCAAAAAGCTTCAAAACACGGTATGCTTGGATTAGGCGATATCGTTATCCCTGGAATCTTTATTGCTCTCCTTCGTCGCTTTGATGCTCATATCTTTGAAAAAGATGGCTCCAAACAAAAATCACGATATTATTTTGCTGCAACGATGGTTGCTTATACTGTGGGCCTTTTTGCAACAATTGCAATCATGCATCATTTTAAAGCAGCTCAACCCGCTCTTCTTTATCTTGTTCCGGCTTGTCTGATTACACCCCTAACTCTGGCTTTGATTCGTGGTGAATTTTCTCAACTTTGGAACTACAGCGAAGAACATATTACCGAACGTTTTGATTCTATCAAAAAGGCTGAAAAAGAAAAGATTGAAAATGCTAATCAAAAGAAGAATAAACAATTAAAGAAAACAAATTAATTTGTTTCTAGTAGTTTTATTGTTTGTTATTTTATTTAATTTGTAAACGAACATTTGTTTCTTTTAAGAAACTTTTTTTTTGTATTGTACCGGGACAACTCGATTAATAGTATTTATTTATTTATTATTTAATAATTAATACGTCTGATAAGCATAAATGACAAAAATAAATTGTTGAATTATTATATTTATTAAAATGGTGATGGCTTGTATCGAACAAAAACCTTGTCTCCAACATGTATACGTCCTTCTTTTTTGATAATCACGTTCACACCAAAAACTGGTGCATCCTCATAAAGGTTACGTAATTTTCCTGGTGGTGATAGTCGGTAACTTTTTAAAAGTCGAAATGGTTGCATATTTTTTAGAAAACGCCCTTCATCAGGATCTACCGTAGTCATGATACAACGAGTACATGGCTTAAAACATGCAAATTCAGCTTCACCAATTTTAACATCAAGCCACCAATCTTCATCAAAAGGTTTTGTACCTTCAATGCTTAAATTTGGTCGAAAATTCCTTGTTGAAACTTTACATTTATCTTCTTCCAATTTACTTAAACGTTCATTTAATTCATCAACAGACGATTCAGTTGTAATCATAAAGGATGCAAGATCTTGAAAAGCTGGCTTAAAATAAACTATTTAATTATTTTTTAAATGAATCAAATAACAAACATAATCAGGCAAAATTGGAACAGGATTTTTCCAATATTCTGAAGTACTGATGTAATTACGTTCAGTTTTTAAATCTGAATTGAAATACAATAAACGAATTCTTCGTTTATTTTTTGTTTCAAGAAAATTTTCCAAAAATTCTCCCACTTCATCACCACAATCAAGGCCTTCTTGTTTTTGTTTAAAATGTAACCTAAAAAATTTGTTATTTTCTACCGTATTCATTTCGATAAATGGTTTTGAAATAAAATCTATTTTATTAATTTTTTATTTTGATAATTTTGTTATCTTTTTCTGTTGTTTTCATCCTGATAAGAGATAATAATAAAATATTTCAGTATACTTACAATCCAGTTCGAACATCATGACGAGTTTCAACTTCTTTTAAATTTATTTTTACAGTATTCCCATTTGGTATTTTCACAGTTAAAATATCGTTTGTTACTTCAGATTCAATCAAAACCACTTTTGGATATTGCCTTGCCGTTAAAAATAAATGCCCCGCTTTTTCATCAACAATAAGAAAATGTCGATCTTTATTTTCATTAAATTTGCCTCCATTTTTCAAACAATCCATCCATTCAACCTTTAAAAAAAATCATAAAAATCATTTTTTTCAATGAAAAATTTTCCCTACACTCATTGATTTCCCTGATTTAATTGGATACAAAAATAATTCTTTTACATTTCCAACTTCTTTAAATTCGCTATTCCAATAATGGTAACGTCGATAAAAATGATTAAATGCATAAATTCCAACAGCAGCCAAAGAAGCACCCGTTACAGCAACAACAATTACTCGATTTTCTGGTATTACTCCCATAAATAATTAGCAACCAAAAAAGTTTTTTGGACAAAAAAACTAATTCAGAAAAATGAGCAGCAAGGGCAAAAAAGTGAGACAAATCAATAGAATAAAAAATTATATGACAATCAGACTGACCTTTAAAATGATTTTGTCATCCCATTTAAATAGAGGAAGCAAAAAAAGAGTCAAAGTTGATAAATTATGTTTTCCTGTTTTTTTTTCTCTCTCTTTTCTATTGTTAGTAGCAGCAAAGGACATAAAAAAAAGGAAAGAACGAATGAGAATACGGACACAAGTGGGATATTAAAAATTCAATTGTTTTTTCTTTAATGTCATGGCAAAATAAAATTTTTGACTTTTAATATTAAAAATAGCATTTGTAACATATTTTTTATTTTTATGACCATTTCGTCTCCAAAGATATCATTTTTTTCTATTTCGATCCTCCTTTCATGGGATTCTCAGCGAAGGCCGTCACGATAATCGTCGGTGCTTGATTTGAATAATTTTGGGGGAAAAAATGTACTTGAATGAAGAATGTCATAATAACATCTATCGCTTGAAAAGTTTTTTTGGAAGAAAAAAACATTACTACTTGCAGCATTAATGTGTGGGAAAAATTTGCCACCAGTGAAGCGTGGGAACGAGAATGAATGAGAATTTCTTTCTTTTTTTGTTTTTTTCCCTTTCTTCGTCTTGGTAAAAACAGACGAAGGACCGAGGTTTTTGACTAAATTGTGGGTGTGCGCTCAGCCTCGAACTCCGAACACAGACAATTTTCGCTCGGACAAGAGGGAGGAAAAAAAGGAGGCAGAAGTGCCACTAGGAAAAAAAAGTGCGGCATAAAAAAAATCTTCTCCTTTTTTTAACTTCTTCTTCTCACCCATCTTCTCGCTTTAAAAAACATATTTACTTTATGTTTCAAATTGTAGCACTAAGTTTCCGGAAGTAGAAGTATCCATATTTAAAAAAAAGAACTAACTTGAGCTTCCCTTCAAAGAATAATACTGAAAGAAATCTTGAGCTGAGCTATTGAATACAAAGAGGAAGATCGGAGGTGGTATTTTTCTCGCGCAGTTCAAGTTTACATTCATTCCTCTTTGCATGTTTTATTATTTGTTGATCAAAGTCTTTTTTTTTGCGCGCCAAGCTTGTGTTTTTTTCTCTCTCCTTTTATTTATTTTTTCCTTGAGTAATATCTGGTCGCTTTTTTTGACGTTGGAATATGCTACCATTTTTTTTCTATCTTGGGAATTCTTCATTTGGCATATTTTTTATGCCTCCCCAAATACCCTCTACTTTTTTTGGAACATTTGAAAAGGCGGAGTTCAGAAAGCCCCAAAAGCTCACTAATAAAATGGAGTATTTTTTTGCCTTTGCAGCATAAAATTAGGTCCTTTCCTTGCTTTCATAGGAGGTAATTTTTTGGAAGGAGAAGACAGAGTTTTAAAAGGCGTTGAATACATTCTTTTTCGTTTAAGTTAAATCTCGGTATTTAAAAAAACGAAGAAACAAGAAAATGAAAAAAAGAAACCGGCAAATAAAAAAAATTTTTAAGAAAAAACAAAAACTTTTTTAATGCATTAAAAATATTTTTTGTTATTATTTTTTTTTGCGCGGGATCATCGGCAATGCCATCATCAAAGTTTTCAAAGAAAAATGTATTAAGTCTTAGAAATCGTCCGATTACGCCTTGCTTGAAGGTGCCCTGCTTTCATTTTTTTTATTCCGTTCTTTTTTTATTTCCATCATTTCATACGGTGCGAATCGTTTTTTGCATTCTTTTTTAGTTTTTTCCCACCACCAGAAACACGCTGCCGCGTTCGCGCTATGTGAACAGAGGTTGTGGGAATCTTTTTGTTGCAATCATTTCCTCCTCTTTTTTTGGCCTCCTCTTTTGTGCATTTTTAGTATGATGCGCAAAATAAAAAAAGAATTTTTTAACTTTTTACTATTGTCTCGTTTTTTTAGTTGTTCTATCTTTTTAAACATAGAACAACCAAAAAAACCTTAAAAGGAAAAAGGGCGAGTTTTAGTTACAGGTTAAAAGTACACAAAAATGTCATGTTCTGATTAATATGATTCTTTGAATTCGTTAATAGAAGTATTTTTAACAATTTGATTACTTTTAATATTTGTACAGTATCTCTTTCTTTGTATTACCGTATATTGAAGCTTAATTTAATAACCTTGAATTTGTGCTTTTTTAATATACTTTTTAGTGATTTTTTAAAAAGAATTATATCATTCAAATCCAAATACTTTTCTCTTTTTCATACTGTCTTCCATAACTTATTTTAGACGTTTAAACTGACCTTAATTAAGTTTTGTTGTTCCCATCGTTGCCTTAACCCAATAAAAAGATGCTGCTTTTTTTCAACAAAAGATTTTCAAGTCATAGTGTTTTTTTCTATTGTTAAAGGCGTGAAATATAAGCGAAAATGTTTTTTTGTATATACTTTTTTTTATAAATGTTCGCGAAATAGAATCAATTATCAAAGCTTTTTAGGCCATCAATGAGGGTGGCCGTCAAAAAAGGCTATAAAAATTTATATTTGAGGGGAATTTTCCATAAAAATTTTATGAAAAACTATTAATTTTCAGAATTTTTGATTTTGATTAATTTTTTTTCCGCGATTTATTGTCCGAACCTTTTTTCACGCTACAAGTTTTTTTTCACATCCCTGATATTGTGTTTCTTAAAAATTTACAATTGGTTATTAATTAATATCATTTTTAACAGATCCTCAAATTCTGTTTACCGGTGATTTTAAAAAAAACAACATTTTTTTGGTGAAATTAAATCCAATGCAGTCTTCATTGGTGGATTTACTGGTAAAGAATGTGGTAATGTCATCTTCCGGTGCAGCCGGGACTTCTGCATTGGAGCAACCTCCAACTGCCTTACAAATACTTGCTGAACTTGCCAGTAACCATCAAGCCCAAACAACCTCTGTTCAACAAATTTTATCTACTGTAAGCAAAAAAATAAATAAATCAAAGAAATAATTGATTAAAAGTTTAGATGCTTGCAATGTCATCATCACAAAATATCATTTCAATGCCTTTACCTTCTGATGCCTTAACGACTGCCTTAAATTTAAAACGTGTAAACACTTCCTCCTCTTCTGGCCCATCGATTGCTTCAACTTCATTTTCGCAAGGTAACAATTTTTAATTTTTAAGTATTTTAAAAAATATATTTTTGCTTCCGGTTTTTATCACATGACAGAATTCACTTTTAAGTTATCATGGTTTAGAGAATCCCATTCTGTCTTCTTTTTCTCAAATGATTTATTTTTACTGCAAACAAGAAACCTTTTTCTTTTTTTTTTATTTGTTGTCAATGAAATCATCTCCCTTTTTTCTCGTTTATCTAAAAAAGAATCCCCGTCCTTGGTCAAATGAAACTATTTTTTTGCAAGCAAAAATTGTTAAGACTTAGACGCGGGAAAGAATCTCCCCTTTTTCGTGTTTTATTCCGTTGAAAAAAAGATAAATCATTTGTCTTTGGCATCATCGAATAAAGACAATTGAAAAAAAGGGAGAAGAGACTTTTAGGGTACAATTAACCGTTTTGTACGCCTTCATATTTTTTTCTCTATTTTTGGACATAAAACGTAACAAATGTCGTCCAAATTGGGTGTGCAAAACTTTGTATTTTTTCTTTGATTTTTCGTTTTTATTGAAGTTTTTTTCGCAAAAAACACAGATAGAAAAAAAAACTTTTTGGGAAGAAACATGACAAAAAAAATGTAGCACATTTGAAATGCGTGGAACGACCGATCATGCCCCGCTTGACTTTAAAAGTGGCAGCAACAACGTTTGAAAGAAAAATAAAATAAAAATGCGTCCAAAAAAGGTGTCACAAAAAAATAAATCAACGCTTTGTCCTTGCATGGATATGTTCCTTTATTTTTGTTATTCTGCATTAAACAGAGGCGGTCATTGCGGCAAAAAAATTTTTGAATGAACAAAAGAAACATCTGGTTAGCCGCAGCCGCAGCAGCAAAGAAAAATAAATGAAAGAATTGAAAGTGAAAAAAAAGGAAGAAGGCATTATTATTATTCACACTTTTTTTCTTGTCATTTCGATTTCTTTTCAAAACTTTTCTTTATTTATCATACTTTTTTTAAAAGTTTCATCGGCTACTTTAAAAAAAACAATTGTCTTTCTTTTATTTTATTTTTTGATCAAAAAACATAGCGATCAAAGAATTTATTTAGAAGCCGCAAAATTGCCAACCTACTAACACATGATGAAACAAATAAATTTTGTTTTCTAAATTTTTTAATTGTAACATTTAACCGTTAAATTTTAATGCTGAATTTTTTCCGATCATTTTTTTCAGGCAAAAAAGTTTTGTTTTTGCAAAAAACGCGTTTATTTTTGTTTCTAGATTTTGTTTATCCACCTTTGTTTTAAATAATTTTAAGAGACACCTTTTTATTTCTTTTTCTTTTCGGTAACTTATTAGAATTCCCACAGACACGCGGGGCAACCCGATCGAAAAGAAATCAAAATTGACGTTTTGGAGAAAGACTCTTTCTTCTTCTTCTTCTCTTTTTTTAAAACATTTTTTTTGCGATAACGTTCATTGCACCATTCAAGGCACGCAAAAGTTTTTTTTAATGCTGCAACATATATTTATATATAATTTAAAAACGAGTCAACACAGACCTTCCCTATAAAAATCATTCATTTTTTATTGTGTGTTGGCTATCAGAGTTTACCCCCAAATTTTTCTCCATTGTGTTTTTGTCTTTAAATAATTTTGATAACCTTTTTTTTGTGCTTTTTAATGACCTAATGTTTTACTTTAAAATCGTCTTTCTTCCATTCAATTTTCTTTCATCCGCTTTTTTATGCTTTTTTTTCCCAGAGAATCGTTGATGTTTATTTACGGCATGAGAGATCGTTGAATTTTCTAATAACAAAGAAAACTTTGATGAAAGAAGGCAATCACTTTTTTTGCCGTCAAAAAAACTTTGACGCTGAGAAAGTGAATCAGATGCTCACAATAGAGATATTTTAAGCGAGAGTAATAATAGATTTTTTGAAATTATTTTTATTTAGAATAATCTCCTTTTTTCCAAATGTTTTCTTCTTTTTTTTTCATTTTTCATTTTTAATCACAACTTTTTTTAAAAAATTTTTTCTTTTCTTTTTTTTGCCAGGAGCAGCGTGATTGACTGGTCTTTCTAATCGCCATTTTTTTGCATTGATATGAAAAAAAGGCCCACGGAACAGCGGTGGTATTCCCCGTTCTATCTTTTCTGTGGTTTTACCTCCATAACTTTTTTCCCCCATTTTTTGCAAGCTTTTTTGAATCACCGCTGTTTTGCTGCTAAAAAATATTTGCAGTTTATCTTGTTTCTTTTCATCACTGTTTTGTAATCAATTTTTTTTATTTTAAAAAACTTATATGATTTAAAGTTTGGAATTTTTGAATTTCATGTGATATCAAAGTTTTGCTGATTTTTTAACTTTCTAGTGTTAATCAAAGTTGTTGATTACTGTAAAAAACGTGATCAAAAAAAGATGTCAATCTTATTTGTCATAAAATCAGTAATAAATCATTTATATTTTAAGGTTCTTCTTTAAAAGATAAAAATACTGTATGTGCGGCAGATATTGCTACCACAAATTCAAATTCTGAAATGCTCAGTTCTACCATTTCACCACAGGAAAGGATCCTATCATTGATGAATCCATTTGGAATAAATGCTGCAATGCTTCCCAGAAATTTACAAATTTCTGCACAATACTTGAAAAAACCAAAATTAGAAATAAACGGTTAGTTTAATATTTTTTTAAAAAACTATAAAGGTGTTTCATAAGTTCTCCCGCGATTTGCATTTGGCAAAGTGTTTTATCCCTGTAAAACACGGAAAGAACTTGTGGAACACCGTTATATATTTTATTTCTATCATTCCTTTTCAATTGTACTTTTTGGTCTTTTTTATGGGGGAATACCGTTATGTTTCTCTATGTTTTGATACCCCGTTTTTAATAGCACATTGTACATTCGTTCTTTTAAACTTTGACTGGTTTCTCTCATAAAATTCTTTTAATTACCAATTTTTTTACCTGTTCATATTTTACTTCTATAAATCAATGATATACATTTTATTTACCGAACGGTACTTAAGTTTTTTTTGAAGCGACAGTCGAGAACCGATCTGAAGGAAATTCGTAGCTTTGATCTTTTACACCTGCTTTTACGGTTCCTTATTCTTATTTATTTTTCTTTGAGCAAGTGTATAACACAAATTTTTTATCTTTAAAACACTATTTTCCTTTATCAACTAAAAATATACACTCTTTTAATTTATTTTACTTTCCTTCATTTTTTCTTTATTGACAGAAAGTTTAACTTCCCTACAGGACTTTACTCAAACGTGAGAAAAAAAAATATTTTAAGATGTGCCGTAGCTGAAAGAGAAAAACAACAGAAAGAAGAAAGAAAATGAGGAATTGATTATTGCCTTGAGGTTTCTGAATTTTGAGACGAGGGACACCAACATCGTGGGAAAATTTAGCATAAAATACGAAAGCAAATTGTATATTTTCACGAGGTTAAAATCAAATATTTTGCTCCGCCCAGATCGCTTTGGATATTGTGTGTGCGCAAAAAAGGGAAGTCAGTAAAGCAGCAACCGTCGTCGGTAATTCAAACATGGAATGAAAGAAAGAGAAAAATGAAGCACCGTAATATAACAAAAAAAGAATAAAACATACAAAATGTCAAGCAACAGCAAGCTTTTAAAAAGCTTATATTCTTCTGAATGAAGAAAGAGAGAAAATATCTTACATAATAAGGAGGCCCCCCCCCCCCTCCCCATCAGATAGCAGTATACTACACGTAAAAAACACTAACAGACTTGCAAGCCACCGTACACTTTAGACTTCTTGAAAAGAAAAAGAAAAGGAAAAAAGGAGGGAGAAGCCCCTCCTTTATGAACAAACTACCAAGCAGCAGCCAATAGCTTAACCGCAAAACTCTTGAAAAAATAACCATCTCGAAGAAGTAGTAGACAGCTTCTTTCACGCATTCTCGAAACTAATTGACACCCCCTTTTTTTTCTTCCTTCTTCTTATGAAAAGCTATTGTGGCTTTTTCTTTCTTTTACCGAAGAAGCTTCATTTGTTTTGTCTAAACTAAATCGGTATTTGAAAGACACTCGGTCTCTTTTTTAGAACAATTATTCGTGTGAATCTTCACAAGAAATCCTTTTTTACTCAATATTCTGTTGTGTTTTCATTTTTGTTAAGTCGCGGTGTGAGAAGATCCCACACCAGATCTATCTCTCGATCTTCAGGAAAAGCGGCGCCGATTCCCACCGGCACGAAAAGAAGTAAAAAAACAAGCTCATTCTGGTTCGTTCGTTCCCATCCCCACAGTTATCTTTTTTTTTCTACGGTTTGTCCGAAAATTCCTATGTTGTTGTTGCAGAAACCATTTGGAAAGCTGCTCTTGGTGTTTTTGTTGTGGAAGAGATTGCACAGTTCCCATACCCACGACTGCTTTACAACATTCTCATCTTATCCAGCGGATTCACAAATACGTAACAATCACTGAGAAAGTCTCAAGCAAAAAAAAGCGAATACTCAAGAAGAATGGATTACACAGGCCCTCCTTTATCTGGAATACCGCCATCACAACAACAAGGAGAAAACAATATTACCACAGATTCTTCATCATCTTCTTCAGCAGCAAATGCAGCAGCGGTTGTTGCTGCAGTTGCTGCAGCAGTAAATAATTCTTCAACGCCATCCGATCAAAATGCTCTTGCCAATGCATTTTATGATACAAATACAGTTGTGGGTCCAATTCGGCATGCTCCACAACAACATATTCCATCTCATCATCCATATGAGCATCCTCAAATGCATACAGTACACTCTTCAACAGTTGATGATCAACAAGGCTTATATGATTCATTAGCCGCCGCTGCAGTACTTGCTGGCGGAGGAGTTCCACCACCGCCAAGTTCAATGTATTATTATGATTCATCACAACAATGGCAAAATTGGAATTCTCAAAATACTGCACAATTTGCTGTTGCTGCAGCCCAATATGCACAATTTCCTCCACCTCCATCATTGAGCAACCAACTTCATAATCCATCAATGCCTCCACCACATTTTCCTCTTTCGAATGGATTTCAAAATTTCGGTAAGATGCCATTCATATCTCTCTTCTTCTCTTCTTCTCTTTCATATTAGTATTATTATTATCATTAGTTTTTCTTAATTTATTCTTTCTTTTTGTCTAAACTACTGTAATATTTTTTTGATAATATATGTATATATTTCTATTTTTGCCCATTTTTAGATTCATTCTATTCCGCTCGTCCTGCACAGACATCACCAGTCACCACTCATCCATTTTTTGATCTTGGTGGTTATGGCGTTAACACTGCTGCCGCTTCAATGGTTATGCAAAATCAATTTCGTTCATCCCAGAATGCGCCAGTAGTTCCAAAGAATTCATTATTTTTAGCAATGACAGAAGATCCACAAAGATTAACTCGTGAAAAAATGGCTGAATATCTTGCTGATCGTGAAAAATTTGATTGTGTTGTTACAATTTTTCATGCAAAAGTGGCACAAAAGTCATATGGAAATGAAAAACGGTTTGTGCTAGTTGATACTTATTTGTTAAGTGGATTGTTGGTTGTTGAGATAAAGAAACAACGACTTCCTTAAAAAGTCCTCTTATGCAAACAAAAATGAGCAGCTGGAACAAAGTTGTTTCTTACTCTTTTTTTCACGAAATTATTTTGTTACAGTATTTCATATTTGCAAAATTTTGATGCCATTTTTCGAAAAATCAAATTTATTAATAAATTTTTTTTAAAAATATTTTTTCTATTTTTGCTTTAAGGCGAAAAATAGTTTTTTTCCCGCAAATAGCCATTAATGGCTTTGCGTAATCCATTCAGACTTCATAAGAGTGCTAATTGATTGGCCATGTTAGGTCAATCTTAAAACCATATGGTTATTGTCGCGCATTTATTGGCAGCATCAGATAATCCACCCTGTTTCATTTATTCATTCATTCAATCGTCCTTTCTTTCTTTTTTTCAACAATTTAAGTGCATTTTTGGCACATGTTTTTAGTGATGTATATTGTATGACAGAACAAATTGGGGTGGTTTATTGTTTGTACAAAAGAAGAATGCAATACAATACAGTTACATAAGAGATTTTTAGGAAGAAAAAAATTATTAGTCATTTTTTTATGCTCAATAACTTTTAAAAACAAACACCGAAATACTTTTCTTTCTTTTTTGTCGGCTTACAAAGAAAAAGAGGAAAAAGAACTGTAATCATTTAGGCTCGTTAACGAAAATTTATGCGCATGTAATAAAAAAATTATATCTAAAAGCATAAAAAATTAAGGTGCTCCTTTTTCTTTTTTGGTAGTGGAGGAGGGATACTGTAGTTGCTTCAACTTTTTCTTGCATTTATTAATTTTAATTTATTTATTTTTTACAGATTTTTTTGTCCACCCCCATGCATTTATTTAAGTGGTGGAGGATGGAAAACAAAGCGAGAACTTTTTGATGCAATGTATCGTAGATATCGAGAAAATGTTTTGCAACAACTTGAACAAGCAACAAATGAAGAAGAAATTAATTCATTGAATGAAACATTGGCAAAACTTCCCGATACACAAGTAACAGAACTTTGTGCATTTATTGGAATTAGTTTGCCAACAGAACAAGAAAGGCAACAACTTGATTTTAGTAATGGAAAGGTTAGAATTTATATTTATTTATATAATTTTCCCACCCTTTTTTAATTAACTTTTTTTTTCTCTTTAAGGATTACTGTGCTGCTAAAACTTTGTACATTAGTGACGCAGATAAAAGAAAATATTTTTCATTAACAACAAATTTCTTTTATACCACGGGACAAGATATTGGACTGTTTAATTCACAAAGAATTAAAGTTATCAGTAAACCATCTAAAAAGAAACAATCAATGAAAAGTACAGATTGTAAATATTTGTGCATTGCATCCGGTACCAAAGTTGCATTATTTAATCGTTTACGATCCCAAACTGTTTCAACCCGATATTTGCATGTTGAAAATGGCGCCTTTCATGCAAGCTCAACAAAATGGGGTGCATTTACAATTCATTTGGTTGATGAAAATAATGATAATGAAAGTCGATCATTTCAAGTTAAAGATGGTTATATTTATTATGGGGCAGTTGTTCGACTAGTTGATAGTGTTACAGGGGTTGCATTACCAGAAATGAGAATTCGAAAGGTTGATAAACAAACTGTATGCATTGATCAAATTTCTTATGAAGAACCTGTTAGTCAATTGCATAAATGTGCATTTCAAATGCGGTCAAATGAATTATCATATCTTTGTCTTTCACATGATAAAATAATTCAACATGATGTATGTTTTCAAACTTTTCTTCTTCCTATCTTTTTTCATCCCTTTTTTGTTTACATATTTTTTATACCGTTTTTACTTAGCTCCGATTACTTCAAAAATAAATGAAAAAATGAAAGGAAAAACCGCTTTTTAAGTGTTTCACACTTTTTCACGCGATTGCAGATTTAAGATTCTCTTTTTTTCTATTTTTTGTAATACTACCGATAAACGGATCGAAAATTGAAGTACATACCTCTCTAGTGTCATCTTCCTCTTTTCTTCATCTCTTTTTTCTTCTTCTTTCGCAAATATTGCTTTTTTTTAAAAGTTTACGGTGGTTGGTTTTTTAGGCAAATATTGGTAAAGATGGACAACATATCATTAATGATGGAGCAGCTTGGACAATTATCTCAACCGATAAAGCAGAATATCGCTTTTATGAGGCAATGGGACCCGCACGTCAACAAGTTTCCCCTGTTCCAGTTGTTAATGGAATAACAATGACGGGAACAACTGAGGGATTAGCAATGATCGAAATAAGTGGGGAAGATTTTACACCAAATCATAAAATTTGGTTTGGATTGCATGAACTTGAAACATCATTTAGGTAATAAAATCTTCTACTACTTTATTGTTTAAAGATTTTAACGAATTGAAAATTTTGTAGAAGTTCACAATGTGTTATGTGTGTTATTCCAAGTTTAAGTGATGTATGTGCAAGTGCAAGCTCCGGTGCAATAACATATTCACAAGTTGATAATAAACTTGATGTTCCAATTTCAATAGTTCGAAATGATGGCGTTATTTATGGTACAGCAATGTCATTCAGTTATAACTGCCGAAATGCGGGAAGTATCGGAGCTCCATTATTACCTGATCCATATACAAATCTTCCACGACAACATTTACCAATTCATACAAATTCATCACCAATTGATCATACACATCCTGATTTACGGCAATATCTTATGGGTCAAAACAGATTTAACTATGATATATCAAATGGAATGAATAATTGATTAATTCATAACCAAACAATTTACTATAGTTTTAATTAAAAGAATTTAAAAATTAAAAGTTCTTTTTTGTTGATCTCTGTTTGATCCAAAGTGCTTTTTTTTCTTTTCAAAAGATTGTATCAAAACGTCCAAAAAAAGTATTATTATTATTATTATATCATTTGGTTGTTACATGTTTTAAAAAGTAATTATTTATTTCGGTTTTCTTTCTTTCTATTTTCTTCTTTTTTGTGTTGCTCAAAAAATAAAATGTTTTAAATATTGAAGTAAATTTCGTTTTATATTGTTTACATAAAATATCAAAGCTAAAGTATATTTTTTTTTAAAAAGAAGAAGAAATAGGCAGTTGAAAAAAAGAAAAGAATGTTTTTTTGCGGGTAAAAAAAGCAAATGTTTGAAAATAAGAAGCAAAAAGGCAGTTTTGTTTGAAAATGAAAACAATGTTTAATAATTGTTTGTTGGAAGATAGCGGCTTCCAGTTGTTTTTTTATGATATGATTCTAGCAGATATTCCTCTGCAGTTTGGTTTCTCTTATTCGGTGAAGTTTGTTCAGATCTGTAAAAGAATGTGGTTTTTATATGTTAAAACAGTGACAGTACAAATATTTAAAATAGTTACCCAGAAGAATAATCATTATGAGCAGATTTTGCATTGTAATATACTGGACGATAACTTGCACGATTTGCGCGTGATTTAATTTCCATTGTATCATAATGAGTGTTACCAGATTCTGATGCTGTAAATTGATGGTAGACTAAAGTTAGTGCGGTAAACAAATTCTGTGATAATACAAACCTTTCTTTAGATAAGAGGGATCATAGTCGCTATCATAAACTGAACGAGGATTTGGAAGTGGTGAAATCGCTTGAGTACGATGGGGATAACGTTCATGATTATCTAAGAATAATAATTAAATGGAGAAAAAAAAGGACGGAGGAGCTACCTTGAGTGTTTTGATTGTGTGGACTTGGCGCACCAGAGCTTACAGCACTACCGTAACCAAGATCATCACGATTACCCCATTTTGTACCATATGATGTAATGGATTCTAAATTATAGTATTAAGAGAAAAAAACGTGAATGAATGAATGAAAATCAAAGACAAGTTTAAAATTTCTAATAAAGCTTTATGAAATCAAAAAAGTCAAAAATTAAATTAATCTTCAAGATAATATTCAGTTTCTTCTACTCTAATTAAGGATACATGTTCTTCAAAAAGTTGCCATTCAACATCTTCATCTAAATCTATTCCAGAATCGGGTTCAGAGATAAATGTTGCGGTATTTTGATCTTTATCTGAGAAGGATGTAAAAGCTGGCTCAAGATCGGTTTGACAGCTTTCATCAACCATTGTTCCAAGAGGAATGATAACATATAATTCTTCAAAGGATTTCTTGTTAACTGGATCAACAACAGGCATAACGCCTTTTCGAGTTTCGACATGATTAAGATTCGTTCGATTAAAACTTAAAAGTTCTTGATGAAGTTGTTCGCGAAGAGAAAGTTTAACAAGTGGCTGCATTCGTTTTGTTGGCACTTTTCGTAATTTTGATCTATCAAATTCTCGAACTTCTTCTTTGAATTGTGTAAAAGAGTCTTCATTTGTTTTAGCAGCAATTTTTGCCTTTGTTTCATGTTTAAATGTTGCAGCCAAAAGTGGCATTGGAGGTGGTAAAGAAGGTGATGACAAAAATGCAGGAGGTGGGGGTAAATCATCATCAATTTCATGATAAATTGAAGTTAACTGGATAATGGTTTCAGCTTGAACAGCAGGTTGGGAAACTAATTTGCCTATGCTTAATGAAATTTTACATAAAGTTTCTTACCTTTTCTTTGATATCTTGTTGCATATTTATCGAATTCAGGTGGAATAGGTGATCCATCACGGGATGATGCAGATGGACTACGTGAGCGATCAGGAACAGAGAGCTTTCTTTTGTGATGGGCAGGACCTTAAAAAATAAAAACATTAAAAAAAAGATATAAATGAATGACATCTTTACCATATCCAGCAGACCGATGTGGTACAGGTTCACGTGGAGATTGAACTTCTTCAACAACTTCTACAACTGGTGGTCGATTAAGAACAAATGGCTTTTTCTTTTCTTCTTTTGGTTTTTGTTCAGGGGTCCAACCAATTAAACCAATAGCATCCAATGCAGGTTCAGTAATGTCCTAAAAAAAATTATAACAAAAAGTTACAAAAGTGAAAAAAAAGTATTACAAAGATTGCTCCTTTTGCATAATTAAGCTTTTCAAGATGATTGAAAGTGGCAGAAATATATGGAATGCTACGACCGCTAAGAATCCAACGGCCTTCAAAATCGAGATACTTTAAACGATCACGACCTTTTCCTTGAACATATGAATCACAATGAAGATAACGAATATCGTCAGGATTCATGCCGAAAGTTGAAAGTGGAAAGCTCATGATTGTTTTGTTTCTGAAATAAGAAAAAAATCAACACAGTTTAAGTAAAAACGAGCAATGTATTGAAAAAAATCGGTGTTTCTGACGCAACATGGAGTATGTTTTATAGAAGTTTAAAAAAAGTCTTGACACCGCCCCCGTCATTGTCTAAAGTAACATTAAGTTTCCGTGAAGCTTAAAAACTTTCAAAAAAAAACCGGGTGGATTAGAAACAAAAATTTTCTTTTTTTTGCAGTAAGTAAAGTCTTACCTTCTTCTTTTTTTTTCTTTTTTCTTCCGGAAGAGGTAAAAAGGTGCAAAATGCATTTTATGTTGTCTTTCCAAGGGAGGTTAAGAGTACAGTAACAGAAACCACGCATGCGCTTCGCTGCCTTTGATGAACGTGTGCTACTTTTAGAGCCAAAAAATCAACATTAAAAAAAGCAAGTAAACAATTATTTTTTTGTTTCGACTTAAAAAAACAGAAGCGAACACGAAAAAATCAAACAAAAAACATCCCTTATGGCAACAAAAAAATCTTTTTTTAATTTTTTAAAACATACATTTGAAGGCTGAAAAATCATGGAAAAAAAGATTGCTAAATTAAAATATAATGCAAAAAAATTATTGTTTATTTAAAGAGTCATAAATGTCTGTGTTGTTGTTGTTTTTTTCAAGAAAAGAATTAAATCCAGAAATGGGCATTTGGCAGTTGAAAGGAGGAAACTGGTTTCCAAGAAAGGAAAAGAGTCAGACAAGACACCTTTATAAAAGTGTCCAAAAAGAGTAAAATGTCTTTTCAAAAAAAAGGTAAATCATGATTCATTTTACACTTAATCACTGTGGCAAAGATATCAAAAATACAACATAAAGAACACGTCACATTCTTTGAGGAAAAAAAGCTATTAGTTTTACTTAAAATAGCATATAAAATATTGTAAGCGGAATTTAAGATTAATCAAAAGACAAAAAGCGATAATCCTCTTAAATACCTAATTCGTTACAGTAACAATATGCTGTCAGATGTTTTTTTTTTCACCTTTAAGGTTAATTATAGTTTGAAACAGCGCAAACGGCATTAGTATGATTTAATTGTAACTTTAATTTTTGCTTTCAATTTTGTTTAACGTATCATTTTTTTTAAAAACCTCTAATTATCATCCTTCACGGATATTACTAAAAAATGCTTGAAGAAATTCTTTGTAGACATCAATAAAAATTTTTTTTGCATTTTTAAGGCAAAAAAAGCTGTCGAAATATTAAAAAACAAGTACGTTTTTTCGAAATAGCTGTCGTTTTTTTATGTTTCACATATTTTATGTGATCAAGAAAAGAAAATTGTGCGATTTCATTGATTTATGCGCGCTGAGTGCTAAATATCAAAGCTTCAAAACATTTAAATGTGATATTTTTTGGCTCTGCTATTTAGCACTCCTGTGTTTTTTATCTATTTTTTTATTGTATTACATTTAAAATTAGCGTGTTAGTTTGTAATATCGGTTAAGCGTTTCATATAGTGTTTAACAATGATAATTAAGAGCAAAAGGGGTTGCAGTTGAGCATAAAATGAAGTAAATTTTGTAATTTTTGGAATGAAATCATACTTTTTGCAGCAATTGCTTATTTCAAACTCAAATTAGAATAAAGATAAATGAAAGATTAATCCGGTGTTCGCTGTCACAAATTTTTTTTTTAAAATTTAGTGGTAATTCGATAAATGTCTGAAACAATGAGCTAGAACGAGATTCAAGCACATTTATAAGCATGCTTTTAAAAAATAATGATACCTTTGCCACGGCTCGATTATTTGAAATTTGTATAAACTTTGAGGTATATCCTCTCTTTGGCATTTAAACTTTTCTGTAACTTTTTTTTACAGAATGTAGAGAATTAAATTTGGAAAATTTTGTATAAATAAAGTTACAGAAGCTTAAATGCCAAAGAGAGGACACACCTCAAAGTTTATGAAAATCTTGGCACTTTTTCAGTTCCCTTGTATTTTTCATTCAAAATTTGCATAAAAATGTTGAGTTTTTACTGGGAATTTAAAAGGGTGGGTGGACTGAGCTGTTGGTTTTGTGAATGAAAAATGTAAGGGGGGATAAACTGAAGAAGTACCCAAATCTTAAATGATTGCACCATGCCTTGCATCTAATTACTCCATGTTAATTGTTATTTTTAACATTAACGCAGAAGAACGAAATAATATATCTATCAATTTGCCATCACTTTTCTTTTTAAATCAATTATGTAAATTTTTGCGCTTTTGAAGTTGTGCCAACTCTACCGCATTTTTTACTTTGGTATTTATGATAAAAAAATTTTGGGTTATATCTATGTTTTCTTTATAGACTGTAACCAAATTTTCATTCAATTTGTGCAAAAATTATAAGGCTTTATTTGTTTCAACAATTTCTGAACCTTTGACCTTTTTTTGAAACATCACTGATTTTTGTCTTTGCTTCACCGTTAAAAAAATGAATTATAAACATTTCAAACAAAAATCACAAACTGTTTGCAAAAATTTCACAACTGAAGCGCCATTTTCAGTTTTTCTTTCTTTCATTCACAGATTGCGTTTCAACCTCCCTTCATTTTTAGATTTAAAAAAAAATTCCCATGCTTGCTGCATTCATTACCTTCTTTTTTTATGCTTTTTGATTTTTAAAAATATAATATATTAAATATGGCATAACTTTTTCGCTTTTTTCTTTGCCATCTTGCTTACTTCACCGCTATCATTATTATAATGCAACAAGTCACTTTTTTTATATTTTGTTTTGTATCCAAAATTTTTACGCAGTTTTTTCTTAGTTGAAAGAAAAATGAATAGCCAGAGTCATTCCGGGATGTTTTTTTTATCTTTTTGCGAGCAGTACTGCAATCCGGCTAAAGGTCGAACATATAACAATCGTTAGAGCTCAGACTGCTGGCCACGACTTTTGTTGTTTTTTTCTTCTGCTTCCCTTTCTTCTTCATCTGCAACGCCATGACTTTGTGGCCGGTTGCCCTGCGCGCTTAAAAACGTTTTTCGTTACAAGACGCGTTTGGAACCTTCTTCGTAGACAAAGTGATGTTTTTGTGAATAACGACTGCTTTTCTAGACAGCAGCGCATTAAACAAAAAAATAAATAAGGAAAACAATATTGTTACCATCTTTTTCCTGTTTTATTATATTATTCATGTGTTAAAAGTCAAAAAACTTGAAAATTTAGAACATTAATTATGTCATCCGGTTATTTGGGTTCAAATGCTTTTACTGAAACATTATTAGCTGCAATGGCATCAAAACAATTTGATATTACATCCCTTATCAAAAGTGAATATGATGAATCTGATATGAGTATGCCAATTTCAACAAATGATAATACGGCACAACATGGAATTTGGAATACTCTTAATCCAGAAGGTTTACAACTTTTGATTGCCCAACGTGAAAAACATGCAAAACAACTTCAAAAGCAAAAGCGTGAAAATCGTGATAATCCTGGATTTGTTTATGTTGATGTCTCAGAAAGTAGCAGCCCTGCATCAACACAAAGCAGTGCAAGCTCAGTATCATTAAGCCAACCACCTCCATCAAACCTTTCATCCATTTCTTCTTCATCCTTTTCATCTTCCCATGAATCTTCGGTAAGATTCCATCGGTTTCTTAAAAAGTCGATCAAGTCTTATTACATTATATACCTTTTATAGACTGATAAGGCTCTTAAAGAAGCTCTCAATGTTTCAATGTCTCGTGCACCACGATCTTATCGTTGGGCTTCCCCAACAGAAAAGGATTCATTCAAATATAAAGCAAAGCGTGAACGAAACAATGAAGCTGTACGTCGATCACGTGAAAAGAATAAAGTTAAAAAGTTATTGGAAGATGAAAAATATGAACAACTTCGTAAACAATATAATGCGATGCTTGATTCCATGAAAAAATGCACTTGTGGATGCGCAGCCCAATATTTAATTGATCATGGTGCACAAGTTTAACTTATTTATGTATATAAAACTTTTCATAAACGACTCAACCATATAGTATATAATCAAGTTTAGGTTAAAGGTAAAAATAGTATGTAGTTTCAGGCTTTCTTTTCTCTTTTTAGCAATGTAATACAGTAAGACAACAAAATTTTTTTTGTGTAAAAAAGTATACATTTTTTTTCGGATCTTAATTTTGAGTCACCCAAATTGTTCATCATATATTATTTTATTTTTCTAAGCAGTTATACCTCTGTAAGAAGTACAATTCTAAAGCCATTTAGATATATAAAGTTAAAACTACTTAATTAAAAAAAAGTCTTAAAAATTGTCACGTAGAGATTACTGTAAACCAAAATAGTAAATCTTTTGGGGTCATTATTTTAATTATTTCATCTTTGTTCAAAAAACTTAATGCTTCTTAGAAATACAAAATTAATAATAAATATACTCCGTCAAAAAATTAAAAATTACTTTGAATAATTTTTGTTCTTATTTTTTGTGAATCCATCATTCTGTTAAATGTATACCCAAATATTACTCAATACTTAAGATTAAATTTTTACAATTAGTTTTTCTTTATTTTAACATTTTATTTTTTACCTACCTAATTTGATTAGTCGCTATATGGTCGTGGAGTTTTTCTACAAAGATGTCACCTCAAGTTCCTAGTTTCTGCTCAACATTGTTTTTATATATTTTTTTATAATTGTATTGGTGAAATCTAGATGTTCAAAATTTAGTAGTTTTTTTAAATCGATAGAAAATGTCTTCAAACAAACATCTAGAAATCCATTGTGTTTTTATTATTTTATTCTTTATTGTAGAGTTACCAGCATGCAATTTTAATTAATTCACCTCTCTATTTTTTTAAAATATTATTTTTTCCTATAATCTTTTTTCTACGTTTTTGCTGCCTCATCTTTGTTTTTCTGTTTTTGTGACATGAACAATTTCTTATTAATTTTTTGCTTAAAACAATGAGTTCAACAATATTGTATTTTTAGAGCTCACAGGTCTTTGTTTTTTTCGATAATTGTGGGTTTTCTTATTTTATTTAAATGGAATATTTTCAGTTATATAAATTACGTTTTTTAAAGACAATCCATTAATGTAATTAAAATCAAAAAACGTTCATTCATCAAAAAAAAAATTTTTTTATTATTATAGATGCGCATACATAATAAATAATCACAGATATAAAACAAATTTCCAAGAAAGGAAAGAAAAGGATAAATATGCTAAAAAATTAATATCAATGAAAGGCTTTTTTGTACAGAAACCGGAAAAGAAGCAACAGAAGAAATGTATCACAGAAATAAAGAAACAGAAAAGTGACAACAGAAAAAATAAGCTTAAATTAAACTTTTAACTTAAAAAATTGAACGAAGGAACATAAATTATATTTCTAGCTTTTAATTATATCTTTGTCACCAACATAATAAAGGAATGAGAAAGCAGCAAATAATAAACTTGTACCAATCAAATCACCCATAGCTGTTAAATATGGTATCGCAGCTGAATCAGGATCCACTCGACACGCCCACATAAACGCTACAAGCCATTGACAAACATAAAGTAATATGGTTACCTAAAAAAGAAGAAAGAAAAATTATTGAAAAGTCATTTATAACATTTTTTGCACAATTTTTTATTTTTGTTATATTTTTTGCGCTTTTAAACTACAGTCAACCCTATTAAAGCCGCCTCTCTTTTCTTTCTTTTTTTTCAGAGTTTTGAAAGACTATGCTTTTTCTCAAACTTTTATGAATAATTATTTTTATCCTTTCTTTCTTGCGGCAATAATAATCATACTTTAAACAATCTTATTTTATATGTGTTTTAAGTTATATTTAAAAATTTTCAAATATTTAAATGACTAAACTCCTTTCTTTTTTTATTCTAAATCTGTTTGAGATATATACAAATGTACAAATATAAATCTTTTTTATTCTTTATCCATAAAATCAAAAAAGAAGATAAAATCAGATTAGTTTATATTTTTACTGTTTTTTAAAAGCTATGTTTTTTTGATGTTAAAGATTATAAAAATTCTTTTTTGATTATTCCAAGAATAGCTTAGAATAAAAAAGTACAAAAATTAAAATTAAATTTATACTTTGTAATTCTTTTTAACACCTGCAAATAAATCGTATCAAAGAAACTTAAAACAAATCCCACGTGGGTTTTTTTTTCTCTTTAAGCCTGATGACAGTTTTTCCTTTCTCTCTAAAACATTGACTTATTTATTATTGTTTTTGTTGTCATTTTTTATTTTTTCGTATTTATTTATTCCTTCTTTATTGCTTGAATTTTCTTGACGCAATAACACCCTTCCACTTTTATGTGTCTCATTTATTCCGTGAAAAAAAGGTTTTTAAATTCTTTTAAATTATATCACTTTGTTTTTTTTGGTCTCAAAACTGTCAACCTTTTAATTAGCTAAATCACGCTTTCCGCCCTTCATTGGAAAAGCTTGCTTCTTTGTAAAAGGAAGAAGAAAAATGTTTTATGCGAAAAAAGTAGTTCAATTCTTATAAAAAATTATAAGTTAAAAAAATAAGAAGAATTACAAAAAAGGCTTGCATCGTTTTTTGATTTATCTTTTGCATACGCAATTTCCGTATAAATTATTGTTTGTTTCCGCTTCTTTTTTCTTTCTTCATATTTTTAATATTCTTCATTATTTAAAAAGTAAAACAAATTACAAAAAAAATGGTTAATACAAATAATATTTAAAGACAGAAATCCCTCGCCATTTTAAACAGGTAAAAAGTTTTTTAAGCCTTGTGAAATAAATTTTTTGTTTTTTGTAAAAAAATATTATTAAAATTGCCTCTTTTTTTGTCTCCATTTTTTTTATTCTTCCGCTTTGCTTAGTCTCTATTAATTTTGCCCCAAAGCATTTAAACATTGTTTTTTAAAATGAAACATTTTTTCTCTCCTTCTTCTTTCTGTTCAATGAAGCGATAACTAGTCAAGAAATATTGTTAAAAAGAAATTGTGTTTTTTTGAAGAGTTTTGAGAAGAAGACGAAAAGACCCTGGGCTTAAAAAATAAAGGATGAAAATTAAAACCTTTTGGAGGGTATTTTTTTCTGCTTTTTATTCATCACATTTGTCTTCATCCTTTTTCTTCTTTTTTTTTGTCCTTTTGCCTTTTAAAGTTAATGCTATTAGCCTTTCTTTCTATGGGGTTTTTTTTGAGTTAAAAACCCTGTTGTTATTTCATTTTGATAACATAACATACCATGATGCCTTTCACTTATCCTTATATTTTTCTTTCATGTTTTTTTACTTACTTTTAATACTTTGGCAGCAAAAAAAAACAAATTTGGTTTTATATTTGTGTGATTAAGCGTTTCATGATGCCCTTCCTTCCTTTCTTTCTTCCTTCCTTTATTCATTCTTCCCTATTTTTTTCTCATTAATACACTTTTTGACTTTTTTTCAGGAAAAAAATTAAAATGGGTGCGCGTCCAACAAAATTTCGAAAATTTTATCATAAATTAAAGCAACGACAAAATGCTTCAACAACTCATATTGATAATGAAGATGATCAATGCTGTTTATTAACTCAGCATCGTAATAATAATAACAATTACGGCAATACAAATATGGTTATGGAAAGTAATAATTTATGCATATTTCCATCCTGGGAAGAAACAACTTTAGACACCTGTTCACTATATAATCAAGAATTAACTGTATTAAAAAATAATTTAAATAATGTTATTGAAAATTTACGCGAAAATATTCAGTGCCTTGAAAACGAGCATATGGTAAATGGCATAAAAAAGGGGTTAATGCTTAAATTAAAGCAGCTTAATCTATTTTTTTAGAAAGAAATACATAAATGTTGCCAACGATGTTCAAGCGTGAAAGAACAATGCTCAAATTCGAAGGGAGAAAAGAATTCTAAAGCAAAATTAGATCAACAAATGGAAGAATGCCGATTAAGAAATGCTTTAATTGCAGAAAAATTAAAAGTAAAAAAACAAATTTTATATTTTTGTTACTTAAAATAGATGCTTTTTTGCAGAATTGTGTTGAATATCTTCAAGCTCATGATACCCTGCTACAAACGGTTAACAATAAAAATGCAAAAGATGATACATTTCTCAGAAAAATTTTGTTTAAAACTGCAAAAAAACAATTCAAAAAAAGTCAACTGAATGATGCCGTAGAAACTTTTTGTCAACTTATCATTGCTACAAGTGGAAGAATTAATGAAGATGAAGCTTGGCTACTGTATGAGATAACAAATAAAAAAATTAAATACACATATGAATTTTATCATAAAATAACGAGTGCTGTTCGACAAGTATGTATAATGAATGTAAATTAAATAGGTAAATGTATTCAAAGAAAATTTTTAGATTGATGATAGCGGGTCTAAATTTATTATTGATGAGCTTTGGACATCTGTGGTTGATGATTTAAGAAGTGAATGCTCGGATATGTTTGATATCATAATGAAAGTACAGAATGCAGCTTATACCGTTAGCAAAAATACAAGTATGAAGAAAAAACCAAGTGATTATCGAATTTTTGGTAAAATTAAAAAAATACATTTTTAATTCTACTTCAAAGATTACAAAAAAGGATTATTATTATAGCTTTGGAAGAGAGTGATCAAAAATCAATTAAAAAACTACCAAATAAGCAATTAATTATTGATGAGCAGCAAGTTATAATTGAAGCACTTAAATTTTTAATGGCATCATCAATTAGCGCATTGTGGCTTCAAATCACATCACGTGAACACGAAGAAGTAAGCTTTTTAATAATATTTTAAGAATAAAAAAATTGTCACATGCTTTTTTTTAGTTTGATGACATCAAAGATCTATTTTTTGATTGTTTAGATCGGTATGCGATTGCTTTTGCATCAATAAAAATTCAGAAAGAAAATTCTGGCATGACTGTTACATTTGAAAATATTGTCCGAAATTTTAGCTGGTATGAAAGTTGTTTTTTAATACAAAAAAAAAAGATGATGTGATAATTTTGGAAACATGTTTTTTACAGGGAATATCCGGTATTATCGACTTCGAAAAGAATGCGAAAAATATTGGAGCAACTTTCAAACATTGAAAATCAAACGTTGTAAGCAATTGATTGATGTTCAAAATGGATACATGGTTTTAAAAATAAGTAATATAAATTTTCCCCGATTTGTGTCAAAAACGGGACAATTTTTAATCTTTGTTTAAACATTTTTCTTTTGTAAATATTGTGTTTTTGTGATAATTTATCATTTGATAAAAATATAAGCATGAAACAAACCTGGATAAGTGCGGCTGTTAAATACAAACTTGTAAATAAAGCACTCGAGGGTGGACTTTCACCAGTATGAAGAGCAGCAATAATCCAATTAAAAATAATATGTCCAGGAACAACAAGGAAAAGTAGGACACGAGCAGATCGAGCATCCCAATCGGAGCTAAAGAATGCTCGATTACATGCAGCAAATCGACGAATTGTCCAATTATTTGGTAAAAGTCCGGGCAAAGCATTTTTATGGAAATATGTTGAAATTCGGCTGGCATGAACTGCAGCTAAATTTCCGCCAACACCTATAACCATTACAGTAGAAGTTATAATTCAATCAAAAATTATATACCATTGATAACAGGTTGAAAAAGTGCCATTTGTTTAAAATTTTTCATTGCCTTTTCAAGAACAAATCCTCCGCCACTACTTAAAAGCATACTGAATACAATTGGTGACCATCCTTGTTCGAGTACCGTTTTTGTTGCACCATCACGACAAGCTGCCATTGCCCAAACTGGAGTTGCAATTAAAAATGCTGCAATTACCATCACATTCATCCATGAATCACTTAAATGTGCATGTAAAAATAGGGAGCCAAAAGTAGATAAAATAATTAAAGTTGTTAAATCACCAAGTGAAGCTGCGATTGCTTAAAAATTTAATTTTTATTGTTTGTTTATTAAATTTAAAAAATGTTTTATAATTAATTACGCGTTGCAATATTATCAGGATTAACTTGATATCGCCGGGAAAGTAAAACAACAATTATCATAATCCCACTGAGTATAAATGAAGCCAATGATGCGGTGGTTAAACTGCTGGCACAAAGAAGTGAAGCATGTCCCCAATCAACTTCTCCTTTTGGAACCCATGCAAGAACCATTGCAAAGGCGGAAGCAAGAAATGTAACAATAATTGCTTGAACTTGAATTAAAGCAATATTTGAAACAACTACGGTAACAATCTGCTCTTTAGTATCCATTTTACCAGTATTTGCCTTAAAGAAAATTTAAGTCAATGAAAATTAATTAATGATAGCTAATCAAAAAACCTGAGTTGATAAACGTGAGGCAAGAGTCATTTCAAGATTTCCTTTTAATCCTAAAAGCGCTGGCACTAAAATAAATGTTTCTGGAACTTGTTGAAATAAGTCCCAATGCTGAACGGCATCTAATACTATTCCTGCTAATACCATACCAAATCCAGCAATTAAAAATGGGAATAAAACCTAAGAAATAATTAGGTATAAATATATATGTATATATTACAGTAATTAGCCAAAACCTGGAAGAATAAAACATATGATGATTCAACGGGAAGTACATTTGGTGCTTCAGACAATGTTAAATCTTGTTCAGTATCAGATGGCACTGCACCAGCAGTATCCAATGGCTTTGAAACAGAGCCATAATCACCTGCACCCAAATTTAAATCCGTTAAATAAACAGGATTATCTTTACTGTATTCTACGCTACCGGGCTTCATTTTGTCTATAAATTTAAACTAATCTTAATAAATAATTAATTCTAATCGCATTGTACATACCAAAGTCCGATTTCTTTTTAGATTTCCATATAACTCTTCTCATATGCTATACCATCAATTCAGGAAAGTAAACTAAAAAAGCCAACGCTTCAATTTTTTTAATCAACCGAAAACATATAACATTATGGATTGCATAACAAGCGTAGCGATCATTGATTGATTTAAAATTTAGAAAAACAATGAATGAAAAAATGGAGTAGAGAAACTTGTTTTTATTTGAAGCATAAAAGAGAAGAATGCGCACTTTCACCGCAATCAATCTATGTGGATTCTAAGCCGCCTTGAGGCTGTTCTTGGCATACTGTTCTTAACAAATACATTATTATAGAAAATAAAAACAAAGTCATGTATTTTTTGATTGAAGCAGCAGCATTCTTTCTTCTAAGATTTGTTTATTACTATCAACTATATCATATTGTGTTTATTATTATTATGTGATTAAACTTTATTTTTTAGTACTATATAATGATAATCTTTCAAATCATCAACAGAAGTATTGCTTCAAAAATTAAATATGTACAAATTCGGCAAATGAATAACATCGGACACGACGCTGCAAGACAACAACAAAGTATACCTTTTTTTATTATTCATGCTATATAATGAACTATTTTTATAGGAGATACTCGTCGTAGATATGCTATTATTGGGTGTGTTACTATGATGTTCTTTGGAACTCATGCTGTACTTCTTTGGCGTCGTCGAAGTGAAAATCGAGCTTTGAATAAAGAATTACCTCCTATTTCATTTGTTGAATTTGAACGAGATTATTTGTTAACTGGAAAAGTACGTACACTTTCTTAAACTTTGCTTTCAATATTATCCCCATTTTTTAAGATTAAATCTATCGTTGTTCATCCACATTTTCAAGTATGTGATGCTTATACCGAACGGAAAGACTTAAATCCTGAAAAAGTTGGCAAAACAATGTTACAAAGTGTTAGTTGAACTTTTTTACCATAATATCTTTTTTAGCATATTTAATTTTGCAGAAAACATTCTTTGGACAAAAATTCTTCTATAAGCCACATGTTAGATTTACTCTTGAAGATACGCCAGAAGTACTTGAACAACATATTCTTGAAGCTCAAAAAACTCTTGAACTACCACCTGAAATTCATTTGGAAATTAATA
Organism: Panagrolaimus superbus; assembly: GCA_964035985.1. NCBI lineage: Eukaryota > Metazoa > Nematoda > Chromadorea > Rhabditida > Panagrolaimidae > Panagrolaimus > Panagrolaimus superbus. The sequence continues at coordinate 10,869,186 of OZ038356.1, forward strand.
ATTTTCCGTCTTATCGAGAGCTTGCATTTATTGCTGGAACAACTATCTTTGGTGCAGCTTGTATTGGATTAATGAAATTTTAATTCACATAGTTTTTTTATTATTTGTTAGAAACTTAGAAAATAAATAATTATTTTTGAATTTTGATTAGCTTTAAAGATGAATGTATTCATGAAATGAATTATTTTCATGAAAAAGGGATTAAAAAGGGCAAGGACATTTTTTAAGGATGCCTTTTATTTTGAGTCTAAAATCTGTTTAACTTGAATTCATTTTTTTTCTTTCCGTTAGTTTTAAAGGATTCTTAAAAATGATTTTCGGGAATTGTATTATTTTTAAAGTGTAACAGTAACAAAAGAATAACTAAAAAGACCTTGCCAGTATTAAGTGAAATTCTTGAAGATGATCCGAGGTCGATTTCTACAAAAATCGCACTTTTGTACATCGATATTTGGGTCATTGGAGTCAAAGAGAGAGGGGGGTAAAAAGGCGCTGCTCAAATATAAGATATTCCGCTGTCTATTTTGTCATTCTGACGTTGACCCCGATTCATACTTATTGCCTGTTTAATCTTCAAGAAATTGTTTCAATCATCATTGCTTTCCTTCCTTCCTCTCACCACTACACTACTCACCACCCAACCAACCTCACTCATTCAACAAAAGAAGATTCTTTATACTTTTTTTCTTCTGCAATTATTCAGAACAGTTTTGTCCGATTTGAAACGGATGCTTTAAGACATCGGTAAAAAAAAAGACTTTTAGAAGTGTCAACATTTCGATTTCACTGACCTCTTCTTTTCATTTTTTTTTCCAAAGAAAATTTAAAAAGTTATGTTTTTTCGACGCCTGCTTCTTTTGACTTTATTAGGAAGTAAAGTTTTGGGAAACCCATTTGAAAGTGGTGATGAAAGTGAAATTGCTGAACAACAAAATGATCATAGGTTTGTTAATTTTTTGGGCCATATTTCAATTAAATATTACGGTATTTTCTTTTAAAGAGGATTTCATAGTCGAGTGAATGAAGATGAAGAAGAAAATGGATTCAGTTATAAAGTTGACGAAAATATTAAAAATTCTGGTGAAAAATCACAAAATATTAAACTTCCTCAAACCCCTTATGGCGCAAATAGAGATGATAAACAAAAAACTTCAACAAATGAAAGACAGGTTATTACTGGAATTCCTGATTTAAGTAATTCAGCCTTTTCTCTCTTCTTTTATTATTTAATTGTTAAATTTAGGTGATCCTTGCTTTCGACGTTATTCAAACAGTATTATTGTTAATGCACAACCATATGAAAGACGTTCTTCCATTTCACTTGTGAGTTGCAAAGCTCAATGTCTAAAATCTTTGGTTGGACCATATTCTTGTCGTTCATTCGTTTATGATAATTCTAATCAAGTTTGTGATCTTTTTGGACATGTTGGGGATCAATCTCCTGCTCGTTTACTTCGATTTCAAACTCGAGATTATTTTGAACCAACTGCAGCGATTAGTTGTAATGCAGATGCCCTGCTACTTTCACTTCCATCTACGACAACCTTTGCACCAGCTCCTCCCGTGCATGCTGCCGCAACGGCTTTATTAAAAGAACAACAAACTTTAACAGAAAATTTTCCCGTTTTTGAAAATTCGGTAGTTCAACCAAATGGTAATAATCTTGCACCTCCGCCTCCACCACCTCCAACATTTCCTTCATGTGAAACAGGAAAAACGGTCAGATTTTTAAAGACAAAAGATTTTGAACTTGATCGATATGATGATATTATTGTTGTGCCATCATCCGTTGATGAATGCATAAATCTTTGTTCAAATAATGTTGCGGTAAGCACAAAAAGTATACTGTAACTGCTCATATTTATTTGAACTTCTTTCTAGACTAATGGCTCAAGTTTTAAATGTAACTCATTTGAATTCTCAGAATCCAAATGTGTTTTATCTACTGAAACCGCAGTTCCACTTGGAAATGGACAATTAAAACAACAAAGCGGATCAGATTATTATGAGAAAGTTTGCATTGATGAAAAAATAGCTGGGTATTTTATTTTTTGTCTTACATTCCTTTTATTTATTCTTTGATTCTTTTAAGGGAGTGCTCAGAAATTTATAACAGATTTCCGCAAATGATTTTGGTTGGGTTTGCTGAGACTGTTGTTGATGCGTCATCCCTTCAGCAATGCTTTGATAATTGTTTAAACAGTCGAAAACTTTATGGCTTTAAATGCATTTCTGGAATGTATTATTTTGAAGAGCCTCAGTTAAATTGCATTTTAAATACTGAAGATCGTTTTACTCAACCAGATCTTTTTACAACAGAATCGGCAGATCTTGTTGATTATTTTGAAACTGGTTGTAATATTTCACAATTGGGGGCAACTCGAAGATTTGCAAGTTCATCAGCAACCGGACATTCAAATACTTTTGGAAATAAAAAGCATGGTTAGTGATTTAAAAAAAAATTGAAAGCCACAGTATTATTTTAGATTTCGTTGAGAAAAAACATAGCGATCAATTTGGATGGACAGATTGGTCATTATGTGGTGAAGGCAGTACCGTACAACAAAGAACAAAAATTTGTGCACAAGATAAAATTTGTGGACATGAACATCGACCTTGTGAAACAAGCGCGGCAACAATAGAATTAACTAAGACACGACAAAAGCCGCCCACATATTCAAAAAGTAAGTCTCTAAAAATTTCTTTCAAAATTACCATAATCCTTTACAAAATTCAGAGAAGATATTAAAAGCTCTTAAACGGCTTGAATGCCCTCTAACGATATGTTGCCCAATCTTTAATGACTGCAAAATTGGTATGCTTCAAAAAGAAAGTGGTGAACTTGAATGGTGTACAAATCCATGTCCAACAGAAGAGCCTTCAAGAAAATAAATGAAAAATCTTTTTTTTCAAAATGATAACAAAAACAAGAAAGCTAATAATTTTTTATAGTTTTAAATCATCTTTTTTTGCGTGTATTTATTTGTTTATCTTTAAATGTGACAATATTTTTTTTGTACTTAATGCAATGTAAATAATCATCAAACAAGGAATTTCCGTTGACAGAAAAAATATATTTTATGCATGATTCATTGCTTTCTTCGTTGACTCCGTAATCAATAATCACCATGAAAAGTGTGATGATGCTCATTTCTTTAACGAGGAAAGAAAATAGGAGAGGGAAAGCAAAAAAAAAGAAAATACATCAACTTTCTACAAGAAGAAGCCTCAACATTCATTTTTTCTGCTGCTTTCTTTGACAAAAGCTTGTATAAAAATTTTTTAAATTTTTTTTTCAACAATTCTTTTTTTTATCCTTGTCTTATCGTTTGCTTCTTTCCTTCCTTCTTTCTTTCTTATTGTTTACGGCTCTTTATTATCAGTTAAAATTGATTAAAATCTTAAAACAAAAGTCAATCATTTATGGAACAACCAACGCTTCCAAAACTAACGGCAAAAATTCTGGAAAGTGAAATAGGTGAATCAAAATATTCACCAAAACAGAGATCTCGAAAACCTGTAAAAAAGAAGGATATTGGATGGCCAACTGACTTCAGGTACGTGCTCTCATTTTTTTGCTTACTTTTGACAGCTTTTCAGCGAAAGCAAAAGCTGTATAAATAAAAGTTTGTTTTCTTTTGCAGGCATTCAAGTCATATTGGATTTATGGACAATAATTCTATTGATGGAATTGTTCCAGTAGAAGTTGACGGAAAATTAGTTTATGTTGATTCAAATACAATGGACAAAATTCAAGATGCAAATTTAAGTAGTCCAGTATTAGAAGGGAAAGAATGGTAAGCAAAAAATTATTTTTAACATTTAAAATTTAAAAAATAGGGCCATTGATGCACCCGATCCCATTTCGGCTCAGCGTCGACCTCGTCCAAAAAGGATTCCACTTCTTGCAGAAACAAGTGAAAAAATTTTTTCACAACCAGTTACATCTACAGAATCTCCATCTTCTTCGCCAGTTTTGTATGAAAATATTCCATTTTCAACCAAAAAAATGCCAGCTCCCCCGCCTCCAACAACGAAAAAGCCAGCCCTTAAACCTTTACCACTTGAATCAGAAATAAAAGAAGAAAAAATGGAAAATCGTTCAATGAAAAGCGAAAATTCAGAAAGGATTGTTCAGATTGAAGAAAAAATTAATGAATTAACAGAAGAACTTGAAAAATTAAGAAAAGAAAAAGTAAAATTAATGGCAGAAGTTAAAATTGAAGAAGAAAAAGAGCAACAACAAAAAAAAGGGATGAAACATGAAATAGAATATGAGCCATTTGTTCAAGCTCATGTTATTGATCGGTTATCATCAATTTCAAATGATCCATCACCTACTCAAGAAATAAAAGAGCTAATTCATCCTGAACCAGATGAAGTACCACATTCACCTGAATGGGAAGATGATGGTCTACCAGAAGCAATTCGTAAAATATCAAAACCTAAAAATGAGCCTGAACTTTCAAAAGTTCATTCATTGTCAAAAGAGCATGAGCTTGAAAAAGAAGATATTATTAAGATTAAACAATTTACAGAATCTATTTTTACGCCAGAAAAGGTTGAATCAGCAAAGCCTGTTGAAGTTCAACCCTTTAAACCAGTTCCACCACCTCGGAGAAAGCAACAACCTCCAACGCCAAGCGCAAGTGAAAAGCCATTACGAAAATCACAAGATCTCGAATCTCCAACTGGTAGTGAAATGTGCCGTTTTTGAAATTTTATTTTACGTGTTTAGTATATTTATTTAATGCTCTTAATTATCTCAAATAAATGCATTTAATTTTAATGAAACATAATAATAATATGTTTATCGTAATGTAAAACACAGTATTTTTAAGTCATATTCATTTACAAAAAAACGTTTTAATTAGATTAATGTATTCAAAGTTTAGTTTAAAAGGAGTGTCGACGCCAAGCAAAAAAATGTATAGCGAGCTTGTTGTTAATCAGGCCGAAATCATCAAAAAAATGAAGGAAAAAAACTTGGATCTCGGGTACTTTAGAACCAATTTTTTATATGGACACCATTTTTGGATCAGAAAAAAATGCAAATAAATAAAAAATTAATAAAATTTTTTGATTCGGATTCTGAAGCACTTTCGTGTTGAGAGTTGCAATCCATTTTTTTGTTTGTCGTTGGCACTCCCTTTAAACTAAAAAGATTGTTTATAAAATATTTTTAATTCAAAATGGGTGGTCTCTCTTTTATTTTCATCTTGACATTTGGGGATGCCGCATTGCCATAAACCGACGAGCACAAAGTGCCATTAATATACTAGAAATAAATAAAATTGCTAATATAAAATGTGTTAAAACTATTTGAATTAATGCAATATTATATGTGTATGAATGGCACCAATATGTAGGAGTTCTAGATCTTTCGTGTTGTTTTCCGGGTGGTAAAAATGCTTGAAAAACCCAAATATTTCCAATGATAAACCAAATAAACAGAAAAACCCAAATAATTAACTCTGTTATCTGAAAATATATTTTTTAAAATTGATACTTTCTGAAGAAAAAGAACTTTTGAAGAATTTGTTGAATAATGATTTTGAGGAGATGAATTTAAGCCAATTCCAGGAAGATCTGTATCTTCTCCAAGATCTTCTTGTCGTTCTCGCCGATATCTCATCATTAAAAGAGTAACTTGTAAAAGTCCAATTGAACCTTCTATAAGCAAATACACAGGTATTTCTTTTTTTGCAGGGCATTTATTTATGTAAACAAGCCCTAAATTTAAGAAAAAAAATTACAAGATATGCTAAAAGTCAAAAGCCTTACCAAAATAACACATTAAAGAAGCAATAACAAAACAAATGAATAATATGGTAGAAATTAAACAATGGGTACATAATGAAGAACAAAAAATATACAAAAAATCTGTGACAGAGCTACTTTCTTGTCCAATTTCATAAAGTTGCATTCGAATACTTCCATAAATTGGTGGAAGGGCTTGACCGGTAGTAATCTACAGATAAAGAGGATGTCGAGAACGAGCAACAAAGACAGATGTCGCTTATTTGTAAAATTGTAATGATTTAGAACATTCTCCCTGCACCTACTTTTCGTTCTAAATCATTGCACTTTTACAATTAGCGACGTCCGCTTTATTTTTGCTTGTCGTCGACACTCCCTTTTATTAATTATATCCTCTATATTTCTTACCGGTACAGTAACTCCATCATCTTCATTCTCATTTCTCGACATTTTCACATTGATTTGTAACTCTTATTTTTCAAATAAATTTATTTTTCATTTTTTAAATCTTATTTTAAAAAAGCATACAGATTTTTAAAACATAAACATCTGCGCATATTAATTAAAAAACATGCATTTTCCGTATTCAAGGTAACACTTAAACTTTGCATGAGTTTTTTTTTCAATAAAAGCGCTTAAAAACAAGTAGTAACTATATACATTTTAATCTTTCAATAAAATCTATAAAAACTGTTATACAATGAGAAAAAACATTTTTTGTAATAGGATAAATTTATAACAATAAAAAAGTGACAAAAATTTAATTTGAAACTGTAAAACCCGTTGTCCAATTAATTGGAGTTTGACCTGTTGCAATTAATTTTGTATTAACATCAAGGAATGGAGTATTTTCGAAAAATTTAGGAGCTGAATGAGGCGATGGATGTGCACACTAAAAGAAATGAATAATTTTTAGACAATTGCAGAATTTCTTACTTTTACAACAAGATTTTCATTAAGATGTAAAGCATGTTCTTGAGCTGTTTGACCCATTAAAAGGAAGACTGCATTTGGTTTTGTTTCAGCAATATGTTCAACCACACGTTTTGTAAATTCTTTCCATCCAATTTTTCGATGGCCCATAGAATCATTTTTACTAAAAATTCCATGATTATGGTAATATGACCTTTTTTAAACTTACGGTACTGTTAAATAAGTATTTAACAGTAATACTCCTTGTGTTGCCCAAGATGTTAAATCTCCATGTTCAAATTTAGCATTTGTATTTTCGTCCCGTTTAATTGATTTAAACATATTTGCCAATGATGCCGGAATCGTAACACCTTTTTCAACGGAAAATGCTAAACCTGTAGCTTTTCCTATACTTGGATAAGGATCTTGTCCAATAATTACAACTTTAACATTTTTGTATTCAGTCAAATTAAACATTTTAAAGATATCATTCATAGCTGGAAAAAATTCGTTCTTCTAAAATTAATGCTGCTTAAAAGTTAAGACAGTGAAAAAAAAAACAAACAGCCAAAATTTCTCTAGCTAAACCAAAAAAAATTTTTTCAAAATAATTTTCTTTCATTTCTTTTGCAACAAATTGAAACCAATCTGGGCAATGAATGCTAAACAAGAGATCATTATAGACTTGTTCAGCAGTTAATGACAATTCATCTGATTCCATAATCTAAAAATAGTTTTATGCTATTTATCAAGAAAATTACTGTATCAAAGCAAAAATAAATAAAATCCAAAATATTGCAGTATCAAATGTAAAAAAAACAAAGTGAAACAACTTTTAATGTATAAAGTACAAAATATTTATTACTGTTAGTTTTTTGCCATAAACATGAAAAAGATAATTAAAAGGCAAAGAATAATAATAATAACACACGCCCGCGCACCAAATGTTTGTAATTTTGAGATCAATCCGAGCGGCATCTTTCGTAGATTCTTTAAAATTATATAAGATCAAAAGAGGCCAAAACAAATGAAAAAATACATAGCCACTGGACAAATAGAAATCAAAAGAAAAGGAGTTATATATGTTTGAGCAAAATATTGTGAATAAACATAAAAAAAAGTATTTTTTTAAAGCAGTGAGATTTTTATATTTAATTTTAGAAATCACATTCGCCACAAATATAAAAAACATATTACAAATAAAAGGCGAAATAGAAGAGAGAGAGAGAGAGAGAGAGAGAAAAAAAAGAAAATTAAACAAAAATACCCCAAAATATAATTTGTTGAGATCGTCAACCTAAATACGATTATCAAAAAATAACGTACAAAAAATTACAAAACAATTTACAAAAAATAACTATTGCAACGGGTTTACGCTGTTCAAAGATTTAAGAGATATACCCGCTTACAATTGACAAAACATTTATATTTCAAGAATTTGGTTTTGATGGTGATTCTTTTTTAACTATTGAATTATCTTTTAATTGTGGACGAAGTTTTGTATTTTGCTGAACATTGTACTGTGGTGTTGTTGTTGATGGATTCATTGGGGGTGGTTGAATTATTTGAATTTTTGGACGAGTTAAAAGCATTCGATTTTGAGATGGCATTTGTCCCACTGGTCTTGGTATCATTGCATTTGGTTTTAATGTTGAATATGTTACTGTAGCATTTGATTGCGGAGTTGGATTTCGTATTGGAATTGGAGCTCTTGAAACAACGGTAAAAACTTTTGATTCTGGAATTTCTGAACTAGTGTTGCTGCTGCTTGCTGCTGAAGTTGTTGGAGAACTTTGTGGTTTTGATCTATTATCTATTTTTGGTAAATCAGCAATAATAACTAAAAAATTATTTAAAGATAACTTGTAATCCAAAAAAACGTATTATAAAAACGAACCTTTTGCTTTAGGTGGAGCTGGTTTAGGAACTGAAAGCACTGGCTTTTTAGCCACCACTGGACCATTAGTTTTTGGTGCAACAAAAGATGTATCCGTTGTAGGAGTTGAAGGAGTAGACACTGTTGAAGTATTTGACGGCGGAAAAGGCTTATAAATTGAGGGTAAAGGCATATTTGCTTGAAAAACAGAAAGTGTTGACGTCGAGGTAGATTGAATGGAGGTATTACTATTATTTTGTGGAATGGCTGCGGAAGATGAAGCTGAAGAAGTTGACGGCTTTGATGATCCAGGGGAATCTTTGATAACGATTGGTTTTGCAACCGTCTTTGGTGGCACAGTGGAAATCGAAGCTTTTGATGTTGGTGCATTAACTTTTGGAAGTGGAGCAGTGGTAGTAGCATTATTGGATAAATTTGGCTTATTTGTAACATTTGCTCTTTTTCGAGGTGGAGCGGAAGAATCTTTTTTAGCTGCTGGTCGTCTAAAAAATAAGATTACATAACACATAATTGCAATAAAAAAAAGCCACTTACTTTTTAGTGGTTTTTTGTGTAAGAACTTTATCTTCTATTGTTTTTATAGATGAATCTGATTCATCACCATCTGAATCACTCAATGTTTCATATTTTAATAATCTATCCATTAAATAATTATTATCTCTTTCAAGTTTTAACAATCTTTGATGACTATCTCGAAGTTGTCCTTGATAACATTCATTTTCCTAAAATTTAATATTTAGCAGAAAAAAATATATATAAAAACTTACATAAACTAAAAATTTGAAATGTTTTTTTAAAACTCGATAACTATCTTTTGGATCTCCACCAGTTAAATCAAGATTTAATTTGCTCAAAGCTCCACTGTATGGATCATTTGGAATTGGTGAAATTGCATCAGCTGCTGGGGATGATTTTGGTTGAGCAACAACAGCGCGAGCTTTCACAACAGAAGGAGCTGCTGGTATTTTTGCAGTTGTTACAACTTGCGAAGCAGTTTGTACTGTAGTTTGTGAAGATGTAGTTGTAGAAACTTGAGTTTTGTTTTGTTGAACAGGTATTGTTTGATTGAGCTGATTCGTAGGTGCTTGAGGGGGCGCTGCTACTTGTTGAGGATCTTGTTGTTGTAGATCAGATTTTTGCACAATTTGTTGAGTAATTTGAACATTCTTTTGTACAGTTTGGACGACAGCATCTGTTGAAACTTGTTGTTGAACATTTTGCGATGGTTGAACTTTTTGTGAATTTTCTTGAATTAATTGGGCGTTTTGAGGCGGTTGCTGTCCTGCCGGCGTTGAAGGAGCTTGATTCTGAACAAAGCTTGCAACTGAGTGAACTTGAAGGGTTGAAGCAGATTTTTCTTTTTCTTGTCCTTTAATATTTGGATTTGGTGCACGAATTTGAGCGTTTACAGGTAATGCAATTTGTTGAATTGTCGCTGTCGGTTGTCCAACAAGATTAGTAATTTGTTGAGTTTGAGGTGAAGATTTTATTATTTTTGGCTTGGCTTTATTTGGAGTTGTTTTTGATTTTGTTCGAACTTTTGGAGATTCTATTTTTTGAGGAGTCGACTGAGAATTTTGTGCATCAGAATTATTTTGATTTTGAATAGCATTTTGAGTTCCATTATTTTGCGGATGAACAAATTCAAGCTTTCGATTTTGAGGTGGATTTTGCTGGGGCAATTGTTGTTGTTGCTGTTGAGTGGATGGATTCAAAGGCTTTACCTGCAATTTGTAGAAATTTTAAACTCTAAATTAAATAAAACTTACATTTTTTAAACTTGATTTTGTTAAATGAAAGGAAGCATTTTGAGGAGAAACTGTATGTTGGATAGTATGAATTTGCGCGGGTACTGTTTGAAGGGTACGAGAACCATCTTGAGCTTGACTAGCAATAATAACATTTTGGGTTTGGCCGCCATTTCTTGCAACATATTGTTGCTGCTGGGGATGAACGTATGTCATAATTTGTGAAGGTTGACCATTTTGACCCGGTGCATTACTTAATTGAACATACTGAGCAGTATTTGGAATTTGAATCATCTGAAGTTGACGGCCATCTTGTAATTGATGCTAAAAATTAATAAAATAAATAAATAAATGAAAAGTGGTAAAAACTAACCACGTAACGTGTCGATACTTGAGTTTGTTGTATATTAGTTCCATTTCCATCACCATTTTGACTTCCTGCAGTTGAATTTACTTGATTTACTGTTTGTGGCCGAGAATTTACAAATGCTTGATTTTTTTGACGATAACTTGTTTGCCCTGGTTGACTTTGAGAATGCTCAGGGCTGGATAAATGTTGAAAGTTAAGAGAATGATTACTGTTTGAAACTTGTTGCACAACAACACAATTTGCTTGTGAAGAAGATACAAGATGATTTGATGATGGAATAAGTTGTACAGCTTTAAATTGTGGAGTTTGGGGTTGTGAAGATGTAGATTTTAAATTATCATTTTTTGTTGGAGTTGTAAATGTATGGTGATTTATTTGTGCTGAAGTTGAAGCAGCGCATGTACTTGGTAATCCATTAGAATTTGCTAAAGGGGTTGGCAAATTTGTGGATTGTGAAATATTCCGATTTGATTGCTGCTTCGTTTCATTCATGTCAAAGCCCCTGGAATATAAAAATTTTTCATCTATTTTTTAAAAAATGTTTTTTAAATAACAAAAACGTTGGAAAAAATATTCGAATTAAAAAAACAATAATCTAAAATATATATCTCGAAATAAAAATTTCAGTAAAATGAGTAGGATTGTTTATGTATTAAGGAAGATATAAATTAAATGAAAAATAAATAATTGCTTCAAGGAACAGGTCAAAGAAAATGCCGAACAAGTGCAAATAAATTGCTTTTGTTTAGCTGATACGCACATTTATGGCAAAAATACTAAAAAAATCTGGCATAAATTATGGCATGCATGTATAAGAACAATGGTAATATTATGTTTAACAAGTAATCAAGCATAAAAATTTTTAAAGTAAAAATAAAAGTAACAAAAATCCAACACACCAACAAAAATTCACTATTTTTTGAATAATTATTCCCACTTAATAATTTTAAATACAAACTCAAAAATGAAATGTGTGAGATTTTATACAATAAATTATCAGCTGTCAAGATTTTTCTTATTCGTCTTCTGAAGTCGATATACAATTTTTGGCAAATTTATGAAGGCGCCATTTCAAGCTTCGTGTCGCGCTAAGACATCAACGACGATGGAAAAGCGCGCAGCAGCTGTGCAGCAGGTTACAACCTCCTCCGAGTCGAAAAGAAAGAGGGAAAAAACTTTTGTGTTTTACTTGAAATATATATATCAAACAGAAAAAGCTTTTGTCGAAATTTGATAGGGAAAAAAATGTACAGTTAAGTTTTCACAAAATAAAGTTGTTGTTTTTTGACTTTGCATTCTTTTTGTTGTATTTTTGCAAGCCCGAGACCAAGGGAACAAATAGATGCAACATTTATTTTTTATTACCACTAAAACTTTGTTATTGTGGGAATAAAATAGTTGTAAATTGTTTGATTTATGGTATTTTTATTATTTTTCAAAACTGGCAAATTTTGCTTTATCAAAATTTTTAGCTTTTTTTAAATGTAATATAATGGTAATTTTGGAGATTAATTGATCTTTAATTTTTTATTTTCTTTGTATTTAATATAAATACATTATTAATCACATTTTTTCAAAGAAATATTTTTATACAGTTTTTTTACTATTCAATATTATGAATTCCATAAAAATAAATTTGAAAAAATATCAAGAATCAAAGACAAGCAATAAAAAATTTATCAAAAAAAGAAGAAAATAACATCATAAAAATATGTATTGTACAATACAGGTTGATTTTTAGCGGGTCGCTTCTTTAACCTTTTCATTCTAAAACTGTCAACAACAGGAACCAAGAAATATCTGGGTACCACCAATAAAGAAGTTTGATGTGGTACAAAAAAAAGAAGTATTTTTCTCACTCGTTCATAGTTGAAACAGCCAAGAATAATAACAAACAAACAGGAAGGAAGAAACAAACGTACCACAAAATGATTTTGTTTTTGCAGAGCGAAAAAAAGAAGAGAGAGAGTAAAACTCAAAGGCTTTGAACGATCAAATCAATTGCTCTATTTTTTTCTTTGATTTTATGTTACTACTTTTTTTTCAAAATTGCTTTTTTTACAAAATAATAAAAAACCTTTAAAGTTATTTTTTAACATTTTGTTCCAGAAACAATCATTTCAACCTTTTTCAAAATACTAATTTTTTTGCTTCCAAACTTCTGTGAATCATTAACGTTGGAAGCGGCACATTCATAATAATTATTTAATCACCATTATTTTTTCCATTTTTTCGTAAAAAAACTTTTTTTTCTGTCTTCAAAAATATACCTTTTTTATTTGCCTTCCTTAAAAAAAAGGTTTTTTAGTCAAAAATCAATTACACAGCCAATCGCTTTCAATCACTGATCAAAACGTGTATATTATTGCATTCCCCGGAGAGAGGCGGGTATCTTCTATCTATCTTGACTTTTATTGATCCTTCTTCCTTCTCTTCCCTGCCAAAACAAAAATATATTTCTTTCCACTTTTTTTTTGTGCGATAACACCTAATATAATTTTATCGGAAAGAATTACAACAAAAATTTGTTTTAATCGTTTTTAGATTACATTAAAGATTTATTTCCTGATGATTCAATAATTTTGAACTTAATAAGCTTAAATTTTTTGGCAGAAGAAAAACAAAGTATGGAAAAAATGCAACAGCCTAAAGTGATAAAAGCGGGTAAGTTCTAAAACGTTAACAATTCAAAAAATTCAAAAAAAAGATGGAATGATAAAAAAATTTGTTTATTTAATGATTTGTCCTTAATACAACAAATGTTGGTTCACGCACCAGCGTGAACCAACAACCTTCAAAAAAATTGCAGCAAAAAAGTTTTTTTCTTTGCTTTTTTTATTTGAATTTTTCTCTTTCAAAGCTATCAAACTTTAACAGCCTTAAAAAGACAATGTTTTTTTCTTCCTATTTTTCTTTTTTTACTAAAAAAGAAAAAGTTAAAGCCAGCATTTTAAGAAGCAAAAAAAAGAAGAGATTAATAATCACCTTTTTCGACGTTGTTCTTTTCTTCATCGCAAAAAAATGGCACGCGTGTTTGCGCACTTTCTTTTTTGCTTTCGTTCTTTTCGTTTTTTTTCGCCACTGCGCAAAATCGATCGAACAAAATTATTCTTAATCCACCTTTGACTATTTTTGGCAAAAAAAATTGATACGTTTCTATTTTTTTTTCTTTTTCCATTTCTCTTTTTTTTTAGTTTAAAGCCAAATAAATAGCTTAACTTTGTTACTCTTTTTTTTGTTGTTGATTCTCATGTAGTATGCTCCAAAAATTTTGTTGTTTTGTTACTACTTTTTTTCCACGAAAAGAAGGACATTTTTTGCTACAATCTTTTCAGTAGTTTTTTTTTCAACTTTTTCCCAGCATAATTTCACTTTTTTTTGGTTCGTCTATATTTTTTTATATTTTGGAGAGGCGCCAAACCCCAAACAAAAAAGGAAAAAAAGAGAAGAGCTTTCGAGGGCACGAAGCAAAATTCTTACTAAAAAATGCTTCAAACATTCATTCTATCCAATTTTCATAGTCAGTCGTCAAAAGCTTTGTGTTTTTTTGCCATTTTTTTATTGAAAAAAACCTATTGCTGCTTGCTAGTGATGCTAATAATCGAAACCTTAAAAATATTTTTTTATTCAATTCCATTTTTGGGTGTCTGAAAAACCGAGGCATTCTTTTACGATACTGCATTCCTAATTTTAACCATTGAATAATAATGATTTACGTATTTTTATAGCGTAAATTCTTTAATTGAATTTTTCCCCCCATTATTTTTCGTATAAAAGTTGGAAAGGATGGCAGCCTTTTTTACCATCTTTTTTAAAACAGTCTGTCAAAAAAATGCCTTCAATTTTAGATCCTTCAACTGAAGAACTTCAAACCAAAGAATTAATTATGAGTTGGCAAAATTATATTGTGCCAATTTCATGTAGTGTAGCATTAATGGCATTGTGCTGGGGTGTTGGATATTACAATTTATCATTTTTATGGATTATTTTATTTAGCATTTTATACATTTTAAAACAACATATGTGGATGAAACGTGAAAATAAAAGGCTACGATTAAGACAATTTATTTCACAAGAACGTGAAGCAATTATGGCACAATTTGCTCAAAATGATGATTTACCTGCGTGGGTGCAATTTCCAGATACAGAAAGGATTGAATGGGTTAATAAAGTAATTCATCAGTTATGGCCTTATATCGGAGAATATGCAAAACAATTTATGGTTGAATTTATTGAACCACAAGTACGGGCACAAATGCCATCACCGTTTAAATCATTTAAATTTACAAAAATTGATATGGGTGATTTACCGACTAGAGTGGGAGGCTTAAAAGTGTATACAAAAAATGTTGGACGTGATCGAATTTTGGTTGACATGGATGTTGTTTATGCAGGTGATGCAGAATTTTCGGTAAAAACTTGCGGATTTTCTGGTGGAATGAATCAAATTGTTGTAAGCTTTTATTACACAAAAGCGCATTTTAAATATTATCTTTAAAATTTAGCTAACAGGAAAAGTTCGATGTGTTTTGATGCCACTTTTACCGTATCCCCCAATGGTCGGAGGAATTTCCGGGTCATTTATTGAATTACCAAAGTTTGACTTTAATTTAACGGGAATGGGCGAATTTGTACAATTGCCTGGGTTAATTGATGCAATTCGTTCAGTTGTTAATGCTCAAATTGCAAATTTATGTGTTCTGCCAAATAAAATTGTTATGCCTTTAGCTCCAAATGTTGATATTACAAAACTTTATTTCCCTGAACCAGATGTAAGTTTTTTCTGCCTTTTTTTGTCTGTCCATTAAAATAATTATATTTAGGGTATTGTGCGTTTAAAAATTATTGAAGCAAGAAATCTTGAAAATAAAGATTTTTCTATTCTTCGAAAAGATAAAAGTGATCCATATTGTGAAATTCAAGGTAAAAATAAATTTCTTTGAATAATTAATTACAGTAAAGAATAAACAATTAAAAATTTAGTTGGTGCTCAAATTTTTAAAACTAAAACAATTAACAATGATCTCAATCCAGTCTTTAATGAATATTTTGAAGCAGTTGTTGATCAAGCTTCTGGTCAAACTTTACGAATCGACCTTTTTGATGAAGATTCAACAGGCAAAGATGAAGAACTTGGTCGACTTTCCCTTCCATTAGAAATTGTTCGAAGAGATGGAGTTGTGCAAAAATGGTTTCATTTGGAGGGGTGTAAGCATGGAGAGCTTCATATCAAAGTTCAATGGTTTGATCTTGCAAATGATAAAAATTCACTTGGAAAACAAGCATGGGATGATGAATGGTTAACCGCGGATAAACCCGTTCATCCGGCAATGGTTATGGTTTATGTTGATACAGTATCAGATTTACCGTATCCTAAAGCTGGCTTAGAACCATCCCCATATGTTGAAGTTTCTCTTGGTCGCGCAATTCAGAGAACACATGTTCGAGAAAAAACTGTTAATCCGCTTTATCAATCAAAGTTTACATTCTTTGTTAAACAACCTGAAGGACAAAATTTACATTTTGCCGTAAGTTATTTCTCAATAATAAGAAAGATTTGATAGCAAAAGATATTATAGGCGGTTGATGACGGAACAAAGCGTCCGTTGGGTGAACTTGAAATTCCATTATTATCAGTTATTAATCAGCCTGAAATGGAATTCTTTCAACAAACACAATATTTAACTCTCGGAATTCATACAAGTCCAGTTGTATTAACAATTCGATTAAGAGCTTTTAAACCAACAAAAGGAACTCATTCAGAAGTACTTGATTTTGATCAAACTGCAAAGTCGTATGGAACTGGTGAGTATTACTGTATTTTTTCACTTTTTAAAAAAAAATACGTTTAAGCTTCACATATTGAACGAGCAGAAAGACGAACAGTTGCACCTGGAAAATCTGTACCATCAAATGGAACCCTTAATGTTGCAATTCCAGCAGAACCAGGAAAAACTGTTGAAGCAAATGGTGATCCAGATGTTTCTGCATTAAAATTAGAAGCAAATAACACTTTAAGTGCTTCATCCCCTTCAATTGCAGAAAGTTCTCTCAGTCAAGCAACAGATCACACATTAATGAGCAAATTTAAAAGGCCAAAGCATTCCAAGAAGTAAGAAGAAAATATAACAGTAAAAAATTTTTATAATATCATATTTTAGAAAGCTTGATAAACATGATAGAGCTCAATTACATATTAATCTTCATTATAATGCTGATAGATTTAAATTAGTTGTTGATATTATTCAAGCAAAGTTTGTTAATTTATTTGAAATGAATTTAACATTTTGCAGAGTACCCCATTTTAGAGATATTACACCTGTTGAAAAGAATGGTAATGTTTCCCCCTATGTTAAAATAAAACTTGTTCCATTGACTGGTGGAAGTGAAAAGGCTACCAGAAAAACTCCTGTCATCCGAAATACAACAAATCCACATTTTGATAATACTTTTGAATTTGATGTTCATTATAGTGATTTAAAGAATTATAAATTGCGTTTTGCTGTTAAAGATGATCTAAATTATGGAGTTTTGCATAGACCACCTGTTTTGGGTTATGTAAGTTTTTGTTTTAATAAGAGAAATATTAATTCTTTTTTTTGCAGTGTGATGTGCCTCTTGATGAATTCGATCATGAAAAGCCATTAACTGATCACTGGCTTGTACTTACACCCGGTGGCCGAACAAATTCTTAAATTTACGATGCCAAAAAAACTTTATTCACTTGCTTTTTGAGAAGAATCTGGTTATATTTTGTTTTAGATTTCTTGCCTATCAAAAAATATTGGTGTAAAAAGAGAAAAATAAAGAGATATTATTATTTATTGAAAATTTTTTATGACAGTATATATACAGTATTTGGGATGAAGTTTTTGAAAAGCTTTTGTGTTGTGATTCAACAAGAGTCATATTTGAACATCGGTGATTATGATTCAAATTTAGGTTTCTGTATCGATCTGATAAGTTATCACCAATATCATGATTGCCTTTAGATGGCAAACAATGATCTTTTGTTGCCATCTGAAGTAAAAAAAAATAACTAAACGCTTTTTAGGGAAACTGCGGCAAAAGATCAAAGGCGTGCCCCCCCCCCCAAAATCGCTGTGCCCCCTCCGAAATTTTTTTCTGTATGCGGCCTTGCGCAGATGGAATGATTTTTCAGCTCTTAGCAAAAGATCACCGGGATAATTGTTGCATCTGTTTCTTAGCATTTCAACAAAATTTTTATTCCACTGTTATCTAAGCTTCGCAAAAAAAATTCAATCATAAGAAATTCAACCCATATACGCACTCTTTTTAAGGAAAAAAACATTTTGTGTAGATATTTCAGGAATTGTGCAATAAAATAAAAATAAGGATGATAACAAAAAATGTATTTTTTCCACAACAAATTAATTTTTGGTTTAAAAAGTATTCAATTTGATTTTCAAATAAAACATCAAAAACTAAACCATTAAAAAATTAGATTACTCCAGAAAGTCAATACTGAATTTTGAGCAACGAATTAATAAAAAATTCAAAAGCATTTTTTTGTAAGGAAATGTGAGATCGATGGAGTAACGCAACCTAAGACATAA
Organism: Panagrolaimus superbus; assembly: GCA_964035985.1. Taxonomy (NCBI): domain Eukaryota; kingdom Metazoa; phylum Nematoda; class Chromadorea; order Rhabditida; family Panagrolaimidae; genus Panagrolaimus; species Panagrolaimus superbus. The sequence continues at coordinate 10,887,450 of OZ038356.1, forward strand.
ACATTACCACATTTTTTGCAAATCAATTTTAAAAAATCTTCTTTTTTTAACAGTAATTACGGTAATAGTAAAGTTGTTTTTTTTTCTGATTTTTTAAAAATTTTTCTATCGATACTTTTTGGCAAAATGTGGCGATTATATTTTGTGAGGATTGCCAAAATGGCGCGGCCATTCATGGCTTTTTGTTATTAATAATACAAAAAAAAGTATAATTAATAAAAATATATAATAATTTAAAAAACTATTGCTAGTTTCTTAAGAGTTTGTTAAAAAATATTTTTATAAACTAAAAAAGTCCTTGTGCTTAAATTATTTTTCTATACCTTTTGTATTAATATTTTTACTTTTAAAGGGAATATCATGGACGAAATATGTTTTACTCCTTCCCCTTCACATTCACCAAGCCCATTTGCAACGTTACTGGAATTCGGTGACATGAGAATACGAGAATATCCTTTGGATAATGATTCTTTAATTGAGGGGAGAAATGCTAATATTTCAATGATTGAGCAATCTATTCTTTCTTCTCCAGTTGCGGGCAGTTCAAGAAGTTATCTCACTTCTCAGCCTTCTTCCAGTAAATCAATATTTGATGGTTGGAAATAATTAATTTAATAAAAAACGTTAATCTTTAAATAACGATTTTAGTTTTCGAAAAGAGTGCTTCTGAGACACCTTCAGAAGCTGAAGAAGAAGAAGAAATTTCGATAAATTTGCCTTCCAAAAATGCCCCTTTTATATTTTCATCACCTGAAGAAGCAACTGAAAATTCTGAACAAGAATATGAAACGGCAGAAAGTTTAGAAGAATCTGATACAACTGAATCTGAATCCGATGGTGAAGATGATAATGAAGAATTTGAATTGGGATCTGATGATGACGGGGAAGAAGATGAACATTTTGTTGGTTATTTCCCTTCAAATATTCCACATTTGTTGGAAGAACCCATGAATGATATATATACTCCAATTTGGAGAAATTTTAAAAACATTATTGAAGAATCTACGACAAAAAATTTAAAATCTCCAACAGAAAATGAATTAAATTCAAAGACATATGATATGTCAGAGTTGCAACTGAATATTGAAACCTTATTTAAAGCAAATTTATTTAAACAGCTTTCTGTCATTGATGAACTTTCTAAATTATTAACAGGAAATTGTGCAATTATTGGAGCAGAAACAAAGATACCAGAAATTGAAGAAAGTATAAAAGAAGAGCTTCCAGCGTAAGCTAACTTAATTAATCAAAAATACAATACTATCATAGAAAAATTTTTTAGTGTGTACAATAAAATTAGTGATCATTTAATTCCTTGCAGTCAAAAAGATCAAAATAAGCTTTATCTTGTTGAATTATGGTGGGCTTGGTTGGAAGATTTAATGCCAGAATGTTCATCAGAACTCTTGAAAAGGTTTAAAGCTTTTGCAGTAGAAAAGATGAGGCCTAAAAGCATTATTGATGCATTTGGTAATATTTTATTTACATAGTAATTTTTTCAATTATAATTTTGTTGTTGTAGAAAATTTAGCTGGCCAATCAAGCGATAGAGCAATTGAATTGAGGCAATTGGGAACAAAAATATATGATTTGCAAACATTAGAAGATAATGAATTGCCAGCAAATTATGAGCCAGATACTGGTCCTATTTATTACCGTCGACAAACAATGGGAAAAGAATCTGGTGATGAATTTGGAGCAGAATCCGAAGAAAGTCCTGTCCAGCTTTCAAGAAAGCGTAGAAATAGTATCAGTGAATCCCCAACACCAGTCAAGCGGTTACGAGCTGATTCAAATTCTAAAGAATATGAAATTCCACAATTATCCCATACAATTTCACTTTCACGACGAATTAGTACATTATCACATCGAAGTTCAATGTCACCTCCAATAATATCCCCTTCCATAGGTTCAAAAGCAAGTGTTCCACAAACTCCAAACAAAGATACCTCTTCTTTATTTTCATCTCCTCTTGCATTTATGGAAAAGAAGAGACAAAGGGAAGAAGCAAATCCAAATTTAAAAAGAAAAAACACAATGAAATTTAAAAATGCTTCAATTTGTTTTAAATATCCTCATACTGGTGAAAAAGAAATTCCAAATGAAGAAGAAGAAGAAAATCCAGCCGTTTGGCAGGGAGATGGATGTGACTCTGATTCAATTCTATCAGGGCTTAAAATAAAATTCCCTTTAATTCATTCACATTCTGGGCAACGTCTTTCAACTTTAAAGAAAAAACTTGAAAGAATTTCTCAACGTCGTGGCACTGCTTCTGATGATGACAGTGAAGTAGAACCAATTCGTAAAAAAGTTGTTGAAAAAAAGAAAAAGCCTCCTAAAATTCAGTATATTGATAAACGACTTTTACCTGAACATCCAACAACATCTGAAGAAGAAGACGAAGAAGAAGAAGAAAAAGGCATATCGGGAGATGATTTAGAAGAATACAGTGAATTTGAAAGTCAAGAAAATTCATCTGAAGAAGATATATTTGATCATGATCAAGTTTTTGTTCATAATGGTGTTGAATTTGAAGGTCCTATTTTAAAGAAATTGATCAAAGCAGGTGTCTTGGAGGTAGAAGAAAATGGAGCCATTACCGATGCCACAGAAGATGAACATCTTTTTGGGGCAAAAAAACAAAGCTTTAGTCAAATCACTGAAATGGTTTGTTTGTATATTATGTATTACAGTAGTGTGACAAAAGAGTGCCCAATTTTTAGGATGATATTTCCAAAGAAATTGCATTAATACAAAATCAATTAACACATACAGTACGTCAAGCTCAACAACAGTCAAAAATAATTTTTGATAATCTTGCATTTGAAAGTGAAAGACGGCAATGTTTAAAGCAAATTATTCAAGTTGAAACTACGGTAATTATATAAATTTATTATTTAAATGCATCTTAAAATTTAATAAATTTTTAGCTTTGCGATAACTTAGAAGGCCCAGTTTCTGATACAAATCCTGAAACCCTTGCTGAAAGTTTCAAACAATTATCAATGATTTATGATTCACACGGTATTGTTATTGACAAACTTGAAGATTTTGACATTGAACATATTGCTATTCGAGCTTTAAACCTTAATGAAAGGTTTTACTAATAATCTCATGACCATTTTTTGTATTTTCATTAAGTCATATAAAATGTAAATAAAAAACATATCGATCAAAAATTTCATTTCTAAGTTTATATAAACATAAGAAAAAAGAAGGGACAAAAATCTAGAACATGAAAATTTCCAAAATAAACACTAATATTAATTTTGTCGATTTAACCACGAGCAGCAATACGACGTTCACGTTCTTCAAGGGCTTCTTCACCAAGACTATTTTCACCTTTTGGACGTAAATTATCCAAATTCATTAATACATAGGTTGGATAACTAAGAAAAGTAAAGGCAATAAAGAAAAAAAGTCCCATTCTTTCCTGCAATTTTTAAATGTATGAAAAAAAAACAATTGTTGAATGTTTAAGAATATTCTTATATTATTAACTTACAGAAATGGGCATCCATCGCATTGGTGGAACGGATTCGTGACCCTTGTGAACTTGACGAACCATCTGGATGCCAGAAGCTCCAGCACGTCGAGTAATGGCAAATCGGTTAACGCTGAGAAGGGCACGATGGATCATCTAAAGTATAAAAACATGTTTAATTCTTTACAAAAGTATGTAAACATTTAAATTATTTATCAATTAAAATCTCGTTCAAAGCAATTCGGGGATGTAAAGGAAACAATTATTAATCTACAAAATAAACAATAAAAATGAATTGTAATTTATTATACAAGATTTGGATAAACATGAGATACAAGCATTTTATCAAAACGCTCAACGTGCAAAGCTTGCCAAATGATGGGCAGGTTTTCGTGTAAGGAACAAATTTGAGCTATTCTTTTTTATTTATTTTTTTGCAAACACAAAATACTTTTTATTTTTTCCCCCCATTGCATTACCAACGACTTTACTAAAATTTTTAGTCCATTATAATGAAAAAAGATATTTTTTGGATGATATTTAAAAATAAAGCAAAAAAATGAAAACTTTTGTGTATCTAGTTTCGAATAAATACTTGATTATTAGCAAAATACAATTTATTTAAAATTTAAAAAAATAAAAAGAATTAATTATACAGCTGTATTATACCGATTTTGAGATGAAGATCTTTTTTGATTGGAATTAAATTTGTTATTATTATTGCTATTTTGACTATTTTTGTTTGAGGGATCTTTTCTTCGGATTACTGGTGCGCTAATTGTTGAAGATACGGAGGGATCAGTGTATGCAGCTGGAAGCAATGAAGAAGCCTGCAAAAAAAAGAAAAGAAATTAGATTACTTCTTTTTAAAATGTCTTTTTTCATTTTAATTTTTAAATTTTACTTTTTGAAGTTTTAAAGCTTCATGTGCCGCTGTGCCTTCTTTTGCGACTGCACCTCCTTGAAGCGAGAGCTTTAATTGACCATAGAAGGACTCTTTAAGATCTTTCTAAAAAAATTAACAGATATAATTTAGTTTTGGCAAAAACATGGCTGGCGTTGTTTTTTTTTGCCTTACCACAGATGATATTTGGCCTTTTCTTGCTTCTATTCTTGAACGATATACAAATTCAATGAGGGCAGCAAACATTGAAACGACCATTCCTCCCATTAAAATATAAAATATTCCAGCTACTTTACTCAAATTCAAACTTGCACTTGAGCCATCCTTTAATTAATTATGTGATTACAACAACAACGATAATGACAGATGGTTACTTACTGATACTCCATGTTCACATTGCCCTCTATCATACCACCATTTATTTTCCAACTTTTTTAATTCTCCTCTTTCTTGTAACGCCAAAATTGCAAGATTTATTAAATCCCTAAATTTTTAACTTTTTTTATGTTTTTTGACTCCTTTTAGTTTTTTCTTACTTCCATTGAGAGCCAAACGGCGTAGCAACGCCGTATCCGACACTATTCAAATTTGCTCCAACTTTCATTGTGTCACATGGTTTTCGGGTATTTGCATATTCATTTGCAGTTGCTTCAAGTAAAAATGCATAACGTCCTTTATGACTTCGAACACGCTCAATTCCTTCCGCATATGAGGTTGTAAAAACTGATGGAACTTGGGATTCCATAAATCTCCACATTCTTTGATAAATTTGTACAGATGAATACTAAATGTTTATTTGTTGTTGTTTTTGGAAATTAAAAACTTTTAAAAAACCTTAAAAAATTGTGCTGTTGAACCGCCTTGTTGAATTCCATATTTTATTTTAGTTTGCTTTGCTAAATCTTCAACACTTTCAATAGGGGCTTGCATTTTTTCAAGTGTTAAAAAGGCAGCTAAATTTGCAGTGTATGAAGATACGATAATCATTGTAAAAAACCACCATGCACTACTTGCAATCCGTCCACTAATAGAACGGGGAAGGATGTCAGTTCCTTGTTGCATAAATGCCGCTAAAGTAAACCATAGACAATTGTATACGGAAAAGTCATTTGAAATTGTGAAGCCACCATGTGCCATTTCTTCAACTCTCCATTCATATGGTGAAAAACGAGAAACGAGAAAGATAACAAGAGACACCTAAAAGAAATGTAATAACATTTTCTGAATTGAAAAGTTTTTCCTTTTTTCTTCTTTTTTTTCTTTTCTATTTTTTTTTCGTTCCCTTACTCCCACATATGCAAAAATGATGTACATCCAGATTTCACTGCTTAAAGGTTGCATAAATGAAAAAACTGAAAATTCTTGTTTATCAGGCTTTTTAATCATTATTGAAATTCCCGTTGTCATATATGGCTTGCTAAAATCAACAACTCTTTCACGATCCTAAACAATAAATAAAGATAAATAATAAAAAGAGGAGTACAAACTTGATTAATTGTTAAAGATGCAACAGAAACATCAGCATCTCCACGAAGTAAATATCCAATTAAACCATCCCATGATCCATCGGGTTGCTTGGCGCCATATTTATTACCAGCACTTAGAAAAATTTCATAATTAAAATCTTCTATTCGATCACTTAAAAGCTTTAACAAATCAATGCAAAATCCTTCAAATCTTTCATTTCCTTGACATTCTGTTGCATTTGAAATTTCGCAATCTCTTTTAATCATTACAAATGGTTCAACTAATACCGTAACAATTTTAACCTTTTTTCTTGCATTTGATTGGGAATTTGGTTTTCGAGTATGTTGGGCAACCGTTTGATTTGTGATAAAACCGTCTCCTTGTCGCCATGAAAATATCTAAACTTGTCATAAGGAGAGAGAAACTAAAGAATAAATGTGTTTTTAAAAGCAAACCTCTCGTTTGTTGAATGCTGACTTTGAATTAGAGACTAAATCAATAACGCTAACATAAAAATTTTTTCGCAATCCGTTTCTATCAAATTCAATAATTCCTGTTAAAGTGCTATCGCTAGAAGAAAGTTTAATTCCATGAAGAGACTTTGAAATTGTTTTTCCATGTTCAAAAGTTGTAAATTGCCTTTGGGGATTATTTTTATCTGTTCCAGGATGACAGTAAATTCCTGGTAACCCTCTATTATAAAGTTCTCCATGACGAAAATTTTGATGAAACAATGAATCATTTTTCTTTAAAGCATTTTCTAAAGCTTTTTGTGCAATAATAACAGCATCATGAACAAATGCTAATCTTGTCTTAAAAAAGATATAATAATCAAAAAAGACTGTAAAAAAAGATTTACTTCAAGATCAATAATCTTTTCTGAACGATCAACATGTTTTGATTGATCAATTGCAGATTTTAAAAGTGCAAATTCCCGAAGTTCACGATTTATTATTTGAAATCCTGTAATATTTATGTTTCCACTTTGAAACATTTCAACATCATATGGCTGAAAATCCTGAAAAAAAATACCTCAGATAAATTATGTCAACAAAATTGCAAAACTAACAAAATTTGCAACAACATAATGATAATTGATTTGATTAAATTGTGATGATCTGACTGCAGATAAAAGTTGTTGCTGTCGATATGAATTTTCTGTATCCAAGATTATCCGACTAAATATTTTTAAACATTAATAATTGCAGCACAAAAATAATTTATTACTTTGGAGCTTTTTGTGAAAATCTTTGAACATTGAAAAGTCTTAGAAATTCAGGAAAATCGTCAACTTCCTTCGGAAGTTGAATAAGTTCAGAAGTAACAGATTCATTGGTCTTTTTTCTTAAAAATCGATAAATTCCTTCCAAATTTGCTGCACCTGATTTTTGTGAATCTTGTAAATAAATAAAATTTTTCCATCCTTTGAGTATAATTAAGTCTGCAATCAGCTCAGCATTCGATGGGCGAACACTTACTTCAAAACTAAAAAAAAGAGAACAAAGTTTTATGGGAATTTAAAAAAAGCTTATTTTCGTATGTACTTGCTAACAGTATTTTCTGAGGGAGCAGATGGCATTATATCCCAATTTACTAGTGGCACCTCCAATGAATTTGCAACACTTAAAAAGGCTTCACGAGTTCGAGAACTTTCCCCCGCAAGCATAATCATAAATCCATCTTCTAATTCCGAGCAAACTATAAATTATTACAAAAATTATTACTTAATTTTTTTAAGCATATAAATCATACTTTTCTTCATCACTCCCCAAGTATCCCCGGCAGCATGCCGAAGAGCTTTATTTCGATGCGATAAAGTAAAAAGCGCTTGAGAATTACCATTGATACGATGTACAGTAAAATTTAAAGTTGTAACAACACCATGTTCACGATCTTCAGGGGTTGTAAATGATTCTAAAATTGAATTTGCAACAAAAAATATTTTTTGAAGCAAAACTTACGAATCGGAACTCTTGAAGGATATCCAAAAGCAGTTAAAAGGAAGCCAATAAAGCAATACAGTAATAAAAACATTATACATTTAATTAAAAATATATATAATGGAGAAACAACGCATCTACAAAGTTTGAAATATTTTAAAGCTTCAGAAATGAAAGTATTGAAAAAAAATCCGTAACAAAATTATGAAATGTTTTTATTAGCATATGAAAAAAACAACAAAACTTTTGCAATGTTGAAATTTACAGTAACGATTGTCAACGTTTAAAAAACAACTTTACGCCAAAATACCAAATAACAACGAAAATCGCAGAAGCTTAGGTATTTTTAACAAGTCTTTAAACAAGTTTGAAGCTTCTAAAGAGTTTTACTTTTTTTTACTGAGTACCGCACATTTTTATTTCGAAGCCATGTTTCGTCCTTGACTTAGGAAGGGAGAAGCCAGCCTTCCCCAAATTGCATCCAATTTTGCTTCTTTTCGCGGCCAATTACTTTCCAAGGGCTTTCAACTTTTTTTCTTCATCCTTCTGCTGCTGCTTCTTCTTTTTTTTCTCGTAAACTCTTCTTCTTCTTTTTGCATGAATTTTTTGACAAAACTATTTTTAAAGGGAAAGTGTCAATTTTTGAAATGGCATTGGTTAAGGATTAAGTTATTTTTGTAATTTGATTCAAATCCATTAATTAACTTTACTTGTTGCCAATTTAATATACTCCATCTTCTTTCAGTAGGAGTTTTCTGAAGCATAAAATAAAGCAGATCATATAGCATATAAAAGTCTAATTTTAAAACTTTAAAGTGTCATTGGTATAAAATGTATTTACTTTTCATTAAACAATAGAAAAGAAGCGTACTGTATAAAACATATGATTACCGTAATCCTTTAATTATGAATTGTCCTTTATTATATGCAATAACGGCATAATATATAGTTAAAAGCAACACATATCAAAAAAACATTTAATAAAGCAATAAAAAATCAGTAAAAAAAGATTAGTTTTGATTTTTTATCAGAAAATATTGGGATTTGGTTAAAAATATCACAGAAAGCTTTCTTCTTTTCAAAAACAGTCATTTGGCAAAAGGTGAAACAAACATTTTTTTCAAATTTTTGTTTTTTTGTTGAACGTTGGTTGAATAATTGTTTTTTTTTGTTTTTTGTTGTTTATAATTGTTATCATTTATATATTTATATATCTTATAAGTAAATATGCAACCAGATTTGTCACCCCATTTGCATACGGTTGAATGTAATATGCTTGTTGACTTTCTCAAACGATGTAACAAAGATCATCCATTCAGTAAGTTTTCTTCTATTTTAGTTTAAAACTGAATTTTACTTTGTTTAAGAACGTTTTTTTGGTGAATGCAGTTATTGGGATGAAGCAGTATGGCAATGTACAAAAAAGGAACGTATTTGGCGTCGGTAAGTCACGCATTTTGTATAATATATGGCATCGATTATTTTAGTGACAATAATCCAAAGTATGGTAAACGTTATGCTGAATTGAAACATCTTCCATTTGAATATTATACTCCTGTCTTGAAGAAGTTAAAAGAAGAAGGAAAATTAAATACTGAAGGATTTTCTGGATGTCAAATATGATCTCGATTTAACCTTATTTTTGACATTAGGAAATGTGTTTTGGTAGTTAATAGAAATAAAGTTATATATTTTGTAACACTTTTACTTTGAAAAAATCATGTAAAACAGGTTTGATATTCGGGAGTCGTTATTGTCCTTTTTTGATTTTTTTGACGCCACAGCAGCTGGCTCCTGGTCGCGTCAGGTGGTGTCAACCTTCGGCTGGTACTTTTTTTGTACGGAAATTGTTTCAGTGAAGAAAAAAATCTAATAAAGATATAAATTTTTTATTGTCTTTTTTTTACATTTAATTAAAATGATAACAGTTATTGATTAAATGCCCGTATTAAATGAGTTTGAGAGTTACAAGGATGAGATGAAAAATTTTGAGAGATGAGATTTCTGAATGGGGTGACATCAATTTCAGCAAGATCTTCAGGAACATTTGAGCTTCCTGAGGTGATGGAAAGAGATTCAAAGATTTGGGTGTTGCCATAAAGAATGGCTTCAGCTTCATGGGAAAGAAAATACCGTCTTTTTTCGAGGTCTTCACATTCAAGCGCATCAGAAATTGTATCAACAAGTTTACGGAATTGATTTTGACCAGAAGAGCGTTCAATTTGACGGAAAAGATTTTCTGTTGAAGTTCCTGGGCTGTAAAGGCTGTATTCACTACTGCTTGTAGATGGTGTTGTACTGGGGGAAGGTTCTGAATAATCACTGTATGTTGAATTTGAGGATTCAGATGTTTTTCTGTATCTTTGCGAAGTTGTTGCATATGGTTGATGTTGATATATATGTGATGGCTTCATTCGATTCATTTTTAATGTATTTTGTTGGCAATCATATGATTGTGTCAACTAAAATATAAAAAAATTATTCCAAAAAATTCCGTTTTAAAAGATTACTTACCGTAGGAGCTTCACTTTGATCCCATCCAAGTAAAAATCTTGTTCTATCACGAATTGTTCCTTCTGTAGCAGAACACATGATAGTATTCTTTTAATTACAAAGTTAAAAGGCTTATATTAAATTTGAAATAACTTTAAGAAAAAAAAAGTGTTCAAAAACTTGGAACTCAGAGGTATTTATATTTGAAACATGGCACCCTGAATTTCTTATGATAAAGCAAGTTTCGGAAATTTTTTCTGCGACCGCCCAACAGATTGTACCAGGACGGGCCAGCCGAGTGTAAATTTAAAAAAAGAAAAATGCGCAGAAAACCGTGAATTTCATTGTGACCAAAGGAAAGGAAAAAAATATAATAAGGAAGAAAGAATTTATACTGCAAAAAAAATAGAGAGAAAAATAAGAAAAAGTAGAAAGATGAAAAAGAAATTGCAAGTTTTAATGAATCATTTTTTATTTGTGTATTAATATTGTAATGAGAAAAAAGTTTAAAGTAATATTAATTAAAAGAAATAGGGTACTGTAGAATTAGTGTCAAGGGAATAACTTTTTTGAGAAATATCATTTAAAAATTTAAAGCAAAAATTATATTTGTGTAAATAAATGTATGATTCGTAACATAATATTCACATTTATTTTGCTACTTTGATCTTGCAATTGCTCTTATCAAAATTTAATCAATTTTTTACACAAATGTATTATAATCCTTTTATTTTATTTTTTTATCATCTCTTTGCTTTCCTTTCCTTTCAATGTTTTCTTTTTTCAAAGAAAAACAAAAAAATGAACAAAAATTTATGTAGCTTTTACCACCAATGCCATTAGGCGTTTTACTTTTATTCATTCATTATTGTCTCTCAAACCTTTTTCTTCCTTTTTTTTATCCACTCTCAAATATTTGCTCTGCTAGCTTTTATTTTTTTTTTGTTATGTTGCGTTTTTTCCCTCCTTCTTTGCATCGTTCATTTTCGATACTATTAAAAAAATGCTATCACTTTTATTCTTCCATTTTTCAAAGTTTGAAGGTCGTTTCTTTTTCTTCTTTTTTTTGCTATTCTAATATTTCTTGCCTCGTCTAATATACTATGTTTTGAATGAACAAAAAAATCAAAGAAAAAAAAACAAAACAATTGGGCCAATTGAATTGGCTTTTCTAACGTGTGAACCAAAAAAAACACGCACTTTAACTTCCTCTTTTATTCTGTCTTCCAAAGTTCAGGCAAAATCCACGCGAAATATTATTTTTGCAGCAAAAGAAGCACATGCAGTTTTGAAGGAAAGAAGAAGATCATCCATTGAAATATCTCTCATCTTGTATATTCAATCTTTCACCATTGCTTTTTTAGTAAAAAGTGCTTTTTGTCGTCCACTTCTTGGACACTATTCACGTGGACTTCATACTTTTTCAAGATTGACATTTATTTGTGTCATTAAAACAGGTTTGTTGTCTATCTAAAAATTTATCTAGTACATTTTAATTTTTTAATGTTGATATTCTTCTTTTAACTTTTAAAAATAACCTACATAATATATATTTTGTTGTTTTTTCAATACTTTGATCGATGTGATCTTAAATCGCTCTCTATATATAGATACTTTGATCCATCCCACCTTTTTTCTTATCTTATCACCAAATTAACACTTTTATTAACCCCCTATAAAAATGGCTATATGCGTCAATAATCGTTTATTGTTAGATGATTATCTCTTTTGTTTTCGTTCACTTCTGTACAGGTTTCTTTTCTTGCTCCTCCTCGTGTTTTTTGGTTCTTTTATACATAAACAGAACAATATTTTTATGGTTTTGATTGTTCAGTTCAATTTTGTTCCTCTCTCCATGAGCGTGTTTTTTTATTTTCTGTCTTTTATAATTTATTTTTTGCAGGAAATTACAAAAAGTATTACTCCGGGTTTAATTCGACAATTTTAAATATGGCACCAAAGAAAGTAGCAATTGTTGGATCTGGTAATTGGGGATCTGCCATTGCTCGAATCGTTGGCTCAACAGCCAAAGAAAATCCTGATACATTTGATCAAACAATTAATATGTGGGTTTTTGAAGAAATGGTCGATGGAAAGAAATTGAGCGAAGTAATTAATACAACCCATGAAAATATCAAATATCTTCCTGGAAAAAAACTTCCAGAAAATGTGGTAAGTTTTGTTTCCCAAGTTTTGCATATATATTAATTTGTATATTATTCTTTTAGGTTGCAGTTACAGATGTTGCAGAAACTTGTAAAGATGCAGATATTTTGATTTTCGTTATTCCACATCAATTTGTTACAAAAGTATCGAACGATCTTAAAGGAAAAGTTAAAAAAGATGCTGTTGCAATTTCTCTGATTAAAGGTCTTTCAACTGCAAAATGCGATGGAATAAAACTTGTATCATCAGAAATTAAAGAAATTCTCGAAATTGAAGTTGCTGTTTTAATGGGTGCAAACCTTGCTCCTGAAGTTGCAAATGATAATTATTGTGAAGCTACAATTGGTATTCGAAATCAAAAGCATGGTGAAGTATTAAAGACTCTTTTCCATACTGATAACTTTAGAATTAATGTAGTACAAGATATTGAAGCAGTTGAATTATGTGGTGCATTAAAGGTAAACGATTTGACTATAGTTATTAATCCCATGATTCGCACAGTCAAAATATGAGATTTACTTGCGGGATCCTTATTTTGATAGAATCAAGAGATATTAGGTTGTAATGTTAAAATCTTCATAATCATAGCTTCAGAATATTGTTGCATGTGCTGCTGGCTTTTCGGATGGTCTTGGCTACGGTGATAATACAAAGGCTGCCATTATTCGACTTGGTATGATGGAAATTATTCGAGTATGTTTTTCATTGTTTTATATGATTATATGTAACATACTTGTTTTTAGTTTGTTAATCAGTATTATCCTGGAGCTCATCTTTCAACTTTCTTTGAAAGTTGTGGTCTTGCTGATCTCGTTACCACTTGTTATGGGGGTAGAAATCGTCGTGTTTGTGAAGCATATGTAAAATCAAACAAATCTTTGGCTGAAGTTGAAAAAGAATTACTTAATGGTCAAAGTGCACAAGGTCCTTTAACTGCTGAAGAAGTTGTTGAATTACTTAAAAAATCAGATTCAGGAAGCTCGTAAGTTAATTCGTTTTTGTGTTCAAAAATTAAAATTATTTTTTCCAGGTATCCATTATTTGTAGCAGTTGATAGAATTTGCAAAGGAGAACTCCAGCCTAAAGATTTAATCGATTGTCTTAGAAATCACCCTGAACACGAATAAATTTTGTTTTTTGTGTTAGTGAGTAGTATATGTAATCTCGTTGTGAATCAGATAATTTAAACGATATGCAAAAAATATGAATAAAGACTGTTATTACTGTATATTTTTTTATTTCTCATTTTATTACAGAGAAAGCAAATGTATAATAAAAGTTCCCTCAGTTAAATTATTATGAACATAAAAAATAAGCATAAACTTTGCCTTTCAAATTTAAAAGTTGAAGAAAAAAAGAAGCACTGGTTTTTTTGTTTCGCGTTTCTTTTGAAATTCTTTGTATTTGAAAGAGAAGAAATGATTTGACATTTTGTCAATGTAAATATGATTTAGATTTCTTGAATAAAAAGCTCATTAGTGTCAAAAGAAAAGATTATTCAAATTGTAAAAATCTAAAACAAATTATTTTTTTGTGTCGAAAATGAAAAAATAAAAAGAAAGTCATTCAACGTATATTTTTTTGGTGAACTTTTTTTTGTATTTGTTGACATTCATTTTTAAACGAAATCAGAGTCAAAAAAATAGAATAGAAAAAAGCTAATTGGTTTTTGTTGATTCGTGTTTTTCAAAAGCGGCTTTTTCTTTACTTTTTATTTCCTTCTTTTGTTAAGATTACGGTAATCTACTGAAGTGGAGTGGCTTGGACAATGGACTCGTGGGGATTTTCTTTTGTATGAAAGCATTTTATAAGTTACTGTAATGTGAAATAAGTATATTTTTTATTTTTTATGGAATACATAAAATTTGCATAAAGTATAATATTTTTAATTGCTGCGATTAAAATTATGAAAAATGTTATAAACTTTAGTGTTGCTGTATTCTAGAAACGTTTTTTCGGCATTTTAATATTAAAACATCCTTTAGGGATTCATTCGTTTTTTTTGCCCACACTCTACTGTACAACAATAACATAGCATTCGACAGTTTTTTTTCTTTTGCTTTAAAGCTATAAAAAATGTTATTTCTTTCTTCAGAAATTTCTGAGATCATAAAAAAACTTTTCCCTATATATTTTTTAAAAATATATTTGATTCCATGAAGTTTTCTTTTTCTCTCTTTCTCTTCTTTCTCACAAACACTGGTCACCTCTAAAATTGTCCCTGGAAAGCAACAATTTTAAACAATGTTTGTTTGACCTTGCAAGGGTGACATTCTTTGTCTTTTCGATTTAATAACTTTTTTAAAAGCATTGCAAAAAATAGTAGTGACTGTCGACATATTGAAAACTTTTGATGATTCGTTCAAACTCCCCATAAATGGATCGGAAAAGAAAATGATTCAAACCAATCAATGAAAAAAAAATAGAGAAGAAGAAGAATTGAAACATAAAAAAAATAATTTACATAATCCTAAGTGAGATTATTTGAACGACGGAAGAGAGATGATGATGATGATAGAAATGACGAAGAATTTCCTGTTCATGATTGAATTGTATCAGGGGCAAGAGAGTATTTATCATGATTTCGTAATTATTGTATTCAAGGTTGAAGAAAAAAAAGAATTTTTAAAAAAGTTTGTAACAAAAAATATGTTTTAAAAGTGGATGGGCATTCTTCTTCTTTTTCTCTTCATTCTGTTTTCCTTTTTCCAACTTTTTCTTTCATGCTTGCTTGCTTTAAAGATTATATTGCCTTTTTTGTAAAAAAAATAGTGCCTTTGAATACCATTGTTTTCCTTTCTCTTTTCTTATTCTTCACCCATAAAAAAGAAGAAGAAGAAACTATCAGCTTCTAAGCTTCTTCTTTTTCTTACCGTTTTTTTTTGTTCAAAAATGATGATGATGCATTTCTTGCTCATCTTGCTTGCTAACTTTTTTTTTGATGTGTCTACAAACGGAAGCGCAAGAAAGCATTGTTTTGTGCTAGGTGGTGATTGCGTGAAAATAGTGTTGTTATTTTTGCAATGTCCGGTTTTGCGCAACTTTTTTTTCAATAAAAAATATATTTTTTTTTCATTGTTCATTCCTTTTTTGTATTCTTTTTTTGCCTTTAAATCAAAGTTTTTCGATATAATATAACGGTCAATAATATATAATTCTTTAAATCGAAAAAAAAGCACAAAAGTAAATATGCACTTATATTTTAATAAAAACTTTTTTTGCTTGTCTGTATAAAAACAACAGTACTACTACTTGACATGATATACCATCTTTCAAAGGACACGATTTTTTTTAGATCAACACCATCTTTCAACTGTGATGGCATTGTTGTTCAGCTTAGAAATTTGATATCTTTTCTTTTGAAATAAAAAAGTTTTTTATTTAAACTTTTTTAGGTTCGAGTTACACAGTTTGATTCATCCCCTTTTTGGGAAAAGGGTTTTGGGGTCAGCTTTTTGATTATTATTCATTTTATAAGGTCAGATCTAAAAAAAAGTATATTGCATATTTTTATATATGTTTTCGAGCATGACTGTGAAAAGTAATAAATTTAACAAAAAAGCAAGAAAAAAGGCAATAAATTATTGCTTTAAATGTCTTCCTTTAGTGTCTAATATATTTATTAAGCACCTTGAAAGCAATAAATGAATATATTTCAGTTGTTCCATCCTTTCTACATTTTTTTTCTTGTTCACACATTTTTATTCTTCAAGGTGATGATGTAAACTTCTTTTTTTTCATTTCTTGAATTCCAAAGCAAAATAGTTCAAAGCCGTTTATTAAACTTTGTAGCAGACGATCAAAATGATAAAAAAATATAAAATTTTATAAACAATAACAAAAAGCTTTTTAAAATGTTTTTCATTTTGAGAAAATACAATTCTTCTTCTTGTTTTTTTTTCTGCTACTTTTTTTTACATTGACCTTAGCTGCTTCTTCCATTCTCTTCAACTTTAGTGGCACTTGTACATGTTTGCATATTCCATTTAAGTCTTCTTCCTTTTCTTCTGTTTTTCTTATTTTTTGTTTTTCTCCCCCCAATTGGTCAAAGAAAAAGTGTACGGTGTGTCTCTAAACAGTGTTTTCTTCTCCCATGTTTTTCTTCTTCTTTTATTTTAAATTGCAATAGTATTGCCATTTAGTTAAATAAAAATGTCGACGGCACACAATCAAAAATGTCATGTTTTTCCTTCATTTAAGGACATAAATAAATGACATAAATTTGTAGAGAAAAGAAGGAGTTGTTGATATATCCCATTTTATATACATCAGATTTTTTAGGCTCCTGTGATTTTCTCTTTTCTCTCATTTTTGATACTCATTGTACAATTTATTCTTGACCTTTAATGACCCTTTGATTCATATCTCTAAAAAGTCAACCAGACGCCTGGTGCGAGAATAACCTTGAAAAAAAATCTTACTAAAATATGTGCACAATTTTTTTACGACTTTTGAACTCATTTATTAGTATTAGTTTTTTTAACCCTTTTAGGTTACTTTTCTTTATCAGCTTTTAATTGTTTCAAATAAGTTTGTACTAATTTTTTTGCATCGTTCAAAGTTATTGCATACCTAAGTTTATGATAAAATATTTATGATAAAAAAGTATCTGCTTTGGAATCTGCCTAAATGATAATAATGGACATTAAGCGAGAACAAAAAAGCGATGACGAAATAAATTTTTAATGTAAAAAATTTTACATAAAATCAATCAACCATTTTTCTGCTAAAACAAAACAAATGCTTTTTTAAAAATAGCAAAAAAATCATTTTTAAGCTTAAAAAGGGGAAAAATTGGGGACAACAAAAATCCGCACTTTGCATTTTTGCAGAAGAAAAAAAAAGAATAATCGAGTCAAAGGACAAGAACAGGCTCATATATTCCAGCTGGTTTATTCTTTACTTTTTTTCTTTAAGCTTTAAGATAGATAATAGCAGAAGAAGAAGGAAAAATAAAGAAAGAAAGAAAGGCAAATGGTTCAATTGCCATAAGAAGTGAAAAAGAGTTATGAGTTGGCATTAACATTTTTGATGTTTTTGAAACATTTATCTTTTTCTCTTTTTTTTCTCTCCTCTCTCTTCTGTATTTTTAAAAAGAATTTTTTAACCACAAAAAAGTTTTTATGTATAAACAATTGAAGTTTTAAACGTGATAAATCACATTTATCACTTAATTTTTTTCAATCAACGACTTAAAAAGAAAATCATGTTTTTAAAGAAGTCATTTGCTTTTCAATTTTCAATTTTGACTTTTTTTTTTCTTTTTAAGTCTGTGTAAAATTTTTTTTGTTTAATAAGTTTTTATTTGCTTAAGGACACATCACAACGATTGTCGATAAACAGCTATTGTATCTAACTTTTTTCTTCTTTTAAAAATTGTAAAAAAAGGGGGGACAAAAAGAGCTATATGGACAATGTCTTTCTTTTTTTTTTGAGAAGCCTATTTTTTTTGTCAAATTGACAGTCACATTTACGAAGTTGTCTTATTTATTTTTTTGTCGTTAAAATTAAGTGATCAACTACTTGAGATTAAAAACAGTAAAAAAAGTTTTTTTGATCACTTTAAAGGTAGAGGAAGCCCTCCTCCCTTTTCTTTTTTTTCTTTCCTTTCTTTCATACCGTTTTTAGCCTTTTAACGAGTAAGGCGAGAAAACAGACACGTACCTTTTTTTCTTGTTTACAGTTTTTTAAGGAATGATGGTCAGTAAAAAATTTGACCTAATCTTTTTCGTTTATTTTACTGTTGTTATAATTACGAAAATGTGACAATAATGGTGTCCTTTTTAATTTGGTATGGTGGCTTTTAATCAAAATTTAATGTCCTATGTCCATTAGCAAATAATTTTTTAACAAAATCAAAACTTTTTTTGTTTCATTAAAGCTAAAATTTTAGTGATGAAATTTCAAAACTTTCAAAGAAGAAAAAAAACATCTGCAAACCATTGCAATAGAATTAAAAAAAGTTTTCCCTTGGAATGTTATATTTTGGATTAGTCATTCTAAAAAATTTTTTCAATTGACGGATGTGTTATCCTGTTTTTTTATTATCTTGAATCAGAATGATTTTAGAAAATGCCAAGTTTTTTTAAAACTTTATTCCACAGTAATATTATTTTTTTTCTGCCCTTTTTTGATGTGATGTTTTATTTGAAAAGAAAAAGCTTATTGCTTATTGGATGTTTAACATAACTGCATTCCATTTTTTAAAATCCTTCTTAGTAAATTTCTTTTTTGAAAGAAATTGTAACTGGTTTATCTTTCATTGTTGAAGCAAAAGAAAGAAGAAACTTTTCCCAACAAACATTTATTTGATTTAATGTTGATTAATTTTTTTTGAACAAAAAATTGTTTTATTGAGCAGTGATTGCGCAGGTTGTATAAATGTATGAATCATTGGCTTCTCTCATTGTTTTTTGTTGGGGCATTCATTCACCATCAACCGTATTTTTGCATACTGTTCAACATAGAAAAATAAAAAAGTTTTTGACTTTCTCTTTTATTTTATTTTTTTGCAGTAGCTGTGATTCAAGTGTATCACCAGCATTCTTCGTCACCGTTATTCCCTTCCTTCTTTCCATTAACTTTCTTCCTTTTGAATAAAACAATCGTATGTATGTCGGTGTATACGTACATATAAGGAAGAGAAATTTATATATTTTTTTTTTGATAGGGAATACTCAAAATCTAATTGCTTCCTAATTTCATCATCTCCATTTTTCAGTTATCCGTCGTCTTTAAATTAACCTACTTTCCTATATTATCAATTATTTCAACACAGAAAAAAACATCAAATATGCTTTTGTTTTAATCTTTTTTTAATGAAAAAAAAACTTGCTTTTTTAATGTTTACATTTTTTCCAGAATTCTTTCATTGTAACTGTTTCTATTTAAAAATGCCTGCCTAAAAATTTCTTCCTGGTTTAAAAAATTATTATTTTTTTAAAAAGATTTTATGCAACTTTTTGTAATTAATTAGGTTTGCAAAAAATGATTTAAAGAGATTTATATGCGCAAGCTTTTTTGACAAAAAAGAGGAGGCGGAGCCAGATCCATCAGTTCTTCTTTTTTTCTTAAACTTTTTGCTGTCTTTGTAACCTTCAAAATTTTTTTGATGTTTTGACTGACCAATGTCAAAATAAATTTTTTTGATTTTTTAAATTTTTTTTGAATTAAATATCATATATATGATTGTATGATTCTGTACATTTGTAAAAGGACCAACTTCAAAAATTGACTTTGTTTTTTTTTCGTTTTTAAATATTTGAGTTTCAAATATCTCCATAATTGCAAGCAGCTGTTTTGTTTGTCTCAATTTTTTTTAAAACGTTAAAAATATTTTTTACAAACGATTTATAATGCTTTGGCGCGCATTCATCAAAAACGATGCATTTTCTGACCATTTTGTAAAAGGGTTATGGAGCATTGAAGATGAATAGAATAAAATGGAAAGGAAAGAAAAGAAGCTCGTTGATTTATTTTGGAACTGGACAAGATAAATTTCTAGCGATATTCATGCAAAAAAATATCCATCCACACCGCCATCATGGATATATATATATCTTTCTTTCTTTTTTCTTTTATAGGATAAAAATCAAATGTAAAACTAGTATTTTCCCTTTCTTCTTTTAATTTTTTTATCAATCCATAGTTAAAGTATTTCTATTTTAAATTTTATAATGCTTAAAATTATTTTTGGTAGTCGCTATTTTGAATCAATATTACCTCTACCGTATCCTTTTCATCTTTTAATTAACGTTTTTTCACATTTTTTTGTCAATTTGGCATTTAAAAAAGCCCTTGATGATTTTTTTCTATTGGTGCTCTTCTTTTTTTTGCCCAAAGTCGTTTGTCAAACCTTTTTTACTGTAATCAAAAATGTCGGAATTTTTTGAAGAAAAGAATCTATTTTTGTTACAGTCTGGCACTGTTTAATTTTTTTTAATGTCTTTCTTTTCTTTAAATTTTTTTCCAATTACGATCATCCATAAACGTGCTCTCCTTTCCCATACGCAGATTTAAAAACCAAAAAAATGATAAAATTTTTTTCATTAAATCCTGTTTAACCTTATTTCTTCAATGGATATGAAATTGTGGTGGTGGTTATTATTTTTTTGGGTTAAATAAAAAGTAAAACGGGTAAAAAAAAGAGGCTTCCTTAAAAAAAGTATAAGGAAAAGCCAAAAATGACATTGCTCACTTGACTGCTACTACCAATTCAATTATTTTTGTGCGTTCGTCCTCGAAAAAAAAAATGTTGAATTTTTTAAGACAGCATAAAAAAAAGGATTTTCAGGTCACGAGGCCAACGGCTGTGTTTTTGCTACACAAAAATCTGTGATGACTTCTTTCTTTCTTCTTCTTTTTTCTTTGCTCATCTTGTTAAACTAACAATTTTACTTAAAAACTTTTTTAATGAAAAAATTTTTGAACCAATTTAAATATTAAAAAAAGAGAAGGAATCAAAAAATTGATGTTTTAAGCATTTTGAAAAAAAAGTGGTACTGACCTTAAAGCATTTTAAAAATCAACTAATTTGTTTTTCATTCATTTTTGTTATTTTTGTATGCTTTGCTTCTTTTTCTGTGTTTGGTGTCTCTTTTTTCTTAAATAAGCTCAAAGTTTTGTGTTTGTGTTTGTTTTAAGTCCACTATTTTTGCATTGTTTTTATAACTTATTTCGTGTAAACCACAACTAGCAAATTTTTTGATTTTTAATTTTTTTTTAAATCGTAATCTTTTTTCTATTATTCATTAACTACTGATCACGAACACACATTCCGAACATATATCATTTTGACAAAAAAGCATTATCTTTCATGTCAAAAATTCATTTTCTTTAAATCTCAATTCTTTATAGGGCTAAAAAAAGTTCTATTTTTTTGAAAGAAAAGAATGCATTTTTTTGAGAAAGGAAGTGAATCCAACGATTGTCGCTTTAAAGAGCAATTTCATCATCATTAACCTATCTGTTAGTTAATCAGGCGTATAAATTTTAATTTAAAGTTTTGGGAATATTGAGATCATTGCAAAAAAAATAGAAAGATAAATGACCACAAGCTTGCATATTTTGACTATAAAAAACAAACAATAACAAAAAAAAGAGAAAAAATAATGAATGGAATTTTCATTCATTTTTCTTATTGTCCATTTTTGACATAAAATAATTGATTACCGATTGCCAATATTGTTGCGAGAGTTAAGCCGTCAAGTGAGTGAGTATATATGTGATTGATGGAAAAACGATCTTTTTTATTTTTAAAAAGTAACAAAAACAAAGAATAAGAAAGAAAGAAAGAAGTAAAGCTTTTCATTGCATTTTTTGGTCCTAAAAAGGGACCAAAAAATATGCTTTTGTTTTTTTGACCCTTATAAATACATTTTTTGGAAGCAATGTCTTACTTTTGGCATCCCTATAAAAATGTTTATTCTCATCACATAAAAATAACACTAAAGAAGAAAACATAAAAGTTTTTTGAAAAACAATAACAAACATGAAAATTCTTTTAAAAAACAGTTCCCCCTTTTGTTAAAAAATTGTTAAAATCTTTAAGAAGCTTTTTAAACCTTTCTTTAAAAATTTTTTTTTGAATAAAATTTTAGCAAAATTTTTTTATAAAATAAAAACCACAAAGAAAATATTATGAAAAAAAAGAAAATGAAGAGGGGTCTTTTTTAAAACAACTTGGTTAAATTTAGGATGAATGGACAAGTGCCAAAAAAAAGAAGAAGAAAAAAATATAAAGTGATGAGTAGAGCTTATAATTTAATAAAGAAAGGGGTAAAGATTTGCAATAGCCTTTAAATGGTACTAAACGGCATCGTTGAAAGAACACTCTTTTATATATTCAAATCGAAAAGCAAATAGATTAAGATTTTAAATGACTTGGATTGAATGAAAAGGAAAAAATGAAAAGAAGAAAAAAGAGCTGAATAACTTTGAGTCAATCAAATTATATTTCGGATTTTGATTTTTATGTTCTTGAATGTTCAAAAAAAAAGTTTAGTCAAATTCAGATTTTTTCGTGAAAAGAAAAAATAATACAAAAGATGTCAATTTTGTTGTTACTTTACTTTTAGGGCAAAAAGAAATTTTCATAATCTCGGATTTTATAAAAACATTTTTTATTCTTTCTTTTTTTTGCATTTAATGCTTCTTTTATGTTTTTAAATGCTTGCTTGCTTCTTCTTTTTCTTCTTTGGCTTTTTTGAGTGCTTTTGTGACAAAAGTAAGAACAATTCAATTTACCAATTGTTTCCGTCTTTGATTTTTATCTCTCTTTTTAAAGCAGTAGAAATATATAAAAAAAACTTTATTAAAACATTGATTTCTTTGATCAATTTCATCAATGTTGCTTCTTCTTCTTCTTCTTTTTAATCATAGAAGAAAAGTTTTAACAAAAGTGTTGCCCTAAAAAATGTTTATGATTGTTATTTATTTTATCGTTCTTAAATTTTGTCAGAATCGATAGATTTTCATTTATTTTTCTTTATTTAACACACATCTTTTTTTTATCTTTTATTATATTACATTTATAATAACTTTTTTTATTTTGTGTCCAACATTACTTCACAATTGTCAATAAAAATTTAAGACTTAGGGTTAAGTTTACCCCCAGAAAAAGAAATGAATAAAGTCGACCCATCGCGTTCTCAGGAGTCCTCTTCTGAAGTGCTTTCATTTTTTTATTTGGAGGGCATGCAAAAATGGCAGTTTATGTTTTTGTTTTGTGCATAAGCAGTAGATAGGCATACTTCCAAAGTACTTACAATTGTTCCTATAAATGGCTTAGAAAAGCACTCATTTTTTAAAAACATTATGTATTTTTGGTTTTTAACGTGTATTGTTTTAGCGCTTTTGATAAGTTTTTAATGCAACTTTTATTTTTTTTATAAAAATGCCAAATTTTTGAATTTCGTTTTATACCTAGTTAAGGTTTTTTGACAGCTGATGGTCATTCTCTCCCCCCACCGTAATAATGCATTTACCAACGGATGATTCAAGATAAACAACTTTTCCCACTTTTGAAATTTTGATCAAAAGTAATTCTTTAAACGAAAATTTCAAAACATTCTTTTTTTTTGGCTAGAGCTATCTCTGGTTTGATCATTCAAGACTACTGTGCATTATAAAAAAAAGAGGCTTAAAAGTCCTTTTGTAGAAAAATTTTATGAGTTTTTTTCTCTCTCTTTTGCCCCCTTCATCTTTCTTCTTTTCTTATTTATTAAAAAGGAGAACCGACAAACCTCTCCCCCCCCCCCTCTCCCCAAAAGTGGACCTACAACAATCATCATTGCAATGGACAAAAGCCGAGGTCGAATTTTGTAAAAAAAATCGTGCACACACAATGTCCATCAATAAAACAGAAAAAAAGTGAGGGGATGAAGGTGGACAACGACCGGATCAGCTTTTTTGACTATAGGTCCACTACTAAGAATTTTTACGAGAAAGCAAATAAAACTCATTTGACCGAAGCAAATCTCGCGCAAAAAGATTGCTTAGTTTTTCTTCTTTATTTTCATTTTTAGCAAAGTCAATCTTGCTATGAAAAAAAAACTTTTTTTAGCCTCAATGAAGCAACAATCAACGAATCTTTTAAGTAACCCTCCCCATCGCTCTGTCAGAATTCCCCCCTCCCTCTGTCCTCACCTTTTTGACGTTTTTTCTTCTTCTTCTTTTTTTTAGTGTTGGTCGTGCAAGTCCATTGCAAATGAAGGAGTAGCACTTAGACTCTTGACTGTCCTTGCCCTATTCTTTCGTTATGATTTTTTTTTTCTTAACTAAGAAATCTTACTTTGAAAAATTTAAAAGCAGCAACCACAACAGTTCTTTAAAAAATGAGAATCAAGCTGTTTTTGTTGCGCACCTTTCTATTCTTAAGCATTAAGAGAGAGAAAGAGAAAATAAAAAAAAGAGAAGGCAATAGATTACTTTGACAGTCAGTTAAAACTTTTAAGACGTCACTTAAGCACAAATCTTAAAAATGCAAAACTATTTTGCAAAAAGCATAGCATCGAAAGACTGTCTAATAATAATAATAATAATAAAAAGCAACAGTTCAAACTTTTTTCTTTTTTTTTGTAAAATGTCTTTCTTCTTTTTGTATTGACGTGAAGTATAGAACGGTCAGTGAAGTGAGATGAAGATGAAAGATGAAGAAAGAAGAAGTAACAGTCGGTACCTTACTTCTTCCGGTTATTTCTTGCATTTTTATACTTTTATTTATTTAAATAAATCTTTTTTGTCCTCTTCTTTTTCATTTATAAAAAAACTTTCCTTACAAAAACATGTAAACGGCTCAAACATTTGTGATTTTTTTCTGATTTTAATCCTTTCTTTCTTTCTTTTTGCAAGCATACATGATGAACGCTTATATTTTCGACATGCATGACTGAGGTCTTTTTTTTTTCTTCTTCTCAGAGACAAGCATTGACCCCCTATTGTTTTCTTTTTCTCCCAAAAAATTTTTTTTGGCAACACAGCTTGAGAACGTCATGACTGACCCTTTACATGCCAAAAAAGTGCGCGTTCTACCGTAAAGACGTTTTTAGGGTCAAAAGTAGATTTGACCTGGACATTAAAAAAATAGGGGGGTGCCCTGTATGTCTTGTCATTTTTTTTCTTTCTTTTCTTCCTTGGTTATAATATATGCGCAACTGCACTATCTTTTATTAAAACAACCTAAAAGAAAAACAAATATGGATTGTTAAAAATGGGAAAAAAACTACAAAAAAATGATGGACATTCTTCCTTTTATTGTCTTAGGTCAAATAGCGTTTTTTTTTCTTTCTGAGAAACTATTTGCTTTCTTTCATATATATATTTTTTTCATTCATTTCACGATATTTGCATTTTTTACAGTCATTTTTATTGATTTTTATAGAACATTTTATATTTAGGTTGATTTAAATATTACCCTTTCAACTGAAAATTATTGTCTTCGATGTTGTTTTAACTTTTTTTTCTGTAAAGGAATATTTTTTTTGACTTACTGAAATTAAACCTCTAGTTACTGACGACCTCGATTATTACCGATTTCTTTTTTTCCATCTTTATTTCATTCTTCATTTTTTTCTTCAAATATTTTTTTTGGAAAACAGCCATCTTTAGTTTTTTTTTATATGGAAAAAATGGTAAGATTTTGTTTTAAATGAAATCACCTTCAAAATCTTATCAAACAAGTATTAGGTCGTTCTTTCTTGAGTGTAACCTAATTTTTGCCTTTAATGTTTCTTCTTCTGTTTTATCGGTTCTGTCGATACTGTCATAAAAAAGGACCTCCAAAATATATCTTAAAACATCACTTTTATTTTATCTTTAGAACTATCCCACTTGCCCTGAAAGTAACCCCCCCCCCATATTTTTGAAATATTTATTTTTTGAAAATGTTAAACGTTTTTCATCAATTCACAAATCAATTTCTTTTAAACAATCAAAGAAAGAACAAAAAACATTTATTCTTATTTGAATTTCCGAATGCCATTTCTGCCAAATGTTTCAATCTTTGAAGGAGAAAAAAGGAAAAATGAAAAAAAAATAATAAGAAAAATTGGGCACATCTGGCTACTGATGACTCTCTACCACCCATTTTTTTGACTATCTTCCCTTATTCATTCCTTTCCTTCTTTATTATATTTTCTCTTTACTTTTTTTTACTTTCGACTTTAAAAGAATGTGCCATTAAACATCATCTCAAAAAAAACTCTTTAACGAAAAACTGCCGTGACCTTCATCATCGTGAACTGAATAACACGATACGTACTATCCCCCCTGAAAATTCTCCCTTCATTTCATTCATTTTAAAAAGTGAATACAGTGGCAGCTGCCTTATATACTAAAAAATTGACGAAGTGAAAAAAAAAACGGAAAAAGAGAAAAAAGAAGATGCGCGAGAATGGAAACTTTTTCCTGATTTTTCATGTTACAAAGAGATAAATAAATCAAACGATACAATAAATGATAAAAAGAACCTTGTAAATACAATTTATAATTTTATAATATTTTACTGCATAAATGTAGCCTAAAAATATAAAAGCAATTATCATTATTATTTCAAATGAATAGAATTTTTGAGCATTCTTTGTTAATGAATACCTTTTCTGTCTTTATTTTTATTTTTTGGGTTATTGCAATTTTATGATTCTTGTATTGTATTCATTATTTCGTGCAGTATACATTTTTTATGTATGTTTTATTTTTGAATATGTTTTTTTTCCAGCGTTATGAGTACGCTCACATCGGTAGGACCAATGATTATCAACGGTATGCAACAACCCGGACAACCAGGTGTTCCAATGATGGCACCAAATCAAATTGGCCTTTCAGCACAATATTTAGCTCAAAATGGATCACCATTTTCACATCATATGCCTACAAATAATAACAATTATCGTACCCCTCAACTAGCAATGCCTGGATCATCTTCAGCTCCAACCCCAACTACAACAACCACTGCAGCAATTAATAGATCACAACGATGTGGGGTTTGTCGAGGATGCCAATGTAAACCATGTGGAACATGTACGTATTGTCAAGATAGTCCACAATTTGGTGGACCTGGTGTTAAAAAGCAATCATGCATTGAAAGAAGGTGTCTTAGAGTGCTAGAAAATCGATTACAGGTATGTTTAATTATTAATTGACAGTAAATTAAATTCTTAAAATTTTCTTTTCGAGACTTCTAATTAAATTTCGATAAATATTTTATAGTTTTTTTTTCAATAAATAAATTTTTAGAGAGATGCTCCAACATTTAAAGCTCGTGTCGGATGCAATAATTGTGATGATTGCCGAATGGCTGATTGTCAAGTGTGCTTAGTTTGTCTTGATAAAAGGTAAGTAACTAAGTAATTTTTTGGGGGCACTTTAATAGAATTTTTGTTCAGATTTTTTGATAATCGATATATGACGGGAGCTTTATGCGGGAAAAAGAGATGCAATAATGCAACCAGCCTTGAACTTCCATCTCAACAACATCAACAACAACAACAATCTCAGCAGCAGCAGCAACAACAACAACAACAAAATTCTGACAGACAAATGATGAAAAGATCATTTGATGCAACAGGACAAAATGGTTATGATTATGTTATGGCAAAGCGACGAGGTATGGAAATACCTCAACCTGTATCCCTACCTCCACCACCTCCAAATGGAGTACAAATTGGACAACCACGGGTAATGATGCAAGGGAATAATGGTGTAACACTTGATGCAAATGGTTATGCACAACCACCCTCACTTATTCGCCTCATTCCACAACATCAGCAAATGCAACCTCAATTGGGACCACATATGAGGTAAGGCAACAACATCTCTTTTACCATAAAATAATTCAATCTGTTTTTGTTCTTTCAGTTTATTAGTACCAATGTCAAGCATTTCAAATTCTGAAGCTCAACAGCTTCCCCCTCAATCCCAACCACAACAACCCCCGCCTCAACCCCAACAACAGCAGCAACAAATGAATGGTGATAATAATGGCCATTCATCGTCAAATGGTCAAACAATACAGATTAATGGAACAAATGGCCCAACAGTTGTAACAATTCCACATTCTATGGGCATTCAAAATATGCCACAACCTTTACCACAACAAAATGGAATTTATCCACATTTTATTCAAAATGGTATGATAAATTCACCATATGATTATCAAAAAATGTATGCTTATCCAAAATATGAATATTATGATTGTGATCCAAATCGTTCTCCACAAGATCCATATGTTCCACCATCATATTCAGGAGAAGCAAAAAATGAAATTATTCTTCAACCTTTGTAACGTGTTAAATCTTGTAATTTATTTTTGGTCGCAATTATTTCTTCTTTTTTTTCATCTAAATTGTTTTTCCATCTCTTTTTTATCTTTAATTTTGTCGATCATGTATAACACACGACACAATTAATAGCTGAATTATTTAAAACTACCGTAGCACATATTTTGCGCTCATTTTTATTACCCATTATATTTTTTCTTCTCTCTCTCTCTCTGCCTTATACAATGCATGCTATATAATTTAGAAATTAATTATCAAGAACAAAAAAGTTTTTTTGGTTATTATGTTTGATATTACTGTAATTCAACAAGGTTGTAAAAGATAAGTTTTTAACAAAAACTATCTGCATTTTTTGGATGACTTCATTTTTGAAAAAAAAGTAAAAGTTATTTAGTCCATACATTGTAAATATAAAAAAAAACAATTTTTAATATTAATTTGAACTCTTGTCATGTTTCCCACTCAAGCCACTTGAATGTGATACTCTTTGATTGTGTCTTATCATTTTTATATTAAATTTTTCTTTTCTCTTTTCTCTTTTTTTCTGTATGAAATTATGATGCGTAAATTAAACAGAGTTTTATTGTTGGTTTCATTTTATTTATCGTTTTTATCTTTTATATATTTAAATTCCAGAAACAAATCATGATTTTCTTTTACTTTATATTAAACTTATTCCGAAAGCCTTTCGAGAGCTTTTGCAAAAGCTCTTCTCACTTACATTACCAAACTCTTTTTTTTTCCTTCCTTTCTTTGTTTCCAATTTATTTAAATTTCATTTTAATTTATCTTTTTTTATTTGCTATCACCTCCAGAGAATTCCTTGAATTTGCCCCAGTTCAATATTATTCAAATTCAAAAGAATAACCAATACTTGTGCCCCATCGCGCATAATCCATATTTCTCCTTTCTCTCTTTTTTTGCAATAATTTTTTTATCTTTCGTTTTTTTATTTTAAATTAAATGTGTTATTGTTTTTTACCTTTGTTTCTTAATGTTATAATACAAATTAACCTAATTTGCATAATGTTTGTTTAAAACATATAATAATAACCCTATTGTGTATCTTCTTTTATTTTTTATAAAATCGCAAAACCGAGCAATTATAAATGAAAAAAAATTACCGTATACCACTGCAGTTTTAAAAAGAACAATTTTCAATATAACAATTAAAAAATCGAAAGAAAAAACAAAGAAATGAAAAATTATGTGAAAAACTGCATATATTTAAAAAAAAACAGGATTAAAAAAGAAAAATTTTTTAAAAAATTTATTTCAAAAATTGGGGTCACTTGGGCTTTTCATATTTCATCTTTAAAGAAAAAACAACGATCTTAAAGATGAAGGAAAAAGAAACAGAGAAAAATAGGAGAGCATATTAATGACTATAGTTATTTTTCGAAATATTAAAAAAATATATTGTTGGTAAACAAACGTCCTAAATGAGAAAGGTGTTGGAACTATCGGGTTGCTTGGAAACCATTAAAACATTGCCACTTTTATTCATCCTCATCTTCAAACATTTCACTGTTATACTTTCTTTTTTTCTTCTCTCTTCTTTGCTTTTGCTCTTTAAGTCACACTTTTTTTTTACTTTTTTGCTTTCATTTATGGCAAAAAAAGAAGGATAAAGCAACAAAGAAAAAAAGTTTCCATTTTCATGTTCATTTTTTTGAAGCTTCACTTTTGTCGGCTTTTTCCAATAATATTTTTTTGTTCTTTAAAAATGGAGATAGACATTGTTTGTGGACAACTGGCTGGCAGTTTGACTGGCAAAAAGAAGTGTCTATATTTTTTCCCTCGCAAAAATTGTTGTTAAAAAATAAAAAGGACAACGAAATACGCTGGCTTCTCTTCATTCTTTACACTCTTTTTCTCACTCCCAATTCGTTGATGCAAACAACATTTGGCTGGTCGCCGAAATAACCAGCTGACTTGAAATGATTTGTTTTTCGGTGATGTCGCATTCTGCGCACTCTGGATTTTAAGCGATGACGAAGAGTATTTATTGATCGTCTTCAAGAATGCAGGAAGTGTTTCTTGAAGATGAAGATGAAAAACTCAATGAAATGTTAAAAGTCGAAGTTCTTCCTGAAAAAAAAAGAAGTTGCGCAAAGACAAGTTCCTTTGCTTTGCTTCATCTTCTTTTTCTTCAACGTGTATAACGAC
The DNA here is from genome assembly GCA_964035985.1 of Panagrolaimus superbus. Taxonomy (NCBI): domain Eukaryota; kingdom Metazoa; phylum Nematoda; class Chromadorea; order Rhabditida; family Panagrolaimidae; genus Panagrolaimus; species Panagrolaimus superbus. The sequence continues at coordinate 10,917,849 of OZ038356.1, forward strand.
AATGTTAACGTAAAAGCCAATTTTTTCCTCTTTTCGTTTACTGACTATATAATGTTTTTATTTTTAATTATATAAGAATTTCTTTTATATTGCAAATGTTGCTTCCGATTATTGATTTTCAATGAAAGAAAACGCGTTTTTGACCAAAAAAGGACTATTAATATTTTTATGTCATTGTTGTCGTGGCAAATATTTTATTATTTAAACAAAGATATATATATATTGATTTTTAGAAACAAACTTCTGCTTCATAAATATATATATTAGAAGCATCCATTATTAACCTTTTATAAATGTTAGAAAATTGAATATTAGAAAATATTATATTGTAAATATATTTTTTTAAAAATAATTTAAAACTAATATGGAGACAAATGCAATGCAAAGCTCGGTGACGAGCAATTCAAGCGAGGTTTGTGTGTTTCCTTTCCTTTCACTCCTGCAACTTTCGAAATATATAAATTTAAAATTCAAATTAATTCTTAAAAAATCATTTTATTTTGATTTATATTTTAGATTGTTTATGGTAACAGTTCTATTGCCGGCTCTGATGAGTCGCGTGTTATGTCAGAAAAAGTTCAAACATTGGCTTCTTCAATTTATCGACAGTTTGAAGCTATGATAAGAAAACATGGCGAAGAAAGTGTTAAAGTATGTTAAAATTAATATATACGTAAGATTAAGAAGATATTAATAAAAGAGCGCTGTTTAGGATATAATGCCATTGGTTGTTAATGTATTAGAAAGTTTGGACTTGGCATATCTTGAAAAAGAAGAACATTTAGTTGATCTTGAAATGCTTAAGGAAGATAATGAACAACTTATTACACAATATGAACGCGAAAAACAATTAAGAAAAGCTCAAGATCAAGTAAGTGTCATAATCTTGTTGCAAAAATTTAAATATTATTTAGAAATGTCTTGAACTTGAAGAATCAGCTTCCGAGCAGACGCGTGAACTTGAAGGAAAAATCCATTCATTAGAATCTATTGTAAGAATGCTTGAACTTCGAGCCAAAAATGCAACCGATCATGCAACAAGATTAGAGGAAAGAGAAAATATTCAAAAAGAAGAATATGATAAATTACATCAAAGATATAATGATTTACTTCGTACACATATTGAACATGTTGAAAGAACAAAATATCTTATGGGTGCAGATAAATTTGATATGATGCAATCATTACCAAAAAGTCGAATGAGTTCAATGGCAACAAGTGTTGATGCGAATGTTCGTGGAATATCTGATCTTATTAGCGCTGTACATATGTCACAAAGTACTCATGCTGATGTAAATTTAGCAAATCATATTAGTAATGAACGTAAGACAAATAAGTTACACGTCAAAAAAAGATTAGTTGTAACAATTTTAGGCGACTGGCAAGAAGAATTTGGCCAAAGTGCAGATATCATTCAATCTCCTCGAGAAGATGATCAAATTTCCCGTGAAGATGTTAAATCGGTTAGAGAAGAAACAGATGATATGCTTGATAAGTTAGTTTCATGGTCATATTGTTCTTTAAAAAATTGCAAAATTTTAGAGACAAAGAACCGGAAGATTCTTTGAGTGCTGACCTTACTGGTTTGTTTCTGTTTTATTACTTACAGTATCTTTTATTTAAAAAACATTCTCAAACATAAACAAATTCTCTAAAAAAAACTTTTCCCACAATTAGCTTCTCAGTTTCTAAACTTTTTTATTTTCTCTATACAGGAAATCTGGTTGATCCTGCTGAATTCGCCTCTGCCGGTAAATTTTCGTTCTCTGCTTATAAATTTTTGTTTTTTTGCGTTTTTTATTTTGCTTCTAATTTTTTTTGTACGAGGGTTAATGATAACGTAACAATTCAAAAAAAGAGTTGTTTGTCCAAAAAAATAATCATTAGCAACCCTATTTAAAAATATTTTACGTATAATTCCTTTAAGAACAATTAATCTAACGATTATTAATTTTTTTCAGTCAATGACACCTTTATTGGTATGTTAATTATTGTCAAGCTGTTTTTATGCCGTTTTATATTCTTCTAAAATCTTTCGTTTGTTTTTTATGTTTTGCAAAACAAAAATTTTTTATACACTTCTTTCTTTTGCACAAACTATTTTAACGCTTAATTATAATTTTTCTTGCTGTTGTTTTTGCTTTAACACACTTATTTGGTTAGATAAAAGAGTGTTGCACATAATCTTTTTGTGTGCTTATTAGAATCACATTTGAGATAATTTTCATATTCAAAGTTTAAAAAAGTTGCAAAATGTTTTTGTGAAAGTTGTGGTCGTACATATTGTTTGTACCACGTTTTGAATTTTTTGCTGTTATATTTGGTGTTTTGTCTATCATGTGAATTATAGGAATGGGAAAAGAGGTAGAAAATTTGATCAAAGAAAATAATGAACTTTTGGAAACTAAAAATGCCCTCAATATTGTTAAAAATGATTTAATTGCAAGAGTTGATGAACTATCAAGTGAATCACAAATTTTGAGAGCTGAAGTTGAAAGCTTAGAAATGGTTAAAAATAAAATGAGTGACAGAATTCGTGAACTTGAAATTGAACTTAGAGAAATTAAAGAAAAGGTTAACGCAGAAGATGTTGAACCAGAAGTAAGATTAAAAAAATTTATAATTATGAAATTTCCATTACAGTATTCTGCCACTCTTTTTAAGGACGATATCCCAATGGCGCAAAGAAAAAGATTTACTCGAGTTGAAATGGCTCGTGTTTTAATGGAACGTAATCAGTATAAAGAAAAGCTTATGGAACTTGAAGATGCCGTTAAATATACAGAAATGCAAAGAGCTAAACGAATGAATACTAATCAGCCACAATCAAGAAGTCGAATTTGGGATTTGTATGTATTTTAAATGTTATATGTAATTTTATTAATCCATTACATTGTAGCTTTTCTGAACTCATTGGTGGTCCACCAGCTCCAGCAGGGCATCAACCTGTTCGACGAACAGGTAAACGTGCCACTGATGCAGCACTTAGAAGAAAAGCTCATGCACGAAATTATGATCTCGATTTGGAAAGTGTTCAAGAGAAAAGAATGGCTGAAAGAAGGCAACAATATCGTGCTGTTAGTCAACACATGAAAAAAGAAGATGATAGCAGAACACATGCTTATGGTTGGTCAATCCCGGTTACGGTAGATACAGCTTCTTCAAGTGCTTCAATTCCTGTCCCAGTTTGTTGTCGTCCATTGCTTGATCGACAGCCATCTCTGAAAGTTCGTACAATTAAACTTTAGTTCAAAATTCTTACAAAATTCAATTCTAGATATGGTGCGCTTCTGGAGTTGCATTACATGGTGGGAGAACAAAAGATGGAGGATATATTGTGGGTGATTCTGTATTTTATGCTGATCTTGCTAACACTTCACCTGATGATTCGGCTCCTTCGGATGCCAATAGGGTAGATCTACTTGATTATGAACTTAGGGTACGCCTTTGGTTGGCCTGGTGCCGTGCTTTACTCATCCAAACCAAAAAATAATCTAATTTCCCCATTTGTGTTTCCTTAGTTGCCTGCTTTTTGAACCCCTTTATCGCTTCTATTAAAAATTAACTTAGTAATTAAATTAACGATGATGTGTTCATTTTTGATATATTTTTAGATACAGCAACGTGAGAAATATGATCAAGAATTTTCAATTTGGGAATGCAGCAGCTTAGTTTGGGTTTGCAGTTCAAATGAACGCCGAAGCTTTGTTACAATTCTGGATGCAAATAATCCAAATAATATTATTGAATGTTTTAATGTTGGTGAAGCTCATTTGTTGTCTGTTGCATCTGTAGCAGGAGTACGAGAATCTGATTATCCACACGATGAAACACCAATTGCTGAAAAATACAATCGACAAGGTGGATATGTTAAAGATTTACCAGCTGATGCTGGTGAACATGAAGCATTTGGCGCTGTATCATGGATTGAACTTCGACGATCCGATATTGATGATATTCCTACTTATTGTTCAATAGATGAAAAATCTTCACCAAGAAGGGAAAGAAATTGTAAGTTGTTATACCTAACAATAAAATAATAGGTGTAAGCTTTGGTTTTTAGTTTCTGTAAGCGAAACCAATCCAGAAATTTCTGAAAAAGCAGACGAAATCGGTAATTTTTTCCATAAATTTTATCTTATTAGTTTGTAATTAAAACCTTTGAAGTGAAATTATCTTTAAAATTCTTAATCTTTGAAAAATTAGGACTAATATATCTTTAGCACCAGAAAAATTAAAACCAGCTGATTCGGAATTAAATGCAAATGAATTGCACTCTCCGCGAACAACTCTAACTTTAGAAAAACGTGTTAAATTTGCAACACCTGAAGAAGAAACTGTTGAAGAAAAAGGTGGATAAATTGAATAGCTGTGGTGTTTGACATTGTTTTTGTTTTTATGATTTTGTGGTGTTGGTGCATCTAAAATTAGCAAAAATTAGATTTAACAATTAGAGCTCCTTTTTTCTTTTAGCAACTTACTTTTAAAAGCTACAAACTTTTTCTTTTAATTGATGTTTGCTTTTATTTATAAAGCAAATTTTTAAACATAAAAATTTTCAGAGGAACGAACATTACGAAGTTGGAGTAACCTTCCACCTCATATTCGAGATGGTCTTAACAAATATGAAGGAATTGGTGAAATAACAACTGCTTTACCAACAATGTGGATGGGTCTTGAAAATGATTAGTAAGATCTGCCAGTTTTTGCCTTTTTTTTTACAAAAAAGCCTCTTTAATATTTTAGTATTTACATACATTCGGGTGTTTCGGAATGGAGAAAATGTTTACGCAGAATAAAAATGCCAGATGCGGTTCTTCATCTTCTTCATTATAAAGGACGAGTCTTTGCTGCTCTTGCCAATGGTGCTCTTGCTGTATTTGTACGTGATTCCGATGGAAATTGGTCAGATGCTGGATATCTTTTAATCCGATTAGGAAAACCAACCAGCTCTGTTTGTCATTTAATTGTTGTTGCTGGACGAATTTGGGCTGCATACCGTAATTGCGTTGTTGTTATTGATCCAAAACAACTTATTGTTGAGAGTGCATTTGTTGCGCATCCACGTCGAGATAGTCAAGTTCGAAATATGGTATGGGTTGGAGATGGTGTATGGTTGTCAATTAGATTGGATTCAACTATTCGATTATATCATGCTCATACTTACCAACATTTACAAGATGTTGACATTGAACCATATATTACTAAAATGCTTGGCTCAAACAAACTTGACTTTTTACATTTACGTATTACTTCTTTATTAGTTCTTAATCGAAGGCTATGGATTGGTACTGGCACCGGTGTAATCGTATCTGTACCATTAAGTGAAGAAAATAATACTAAAGTCGAAGTTAGCAAAGTTGCTTCTAAGAAAGGTTCAAGTGAAGAAGTTCGAGGCCCTGGTGGATTGATACGAGTTTACGGTAATCCTAATTCTGATCGAGTTTCTCCTGGATCATTTATTCCATATTGTAATATGACTCATGCTCAGTTAAGTTTCCATGGTCATAAAGATGCTGTTCGCTTTTTCTTGCCCGTTCCAGCAGGTATATCAATAAATTTTAAGTGTTGTTTTTTTTTCACTACGCTTTTTAAATTGCAGATTCAAATCCAGCTTTACTGGCTGAAATGGAAACCCGAAAGATTCTTATGGTTTCTGGAGGCGATGGTTATATTGATTTTCGACTTGGTGAAGAAGATGATCCACCTCCGACAGCTGCAGATCAAGTACGCATTCATGATATGTCTCATTTAATTGTATGGGAACTTGAAGTTCCAAATTTATCAAAACGCTTAACCTAAATTAACTAATGTATTCCACATTTTTTGTTTGCTAGTCATTACTTTAAAACCTTTGTGATATTGTTTATATTGTTTTACTTTTGTATTTTTCAAGCTTAAAATTTGACATTCTCTTTGCATTTTATTTTTACGGTACTTGTTGCAAGGTCATTTTTAAATAAACGGTATTATTTCCCATTTTTAACTCTGTTTTCACAAAAAACTTTAAATACGGTAAACATTCTTTTTAAAAAACTCATGTAGTAATTGTTTTTAACATTTAAAGAATTTACACTTCTAATAACACTTGAGCATTTATTAGTGAAATAACCGAAAACAATAGAAATCAAAACAATTTATTATATTGTATAAATCAGAAGATTTCATTATTTCAACAAAATAACACTAATTTATTAAAATTAACTTTTATCAGCAACATCCTGTTTTTCAATCATTTCAAGTTCACGAATTTTACGAGTATTTTCAGCGAATTCAAGCATAAAAGAAGGCAATTTCTTTGTATTCTAAAATGGACAAACGTGAATTTATCATACAATGAAGATTAATGATAAGTGTAATATATATTGGTTCGCGCTAAGGGAGCGTCCAGACGTGACGTCACGGGTTTTATGGGTGGGTGGGGGGGGGGGGGGTAAGCTAAACGTGACGCTCCTGCTAAAAAGCCGACAAACATCAAAAGGCAAAGCGTGACGGAATCGTGGGTGGGGTTTAAAATTTTCGATTTTATAGTGACGTCACGACTGGACAATCCCTAAGGATGGACGAGGGCCTGGAAAATGAGGATCGGGCCGGGCCTTTTGAATTTTTTGAAAAAAATTTAAAAATTCCACAGGGGGGACCAAGACAAAATTTTAAAAATCAGGACCCGGGCCGGGCCAGGGCTTTTTTTATATTTATAAGGACCAAGGCCGGGCTTTTCGAAATTTTGAGGGCCCGGGCCTGAAAATTCGGGCCCTCGTCCATCCTTAGTTGGCGCCAAGTGTCTCATCCGGCTACGGAAGCTAATTGGGCCACGGAGCCAGTTAGCTTCCGCAATAATCAGGCGATAAACTAATAAGGCACTGGAGCTAAGCTGTTATACATTCAAATTCCCAAAACCATATAAAAGGAGAAGGTCATTATTATTCTATTTAAAAGCTTATTTCTTTTTCATTTTATGTAATACTCTAACTAAGTTGAATAAGGAATTAAAACCTAAGGATACCGCAGCAAGAAAATTTTCAAAGAAATTCTCTTTTTAATTTTTGAAAAATTGTAACCCCTTAAGGGGTTAAAAAAGGCCTTTTCTAATCTATTCGTTTTGATCTAATGCACAACTTTAAGCTGCATGATCTTTTGACTTGTCCTATGCTGAAATGACCATTTTTTAATTATTTTAATTTAAAAATTTCTGTTTCTATACAAAAATGGAAGTTTTTTTTAAGCAGCGGAAAAATGAATTTTACTAACCGACCCTATCTAAACTTGTATTTAAACAGTTTGAACCAAACAATTAATGTTTGGCAAAAATCTTTTCTAAATGAAGGAAGTTGTTGTTTTATTCAGGCTTGTGCACAAACATAGATTTGTAAAAAAAATTTTTGTCTTAATGTTAGCTTATTTTTGTATGAAAATTTCAACTTTAAAGCATTTTTAGCACATCGTTTTCCCCGAAACTTTCGAGTTTCTTTCGCGAAACACGAAACGAAACTTTCGTCCAGCCCTAATCTGACGCAGCACTGGATAGCACCTTGCAGAAAAATTTTCCCAAAAATAAAAACATACTAAAACAATCTGTTGAAGAACTGCAGGATTATAATCGTCATGGTTATCAAAGTCGATACAAGTAATTGCGACACCTTTTTGTTGATTTCTTCCCGTACGACCACATCGATGAATATATTCAGAATATTCGACAGGTAAATCATAATTAATGACATAATCCACTTGAATATCTGTGCCACGTGTTAATAAATTGGTAGCAACCATAACTTGGACTTCACCACGAATAAAATATTGAAGAAAACGTTGACGATCTTCAGGCATTTGACCGCTAAAATGTGTAAACAATTTTTAAATTCGTGCTTACAAATAAACAAACCTATGAACAGAGACAGCAGGAATGCCGCACAAAGTCAATCTATGAGCAACAAAATCAGCAAGGGCAGTGCGTTTAACAAAGATCAAAACACGTATATCCAATTCATTTTTTTTAATATCTCTACATAACATGCAATAAATGGCATCAAAAGGATGCGGCTTTTCTCCAGCTTCATAAGGTTCTACAATAGTTGCTTCTCGAAAAACCCCAAATACTCTTGACAAAGATCGTGAATTTATATGCCAAAATTTTTGTCGAACTGAAGTTGCTACGGTATTTGGCGTTCCGCAATAAAAAGCAAAATGATTCTCTGCATCAATAAAATCTTTCACAGAAGAATTATTTGTTGCAGAAAACAACATAGTTGTAAAAATCTTAAAAAAAGGTTATTAAAGATCCAAATAAGAGGTTATTAAAAGTATAAACTTACAGCTTTTTCTTTAAGTTTACAATATAATGGAAGAAATTCATCCAGTAGAACCATCTTATCTGCTTCGTCAATAACCACGTATTTTAATGCTTTTAAATTAATTTTTACACCGGGTAAATCAGGATAAACGTGATTTGCAAATCTTCCAATACTACAGATTCCAATATTAAAGTATGTATCAAGTAAAAATTCAGTTTTTCCGGCAATCATTCGAACAATAAGGCCAGTATCTTTAACCAATTCCATAACTTTCTGGTAAATACTTTCCACTAAGGTTGTTGAATGTGCAAAAATTAATGCAAACGGTGTTAATTTTGCATTGAAAGGACTTTCTTGAAAATGAGTCAAACATTTTTGAATCACAGGAACCAAAAAAGCATGGGTTTTTCCAGAACCAGTAGCGCTGACACCCAAAAAATCAGATGAACGTTTTTGGGTTGCAGCATTTTGAAAAAAGACTGCTTGCAATGCAGCAATTTGGATCGGGCGCATTAAACCTATGTCTTGTTTAGAAAGATTTTCAATAATTTGATGATCAAGAAGCCCAAAACCAGATCGGGGAGCATAATGTTGTGAAGGCTTTATAAAATCATCGAAATAGAGAACATTATCATTTTCGTCAATACGGTATAGATTAATTGGGTGATTACAATAAGCAAAATTAATATCTTCAGAATCATATTTATGGCTGTTGCCTTCTTTAACACCAAAATTTTTAACTTCATTGGTTTGTTGAGCTGCCTATAAGAAATAATTTTAATCCCCTGTTTCAATGTATGGTAATAAAATCAAAAATTCTGATTAATCAAAAAAAACTTACAAAAGATGTTAATGTTGAAGCTGGAGTCAAACGTGCATCACTAGTCAAAGAAACATACGGGGTTACAGAAGCCATTGGAGCTACAGAAGAAGCATGAGTATCACTTTTATTATTAACACCATCACCTTCTTCATCGGTATAAAGTACAGAATCATCAGTCATTCTACAATGAGTATTTATGTATTTAATCATGAAAATCATAAAATATGATCACATCAATTAGGTAATAAAAAAATCGTTTAAATTAATTTAGCATTATGATGTTCTAAGAGCGGGGAAAAACATGAAAAAACCCAGAGGTTCCTGCATTTGCTACGGTCAAACGAAAGGAAACATATATATATGGAAAAGAGAAAGCATTTTTTGAAGCTGAAGCTTTAGATAATAGTAATGAGTTAGAGTACATAAAAAGAGAAAAAATGAAATCTATGTTAAAAAGTATTTTTATCATACAAATTAATATTAAGATCATTATGCCAAAAGTATCCGTACTGAATTGTAATGTCGTCCGATTGCGTTATTATCATTCCATGTGTCTAAATACAAAACATGCTTGATTTTTTTCAATCTACAGGATGTCCAAAGAAAATCCCAAAGTTTTGGGTCAGCTAATTATGACGCTCTTTGTTCTTTATGCCGTCCTTCAACTCTTTAAGATTAGAAACCTATTTGTTAAAATAAAATTTCAAATGATCAATATCCCAATGTGTTTAAGAAAAATTAATAAGTGTTGAACCAAGAAAAATTAATAATCAGTATCATACTGTCACATTTCCCAACCGTAAAAAACATATGTAATAGTTTATAGTTTCAAAAATATCAACAATTTATAACAGACAAAATAAACAAAAAATATATATAACAAAGTGTTGTTTGATTAATTGAAGCGACTGATATCAAACGAAATTGACTTCATCACCGAGCTCAGAACTGCTAAAAAACAATCAAATTAAAAAAATTAGTGATCAAATTAGAAATTGATAACCATGTAACAGATACAATAAAAATATATGCTTACCATGTGTCATAATTCTCTTCATCTTCATTTTCATTAAGCAAGATTTGATATTCTAAAGCACAGTATTTCTCCCAGTCTGTTAATGTTTTGTCACCATCCATCTAAAAAATACATTTGCGTCAGAAAAATACTTTAAACCTAGATCAAATTATGATCATTTGTTTATTTTTCAAAGAAAACAAACTTATCAGAAAATTGCTTTAAATTTTTTTCTTTTCCTTATTATAAGAAAAACTAACCTTAATGGCTGCCCTTTCACCATCTGCAGATTCTTGTTCAAGATATTTAATATGATTGACAAAGGTATTAAAGAATATATGAGCAAGTCCGCAACGTTTGAGATCTCGAAGGGTAATAGTTTTTTGATCTTTAGGTGATACAAGATCATATAACTAAAAATGTGAATGGTAAATGATTCTGTATTAGAATTCAAATAGTACAAACCTGATTAACAACATCACTAAATTCCATAGTATCAGCATTTTTGGCATGAAGTTTTTTAATCATATCATTGTAAAATAGCTCCATTTCATACATTGATATAACTCCGTCTCCATCTAAATCAATACATCGAAACCAATATTCAATCGAAGTAGGATGTCGTTTATCTTCTTCCGCCAATAAAAATGCCACAAATTCTTCAAATCCAATTGTTTCAATTTTTTCGGCTCTAATTGATCCTGGTCTTGGTGAAAGTGTTCTTGATTGCTTTTTTGTGAATGAATATCGATTAACGGCATTTGAAAAGATTCTATCGATTATCATATTAGTCAAAGCTCCATCAGAATGTCTCCTCATGTTTTCTCTTGAAATTATCATATCATGATCATAATCCAGCTCCCAAAATTTACAATATATTACATAAAAATGTTCGTATGAAAAATATTCAGTAACTTTATTGATGTCATCAGATCCTTCAAGCAAATGCATAGCTTGAAGAAAATTTGATTTTCGAAGTTCATGAGCCGTGATTCTTCCACTCCAAGATCGATTAACATTCCAAAATATCCTAACCACGACAGCTTCAACATATCTTGCATGGAAAAGTGTTGAACCAATTAAGAATTTTAATCCAGGATATGTTAAAATAAGATCATAAAGGATTGAATGGAAATCTTCTTTTTCCAAATATGTTCGTCCTGGTAGACCTGCTTTTGCAACTGATAATGTAAATATAAATCTTGAAGCTTCATCGTGATTCTGTTGAATTAATCTAAAAATATATAAGTAAAGAATAATAAAATATAGAATTTAGATATCGATGGTGTTTGGAAAAATATAGAACATTATGCAATTACACCATGTTAGGGTTTTAATAATCACATATAGTCGAACGGTGTAAATTGGTGAAAAATTCGCACTCTTGGTGCACTGCGCAGAAAAAATGTTGGATGACTCAAGATTTCGGAAATTTTCACATAGTGTTAAAGTAGTTGAAAATTATTTTGGTAGCCAATAATTTTGAACATTAGTTTTTGTTTGAACTCTATTGCCTCTGTGTGTTTAATATTGAATTTAAAATTAAAATATCGTTAAACTACAGCACATATCGACAACAATGTTAAAACAAAAGCTTTTGGCGGGAAAGAGTGATCCCAAAACCCCCAATTAAAAGAACTTACTCATTCCAAAAAATAATAAATTGATTAAATGAAACATCTGGGTTATCATTGGCTACAAGCATCGAACATTGACACACAGCTTCATATAGAGCACGTTTGGCATAAACTGGCAAAGACATTTTTAGACAAACTTCAGCAAAATCACTTGAATGCAACACTTGTTGAATACGAGCAGAAAAAATCGCTTCTATATTTGCTAAAGTTGAATCATTTTCTGCTTTTGATATCGATGGTATTTTGAGAAATATCATTATGTTATTGTTAGTTTTTGAAATTGTGATTGTTGGGTTAGTGTAGAATATTATGTCGTAACAACTTCAAAAAATTGTTATGACACAAAAGAAGAAAAGATTTGTCAGAAAAATGGAAGCGAGCAGCGATCGAATATCGCGTTGCCAAAAATTTTGAGATTTCAAAATAAAAGAGCAAAAAAAATTTTTTATTTTTTGATTTTTTTAAAATTTAAAATTGGAATTTTATTTGTCATTTTTTACAGTTATTGAACATTAAAATTTTTTAACGCTTTTAATTTTGTTACTTATTGGTTGCCTCATCTTTTAAATCCTTTGATTTCTATTTTTTTAAGGAAGTTGATTCAGATTTGTAATCAACTCGTTATTGTTTTCATTATTTTGTGACAACATTGTCGTTACATAAAAATTCATTTTCATTTTTTTGTAAGCTCAGAGACATGTATGTGAGAATTTTGATATAATTTCATTGTGAAGTACAGATTGTAAAGCATGATGACGAAGATTAGTTAGAGCCAAACAACGTGTACCAAAAGATTTCTCTGATATATTTTGTAACAATTTGAAAACTTTGTCAACTGTGTGAAAATATATAAAAAAAATATAGCTGCTTTAATTTACTTGATGTTATTTAAAAAACGACGTCGTCGAGTTTCAACGTAAGTTTGAATATTATTTTATTCAACTTGCAAACAAAGGAGATTTATTTTGATTTCAAATTTTTTATGATTAATGCGTAGTTGGTTTTGAACATTGTGAAAGACATTTTAATGCTAAAAATCTAGCTGCAAGTTTGTCAAACATTTTTCTGTTTTTTGCTTTCGAAAGCAGCAACAAAAAATAAAATCGTTTGTTCATTCTCGAATTTGCAGCAGTTACTTTGGCGCAAAAAACTATCGTATAAAATTTGACTGCGTTTACACTTCTTTAGCACTGAAAATTTCTAACACGCAGTTTTTGGCTTTTTGCTGCTGAACTTTTTTTCCTTTTTTGTCTCGCTTTTTTTGTCCACCCTCTTCTTGGTGAACTTTTTTTTTCAACAATTCTTTGCATTTTATACTTCTTTGTCATCTGTTATATTTTTCACCAACACTTTTCTACTCGTTTCTTCTACTTTTGCCCGTTTTGTTTTATTTTGTTTGCATTTTTCTTTTGTATATTTACAAAATCTTTTCCTGTTTCTAGGATCTTTTGCTGTAATAAAAATGAATCAACAAATTACCAAGAAACGCAAAGCCGTACAAGATGGTATCTTCAAAGCTGAATTGAATAATTACTTAATGAAGGAACTTGCTGAAGATGGATATGCAGGTGTTGAAATTCGTCGTGCTCCTGCTCGTACTGAAGTTATCATTATGGCTACCCGTACACAAAATGTTCTTGGTGAAAAAGGTCGTCGCATTCGTGAATTAACTTCTGTTGTTCAAAAACGTTTCGGTGCTGTTGCTGGTTCTATTGAAGTATGTTTTACATTTCTACTTTTTGAGCTTGACTATTATTATTTTTAGTTGTATGCTGAAAAGCTCAGTAACCGTGGTCTTTGTGCTGTTGCTCAATGTGAATCTCTTCGATATAAGCTTGTTGGAGGATTAGCTGTTCGTCGAGCATGCTATGGTGTTCTTCGATTCATCATGGAATCAAATGCTCAAGGTTGTGAAATTATCGTCTCTGGTAAACTTCGTGGCCAAAGAGCAAAGGCTATGAAATTCACCGATGGTGTTATGATTCATTCTGGTAATCCTAAAAATGACTACATCCAAGAAGCTGTTCGCCACGTAAATCTTCGTCAAGGTGTTATTGGTATTAAAGTAAAAATTATGCTTCCTCACGATCCTAAAGGACAAGTTGGACCTAAAAATACTCTCCCTGATCTTATTACCATCAAAGAACCTCGTGAAGATGTTGCCCCTGTTGCTCCATATTCTGAACATCGTCAACAAGAACATCAACAACCACCTGCCGCTTATCAACCAACTGTCCTTCATCTTCCACTTGCATCTCATCACCAACTTGCTCCTACTCCTCCTCAAGCTTAGAATGTTTGGCATGGTACTTATTTTTCGTTGATTTTGTTTTGTTAACTTAATAAAAGTTGTTGTTTAAAAATTTTTTGTTGGACGGGGTTTTGAAGTGGTTTACCATTAGGGGAACTTATAATGATTTCAAGATGATTTGATTTACGCTTTATTTTTTCGGAGAAATAGTTATAAAGTAGCAAATATTTTCGAAAAAATTTTGAGCATTGTTAGCAGCGTCTCGTAGCTTACTTCTAAAAATTTTTTATTTACGAATTGTTGTTTGAAAAATGATTTATTGATATAGACTTTAAAGACTTCGCCATTGTGTATTGACACTCAAGTATGTATCCTCATAAGTTTAAAATTTAGCCAAATTAAGACTTAATCAAAATGATAAAACTTAATTATTTTGGCGCTGGTCGACAAATTAATCAAATTTGAGCTTAACAATGCTATATTTTTCTTTTATAATAATAATCAGCGCAAAAGTGCTAAAAAACTACCGATCGAAAATTTTCGATCACCGGTCACGGTCAACCGGACCGGACCGAAAGTTTTCGGTCATTGGTCGATCGGTCAGATACTTGTTTCTTTGTTTCAATTGTTTCCTCTATTTTTTCCCAAAATCTGCTCATTTTTTGTCGTAATTTCATCAATAGATACATAATTCGAACAATTTTTTTAAAAATTCATTGATAAATCCAGTGTTGTTGCGACTCCGGAGTCGATGGAGTCGACTCCACATCGACTCCGACTCCGGAGTCGGAGTCACTAATTCCAAAAGATCAAAGATAAAGATGCCGCTTTTCGGAGTCGGAGTCGATAGATTCGACTCCGATTGAATTTGACTCCGGAGTCGGAGTCGATGAAAAATTTCGGGCACATCACTGGATAAATCAGTGAAAAACTTCTGACGGACCGAAAAATTTCGGTCTTCGGCCACGGTCGACCGAAAATCCTGACCGGACCGAAGACCCAAAAGACCGCCAACACTGGATATTGGATATAATATATTATAAAAAAATTAATATTAGTAATTCACAGTTGGGCAAAAATTTCTACATTTTGCCAACAATTTTTGGCGTTCAAAAAAGACTCTTTGCCGCTTTCTAAATTTTATCGATCCAATTAGATCGATGAGTTTCACAGTGTATAACTTTACCAAAAAATTGATTGCATGTCAGTCTTTTTGAACCAGCTTGTTTAATTGTGGATTAAATAAATGTATTCATATTGGTAATTTTTGTAAAGAAGCTACGATTGATTAATTGTTATGATACACAGCCGAGAACAGCCTTCATGCAGTCTTCAACAGGGGGGCAGTCTTTCGCAGGATTTCATGAAGACTGCGCTACTGCATGAAGGCAATTGTAGGGAAGAGTGTTGGGTTAATATTTTTGTGATGGGAAGGTAAAAAATTAGTTAATCAGCATCATTAATACCCTGCCTTCACAAAAATATTAACCCAACAGTCTTCCCTGCAATTGCCTTCATGCAGGGGTGCAGTCTTCATGATATCCTGCGAAAGACTGTGCCCCTGTTAAAGACTGCATGAAGGCTGTTGAAGGGACTCGGCTGTGTAAAGCTTTCTGGAATAAAATCATAACTTTTATTTAACGAAAACAAACAATAAAATAAAGCATAAATTTTGCTGGCAGTGAACCAAGTTTTTCAAAGCTCAACCGTTGTAATTCATTTCCCCGCCAAAAATTTGTTAAAGACAAAAAATTTGAATTTTATTGAAAGTTTTTTGGCAAGATTCTGAATTACTATCAAAAAAGACAGATAAACAAAAAAATATTGAAGATAAATTTTAAAATAAACGATGGCTTAAATATATATACTACGAAAGAAAAATAGAGAAATATGTTTCATAGAATTCTTCTGAAAAACCAGAAAAACGACCGGTGATTTTGAGTGAACGATTAAAGAAAAAATATAATATAACAAAACTTACAACACTGAGATAACAATTAATTTAAGAAAAAAAAGGATTTTTAAAATCCAGAAAGAATATAACCGGAAATGATAAAGAGGGGCAAAGATGATGCAGCAGTCATGGCAGAATTAGCATTGGCTAAAAAATTGTTAATTAATTTTCGATTTTCGATAATGATAAATGGTTTCATACTTTTTTCAGTTTTTTCTTCTTGTGAAGTTGTTTTAACCTTAACATAATTTCGAGCATTTGAACCCCAACCATATCCATTACGAGCTTGAACTTGAATTTCATATTCTGTATCAGGTTTAAGAAAATCAAGTTTAATTGTTCGATGCCAAATATCTCCACGTTGATCATCTTTTGAGGCTCGGATGGTTTGAAAGCTATTAAATTTATCTTCATTGGCAGGACGATAAAGAACTTTATATTCTTTGATTGATTGCTTTGATTCAACATCCCATTGAATTTCATTATTTTCAAGTACGGTAAGAGCGGGAGGACCAGGGGCAGCACTGACATGAATTTGTGTTTGAACTTGGCCCATTTTATTTGAAACACGACAAATATAATCTCCAAAGCTTTTTGAAGTAATATTATAGATCGTTAAAGTCGTGTAACTGTAACCATTTTCAAATTTAGCACTTTCTGTTGCTTGATGTTCATTTTTCTGTAACAAATTTATTATTTATGTTCACGATTGTCACAAAAAAATATTTTTTAAAGGGGGAGTCTCATTTCTATCAAATTTTTTTTAGAAAAATTATTGTAAATGAGACAAAATCAATTGTTCTCTTTTTATTCCCCGCCCACAAAAAATGTGAAAATTTGTTAGAAATGCGACTCCCTCAGAAATGTATGTTTTACAGCAAAAAAGCTTACATTAAGGGAAAATGAATTGATAAGCCAATTTGCTTCAGGTGATGGATTTCCTTCATATCGGCAAACCAATTCAACTTTATCTCCTTCATTTACAGAAATGTATGTTTTATTTGTTTCTACTGTAGGAATGGCTAAAAAAAGAATTTTTAAATAACATGTTTTTTTTTTGTTTTTCTCTTTCTCTGCGTTATTACCACACCTTTTGGGTGAGAAAAAAAGCATAAAGAAACAAAAACTATTATTCTGCCAGGTGGGCAGACAACAGTGAAAAATGCCACAACACAAAGAAAAAAAAATAAAAAAAGAAGGAAAAAAACAACACCACAACAAAGCTTACCTTCTTCTTTCATATTTCCATCTCGTTCTTCTCGAGCTAAAATAGGTATTAGTTACACTTCAAAAAATACAGTATGTAAGTAAAAGTTAAAACAACTATTTTCTACTGTAATCGTTTTTTATTGGTTAACAATAACTATAAATGACCAGAAATGGATCTTAAAAGAAGTTTTACATTTCATGGTCATTTTTTTCAGTAAAACAATAGAATTTATTTTTTTTGGCAACACACGAAAAAGGGGATAATTAATTTTCCAAGGATAAAAGGATAAAAATTAACTTTTATCCACTTCAATGCTCAATAAATCACCTCATTTCATTGCTTTTTCCCAAAAATATTTCACACAAAGTTAAAGAATTTCAATAAAAAAAACCGTTTGTTTTCACAACACACAAATAAAATAATTGCCTACCGTTTACAGTAATTTCAATTCTTGCAGTTGCAGTTTTATTATATTTATTTGATCCAATACATTCATATGTTCCTGAAGAGGATACATTGATCAAAGGAAGCTGCAAAGTTCCGTCTTTTAAAACAGCTGAAGAAGCAGGAATTTCGCTGCCCTAAAAAATTGGAAAATACTTTTAATTTTAAAAACCATCTGTTTTTATTTATATTTCTTACAATTCTTCGCCAATTTATTGTTGGACGTGGTTCACCTGTTCCAAAGCATCTTACAGTAACATTTTCACCTTGTCGAGTTAAAACAGAATTTAATGAAATTGTAACTTTGGGTGGAACAATAACAACAAGTTTATGCATAATTTTAATTTCTTCGCTAAGCATACAAGTATAATTTGCACTATCATATGGAGCAATGTTACTGATAATTAAAAGATTATTCTAAAAAAAATAAAAATAATTGTTTTAAAGAGGAGGAGTGAGCAAAAAAACTAACAGAATTTTCCTTTGTAACTTCCATTTTGCCTGCAAATTCTTCTTGAGCTTCTTCATCAATAAAAAGGATTTTATCTTCATTGCGTCTCCAAATTACAGGATATTCTTCTGAAAAAAAGTATAATTTATTTAACTATGCCTTACATAACGCTAAATTTCTTACTATTGTTATCTTGAACTTGACAAGGAAGTTCAACTTCTTCCCCAGCTTCATAAGTAAAAACTTGTCCCTTAGTTGTAATGGCAATATTTTCAGCAGCCAAAATAAGCTCAAAAAAGGTAGTTGCAAGCAATGATAAAATCACGATCGATGTGATTTTAGTCATCTTTAAAAAGTTGAAGTTGAAAAAAAACAACTACTTTACATGCAATTATTTATGAAAAAAACCTAAAAAATTTGTTTTATCTTTTAAAGGAGTAAAAAAAGTGAAAGTGATTCAAGAAACGATGAGATAAAAATGCTAAAGTAGTTTAAAGAAAATTACTCAAACAAGGATTCTTTTGATTCACCAAAAATAATGAACCAAAGTAAATATTATAAATTTAAAAAAAAACGATGGCCTTTCACGATGAATAATCACCTCCCCCCCCAACACATATATTTTTATTGAGGTATGACTTTCCCTTATTATTGAGCGAGAAATTCAACCTTTGAAGCGAAAGGTATCCAAAATAATAATAATAATAATAATATGTATGTGTATTGTGCAGGCATTTCAGGACATTATAAAAAAGGAGGGAAAAGAAGTTCATAAAAATGGACATTGACTGGGCCATGATCGACATCATTTTTTTTCGCCGATCGAAGAGTGCTCATCACTCTTTTTTTTATTCGAGCAATAAAAACTTTGAAACAATGTTTTGCTTGGTCCAGTGCTGACAGTCAGTGGGTCAAAAAATTGTCATAAAAATACATTTATATTTATTTCGATTGCTTTAATCGACTGCAAATAATATTAAAATAAAAATTTGCATGTGATATGAACGGCAGAAAAAAAAAACCAAAGACGAGGCAACACTATTAATAGAAAATCAGGCAGATAATCATATAAAATTGATTGAATTATTTAATATTTTTTGAAAATTAAAATAAACAAAAATGCTTTTGAATGATTTACTATCGTAATATCCCCCTCTCATCATTTATGCTAAAAAAAGATAAACGGCATCGGTCATTCATAAAAAAGGACACAAAAAAACGACACATGAAGCATAGCGTCATTGAAAAAAAAAAGCCGGCAAAACAATTGGCATCTGGAAAGAAAGACCATTCGCGCTTAAGAGTCATTGTGATAAAGATCTGACAACAAATCGTTTTTTCTTTTTTCTTTTGCCTTTTTTAATTTTGGTTTCTACAATGTTTGTTAGAAAAAGAAAAACAAAAAGAAGGCATAACAAAGCGTTTGCTTTTTAAAGAAAAAAAGATGTTTCCATTTTTGGTGGAAAAAAAGAAGAAAAAGAAGAAGAAGAATAAATGGTAGAAAAAAGTGCCGCCCTTAGGTACCGATACCGATCATTTATGATGTGAAAGCCCAAGCAGCTCATTTGCAAATATGAATGAATAAAAAAATATGCAGAATAAAATGCAGAAAAAAAATAAGCAACGTTTGGTCGCGCATTTTGATGTTGCCGACATTCGATGCCTCCGCTGGGAACTCCTTATGCAAATGACCAAAAACGGAAATATGTCGCAATAAATTGAAACACTTTTTTCCTTTAGGCCGCTCCTCTACCCCACCATACAAAAAAACCCCAAAAATATGTTTGACAAAACGTCAAGTGGCATGCGCAAAGGATTATATCATGGAGAAACAACATCAGAAAAAAACACCAAACCCTCAAGAGGAATAAAATCTTTGTCAATTTTTACGCACAACTTTTCAACAGTTATAAACAAAAAAAGGAAAGGATGAAATGAAAGACAACAAAAATCTTTGAAAAACAAAGAAAATCCTTCCAAAAATAAGAAAGCAAAAAATAAGTTATTTCCCAAAAAGGGGACTTGTTGATTTTTGCCTTTAGTTGCAAAAATGACTTAAAGCTTAATCCCAAATTGACTACCAAAAACCAAAAGTTAGTTCATTCAATGCTATAATTGGGGAGCAGGATAAAAAAAAAGAACTCGGATAATCCTATTGCCGTTCCCTCCTTCGTTTTCTTTTCCGTGATTGCCGTTTCCCTCCTGGTCTGAAATTTAACTGAACTGAGACTGCCAGCTGGCCGCATGTCTTAGCGGATTAATTCAAAACTGTTCGAAAAATGACGTCCACCAAAAACTTGGTGAAAGAAATACAACAATAAAAAAGTTGTAAAAAAGACAACAATAAATAAAAGCAAAAAGCAGCAAGGTTATGTTAAAAAGAAAAAAATGCGTGTTTTTCAAAAGCCTCAGGGAAATGCCAAGATGCTTTAAAAGGACAAACCCCATTGCTGAAATCCGTTTTGAAGATGTTTAAGCCTTTTTCTTCAAAAAAAAAACAACCATTGCAAATGCAGTTAAAAAAACGAAATGCAAATTCCCTTAACACATTAATATGAATATCTCACAACAAAAACAACAACAGGAAATTTATAAAAAATTGTCACTCCAATTTTGTGGCTGAAGTGAAAAGTGAGACATACGCAGATTTGTTCTTAAAAATTTTTAAAATTTAGTTAATGTTTTGTCATCGCTATTTTTTCGCAAAAATAAACTCTCTCAAAATTAAATGCTTTTATTTTATATAAAAAATAGCATTTTTTAGCACAAAAATGCTTTGCACTTTTTTTTTATTCTATGCCGTTGAAGATGGATAACTAGCGGTCAAAGCGCAATGGCCTTACACGGTCATTAGCTCGTTACGCGCTTAGCGTCAATGCGTGTTTAATGAAAAGAAAAGAAATAAAAAAAAATAAAAAAAGGGAAAAGAGAAAAGAGAAAGGCAAACGATACGCCTTATGCGCAATGTTTTGCCGCTGAATTTTAACGGAAAGTTGTGGTAATTAAGCAACTAGTGTAAAAAGTAAAAAAAATAATTCTTAAATGATTTATGGATAACAAAAATGGCAAGCGCAAAGCTGACAGTGGAAGAAGGAGGAGGCGGAAAGGAGCAGCAAAAAAGGTGTATGTCCAAATAAACAATTTATTTACGACGGATTTAGCAATAAGATTGGCTTTTGGTGGATTAATCAAAATTGGAAACCAATTTAGGATATATATATATATTTAGAAAAAAAATTTTTTTCAACATGCTCGAAAAAATCGTATCGGTTTAACCTCAGAAAAAGCTGAAATGTGAGAAAGAAAATTGCAAGATGATGCAAAAATACGCCAAAATGTCACAGCTGGCGCCATGATTGTGAATTTGTAGGATAAAGTTTTTTTTTATAAAAAAAATTCATTGTAAAATGTCAATAATAGATAAGAAAGCGATAAGAAAAACGGCACATTCATTTTTTGTGCCTTCACTGGAAGGAAAACGAAGAGAAAAAAAACAGCTTTGATCGACGAAGCTTCAGAAAAAAATTGATGAAAGGAAAAGAAAGAAAAGTAAAAATGAAATGGGAAAAAGAGTGGAGTAAAAAGGTGTTTTTATATGTGCTGCTAGCATGGCAGAAAGAGAGTTCGATGATCATCAGTAGACAGTTCCCTCCTCCTGGTACTGATTTTCCCTCTATGAAATCTTTTCTTCTTTTTCTAAATGTTCGAGAAGCTTTTTTTATGACTAATATCTGTTTTTCAAGGGTTTTTTTAATGCAATCTTCTTCCTTTCATAATGTCTGCAATTTTGTAATACAAAAAAATGAAGAAAAAAAAAGTTAAAATGAATCAGCTTAAAAAATCAAAAATTGTTTGAAGCATAAAAAATGAAAGCAAAATAAAAAAAAGCCCCCGCGTTGGCGGTAGCAACGCCAATATGTCAGATATATCTTCAAAACGGAACAAATCTTGACTTTTACTAATAACCTTTTTGTTTTTCAATGATTTGCCGCACTAATATTCAATGCTACCGTCTGGTTCCCCCCGATTTCCGGATGGCTTTTTCTTGCGCACCCTTGGAAAAAGAAGAAGACAAAAATAAATAAATATATAGAATTCCCCAAAGGAGCCTCAAAAAATGGCAGATTGTTTTCAGGAAAAACAATGCTTGTTTGATGCGCAGTAACTAAGCATTTTTCTTGAATAAAAGAAAAAAATCACGAATAGAAATTAAACTATTTTTATGGCCCCAAAAAGATACATTCAAAAAATATTCACATTTTTTTCTTTGTCATTTTTAAGATTTTTTCCCGCTAAAACAGGTTTAGTTGCGAATATTTGTTGCAATTTAAGATCATTTCCAACTTCATTAACGAAAAATTAAACCCAAAAAATGTAATCTTTAAAAGAATACAGTTACTATATACATTCAACAATGCAATGGTGTGAAAAATCATATTCAAAAAAGAATGACATTCTGAAACATTCAATTAACTTTATGATAGCAACACTTGATCCTAAAAAATGACAAAAAAAATTCAATTTCTTGATTATGGTCATTATTAGGCGCCAAATTGGTTTTACCGGTTTTTGTTCGAAGAAAAATTAAAAAACGACGAAAATTGCAATAAAAATAAAGCTTGCATAAAAATTAAATCAACAAAATTTCAAAGCTATTTGGAAGAGAAAAATGAAATTCCAAAAACTAAGAATACGAAAAAAAATGGAAGGTTAAAATTTAAGGATAACTCAGTCTAAAAAGTGTTAAATAAAAGGGATTAAAGTTTGTATAAGCAAGCCCATGAAAGTGTAAAACTTCTCCTTTTGCTATGTTTCCAACAACCGCGTCGACGAAGATATCTTTAATTTTTTTATTTTTCTCTAACAGAGGCACTTTACAATCGACCCGCGCAACATGAAACAAAAAGAAATCGACCAAAAACAAGAAAAAGTGCCAAGGACACACTGTATACAAACAAAGATTGGCCCCTATAAACTGATTGAATAAAAATAATATTGGCACGTGCCATGAAAAAGTTTTTTTTTCTCTTTCTTTTTTTGAACTCTTGACCAATTAACAATCTTTTTTCGGCAAGTTTATTGTTCTATGAGGACAAAAATTACTGGTTTAAAGAGAGTGATTGAAAACTTTTCAAAAGATTTGCCGCAACCAAAAAAAGGGGGGATTTGGATTTACACGTGTCAATGACCTTAACACTCGCTCGAATATGAGATTAATTTGGACATCAAAAAAAAGAAACATAAGAGAGAGAGAGATACAAAAAAAAGAAGCGCGGTTTTGTAATATGTAATCCAAGTTTTTTGTTCTTTCCTTTTTTTATCACTCAAGAGTTTTTCGTTTGCCTTTTGAGGAAATAATAAAGAAAAATTCAATTCTACAAAAAAGGCGACAACAATAAACCGGATATCTTGTTAGTGGTTTTAAGCTTCCTCAAAAATAGCGCGAGAATTAACGCCCTCTTGAAGCAGAAATCAAGAGAGGCAGGCATAATTCTTCACAAACCGTTAAACGAATCAATGCTTACCCATTTTTGTTGTCATTTTCTATTCCTTTCTTCCTCCCCTCCCCTCATTTTTTTATTTTATTTTTCTTCGACTTGTGATGTTTCATTACTGCTTTTGGCATGAAAAAAAAAGAAAAGACAAAAAAATATATATAAAAAAGAAGAAGGCAGATGAGCCAATGAAGGAAACAATCTATTTGATTTGTGCTTGTCGCAATGAGCAGCAGCAGAATAGCCGTTCCATTTTTTTTCATCATTCTTCTTTTTTCTCGCGCCACAGAAGACTTTTTTCGCTTGACGCTTCTTCTTATATATATATTTTTTTCTTCTTCAGAGCCATTAAATACCCAAATATGAATGAATACTTTTTTTTTAGCTTTGATGCTTCGAATGAATGAAAATGAATGTAAAAAAAGAGCCGTTAGTTTTTGGGGGGTCTTTGTAACATACATGAAAAAAAGAGAGGGAGACTCTACTCTTGTCAGTGAAGGTTGGCTGACGTATTTTTTTGTTACAATCTTTAGTTTTCCAAACAAAGGGCATGAAAAAAAGTATGCGTAAAAATGCTGCTTCAAGATTGTTGTGGACAAGGATACTCCTACTATCCACCCCCACCACCACCTTTGAAGAGTTAAGTGGAAGCTAATATTGGCACACTTCAAAAAAATACTACTTTTAAAAAAATTTTACATGAAAAATAAAGTGAGCAAAAAAATGCAAAAAAAACAAGAGAAAATATTCCATAACAACAAGTTTATGTTCCAGAAAATGATATATAAAATAATTTTTAAAAAATATAATATATATATAAGAAACGAACATTTATGACTTGAAGGCAACTACTCCTACTTGAAGTCGAAAATCATCAATCCCCAAAGAGAGAGATGCAACTACTACTTTTGCGTAAATGAGCCGTGAAATCGTTTATGAGCAAGTGGGTGCAGCAGCGGTTAAACAAATTTTTTATTCAAAAATTCTTTTCAATTTTTTTGGGACAAAGAAAGTTATACGAGAAGAAGATGGAAAAAAAAGGCAGCTTTAAAAAAGATAAAAACAAATTTTTGTAAAAGTATATTTTTCAAAATATTTTTATTTTTGTATTTTTTTGAAAAAAATCTTTTTTTTAGCGATCGAAAAAAAGCCAAAAAAAGCTTTTGCTTTTGAAACAGGCTTTTCTTTCAAACTTTTTTACACTTGATAAATAAATATGCACGATATGATTTTTTAAAAGAATCTTTCCATTTTTAAAAAAACTTGAATAAAAAAATTTAGCGTGAAAATAGACATGATCCTTTATTTTCTTTTTGTGTCACGGAATGGTGCAGAAAAAAAGAAGCCGTGCTTTTCTTTTCGGCATATCTCCCCCTTTTTTATGGGATAAATGCCAAGTGACCCTTTTTCCTGAGGCAGTAATAAGATTGAATAATATAATATTATAAGCAATTTTTAGAAACCCCAGAGCTTTAATCAATCCAATAAACGCTTGATGTGCCGGCATGCAGGATGGCACAGCTGGTCGGTCATGAGCAAAAAAAGAGGGTAGAAAAAAACATTGCTAAAATATGCAAGGGTCACAGAATTTTTTTTCAAATTATATTTTTAACAAATCTTTTTAAGTAACTTTTTTAAAAAGGAAAAGTTTTTTTTTTCAAAAAACAACAAAGATCAAAAAAGAGCAGTGATATTTAAATTTTTGCTTAAAAGAAAAAAAACGCGCCAAAAAACTGTTTCATTTTTATCGGCCATCTTTATTCTTCTTTTTTATTTAACCTGTGGAAAAAAGAAATGGCAACAACTTTGTTGAATAAAGGCTGGTAATTGAAACCTTTTAATTTATGACTTCCAATATGCACTTTTTCTTTTCTTTTTTTTCGCTTAGTTGATATTGCTTTTTTGCCAAAATGATGGTTTGTTTCATTACGAATAACACCAAGCAAGCAAGAAATATCTTCACAGCTGCTTTTAAAAATGAATGCGCGTGCTGCTGCCACATCTTCCCTTTTTTTAGCCCCTGCGGAAAAGATATATAAGTAAGTACAAAATGTCAAAGGCTGAGAAATTAAGATTATTACAATATAAAAAGATTTTGACAAATTAGTCGTCAAAATTGACAAACTCTATTTTATTTACAAAAAATAGATAAACAAAAACGAAAAAAAAAGTAGAGAAAGGATAAAAAATAAAAAGGACAATAATATTACATCAAAACTTTCTCATATGAAAAAAAATATATATTCTTATGATCAAGGATTGTAAAGCCATTAATCAAATTATGAGTAAAGAAAAATCTAAGCAATATATTGGGTTGCGCTTTTATTGATAATCATCAGCTTTAAAAATAGAAAAGTCAAAGAGAAAAAAAAATGGGGGAAAAATTGACTGGCAACAGGTGGATCTTCTTCATGAGTCTATTTTTTTCAATGCCTCTCTTGTCATGCCTGAAAAAAACTGGCAGGTAATCGCATAAATATCACCGTGAGTCTAACTCAGCAGTTGCAGCAGACAAAAAAATGGACATGAAACAAAAAAAAGAAACTCTGTTCAAACACAAATAAATCTCTATTTTTACAACAAATTTTTTGTTAATTTAAAAAACAGCTAAAAAACAAAGAATCGCATGCAAAAAAAAAGATATATAAAAAAACCCACAAAAGAATTTTTATACGGAAAACTTTTTCTTGTACAACTCTTTTTTTTTCTATATCAAACACGCATTATCGCAACTCTCGTGTGAAAAATGTATGAGCCGGTTTTAGAGCCTAAGCTGCAATGCGTAATGCAAAAAAAGAATGAGAGGGGTATTTTAAAGGGCGTTTGTACCGCGCAATGACACCAAATCATTTTTTTTATTTTGTTTTATATTTGCAACAAATAAAAACTTGAAAATAAAAGAAAAGAATTTTAGGACATGTATGTATTGTCATCTCTAATTTGGGAAAGGATTCTTATTTATTTTATTTTTTGACTTTGAAAATGGTAACCGTCACAAACCAATTTTAACATCCGTCAAAATGTCAATTTTTGGGTTTTTAGGTATTAAGAGTATTTTTACAGAATTAAGCTTTCTTTCTTTTTGCAGGAATAAAAATGAGTTTTTCTTCGACCGACGCTCTTCATTTTAGCATCTGCAAAAAAATTTATGCGAAAAATTGAAACAATTTTATTTATTTAAAAACATTTGAAATGACACAATTATGGCCGTTTTACATGAGTTTCAAAGGGAGGGATTACAATCACCAAAAAAATGAAATTTTTTCAAAAATTGACCTCAATCTTTATAAAATTGTATGAATGCTGAAACGGCGGTGTTCATTTTCATAATTGAGACAAAAAATGCTAGAAAGAAGAAACATTAACGAAAAAGTAGAAAATGCAAGAAGAAAG
The DNA here is from genome assembly GCA_964035985.1 of Panagrolaimus superbus. Classification (NCBI taxonomy): domain Eukaryota; kingdom Metazoa; phylum Nematoda; class Chromadorea; order Rhabditida; family Panagrolaimidae; genus Panagrolaimus; species Panagrolaimus superbus. The sequence continues at coordinate 10,944,813 of OZ038356.1, forward strand.
TCATGACCTTCAAATATATATAAATACATAATTGTGTAATAAATTTTTTAAAATTTTTGAGAAAAATATTAGCATTAAAGCAAACAAAACATAATAATGAAAACTTTATTATATTACTGGAATTAATTCTGTAACCTAAAAACTAATTTTTATGGTTTGGCATATTTTACACAAAAATTTTTGAAAACTGTCATTTGCATATTTCAATGTTATCATTTATTTTAATTATTGAGACTATATATTAAAAGTATAAAAGCAATGTACATAAAACTTATTTTATCTTTTACATGCGTTCAATAAAGTTTGTCTTCACTTTTTTTTTGTCATGTTACAACAAAATTTTAAACTTTGGCGAGTTCTTTTTAATATTCTTGTTTTACCTGTTCTCGAGTTTGTTCATCAATTAGTTCGGTCCCGTCACACCCCTGTGTTTTTATTAACACAAATACGAAGTAGTGCTTTAACAATTCAATTCAATTTTTGTTTTGATTTTCATGGTTTTATTTAACCATAAAAAACATTTGTTCTGTTTTTTATGGTTAAAATTTATTTATGCAATTTTTTAAGTTAAAGCTTTGTCCTTTTTTAAACAAAATTTTGTGCTTTAATAAATTTTTTGGAATTGCAACTATTTTTGTTGTTTCTGAATTGAGACGTCACACAGACGACCTTTGACTAATTAGTAAAAAAAAAAGGTTTAAAGTTAACTTTTTTAGACAATTTTTTGATCTTTTTGAAACCATATTGCAATTTTGGTGGTAAAATGAATCAATTTGTGATATTTATGTTAGCAGTAATTTTTGCTCGTATGTGCATTAATATTTTTATTCACCTAGATTTTTTTAAATTAAGAGTCTTTAAAAGCACAATTTTAAATGCTTTTGCGCATTTTCATTAACTTTTTTGGAATCCAATTTGATAACATTTTCTGTCAAAAAATATATTTGTATAAATAAAAAATTATTATTTAGAAACTTCTGCAATTTGCCGATATACCAATGGTCAATATGATCTTTCTTGGGTTGTTGATCATTCCGATAATGTTCACTTTCAGCTTATTTACCGTAATTTTCCTCGACTCAATGCTTGGACGGGTGTAGCATTTGGGCAATCTATGGTACATTTGTTTTAAAGTTTTTCTTTAAATTTCACATTGTAGTAACCGTTGAGCCAAAAACAGGTTTTGCTAAAAAAAACTTTTTTAAACTTAATTTTTGGCCAAATATTTTTTGAGTACATTATAGGCAGGAGGACTTGATGCAGTAATTGTAAAAGTAATTAATGGAAGAGTTAGTGTAAGTGATGAATATGTGAGAGGTTATTCTCCATCTCAACCCGATTATTCACAAGATACCCGACTTCAAACAGCTGAATATAATCAAGGAACATTAAAAGCACGCTTTACTCGACCCGTTTCAGCAAAGGAATCTGTTGTTGATCATTCATTAAAAGGTTGCACACCATGGCAGGTAAAAAATATCACCAATTATTTAAAGCTTTCTTTTTTGACTAATTAATTCGCAAATATATAATTTCTAGTTTATGACTGGACCTGGAATTGTATATCCAAATGGAGGCGGTGGCAAACATACAAGACATCCAGTTATTCAAATTATTTGCATTGATCAATGCCGACTTTAGATTATATAATTACAAATTCAAAATGTATTATTACTTTTTGTCATGCAAACAATTTCATTTTTTGTTTAATTTTTTTAAGAATACAACCTTCTCAATTTGTTTTTTTTTGAAAAAAAAACACGCAATTTTTTTAAAAACCAAATGTTTTTATTAAATCACGAATTTTGGAAGGCAAAAACCGCAAGGCTTTCAATATTTCTTAAATTTATTGAAAAATTATAATAATAGCAGCAAAAACGAAAAAGTAAAATTGAAAAAATGAAAATTTTAATGTAGCTTTGTTATAAATATTTCCAATTCCACGAATATTTTCTGCCATTCCTTTTGTGAGGAGAAAAGTTTGGTTTTGATTTACTGCCGATATTTGAAGTCGATTTGGAAGTGCATGATTTTTATTTCCATTATTGGATAAAGAATTTTGAGGTTTTGTTTGAAAATTTGTAGGATGTTGAAAGATTTGCGGTATTCGAGTTTCTTCTCGTAAAGGACAAGTTGAACAATTACATATCTTTGATGTTCCAAAACTGCATTTTTCTAATCCCATAATTTCTTCCGTCCAAGAAAGTGAAACATTATAAGCTTTATGGGAGCGACATCGAACAGCTCGACTAACATGTGTATCAAAATGAATGGCATTTACAGTAAGACAATAAAGCACCATATCAGGATAAGTTTGTGCGCATCCCATAATATCTTCATTACATGTAGGAGTAATTCCTCGAACATCAAGGCAATAATTACATTTCTAAATTATTTTTTAAGTAATAGCACAGTATATAATTGAGAATTACAAAATAATGTTAAAAGAGATTTGCGTATTAACAAATGCCTTTATCACTGATAAAATAACAAATGTAAGTAACAAAAGGACTCTTTTACTAATTGTTCAAAACACTTATTTTAATTTTTTATTAAATCATTCATGTCAAAAGATTTACCTGAACATCAGAAGTAGGCACAAATGAAACTGCAGCGGAGATTAAACATAAAGTGGCACAATCCATTATTGCAATAATAATTTATTTAACAACAATAATTTTGAAAAATAATAATATTATTTAACCAAAAAGATTTTTTTATCTGCCTTCGTTTACTGCTTAAAGGCACTAAAAAAATGAGTATTGCGCATCGATGAAAAAAGTCTTAATGAAAAACAAAAATATATGATGGGAAGACAGATGTTTAAGCATTTTTAACACGAATATTAAAATGGGTGAGAAGCTTAGCAGCGAAAGAAAAAAATCACAACTGAGTCATAAAAGGCCTTAAAAATTAAATGAACGTAAAAAAAGAGGGAAAGAGAGAGTCTTTTTTTTATCACATTGTCATACTGTGGCAGCAATAAATATTAAAGAGAGCCCAGGAAAAAAAACTTGCAGTAAATTATCCATTTTCTTTTTTTTTCAAAGGATATTTTAAGGTTTTTTGACGAAAAAAAAGCAAAAGGCAAAAAAAGAAAGAAAAATATGAATATAAAAAACATTGTTTTTTTGTGTTGTCTAAACTTGGCACTCGTCAATGTTTGGCACTAAAAATGTTGGCGCCTCTTATGTTCACACATTTTTTTAAGACAATGCCTTCCAATTTTTTTCACCCCTCAGGGGGATAAACTTTTTAGACTGGACTCGTCTTTTTCTTGTTCTGTTCATGTTCACTTTTGTGTTCCTATCCATACATGGAAAAACAAGAAAACTAACGGCAAAGACTTCACAATTTGCTTTATTTAAAGATTTCTTTTTACGATCACGCTGTGTTGTGCTGTCCAATGAGAGAAAACTTTTTTTTACATTTTTCCATATTAAATTTTTAAACCTAGATTCTGAGAGACTGAAGCAAGTTAAACGTTTTCTGTAAAAAGAAATAAAACGGTTACCACCCCATTAATATGTGTGACTTAAAAAATTTGAAAAAAAAGATTCAGAATCCACCGGATTCAGAATCTTGGAACAAAATATTGTCCAAATCCTACAAATTTGATATCATTCGATTCGTTTCGATGAGTTTATTACACTGAATGTTAAATCAAGTGTTTTTTAGAAGTCAGGAAAAAGATTCACAGCTTTTAAAAACTTTATTTTTCATTTTTTCATTTTAATTTATTCTGCTTCTGAATTCTATACAACACTAAATTTTGCATTTAGTGTAATCTACTCATCATGACGATTCGAATGATAGCAATTTTGTTGAATTTGGACAATATTTTTTTCCAAGATTCTGAATCCGGCGGATTCTGAATCTTTTTTTTCAAATTTTTTAAGTCACACATATTAATGGGGTGGTAACCGTTTTATTTCTTTTTACAGAAAACGTTTAACTTGCTTCAGTCTCTCAGAATCTAGGTTTAAAAATTTAATATGGAAAAATGTAAAAAAAAGTTTTCTCTCATTGGACAGTTTTCTTTGCGTTCGACACACCGTGACGATCACAATTCATGGCAATTAAAATTTTAGTTTTAAGGTTAATATAGTTTTTTAACCTGAAAGGAAGAGGAAATTGGTTTTTTGAAAGGTTTAAAGTTATGTATCTGTCTTCAAAAAAATTAAACCGTTGAAAAATATTTGTTTAAAGAGGCATGTTCGATGATAAATGACCCTTGTCTTTTTTCCAGTTTTAAAAAAATAACAATTTTTATGTTTTTTATTTTTCACGAATGTTTTTGTTTGTTAAAAATTGTTGCAAAATTTGTGAATTTATTTTTTCTACATTTCTTTTTTTCCTGAAAATAATTAATGTGATTTTTTGATCTCGTGATTCATAATAGACACCAGACACAACCAATAATGACAAGATCAGGCATGAAATTTTAGAAAATATTTTATTATTGCAACCTTTTCAAAGAAAACTAAATCATCATCATCACTGTTGCCGCCGTCGACCTCATCACATCACCTTTGGCGCTGACACCAGCGATAAAAGAGAAGATAGAAATGATTTTATCTCTTTCTTTTTCTTCTTTTTTATCGTTCCGATTTTTCGTGACTAACTAACACTATTTTCATCAAAGATGACATCTTCAACTAATACAGTTAATGAGCAGTTTAAAATTTTAAATGAAATATATTTCATAGCCCCCACCTAAGATTTAATTCATTTGAGTTCTATATTCGTTTGAATAAATATATTTTTAAAAAAGTCAATATTGTTTTTGATGTTCGAAAGCGTACAATAAAAAAAAGTGACGGCATAAAATGAGGGTAAGATATTTATGATCCTGTAAACACATATATGATGGTTTTGACTATTTTATGTTACCGGTTAAAATGCCGAATTCTGCTCTAAAATATTATATTCCATTCGAAACAAATGAAAAGATTTTAGTAACATATGATTAAATCACAGCCATGAGCATTAAATTAAAAAGATTTTTACATAAATTATGCGAAAAAAGATACACAGCTGAATTTTTCGGAAATAAAAACTAAAAAAGTTGAAACATTTGCTGCCATTTTTTCAGTATTAATCCATTTCGTCCAAATCTTCACCAATATTTTCTCAAAAGTGTTATCCAAAGCTTAGGTTTCACTCAAATTTATTGGAAGCATTGCTACAGAGATATAACCAATAAAATGTGCGCGATCGATTTTTTGCCGAAATTAATTTTTACTGCCATATTTTCAAATTTGCATATTTCGGCTTAACTTTTTTCTAGCATGTTCCTGATAGTCATTTCAACATTTTTAGTTTCAATCTAAGCATTTGGAGTTAATGTGTGAAAAAAGCAATTTATCGATCCTATTTCCAAATTCTCCTGTAGCAATTGTAGATAATCACTATTCAAAATTAAGTGGTCTTTTTGCTCTATGTGAATAAGGATTTTTGACAATTTATTGTTAACGAAATATTAAGCTGACGTCTTCTAGTTAAACAAATATATTCAAACTTTAAAAGCCCTGCTTTGAACTTTTAAAATTTACTCTGGATTCCAGAAATTCTTTTATAATTAATTTTTTTTGTTTAAAATGTCACATACTTGTCTGATTCGGGAATTTCCGATTAATGATGCCTTAAAACTTTTTTTCGCAAAATCATTAATCCACAGACATAAAAAAAGGATACATAAATTTGTCATGTATTCTTTTTACTGCCCTAAGGCATTTTGTACTTTTATTTTTTGTTCAAAAAAGTTTTTTTACAGTGTTGATTTTTGATTAAATATTTGCATTTAAGACTATTTTTTTCTTGGTATAAAAATGATAACATCACTTTATATCAGCAAAAATAAACCTTTTTATATTCATGTCTTCAAAAGATTATACTTAAAATGGCAATGACAGAAACAAAAATGGAAATATAGCTGACCTGGCACTACCGATAATAACACTAATGCCCCGCCTTTTTGTCTAGTCTTTTTCCGCTGCCACTTCATGAAAAGATATTAGGGCATCTCCACAAAAATATTTGATTTTAAAAATAACGTAAAAATATTGTCAAACGTTCATTTCAATTTGATGAACAGTGACGAAAATGGTTGATTTAAGTATCTTTCCATTTTTATATGGTCAATCGGTCACTTGGGAAGGATGGTTTATGTCTTTTGGTTTTCAAAAAAAAATTTTTTGTTGAATTTTGTGAAAAAAAAGTGGTAACTGCATGCTTGATTTATTGCTGTGAAAAAATCGGTAAGTTTCTTTTTAAAAAACCGTTAATGATTCTTTTTCTGTTCTAAAAAACATTCTTTTTTTACGTTTATTTGCATGATGATTTTTCGCATAGCTTTAAAGGGAGAAAAAAGAGAAAAAAAAGCAAGCTGCCAATACATTGGACTTTTTCCCCATATTTTTTTTTGCTTGCTTTTGCTTTTTGTCGTTTGGTAATCGAAAGGTAGGAAGAAAAAGAAAAGCATATGGAATATTCTGTTTAGATTTATTCAATGTGAAAGTTCTTTTTTTATATATGTATGTAAATGAAATGTATAGAATTGAACAGTTTAGTTGTCTGGGGCCATTCATTCAACCACTCATCATCAAAAAAATATAAATATACGCCGCGCAACATTTGCATTTCAATAGAAACTGACCATTGGCGTGTGAACAACAACAACAGTAGAAATAATGGTTGATGCATCTCAATGATTTTTTTTCTTCTTCTCCTTCTTTTTTTCAACCAATTTTAGGAAAAACTAACATTTCTTCCCCCCCCCCATTTTTTAAGCGATCACACCCTTTTTTCTACAGCAATTCAAATTGCCATTCTTTCGCAACATTTCTTTTTTGGTTTCCTTTATTTTTACGAATCCGCGCAATAAATAAATGATTTTTTTTTCACTCATACATGTTTAGCCGGCTGAGAAAAAAAATGAATGTTAGTTTTGTTGTCTTGCGCAAAAGAAGAAAAGAAAAATAAATTTGCTTCAGACATTTTATCTTTACACGGTTATAAAAGAGCAGCAACCCTCTTTTTTTCTTTTTACCCCTCTCTTTCCTTTTTGTGTCAATAAATGCCGACGCCAATAGCGATGCGCAATCTTTCGTTTTCTTGATCCATAAAAGTCATGTATATTGCATTTTGAGTCTTATCTATATGATTAATGTCTTAGGTCATATCGACAAGTTGTCTAATAGATGCTGCTGGCATACATAATGTTAAAATACCTCTTTTTGAAAAAGAAAGAAAAAGTCATTCGCTTGATTTCATCGTTTTTTCCAGACGTTGAATTCTCTTTTTAGGGCGGTAGGTGGTCAAAAGTTTGTAATGACCAAACATCAAATTAGCGTTCTTTGCTATTTATAAGTTTTTTCATTTGATAATTAAATGTGAATGTGACATGCGATCTGTTTGTTGCATGCTTTGGTTACTGTAGCTTCCTAAAATTCAAAGCCCCTTTTATGGCTCTCTAATCTACAGTAACGGTAATATTCTTTTATAAGCTATTACTTTTTTTTCGCGTGCTAATATAATTACACTATTATAACCAAAATTTTCCTGGCGCCGACACTATACATATTTTTTTATCAATTAAATTTTTTGAGAAGAATATTGTGTGTCAACAAGTGTCGTCTATATATATATATATATATTTAAAGCCGCACCTTCTTCCTTTTCCATTTTTTGCTTGCTTATACAGTGACCGAGGCTGTCCGGAGATGTATATACATGTGCTGTTTTTTTTTCTGCTGCCTGTGTTGTTGATATTGCTGCATTGATGTGATAATCGTCTATGATAACAGTTCACATTATAGTGTCCCACCGTTTTAATGTTTTCTTTTCTATCACCAAGTTGCTTTCCAACAAGCAGCAAGTAAATTTTGACTAGAGCTGATTCTTTTTTTTTGCTGACGCTGAAATGATTTCTAGTTTTAAAATTTTATGCCAAATTCGTTATTTTTTAACTTTTTTAAAAAATTTCTTTGGCGAAGAATCGATAGCAATCCTTTTATGACATCAGCGGTCATAACGTGTTTACATCAAGTGTTAAAGATTGTTTTCATTGATTTATTTTAACTCGTTTAATAAAGTGTAGTTTAAAAACTTAAAAAAAGGAAGAAAAAGGTGTATTACTAATATTATTTTAACCCCCCCCCCCCTTAAACAATATTATTTATTTAATACATAAAAGACAACCTATTATTTTATTTTAATGACATTTGCTTTATTTGTATTTATATTTTGCTGATGATGAGGATGATCATATTCATTCAAAGTATTTCAATTCAATAATAAAACTATTTGTTTTTTTTGAAGAAGATTGCTTTGTTCTGGGATTTTTTATGTTGGTATTGTTTGCTAAACACCAATATGAATTATCCTAGCACAAAATGTATCTTTCTTTCTATTTCTGTTGATCAAAATGGTATTAAAAAGTTCAAAACAAAGGTATGATTTTTTTTATGTTTTAAAATATTTTTTATTAACGAATCAACAAAAATAAAGGAAATGTGAAGGATAAAAAAAGGGGGATAACAATAACAGTGCAAAAATTGTCAAAATTTTGACAATGTCGTGCAAAAAAAAGTCATAAAAAATAACCGTGCAACAAATATAACAGAAATAAATTAACAATGAAAAACTGAGCGAAATCTGGGCATTTTTTTCCAAAAAAATCTCAAAAAATATATACTGGCATTGTTAGAAAAAAATAATCAATATATGCGCAGAAATGACACGTTGATATGCAAATTTAAAAATAGAAAGAAAGACATTTGCGATATGAAATTTTTGATATTAAAAAAAGATTTTTAAAAAATATCCCGTTCATTGCTGTTGTGGACGTGGTGGAATAATATTATAATGCCCTCGAGGATGTACAGGGCGATATAATGATGGTCGAACATTTGGAAGCCTTGCAGCTCTTGGATCATCAGCTACTTGCATTTGTGGATTAAATGGATTTGGGATATGTAATTGATCAGCATAGTTGGAAGCAATGGGTGACATCCATCTAAAAAATAGCGTTTTTTTTAAACATGTTTTATAAATTGGTAATAGATGTTAATGTCTTACTTTACTGCTTTTTGACTATTTTCAATACAAACATCGCTTGAAATTGTTTTAAAAACACGAGGTAACCATCGACAAAGTGCTTTTATTGTTTCTTCATATAATTCTCTCATGGCTGATGGCGTCTCAGTTGTTTCAGAGGGGGAAATGACATTTGTTTTTGGTTCAGGTGTCGAAAATGGCATTTCAGGTTGTACTGGTTTAAAGGTTGATGGTAGTGATGGCAAATGAGTGGTACCAAATGTTGGTTGCATTTTTGTTGTACTAATTTTTTCAATTGATGATGGACGAATGGTGCGAGGGCGATCAGTTGATTGTACTCGTTTCCACCATGGAACTTCTGATGTTGCAGAAACAGGTAACCATTTTGGAGGTTTTGCAGATGTATGTGGCATTGAAGGATATGTTTTTGTTGTACCACTATGATCTACAGTAATTCGAGACCAACCATTTGGATTTGGTTTTTGTGTAATTGGAGAATATGGAATAGAAGGTTGTGGTCGAGCAGAAGTTTGAATCGACATTGTAGTTTGCTTTTGGGTAGATGCTTTTGTATTTGTCAATGGTATCGGCTGCTCTGGGGTTGTTCGGGCTGTTGCAGGTACTGTAGGTCTGAATTGATTAACATGAAATCCTTCAGGAAGTCCCAAATCTTTCTTTGAAAAAAATCTATTATGAAAGCCAAAGGGAATTGAAATAGGAACATAAGCTCGACCAATTTCCGTCATTGTTACAGCATCAACAATAAGCAAAACACCTGCAAAAAAATGTGTAAAAAAAGTTTTATCTTTTTTCTTTGCATTGTTCAAACCTTTATTTTCGCTCAAATCTAATGCCCGGATCACAAGAACCCCATCATCTTCACGACGAGCATCTGGTCGTGCAACAAAATATGGTTCGTGTAAAACAAGGGATGGATCACTTTTAAATTTAAGATTTCGTGAACCTGCTGGATCATCAACATTTATCTTTAAAATTGTATTATCCGATGCAAATGGATGTTCAACAAGATATGCCCATTGATACGCGCGTCCTTCATATCCATGATTAATTTGTGGAAAATCAGCTGCAATAGTTTCTTGTGGAACAAGATAACTGTACATTACCCGTGAACCTTTAGTATCGAGGTTAAAACGAAGAATTCGAGCAGTACTTGGATAAAGTTGAGTTGTAAGGAAATCAGTATAGAAATATTTTACGTATGGATCATGACTATCATAAACAACCATATCAGCAACAAGGGTACCATCAGGATTTTCAAAAGCATTTAATTGATGGGTAACAAACATGGAAGGAAAAACTTCAAGAGGTTTTTGAGTTGTAAATTCTCCAGTTTTTTTATTAAATACAAGAAATCTCATTGGAACCATGTCATAGAAATCCATTCCCCATAAACCACCATTTTGAATAGGTGATTTTGGATTTGTCATTGGTGGTTCTTTGAATTTGCATGGATTAATTAATAATGAAGTAATTGGTAAAATAATGTAATTTTCTGTTGAAGTAATTGAATGAATGTAACCAGGCAAAAGAGTTTTATCACCTAAAATTGATTTTTTTTTAAATAAATTTAAGCTTTCGTAATTATTTTTTTTTGTTACTATACCAAAAAAATAACTCAGAGCTTATTCACGTTTTTTGTTTGCAAAGCTTTAAATCGTTTCAAAGTATTAGATGTTAATCCGAAATGAAAGAAGAAGTAAACTTTAAAGTTAGCGTGGTTACGCAAGTAGTAGTATTATATACTGCTTCTTCTTCTTCATCTTTTTCACTATCGCGGTCTTTACCGAAATTGAATAGCTAGCTCTTTTTTTTCAAAAAAAAGCGGGTAGGTAAATCTTTTAAGGTTTCAAAAGAATTATCTCTTACCAATGTATTCATCATCCTTGCCGCACGCATTTGCATCCCATACTCCATAATCATATAATCCAACAACTTTTCGAACTCCCTCAGGACTTACAGTAAAAATACCCTTAAAGAAATTTTAAATTTAAATGTCTTTTAAAAATTTAGTGAAAAAATACTTGATAAAAACGTTGTTCATTAAAATTCATTGCGCTAAAAGATCCCCAAATTGTGCCATCATGATCAGAGCGTTCATGGATTGCCATTGAAATTGGGATCATACTTGGACGAGGATTTCCAAAAATGCCATTTTCTTCTTTAAATTGGAAAAGTTTAAATTTATTTAAATTTCGTACATCGAATTCGTATCCAACCCAATATGGGGCTTCTGTACCGGCGACAACTTTATTTCCAACTCGCCAAAAATCCAAATTTGGATGGAATCGAGCTGAATCAGGATTGGAAGGAACTTGTTCCCATCGAGCCATTGCAGTTAAATTATAATCTGACCAACCCGCCCATGGAACGGAAGCTTTGGTCATATTTCGATCGTAAAATTCCCAAATTTTATATGGTCGAGAAGGATAATATTGTGCAGAGAAGACAACTTGTCCATTTGAAATATGAAAAGCTCCGATTGCACCGATGGCATCAATCATATGATTGAGACGAGTTCCGGGCTTCCCCTTTAAATCACCGTATGCAGCACTCAATTGGCATAAAAAGTATCCATCTAAAATTGTTTTAATCAAAAATAAATATTACCGTATTTTTATGATAAAAAATTACCAAGAAATTTTGGAATATTTTTTGATGGACAATAAAGTTCCCTATATTTATCCCCATCCCATGCTTCCGGGAAACCTAGATGAACTTTATTTACAGATTGTGAAGTAACAATTCCAAAAATTGAAAGAAGAGCGCTGGAAAGCAGCACCAACCTCAATGGGATCATTTTAATAAAAGAAAGCTAAAAACACAGATTTAAATTAAAGCAAAACTCAGGTTTTTATATTTAAACTCCCATAAATGGGCAAAAAAAGTTTATGGTTTCAAGTGTCAATCGCGGTTATAAAAAATGGGTAACAAAATTTCGCTCTCACGTCTGCGCAGTCAATCAAACATAAAAAGTAATACACCGTTTTGTGCTAGAATAATAGCAGCAATTACAAAAGGTGACAAAGAACTGACCAACCGCAAAAAGAAAAAGAAATAAAAGGAGAAAGTTTATAAACTCAAAAGATTGAGTTGCGGTTTTTCTGCGTCTTTCTTTCAGGGTGAAATTTTTGTTGTTGTCAAAACTTAAGTAAACTAAATTCAATTTGGAACAAACAAAAATATATATAAAAAAAGGGTTTTGCTAAAATAAATGCCAGAGAGAAAAATATAAAGAAGATAGTAGTTCACACTTTAAACCGTAACGTCTTTTGAAGAAAAAGAATGAACTTCATGTTTTATATATATATATGTGAAGAAAAAAGGGGGTTAACTTTGGTTGCATATTCTCCCCCCCCCCCTTTCTTTTTACATACTTTATTTCTACGGTCAGTGGTCAACGAAAAGGAGGGAGGGTGTACAGAAAAAAACGTGGAGGTCCGCCCCAAGTGATTAGATTGTGTTGCTTAAGGATTAAAAACGGAACGGGTTCGATACGCGAAAATTCAGCTGCAAGTTTGAAAAAAAATATATGATGAAAGAATTTCTTTCTCCCCGGAGTTTTACGTAAACCAAAATGAAAAATTTAAAGACAGCAAGCAGCTTTTTTCTTTCTTCAATTGGCAGCAGTTCGACGATATTATTATTATAATATTTTTGCGGTAGTGTGTTGCAATAAAACAATAACAACAACCTTTTTTTCGGTATTCAGAAAATGCAGCAGAAACATTAAACCAAAAAAGGGAAAAGATCGTAAAAATTAAGTATTGGCCTTTTTTCCTTCCTACTATTTTTATGCTTGCTTTCAAATATTGCATCGATGTGAAACAAAATATCTTTCAAGAATGGTCAAAAAAGAAGGTGAAAAAAAGTTCATTTTACAGGAACCTTTTTTTTGTCTGCACTTATGAAGGCATCAAGTGCGAGAAGGAAGCGTAACTTTGCACTTTTATTTTTATTTAAACTTTAACCTTTATCACATCTACATTCAAAAACTCTTTATTATTACTTTGCTAATAAAATTCACAATTCTTAAAAACAAACAAAAAAAACAATTACTCGTAAATTAAAAAAAGAAATAAGCTGTCACGATCACTTTTTTGGGGTATAAAAAAATTAGGGAAATAATTCAACGCTTTCAATAATTAATAAATCCGATAAGCTTGTGACGACGATTGGGTATTCAGTTTTGATAGTTTTTTTCTTTCAAAAAAAAGTAACCATTATCCGATTAATTCAAATTTGAGACTGCTATAAAAAATGACTCTGATTTCTTCTTCTCTTTTTTTTGGGATCACAAAATTGCGCAAAATCTTGGGACTAATCTAAAAAAAGTGTGCAGACTTCTTTGATTGAATAATAAAAAAAAGAAGAAAGAACTCACATATTTTTTTGAGATAATGCGTTTTTTTGATCTCCTTTTTTGATGTGAATCATTGTGAATGAAGCGGATAGTTTTGACATGAACGTAAATGTGAAAAATATCTTTTTCTTCTTCGTCTTTTTCTTGTTCTTCATGTGGACAATTGAAATTTCTTGAATCAAAATAAGCCAGCAAAGAACAAAATTGCATGGAAACAGTAGTCAATAATGCTGATTTGTTCAAAAGCATCAGCCAAGAAATTCAGAACATAACATAGCATATTGCTCGAGAGAAAAAAACAATAACACAAATTTTTTCAAATTTCCATCACAATTCGAGATTTCATAAGGGCATTACAGATTCTCAAAGTTTATTTTATTACTGTACATGCACATTAGAAATCTCAAATCGATAAATGGTTCTTTGGGAGATTTTTTTTTTAAAATTTAGTGTTAAAATAATATAAATTTTTCGCAAGAAACCGTCCCAAGAGTTTAAAAGGCCAGTATGAATCCATTTATGTAACATTCTAGCTCATCAAACTCCGGTGATGGTTAATACGAGCTTTTAAAATATAAAAAAAGAAACATTGCTCTTTTCTTACATTACACAATCAATCCAACAAAAGAAACGATACATTTTTGATATGATTGGGTTTTAAAGCATTGAAAAAAACGGTCTGCCTTTTTTACACATAAAATAATAATTTTTCTTCCGTTTTTTTTCTTTCTTTTTTTCTCACCTTTCCTTTCTTTCCATATTTTCATCTCCCCCTATTATTATATCTATCTTGAAGAAGCAAGCAAGCAAGCAAGCAAGAACATGATGGCTGTTGTTAAAAGCGCGAACTTCCCTTTTTTGTAAGAAAAAAAAAGAAAGGCAAGAAATATAAAAAAGCAGCATCAGAAGAAAATAGAAAAAAAATAATTTTGGAACAATAGTATACTGAAAATGATTCCATTCATCGACATTTCCATCAATTTTATAGAAGCAAAAAATGAATCAGATGAAAGCCGACGCACACGGAGGCTGGTGCGGCAAAGCAAAAATGCCGTATCAATGACTGAGCATTTTGTGCATCGCCGTGCCTACCCCAGAGGGAAGGCAATAAGAAAATATAAGAAAATACAAAACTCCTGCTGACAGTGGGCCGTGGTGATGGTGGTAGAGAAAATATAACGGTTGCGTTAACACAAAATTAATCATCATCGAAGAAAAAAATCAAAAAAAAACCTTCGATTCCTTCTTTTTTTTACAAAATAGCTTTTTTTCACCACCATTTGGCAATCTTTTTTTTCTTTTATTTTTACAATCAACAAAAAAATATAAAACACTGATGTCAACAGTCACTTTCTTCTGTATACAGTCCAATACAATTTTCGTAAAAAAAAGTAATGCCATAGTCAAATGTATGAAAAAGGCAAAACATTTTTTATATTTCCAAAACATTTTGACTGTAATCGACCCTTTTTTCTCTTCCATTGCTAAAAAGGCGTGCCTTTTTTCGGACAGGTGAAACCGCCAAAAACGAATCCGGAATGAATGCTGTCAGTTTAATAGCGAAATTTCGTAATAAGTTTTTCTATGCTCATTTTTTCCACTTTTGATGTTCCATCAATTTTGAAAAAATAAAATTTTTTCTGATAATCTTTATTCCTGTATACGCCAAACAAAAGCTTAACGAACATTTGACAAAAAGGAGATCAGTAAATAAAAAAAAATACACCCGCTAATATCAAACATATCCTAATATAATCTTACATATCCTAACCGTTTTGAAAAACTATTAATTTTTTACTGCAGATGAGGAAGCGGTATGAATTTGTTCTTCCATAAAAAGAGTAAAACCAAGAAAAACATCATCAAATGCAGGATTTGCAGCAGTTAATTCTGCTTGACGTGGTTTTAAAAGATTTTTGACTTCTTGAATAATTTCTTTTGATGTTCCATTTTTCCGTAATTCAGAGAGCAGATTCTGGAAAAAAATAAATCAATACTTGCCAAAAACTTTTAAAAATTTACAATTAAATATGCTGTTGCACTAATTGGTTTAGCACCAGATGAGCTGCAATCAGAAGCACATGAAGCAAGAAAACGAATTTCTGGATTTTCATGATTTCCAAATAAAAGCAAATTGCAAATTCGTGCAATGACATAATCCTTTTGATTTTCTTTCTCAGAAATTTTACCATTCACTTTAAAGAATGCTGCATTACGGACTTTTTCAGGTTCATGCGATTTCAAAGCTGCAATCATCACATCCAAAGCTTCTTCTTTGCTATTAATTGTTAAACCTTTCAAAGGCAATTCTGTTTCATAAAATGATTGAGATTTATAAGTTTTTTGATATTTATGATACCATTCATCCTGTTTTCCAAAAAAATTGTAACAAATTTGAAGTCCCGTTGAACGTGCAGTAAATCGCTTTGAAGAATAAAGTTTACAACAAGCACTCTTAATTTCATTTAAAGCGCTGGAAAAGTTATTGTTAACGAAATCCAAAAAATTAATAACATACCTTTTCATATGGGAACGATAATGATCTTGATGAACAAGAGTAAAATGACTGAAAAAAATAAGAGCAATTTCATTTTCAGGATCTTTTTTGAAACAACTAAGAAAAATATCAAAAAGAGAAGGATGTGAAGGATGGCTTTTAAGAAATTCATAGAGAGGTAACAAAATTGGATCTTGAGGGAACATTCTTTGAAACATACTGGCTAAAAGAATAAAATCTTTTAAAATAAAATTTATAAAAAAAAAAGAAATACCAGCTAGACGAGAAATGAATGATGTCAAAGAGCTTTCATCAAAACGTTTACAGACTTCAAGAGAAATTTGACATTGGTAATTAGATAGATCTAAAAATAAAATAATTAAATTAGGCCAGAAAATAGGTAGATTAAAGTAATACCATATGAAGAAGTACGCATCAAAAAGTTGAGAATTTTACAGCAGCGGATGACACACGTTTTATTGCGAAAAAATGTTTTTGATACTTCTTCAACATAATATTTATCAGAAGTCCAAGTTCCAATTAAAAATATCATAACATTATCGAGTAATGGAAGATGCAAAAGTTGTTGCAAGAAAAAATGTAGGACATTGAATAACCCATAAGCACGAACATTCAAATGTGGATCAACAAGGAAAAGTTTGAACTAAAAAAAAGGGACAACTACAAAAGAAAAAAACAAAACGTTAAACTTACTTCAAGAAAAAAATTTGAGAAAACTCTATGCAAAGAATCATTGTAATGTTCGAACCCAATTGCACGTACACATGCATGTCTAAGAATATCAATGCCAACATCAGTAACTTTTTTGTCTTCAACACGTAAGATAATGGAATAAACAGCTTTGATAACAGCACGAAAAGTATCTGGAGCAGAAAAATTTCGATCAATTAAACGATACATCAATACCTAAAAACATCTTGTAATGCAAGATAAAAAGAAACAGCAAAGGATATGCAAAAGTTATTCTGCACCTTAAAATACAACATTAAATTTTTTAATTCACTGTTCCAAGAGTACCACAGTAATCTATATCCGTCTTTTACGAAATAAAAGAGCCACATAAAAAAACTCACAAATAAATGTCCATAAAAAACATCTTTCATCATCATAGTTGCAACTTGTTCAATTTGCAAATGAGAAAGATTTTTATTATTAGCCCAAGCTTCTTGAATAAATTTTCCACGAATAATGGGAACTTTAGCTGTACTTCCAACTGAAGAGCTGCCAACATCTTTCAAAATATTATTGACAGAGTTAATCAATTTAGAAATTTCAGATTCAGAATTACGATAAAATTTGTAAGGATTTGTAGAGCGCAAAGTACGAAGTTCTGTATAAAGCCGATAATAATCAAGTTCATTATCAACAAGATTAAGGAGCTCTTCCCAACGATTCATAGATAATCCGCCGCATTTCTCTTCAACCAATTTCATGATTTTAATTCTTTTTTCAACGCCTACATTTTCCCAAAAGAATTCAACATAATCTCTTGCATCATGATCTTGTAAATACAAAACGAGCAAAGTTTCATAAGCAATTTCTCGACGAGGAATGTAAACATTAATGGATGGCTTAATCCAATTTTCAGTTGCATTTTTTATAAATGTAAGAAGTTTTGTACGACGAAATCGTTCTTTGCAATGGCGCCCAAGATTACTGAAACCAGCAGTCAACTTTGAATAAATTAAATACAATTCAGCAACGGTATATTGATATGCTTTCTAAAAATACACGATAGAATTTTAAGAAAAACAAAATGCACAAACTTCATCGAATTTTTTTGCATAATATTCGGCAGCAGCAACAGATAAATCTTCTTTTCTAGAACAAACAAAAAGCACAATGTTTTGTTTCATTTCTTCAACAAATTCATTAGAATGTAGGCCCATTGTACACATCAAGTAAGCATATTTTTCAAGAGCTAACCATGAATTTTGAGAATTATAATCTACAGGCTTTTCGGAAGGCAATTCATTATTCTTAAAATTTATTTTTATAGATTTGCAAAGTTGTCCAAGAAGTTTAGGATAAGTTCGAGCAAAATCAGGGAGCCAATAATGTGTTGCACGTTGTCTAATGACTCTAAAAAAATATCTCCTTAAAAAACAACAAATTCGGTATGCGAGGAACCCCCTAACAAGAATAAACAAGTCTAAACTTACTGGATGGGACTACCGAATGTATTTTTGCAAAAAGTAAAAAACCACTTTTTAATTGGATTGTAATTGTAAGTTTCTGCTTGTTGAGCTAATGCTAAGAAAAGATCTTTAGAAACTGAAGCAGTTTCTTGATGCTTCAAGCCATTTCGCAAAACTTTTACAAAAGTACCGTAATATCGTTGTAAGCAATAATAAGAATATTTATATCCACAAATAGCAGCAAGATGAATATAAGATGTTTTGACATTACGTGGGAAATGATTCAGCATATCCTTTGTAAACTAAAAGCATAATTTCAAAAAAAAACAAACAACTCTTTCATAAATCTACCTCATCAATATCAATCAAATTTATACCGATATCAAAAATTTGTTCGAAGATAAATTTTAAACGTTTCCATGATGAATACTTAGAAACACCAAGATGAACAAGAAGCTGACGAAAGAACGAAGATTTCAATGGACGAATAGCAGTTTTATTGAGGAGATGATCAACAACGCATTCCTTGAGCCTTTTGAGAAGATAAGCACTTTGATAATCAACAAAGTTTTCCAAAAGGGCAACATGCTTATAAACAGCAGCAACGTAATCAATATTTGAAGCTTGATTAAGATAAAGAAACAGGATGACCGATGAATCAATTTCATTAACATTAACTTTATATTTATGAGACATAAAAACTTTCACACACATACTCATTTGAGAATTCTAAAAACAACAAAATTTAAGATCAAAATCAGAACGAATAAGCTTACTGTAAGGATAGGATTTTTTGCAAGAGTACGAGTTTCAGAACAACATTTACAATCTTCATCAGTACAGCTCATCATTTTGTTTAATGCAGCAGTCATACGTTCATGTTTGCTCTGAAATATGTAATATTCTTTATCAACAAGTCACCGTTGACTTACTGTAATACCAGCAGCAACCCGTTTTTCAATGCAACAAGAACATGCATCACTTCCAGGATAATCCATCATGTGAACACGAATGTTGTCCATGATCGGACGACAGAGACGTGTGTGCTCGCCACCAGAAGCTCTAAAAGCAATTAATTTAGTTAATGAGAAAAATTTTTGACCACAAGAGATACTTCAATAAACGAATTTTAGGTAAAAATACACGAACGTATATACATATATCAAGCATGAATATTAGGTAAAAGATAAAAGTACTCATATAGGATCTCAAATACATTTGAAAAGCACATTAACTATATATTTATACAAAACACACGAAATAAAATAATCTTAAATATCATTACCCGAACGAAAAAAATTAATAACAACAAAATAATAAGATATAGTGTTAACTCGAAGATGAAGTTTTTTTATAGGCTGGGTGAAGAAATGTTTATGAAAATTTGTTTATCAAAAGCCGCCAGCGTAGAAAATAATTAAACAAATGATGAGATTTTATTTGATGTAAAAAATTAACACACAAGTGCATCAACACACCACGTCGCACATTGCCAAACATAAGCAGTAAATGCAAATTTCTATTGTTGATCATTTTTATTGTTGTACTTTACAAAAAATGTTTTAAAATAAAATGTTATACTGTTACATTTTGTGTTTAATATATTTGTCATCAAAAAAGAAACTGAAAAATTTTAATAAGTCCTTTTTTATGCCACAAAATCAATTTAATCTTCATGAACACGCCGTGATTAGACTTACTGTAATACCCGCTGCAACTGAAGGTCTATATTGTAACGTCTTGTGCACTTACATTTACATTTTTATTTATTAATATAAAAACCCAAAAGGATTACATGGGAACTGTTTATTTATTTGTTGATTAATTATCCATGTTTCTTGTTTTGAAGCACAATTCCAATTTTCCGTTTTTGCACCATTTTTATTGAAAAAATAATTTCTTCATCGGTGGATCAAAGCAGTGGGCAATGCTTTGACGAGTGTCTTTATAACTGCACAATTATTACTCACTTTTTCTGGAAAATAAATAAACTTATTTTGAAGATTTTCTTCAACAAAAACATTTCCAGCAGTGAGTTTATTAGTTAAATCATTATGAATCAAATATTTTGCAACTTCTGTTAAGAATTCAGAATCATTCCATGTTAAAAATGTTTTTTTTATTAATTTATTTTTTAATTTAACATTAAACTTTAAAAAATTAATTTTCGTCAATAAAATATAAAAAAGAACGAAGTTTTTGAAATCCCTAGTAATTTTTAAGATTCTAAAGTTTTTAAATGTTAAATTTAATATCAGTTAGATGGATAATTTGAAGCGAATCCGGTGTCAGATTTACAAATTAATGTAAAACAAAAGATTTAATTTTTTTGGTTTTTTATCCCCGTTTCTTAAATGCCTCGAGAGGCCGTCAAAAAAACAAAGCAAAAAAACTTTGTACAATATTTTAAATTAATTTAAAATACATTTAGATTAAGTTTTTCTAATTTAAATTTATGCAGATATTCTTAATTTTAAATTTGCTTTAAAATGGTGTCAAATTTGTATGACTTTAACACTAAATTTAAAAAAATTATTTTTCATCAAAAAAATATAAAAAAGTGAGAAGTTTTTGAAATCCACTGAAGACGCCTCAACGGTAATAGTATTTGTCTACCAACATTACTGGTAGACGGACGTTTTTTGGAGAATCGTGTTTGTTATGAACAAGGCGATAAGGTGTATGAAAGGATCATTTATGTACATGGTAGAATTGATAAAATTGTAACTGGAGGAGAACCTCAAGAAGACGCCAAACGGTTTGTTCGTGCCAATACTCCTTTATGTGGCTCCGATGATACGGGCCACATAATTCCAAAGGAACTTGGTGGAAAAGGTACAACTACAAATACTTTTCCACAAAATTCAAATGTTTGTTTTTTTTTATTTTAATTGATCGAAATTTTAAATTATTTTTTGCAGAATAATCAACGCATATGGAAACAAGCATGCTCTATACTTTCAGATTACTTAAAAGGACTGAATGCAGGGTATGTAGCTTAAAAACTGAAAACTTTTATATAAAATTAATAAGCCTAATAATTAATAAGTATTCTGAGATTTAAAAGAGAGAATCAAAAAATATATTTTTTGATTCTCTCTTTTAAATCGTATGTATATTAATATACATACTTTTTTAGAATTGTTGATATTCAAATCACTTTTAAATATCGACCTGTCTCCAAGCGTCCTTGGATTTTTTATTACAAATTCATTTTAATTCGTTTGGGTGTGGTGGAAAAAACAGTCTATGGATTCTTTGAGAATGAATCTTATCTTGATGCTAGACTTGCACCTTGTTCACATCCACATTTGACTAACACGGTATTCAGTGGCGTTGAAAATATGGTAAATTATTTTGAAAAACGAAGTTGTCATCCTGCACAAAATCCATTACTTACATATGGCCCACCACCAAATTAAAACATATCTGGACAAATATTTTTCCTCCACAATAGAACACCGAGTATTTTTAAACAATTTTAATGCTTCTTTTATCCTCATTCCCCATATGCCATTTTTTGTTTGCCGTAAACCGGACCCTGTTGTAAACTTTAGCTTTATATTTTGTCTGTTTCATTTTGTTAAAGAAATGAATTGTTCTCAAGAATTCAGAGTTAGGGTATCTTTTTTTCCATATTTTTTCGCGCGCAGAAGAAATCAAATTCTCAATTAACTTCAGATTTGGTTAACACAAAATTAATTGTCAAACAATATTAATGCTTTTATTCTCATTCACCATAAAAATTTAAAATTTATTTTTCTCGTTTCCAATGGAACATTGCATATTTTTCTTTATTCGATTTTTATTTTTTAAATGAATATAACTGATTTTTTTGCCCCTTTTTGAAAACCGCAGATAAAAACAATTTTAAATACCTAAAAACTGTTATTTCAACTGTATCCGTTATTATCGAAAAAATTTTTAATTTTTAAAAAATTAGAAAAATCAGTCTTTCAAGAATTGTGTGGACGTTTTGTTCAAAATGTAGAATAAATTTTCTCCTTATTTTTTAAAAAAAATTTATACAAACACTGAAACATCTGCAATAAAATTACAGTAATTTGTTATCAATTTTACCTTCTAAAGTTGTGCCAACAATTTTATCATTCTCAAATAATTCAAACTTGTAATATATTTCCAAAGGGCGAAAGTAATATTTTTCAGTCATCCAGTCATCATCTTCATTACATTCTTCATTGATAAGACCAAATGAAAGTTTAGCTTTTCGATCTTTACGATCTTTAACAAAATTATATACAGTATTTTGCGATATTTCTGATTCGCTTAAATCTATCTGTAAATAATTTTATGTAAAAAGTCGATTAAATAAAAAAATAATAAAATTACATTGGGCTTGGCCGGATAAACATTGCCAGCGGATCCGTCACCGCCCAATCTTTGTGAAATGTATTGAGCAGGAATATCACCAGGAGCTCCTCTGCTTTTAACATGTGCAAGACCATCTTCATCAGGATTTTTTCCTAAAATAAAAATAAAAAAATTGTCAAATTTGTTTTGTAAGTTTATATCATACCCGTATCAATACTATCGGAACGTACTTCAGCTTCAATGTAAACCAATTTCAAATTTTTGGTGAACACCATACGACAATTATGAAGAAAAGTTGGCTCATTTTCGGCATTATTTTGATCCATGAAAAGCGATGGATGATATCCGTACTTTTTTAAAATATTTGAAATAACTGTTGAAGCAGATGAAGGGTTTTGAAGAGACAAAGATCCCAAATTTGTTCCATCGGCTTCAGTATCCATTAAATCTAAAAGTGTATTGTATTTATTTTAAATTGAAATATGAAAAATGAAATATAATTTTTTGTCCAAAAAAAGATCGTGTTAAAAATAAGTCAAACGATGGGTAGAAATCAAGATAATATGATAAAATTTGGGGAATTATTTTCACGCAGGGCCGTAACTTGTGGGATGAAAAGGGTGAGATTTCCACCCTCTGACTAAAATTTAACGCAACAAATTAAAATTTTTTATTGTTCTATTTCTGCAACAGCTGAATGAACTTTTTCTGCGTTAAAGCTGCTTAAAAAAAGGCTTCATAACAGTACATCAGATGATCGGTTGGATGCTTTGGTTTGCATTTGTTTCAATAATCATACCGAATGTGATGAAAAAAGATGTTTTGACTGAATACTTTAAATCAAATAATCATTTAAATTTTTACATAAAACTAAAATACTTAATTTCTTGTTGTATCTTTTTTAGTTTTTTGTGCAATTATCAAAAAAAGTGTATTCTTAAATTTTGAAATTTTCCACCCCTTGAATTTCGCCCAAAGTTGCAGCCCTTCTTCCACGGTGAATTTATGCTACATCAAAAAAATTACGCTTTAAACTGTAAACAAAATAGATACTTTTGTCTGAGTTTACAATCTTTAACTTTTTTTAGAATTCAAATTTATCTTAGCACAATAAATTAAATAAAATAATAATGAAAAGGAGATCTGAGCAGACGTTTTAAATATAACTAAATAAATTCATTGGGTTTAGCGACAGAATTTAGCAATTAAAAAAATTAATTTTTTTCTAGATAGTGTCATAACGAAGTGTATAAAAAAAGAAAAAAAGAAAACCAATAATATATAAAGAAAATTTGCGACGGCTTAAGTTATCGTTTTAGAACCATTGCAAAAGATGATGCCTTTGCTTTTTTAAGAAAGCCAAGGCATTAAAGATTAAAACAAACAAAAACACTTTTCAGAACGAGAAAAAGTAAGTGACAGGGACGTTCGACATTGTATCGGTATGGGAAAAATATCATATAGATTTTAATATTCTGTACCGATAAAATATCGCATATCTTTGGTATCTTAAAACTGTGAATTTTTTCTGGTTATAAATGTATTAAAAGTTTTGTAAAAATGGAGACGATATTAAAAAAAATGATAACGAAAAAGAAGAAAAAAAATAACTGCAAAAAAACCGACAATTCCAAAAAAAAAAAACCGGAAGAAAAAAAGTTGAGAATGAAAGAAGGAAAAAAAAAGATTAAAGGGAGTGTCTACGTTAGTTAAAATGGAATTTTTTACACCAACTATTTTTCTTAACACGAAAACGTCTTTCACCAATGATGGAGAATGCAAAAGTTTGTTTTTTTATGTCAATCATTCACAACGCTTGCACAAACAAATGCATTCTTCATCTCACACACGCCATTTTAACTAACGTAGACACTCCCTTTAAAAGCGAAAAAAAGACAAATAAAATAAAAATTGTTGTTTTTATCTTTCATGAACACGCCGTGGTTAGACTTACTGTAATCAAGGCCGTATTTCGGGGGGGGGGGGGGGGGTTCGGGATCTGTGCCCCCCCCCTGATTACGTAAGATCTGGATATTCCCTTATAGCTACAATAGCGTACCCAACTGAATAACAGATGCCGTTGACACACTACATGATAATATATTTGGTTGAGCTTTTCCGATGACATCAAAAAGCGGTTGTGCAATTCTTCTTTCAGATTCAACAGTTTCATACATAACTCCATTTTCGTCCAAATAAAAATATCGATCTTTAATAACTGCACAAACTTTATTGACATTGTCGTCTTTTAAAATACAGTAGTCAGAAATTGAAATACACAAAAGTTTTTACTTGTATACAAGTTTTATGGCAAGCTTTTACTATCATAAAAAAAGTCCTTGAATAATAAAATAAGAAATATAATTTCAGGGCAAATGCAATTGTTTTCCATTGTTAAAAAAAAGAAACAATACGGGCCTGATTTTAGGTTATTGATGCAAAATCGTTCAATTCTGTAGCAAACGTTCAAGAAAGTCCATGGTTTCTTTTAAAAATCGTTTTTTTTAACTTACATTCTTTCCAAAATTCAACTAAATTGTACAGAAAAATGATCAAGTGACAATGCCAGATGCAATTTAGGGCATCGCAAAAACTAACAAAACCTAATAAGACAATTAATTTTACATTACTTTATAGCCTTAAAACTGTTTTCATGTTTATATTAACTAGCCATGTTTCAACAATTTTATCTATTACTATAAGTTACTTGAATTTTGTGCTTGGAAAAAACAGCGCGGTATTTAGGGGGGGGGGGGGCACTGGGGATCCGTGCTGAAATTGAGAAATTTCCTTTGATTTTTTGCCGCTTCGTGCTGGCGGCGGCAAAAGATCTTTTTATTTATTTTCTGTATACGGCCCTCGGAAAAAGACACATTTTGTTTTGGTATCATTCAGTTTTAAAAAAGTCATCCCTTTAAATTCAAAAATATTATTTCATCATTATTTTTTCTCATCTTCTCTAAGGTTTGCATATTTTTCGTTTATCATATTTTTGCAGCTATTTAAAAAACTGTGTTTATAAACCCCATTTCTACCACTATTTTGACCATCTATTTGCAAAAACGATATATCCAAAACTGAAAATGTATGTAGACTATGTTTCTTTTTTCTTAGCGTAGATAACAGAATTGGTTCATAGCTAAAAAAATTTTATCGTAAACGTCAGCGGAAAAGCATACGATATTTTTTTTGTTATAAAAAGTCTATTTTTAAGAATTAAAAATAAGTTAATACAAATGGACATTGCTTTTAACAGTCCCAAATGATTCTATCTTAAACAGTCTCTGCATTCGGAAGAAAGGAATAAGATTTTTTAAAATAAAGCTATAAATATTGCCAGTATTATTATATTAATGTGAATTAATTCTGTAAATGTGATTTGCAACCTTTAAAGCCTTTGTCAATTGTTTCATTTTGCCAGATATTCGGGTGTCAAAAGGATAATGAAAAATTACTTAATTTTTTGATATACTAAGAATGACGTGACTTTTTTTGTGATAAGTAATAGTTTACGCTATTTTAATTTTTCTAAAAATGTCAGCTAAAGCTTGTTTAGTGATTGTTAAAAACAGTTTCTTTTATTCTTTTAAATTGATACAATAATAACTGTATTTAGGTTGTATCTATGAGAGAAAGAATAATAGATAATTAAACTTTTAATTTTTCCATACTATTCTCCAGATAACGCTTTAACACATTTAACTTTGCCATAAATAAAGTAACGTTTACTGTTATTAATAAGTTAAGTATTAATTAAACGTAAAAAATCAATTATTTTTTGCAAACACTGTTTTGCAAAGGGATTATCAATGTTTTGTTTCTGTGTAAGAAGTTTATTTCGCATTAATTCCTTAAAAATTTTTGTTTGCGAAAAATATTCATTGCACAACTTTTCTTTTCCTCCCTTAAACTTTAAAAAAATAAACTTTCGCCATGGAAAAATCAATATGTACATGGCAAGAATTCTTATAGCGGATGGGCAAAATAGGAGAGAGCAAGCCCTGGCGAGCAAAAAAAACTGCTTGCTGCATTCAACATCCACACCAATGTAATGCGCGCAGTCGCCATCGGCCAGCCATGAAAAAAAAACTACAATATTTAAAAAATTACTACTTAAATTTTTGTATTTTTAAAATATGTAACACATTCTTGTTTTTGAAAAATTTCACCAAATTTCATGCCATAATTTGTCAAATCCTTCAAACATTTTAACATTTTTTTCTCAATTGTTTTTATCGAATTCCAATTTTTCTTAAACATTTTAGATAGCAATGCCGGCAGTAAAGGGAGATGGAATGCGAGGACTTGCAGTTTTTATATCAGACATTCGAAATTGCAAAAGTAAAGAAGCTGAATTAAAAAGAATCAATAAAGAATTGGCAAATATTCGTTCAAAGTTTAAAGGTTTGTAATTTTAAAAGACATAACAAAATCATTAAATTAGCAACAATTTGGCTATTTTTTCGTCCGTAAAAACTATCGAAAATGCCGTGACATATTAAACATCAAGACGGTTTTGCAATATTTGTTGAAATCAGGATTAGCCTTTACTTTTATTTTTAGGTGATAAAACTTTGGATGGATATCAAAAGAAAAAGTATGTTTGTAAATTGCTTTTTATCTTTTTGCTTGGACATGATATCGATTTTGGATATATGGAAGCTGTTAATCTATTATCATCAAATAAATATACTGAAAAGCAAATTGTAATTTTTTTGGTTATGTTGACATTTTTCCTAATATTTCTTTCATTTTAGGGATATTTGTTCATTTCTGTTTTGATTAATCTGAATTCTGATTTGATTAAATTAATCATTCAATCAATCAAAAATGATATTCAATCAAGAAATCCGGTGCATGTTAATTTGGCTTTGCAATGTATTGCAAATATTGGCTCAAGAGATATGTGCGAAGCATTTGCAGATGATTTACCAAAATTGTTAACTTCTGGGTATCTCTTTGTTTTCGCATTTTATATATATATTAATATTAATGATTATAATTTAGTGATACGGTTGATTCTGTTAAACAAAGTGCTGCGTTGTGCTTACTTAAACTTTTCCGTACATCAAATGATGTAATTTCTCCAAATGAAACTGCTTCAAGGATTGTTCATTTACTCAATGATTCACATTTGGGTGTTGTAACTGCTGCTGTTTCACTCATTGAAGCATTATCGAAGAAATGGCCAGAAGAATTTAAAGGTTGTGTTAGTCTTGCAATTTCTCGTCTTAGTCGAATTGTTACTTCAACATATACTGATTTACAAGATTACACTTATTATTTTGTTCCGGCTCCATGGCTTTGTGTAAAACTTTTACGATTACTTCAAAATTATCCACCTCCTGAAGATCCAGCTAATAAGACGCGACTTCTTGAATGTTTGGATGGAATTCTTAATAAAGCTCAAGATGCACCAAAATCTAAAAAAGTTCAACATGCAAATGCAAAAAATGCTGTGCTTTTTGAAGCAATATCTCTTATCATTCATATGGATAGTGAACCAAATCTTCTTGTTCGTGCTTGTAATCAACTTGGAACGTTTTTAAGTCATCGCGAAACAAATCTCAGATATCTTGCACTCGAATCAATGTGTCTTTTGGCAACATCTGAATTTTCTCATGAAGCTGTTAAAAAGCATCAAGAAACAATCATAAATTCATTAAAAACTGAAAGGGATGTTAGTGTACGTCAACGTGCAATTGATCTTTTATATGCAATGTGTGATCGTACAAATGCAGAAAATATTGTTGCTGAAATGTTAACATACTTAGAAACTGCAGATTATTCAATTCGCGAAGAAATGGTATTAAAAGTTGCCATTTTGGCTGAAAAATATGCAACAGATTATACTTGGTATGTTGATGTTATTCTCAAGCTTATTCGAATTGCTGGTGATTATGTATCAGAAGAAGTTTGGTATCGTGTTATTCAAGTATGTTTTTAGACATTTTGAAAATATATACATATTGTATTCAATTTAACAATTTTAGATTGTTGTAAATCGTGAAGATGTACAAGGTTATGCATCCAAGACAGTTTTTGAAGCTCTTCAACGACCCGCATGCCATGAAAATATGGTTAAAGTTGGTGGATATATTTTGGGAGAATTTGGTAATCTTATTGCTGGTGATCAACGTTCAAGTCCACAAATTCAATTTGATTTACTTCATAGCAAATATCATTTATGTAGTGTTAGTACTCGATGCCTTCTTCTCAGTACTTATGTTAAATTTTGTAATCTTTTTCCTGAAATTAAAGGACACATTCAACAAGTTTTTTCTGCTGATCATAATTTGAAAAATCCTGATGCTGAACTTCAACAACGTGCTGTTGAATATCTTCAATTAAGCAAAATTGCATCTCCTGATGTTTTGGCTACCGTAAGATTGTCGTCATTTGAGAAAGTTTTTAAAGAAATTTTATTTTACAGATTTTGGAAGAAATGCCACAATTCCCTGAAAAAGAAAGTAGTTTATTATCAAAATTTAAAAAAACTAAGCCTCAAGTTGAAGAAATTGAAAATCAAGTTGCAGAAAAGAAGCAACGTCCACAAGCTGTTATGCGTGATTTATCACAAACTGGATCAATAACTGGAAAAATTATTGATCTTGATGATACTGTAACAACAAATGGAAGTTCAAATAGTGGAATAATAGATATTTTTGGAACTGGTGCACAAAATGGTACTGCACCTGCTGACAATATGCAAGAAGTGCTTAAATTAATGCTAAAACCCAATGGTATCCTTTTTGAAGATCCAATTATTCAAATTGGATGTAAACTTGAAACTCGATCAAATCTTGCTAGACTCGGAATGTTTTATGGAAATAAAACGAATGCTGCATTTGATAATTTTGCAGTAGCTGTTAATTGTCCAACTCAATTAACAGATCAACTTGTAGTTCAAGCAAAACCTGTTGATCCGTCTGTTCAAGGTGGAGCACAAGTGCAACAACTTATTAATTTTGTTTGCTTACAAGAATTTACTGAACAACCGGTTATTCAGGTTTCATTTAATTATACGTAAGCAATTTTTGTAATATATTTATATAAGCTAAAAGGACTTTTTTAGTAATACAAATGGAACACAACAGTCATTCTCTCGATTACTGTATTTACCAATATTTATTAATAAATTCTTTGAACCCACTGATATGGCTGCTGAACAATTCTTTTCACGTTGGAAGCAACTTAATCAGTGAGTTCTTGTAATATGTCTTATTTAAAGGTACTAATTGATAATTATTATAGAGCTAATCAAGAATCTCAAAATGTATTTGCTGCAAAATTCCCACTTGATAATGATGCAATCAAAAATAAGCTTATGGGACTTGGAAGTAAACTTTTGGAAAATGTTGATCCTAATCCAGAAAATTTTGTTTGTGCTGGAATTATTCATACTCAAGCATTACAAATTGGCACGTTGATCAGATTAGAACCAAATCGACAAGCAAAAATGTATCGTTTAACAGTTCGAAGTAACCGCGAAATGGCTGCCAAAACTTTGTGCGCTCTTCTTGCTGAACAATTTTAGGGCATTGTTTTCTGCAAATGTGAAATCATATTTGTGTTAATAATTTGCTTTTTTCGGGTATTATCTTTCTTCCTTTGATTTATTATTTATTTATATATTTCAAGCACAGAAGTCGCATTTTTTTAAACTTTTTTAAATGCCAGATCTTGAAAAATTATTTATTTATTCGTCGTCTATTTCTTACCTTTTTTTGCTGACCTTTTGTGCCAAAAAATTGCAGTTCCCAGCACTATTTTTTTTCTCACTCTTTCGTGTTTTTATCATCTATTTTATGCATAATTTATTTGATTTTTCCCTGCTGCTTTTTTCTAGCTTATGTTTCTTTGCTTTGAAATTATTGTAAACTTACTTGTTTATTTCTTATCTTTCACTTAAATTTTTATATATTGTTTATAGTCCTATATTGAAATGTTTTTATTTTGTCAGTTTATCTTGAAAAAAATAATAAAATATAACAAAAATCGAACAAGTATAATTTTTTTTGCAGTAACACACGGAAACTTTTTACAAAGCTGCAAATATTCGAAAAAATAGTTTCAAATTTTTTATTTATTTGTTGATGAAAAATAGTTCGTTTATAAATATAAAAGTAACAGGTGTATTTTCTTTTTGTCTTACTGTATTTTTTCAAAGGAATCAATCTTTATAAACGAACTTTTTTTCATCAGCAAATAAATAAAAAATTTGAAACAATGCATGTAGCAACAGATTATACAGGGTGATTCAAGAAAAAGTCCGATTTTCAAATAGCTGGCAAATCACGGGCTCATTTTTTGGGGAAAAACGTAGGGTTAAGGCGGCTTGGACCTAAAATGGTGCCAATAGGCCCAAAAACACTAAAAAAAGGCTTTTGGTTGATATCTGGGTCGACAGGGTTATGTGCCATCAAAATCGCGAAATCACGAAAAACGGCCATTTTTGGCACTTTTTTGCATGGCATATCCGTATTTCCAGAGAAAGTGGTCTTTGACCCAATGATTTATTTTAAGCTGATGTTTTGTGGATGTAATGAGACTATTTCCACACCCCTTACTACCCTATTGCAAAAGTTCCAAGTAATTGAAAATTAGTGAATTTTGGCCAAAAAACAGTGCAAAATTCAGAATTTTTGGAAATCTGATTGAGTTTCCAGGGAAAGTGGTCTTTGACCCAATGATTTTTTTTAAGCTGATGTTTTGTGGACATAATAAGGCTATTTCCACACCCCTTACTACCCTATTGCAAAAGTTCCAAGTAATTGAAAATTAGTGAATTTTTCCACTTTTTTTGAAAAATAATTTTTGAAACGCAATAAATCAGAAATGAGATATTTTAAAAAAAATCTGGCACACGGATTTGTTCTTCATGTAGTGGCGAGTAGAAAAACATCTATTGAATGACTTGGATGTCACTATTGTGAGAGGAGTAGTCTTTGGTAGATTGTAAGGTAAAAAAAGGGCAAATTTTTCACCAACGTAAAAAATGTAGAGAAATTAAAATAAACGAAAAATGGCACACAGAATGGTTCCCTATTCCCTGAAGTTTAAAATAAAAACAATAGAAACCGTTTAACGTCATTTTTCAAAGACTAGTTCGAATTTTTGTCATTATAACGTGCTACAATACCCCCAACATCAAAAAAGGGTATTTAATAATATATTTCAATGCTTGAAAATGTTATATTCGGATTCTTCATGCTTGATTTAGTCATAATTAATCAAAACAAAGTAAGAAAACAACTGAATGAAATTTTTTTTCTAAGGGAGAAAATTTTTCACAATACCCCCAACATCAAAAAATGTATTTAATAATATTTTCCAATGCTTGTATATGTAATATTCAGATTCTCCATGTTTGATTTAGTCATAATTAATTAACACAAAGCACAAAAACAACAGAATAAATTTTTTTTTCGAAGTAAGAAGATTTTTCACAATACCCCCAACATCATTTTTGGTGCTATAACTCCAATATTTGCCTTATAATAACCCCATAAACTGTTAATATAGTATTTTTTAGTCATTCTAGACAAGTCAGAACTATTTAAAATGCAATTACAGAGTGCTACAAAAAACAATAGTCTTCTATTAGTTTTTACAATTATGGTGTGCTACATATACCCCAACATCAAAAATTTTTAATTTTAACTATTTTTGAAGCTCAAAATTGCTTTATTTATCTTTCTAAGCATAAAAAAACATAAAAAAAACTTTTATTTATAAAAATAGCGGAAAAAACAAAAAAAAATAGAAAAAATTTTTTTTCTTTTTTTTTGCCTTGGTCCCCCCTGTGAAAAAAAATTCGAAAAATTCGAAATTTTTTTTTTCGGCGCACATTTCAGGGAATGTTCAGGGGACTATTAGAAAACGTTTGATAGAAAAATTAATCGTTTAAAATCATCCTACGCGAAAGCCACCTTAACCCTACGCCAAATGAGCCCGTGAAATGGTTTCTGTTCCATTTAAACGAAAAGTAATGGAGCAGCGATACTCAGCATCGGTTACCATTTACTTTTGGTTTTTTTTGTTTTTACAGGGGGGAACCAAGTCGAAATTTCGAAAATTTCTACTTTTTTCAAAAAAATTTTTTTTGTAAAAAACTAAATGGTAACTGGTGCTGAGTATCGCTGCTCCATTACTTTTCGTTTAAATGGAACAGCTATTTGAAAATCGGACTTTTTCTTGAATCACCCTATATAATTGCCGGATGTGGCCTTTTTTGGGGATGGGAATTTTGGGGATTTCAATAAAGAAAAAAAATAGCTAAAATCCCCCGACTAAAAAAATCGCTAACATTTCCATCCCCAAAAAGCAACCCCTAAATCTCTCGTTCACACAAACGGCCACGCCAATTGCCGAATTGAAATCACAGAAATCGGATTTCCTAATTACTGCAGATCATTCCAAATATATTTCAGCGACACGTAACAATATTTTTTCTGTTTTTGTACCACTTTATGATTTTTCGTTAATACAATTTTTTTGTTGTTGAGACATGCTACCATGACCGGATTCCTTGCCAGTACTTTAATGCTGGAATTTTGAAAAAACGACATACAAATACCATCAAATTTCGAAAAAAAGGTTGTAAAAGCCAGCCACATTTTATGAAAAAAACGGTAATTTTTAGTGTTCTGCATTTTTAAACACTTTTTTTTTTTTGAAAAAATATATTTTGTAAATGTTGTTTTTGTTTTCCGGCTCTATTCGCTTTAACTATATTTTTCCGTTGATCTATCATCAATATGAATGACTTACTTGATGCATTTCCTCTTCTAACATGAAAAAGAAAGAACTTTTGGCCAGTTATTGAACCGTACCGAAATTCTCAGGTCCCCTTCTAAATTGATTCCGTTTTTTATTCATCATTCACAAAGCCAAAATTTGCATAGAATTCTACATCTTGTTGGTAAAATAACTTTATTTACTTTTTTTTTTAATTCTCTTCGATTAATAAAACAAAATCTTTAATTATTGACGCGAAAATTTCTTTTGTCTTACTGTAGTTTTTCAAAGGAATCAATCCCTTTTTTATATTTTTACGCTGCGTTTCATTTATTTTTATTGTTGTTTCTTTATCTTTGTTCCATTAATTTTGTATTTGGTTTTTCAGCTAAGATGCTTCGAGGTTCTCGTGAATGCAGGTACTTCAATAGTGAACTGAATGTGAGAAATGGTGTTGTTGTAGAATGCAACTCTAATAATGCTGATATAATTGTTCATACAATAGCAGATTTCACCCAACATCAATGTGTTTATTCTCTTCGAACGTGCTTTAAAACTCGTCAAACAGTTGAAACTCGGTCACAACTCTACAAAGATGAAAGACCATATGAAGTTTTTGACAATGTCAATTTTGAAGCGGATCAATATAACATTGTTCATGAAAAAGTTGCTCGAAATCAAAAGAAATGGGAATGTTTTAACATGGGCAATGATGTTTTTGCTGTAAGTTTTATATATATTTTTTTATACAAAAACTATATTTAAATATATTACAGGTCAAAGACGTTTGTGTATTTTCTCGTGATACCCCAAGAAAATGCTATAGTGAACTTGCTGGTACAATTGTCCCGTATACTGAAGGCATTGAGAAGGAAATTTTGACAGCAAATGTTCCGTTTGATTGCTACTTGCAATTCTCTTTTACTCCTTCGAACAAAGTTAATCTTGATAATCCTGCCATCTTTCCTCTTAAATATATGGTACATTCTGTTGAACAAGTTAATCCTGATCGATTTGGTCTTGCTTTCAAAACTGTAAGTGTTTTGCTTCTTTGTCTACATTCTTTATTGTCATATATTTTTCAGCCTTGGTTAAATATATGTCAACCTGTTTATGAAGAATATGATCCCTTCAACTTTGACGTAGATCCAGATAAACAACAGGTTGATACATATCTCCTTTTTTAAACTTTAATTTTTACCATGTAATTTTAGTATCTTCCTGGTATTAAAGCATATGCCCTTACTGGTAATAAGGTTTACATTCCAACAAAGCCTCGATGGTGTGTTTCTTTGGTTCACAATAAAATTAATTCTCTTTTGATGATTCGTAATGGTGCTCAAATAATACCCCATATGCCTTTACTCGTTGATCTTCGATATAATGATAATCTTAATCGGTACATTATATATAATACTTCTGTATGTGGGGGACAACAACTTCCGGCAACTTTAACAAGTGATAAATTTGTAAGTTTATTTTTGGACAAATCTTTGTATAATTTTGTAAGCTTTTTAGCATCGTGCACCTTTATCTCCTGTTCCAGATTGTCCTGGATATTTCACTTTTCGTGATATTGGTTTGGTCTTTGATAAATATGGACAAATGAACTCATTTTATTCATCTGATCGTCAAGCAAAGATTAGCGCTGATTTTACATATGTTGATCCTGATGAAAGAGCTTATACTCAACTTGAAATTCATAGAGTATATGAAAAAAATGAAATCGACTTAATGAAAATGGTAAGTTACAGTAATCCTTAATTGCACCCGAATATTTATTATTATATTCTTTTTAGACTTTTGAAGGTATTTTTATTGGTAGCAATGAATTTTTTTGCCCTTTTCTTCATTTTTGGATCCTTCGTGCTCCTGCTGGTATGGAATGTATCATTGGATCATGGTATCGTCTCATAATTTATGAAATACATTCAGATGAAGGTATTGCAGATGTTGAAGCTACGATTCT
Organism: Panagrolaimus superbus; assembly: GCA_964035985.1. NCBI lineage: Eukaryota > Metazoa > Nematoda > Chromadorea > Rhabditida > Panagrolaimidae > Panagrolaimus > Panagrolaimus superbus. The sequence continues at coordinate 10,979,951 of OZ038356.1, forward strand.
TCCGGAATATGATCGTGTTGCATATAAAATGGTTAATGAACAAATTGAAGTATGCACTGTTATGTTTTATTTTTATTCTTTTATCATTGATTTCATTTTTAGTTTTTATTCGAAGTTAGCGTTATTCAAGCTCTTGACTATCGCATTCTTGTTGTGCCATATATTGGCCCAGTTGGTTGCACCGAACAAGAACTAGCAAAATTTCATAATAATGAAGCAATTGCTGTGCAGTTCCCATTAACAGAAGAATTGCGAGAAGATCGTCCACAAGTTCGACCACGAATGACAAGAATGTTTAAAACGTTTGAGCATGGAAAATCAACTGGCTGCTATAAATAAATATTTTTGTTCTTTGCCTTTTATCCTTATTATGGTCATATTTTTGTGTTTTTTTAATAAATATTTAATTCCATATTCATTAAAGAATACCATATATATATTACAGGGTTTTAGCTTTTTGTAAATTTTTAAAAAGCAAGGTTTTCAGTTTTGAAATTTTTAATTATTATTAGAGTGGCGTTTTTCATAGTTGCAACATTAATTTTCAATGTTTTCTTTTCGTGGAATCTCCGTTTTACAGTAACGTCATGTTATTCCATTTCTCCATTACAATTACAAATTTTTCCTAAAATGTGTCTTGCATTCTTTTAAGAAAAAGATTGTTGGATCATAGAAGAATTCATTTATTTAAAGTTCAAAATCGCAAATTATATATTTTAAAAACGAAGATATGCACTCATTTTTTACTTTTTTTGGTTTCTTTTTTCTTTTCTTTAACTTTGAGATGATTTGCTGTACCATTTGAAATTGGTTTATTAGGATCATCGTCTAATTCATTTGAAACTTGGCTGCCATTTTTTGAATTTTGTTGTTGCATTCCATGATGTTTTATTGATACCAAAGCAATTAAAGCTTTTTTTACTTCTGTATTTTCATCATTTGTACTAATAAAGGCTTCAATGGCACTTTTGCATGTTGTTTTTTTGTAAAGTATAATAAGTTTATCAACTTTTGGCTTTCCTGGATCACGTATTACCTATAAAAAGGGTACTGTAGCACGCAAAAAAACGACTTCGTTAAAGAATGAATTTGCTTGAGAAAAAAAGCACAAACCTGAAGTCTTTGCGAACAACCCGGCTCCAAGCAAGTATAAACAGGAGAAACTCGATAGCATTCATTATTGCTACATTTAACTTTTATTGCCATTCTAAAAAATTTGCCTTGTGTAAGATATTTATTTAAAAAGGATTAGTTACTACCGATCAGGGGTGCCATTAACCATTAAATGCCTTGACGTACCGCCTTTAACCGGTGAATATTCAGCAACCCTTGGCGCCAAATAAAGATCATAATCATCTTCTGCATACAACATTTAAAAATATTTAATATTTTATTAAAGACACACGTATTGATAATAATCCATTTAAATACTATAACAAAATGTTGTAAATAAAATTTAATGCTTAAAGATTAAAAAACAAATTAATCAAATAACACCAAAATGAAAGAAATAATATAAACTTTTAGCATTCTGTTTTCTGGTAAACTAAAAGTGGCCTTCAAAAATTCTTTAAATTTAGTCACGTTCAAACTTTGAAATATTTTATTTTTGTTTGTGCAAACATTGAAAATGTCGCTTTTGCAATCCGCTTTTAGCGCTTTTATTCTTTCAAAATAACTTCCGCCGACACAATATGTATATGCGCATATCTAAAGTGCTCCCAAACGGGTAGAATTTTCGCTTTCCTTTGAACAATGACACTTTGTACAAAAATAATAAGCTATTTCCATAGGGAAACATTCGAAGACGAAATTCAATGGTTATCTTAGGACAAAATTCATCCATCTTTTCTTTTATACTTCGTTTGTGACACAGTTAACTCAAAAAAAATTTTTTAGAAGGAAAGCAGAAGCAGCTTATCAGACTTTGTAGAAGATTTTTTATTACCTCCCAAGTGTCGTTTTGAATGGTTTTTAGAAAAATGGGTTCTTTTTTAACATAATTTTGGGTCAAAAATGAAGGGGCGGATTTTTAGAAGAAGAAAATAAACAACAAAGGAGATTAAAGCAATGATGGCGTGTTATTCCTTAAAGCTTTATATATCCGTGGTATAAATGTCAGCAAAAATGCCTGTCAAAAGCAACTTGTCATTTTATGATGCATAAAAGGGAGGATTCTTAAAAATGGATGTTGCTGATATCACAGGGTAGCATCAAATAAATAACTTATGGAAATATAAAGTTTACATTTATTTTGCTTTTTTTTCAAAAAAGCGAACAAAAAACAATGAAAGTGACAAGAACATTCCCCTTTTTTTCCAGACGAATGAAAAAAGTAAACATCGTTTTTAGGCATCCTCCTTATTTCTTCTTCTTTTTTCTGTTTCCAGCTTTTTTTCCGTGGATGCCATCGTCGTTCATTTGCATTACATTCATTCATTGTTGGTTCTTCTGTCTATTGTTTATAACAAAAGGCAAATTATTATTAATTTTTTAGGCTTCAAAATAGCTCAGCTTCCTACCTTCGTTTGTCTATTTAACTTTTTTTTTATGTTTTACGAAGTTAAAGTTCATTTGTGGTTGACGTAATTTTTCTTTTGGGAGACCGATAAAAAAAGAAGGTAGCATAAAAAAACATAAGAAAGCGATATTAAGTTTGTTATACTTTTTTTTGCAATATTATTATGTACACACTAAAGAGCAAAAAATGCTTAAAACAATTCAATAAAAAATGTAAAAAAAGAAATGAATAAAGTTTAAGAGAAACAAAGGAAAAAAAGGGAAAATGCGGCAGGTGTCGTGCGTCGGCGCACATGTAACAGATCAGAGGAGAAAAAAAGAAAGGAAAGAAAGATGAAAGGAGGGGGGGGGGATTGTATTGATCCCCCTCAATCAAGAAGAAGGTAAAAAAGCATAGCTTTTGTGAATTTTTTAAGGAGGGATTGAAAACGAAAAATAGAAAATTTATGGTGTTACCACGTTGCGAACTTGCCTTTCGGCGTACTGTATTTTATTTAATTATTATTTTTTGTTATTTGTTATTTGGCTCTGTTGTTTTTCGAATATTACCAAATGCTTCAGCTCCACGGGTACCAAAGACAATTCTAAAATTAAAAAAAAAACCGTTTTTTATCCTTTAATTTTAGTTAGACTCAGAAAAACAAGAAAAGTTAGATTTTGAGAGAGCAGAACTTTTAAATATTTTATGGGCAGAATCATTGGGCCGCTCAGGTAGAAATGTTTCTTTGTTTTAATTCTTTTTTTATATCTTATTCCTTTTTTAAGAATCTCAGTGGTCATTATTAGCGAATCAAAAGTTAGATTCATATGAACGTTCATTAGCGAATGCAAAAGATGTTGATGAACGACCACAACCAATTAAAACATTTTCAGATGCTTTTCATCATTCATTTTTGCTTATTACAACCATTGGCAAGTTTATTCCCTTTGCCATTCTTAATTAATTTTTATTATTTAGGTGGAATTGATACCGATGATCTTTCAAGAGAAGCAAAAATATTTTCAATAGTTTATTCATTTTTTGGAATACCCCTTTCACTTTTATATTTAAATCAATGCGTAAAAGCAGCATCTTCATTTTGGAAAGATCAAAATGCTTTTGTTTTTGCTGGAGGTTGCGTTTTTTTCGTAGCCGTTCTTTACGATGTTATTGAACAATCTTCTGATGATACGGTATGTAATTTTAATCAGTTCCACATCCTTTCACATTCATTTTTATGTAATTTTCAAAAGCAGTTTTATCCCATTTAAATTTTTGAAACGGCTTTTTTGTTAACGTTTTTTGTTCAAAAAAATGACAAAAAAAGGTACTTTCGTTTTAGCCTTTTTATTCTTCGAAATGCTTTGTTCTTAAAAATTCATGAAAGGGAATGTAACCTTTGAACACAAATAATTTAAATGTCAAAAAAAATCTCTTTTCTTTTCAGCCATTCTTTGATGCAATATTCTCCGTTTTTTTGGCGGCAACCACCATTGGAGAAGAAGATGGCAGAGTACCAAGAATTTTACTTTACCTCATTGCATTAATTGGCGTATCAGCATTTCATACCTGCTATCATGCAATTCAACGAACAATTGAAAAAAATCTTCAATCATTTGAAATAAGTTTTTCAAATTCATTTGCGCATGTTCAAAGATTTTTGGATAATGATGAAAATGAAAAGGTTGATAATAATAATCGAATTGCCGAAGAAGATGAAGACGCTGTGGAAGAAACAGAAGGGGAAGAAGATTTTAGCGCTTACAGTACTTAATAATTTTTGTTGTGTTTTTTAAGGACATTTATTTTAAATATTTTTCTTTGTGATCACTGCCATAAAAAATCTTTTTTTACACATTTGTTTGAAATATTTTTAATAATAGATGATAAAAGAGAAAAATAAAATTAGAGACGATATTGCCGAAATAAGGGATTACATTTATCCCGTCAAAAATTGATTAATAATGGCACATAATAATTTATTATCAAAATATGTACAATTAATTTTTCCACGTTTTTGAGCAATATAATAATAATAATTTCAATATATCAAATTAAAACCCATAAATAAAAAGACCTATAAATTTTAACTTCGATGCTGAAATCACAGATTCTCCAAACTAGTTAATACCAGTTGAAAAAAATAAAATAATTTATTTCTTTTCAGCTTCAACTTTGTTTAAAAGTGATTTTCTTGCATGTTGAAAAAGAGACCGTTGCAAAATAAATTTATCATTTGATTCAAAATTTATTCCAGCAATTGGAGCCACACCTTGTTCATCTCTGTTTCTTCGAACAATTTGATTTTGAGCATGCCGTGAACAGCGTCGTAACTCTTTTGCTGAAGCAAATCGTTCAAGTTTTGTAAACAAAAAGCATCGATATTTCCTTCGAAATTGTGATGGATCTTGAAATCTTCCTTTTTGATTAAATCCAAGATGTAATCTTGGCCACCATGTTGATTCCAACATTGTATATCCCGCAGAATTAATCCTTTCAATAAAGTGGCATTTAATGTCATTTTTATCCTTCTGAAACAAAAAAAACACAATATTTAAAAAATGGAGCTTTATAATTTTGAAAATAAAAAACAAAAACCGTTACAAAAACGTCCTTGAAAAAAGTCGAAAAAACAGCATATTTAAAAAACAATTAAAAAAAGATCATTTCACTCACCCTCATTGTAATTCTTTTTCTTCGATTAAAGCAGACATATTTTTTGGTCAATGCATGCCGAAGTATGACAGAGCCGGCGCCTTCAACGCGGACAATAAAATTTGCTAAAAAATTAAAATTGTTTTAAAAAAAAGGATTGTTTCATTGAATTCCTTTTAAAAAAGAATTGGTTTTAAAAAGAGAAACAGGAAAAACGGAATGACAAAATAATTACAGTTTTTTTTTCTCATCGAAATTTGGTAATCAAATAAAATGGCGGGGAAAAAAGTACTCACTATTGCACGGAGAAGAAGTTGTCCCACGCGTGTTGACGGTAACATTCATTTGTAAAAACCCATTTGAACAATGATTAAAAAGTTGCCATATAATTGTTCCAATCCTTTCAGGATCTGACTCCTCATCTTCATCATCCATTTTATCCATTAATTTAATATCAATATTTGAAGGAATGATAGCAAGCTCACGTAAGATTGGTTTACCATTTTTTGTTAAACCAAATGAAGGTCGATAATGATATATTTCTTCTTCAATTTCTGGTGCCAAGACATGCTCTAATAATAACGTGAGAAAGATAAACATAAATCTACAAAAAAAAAACAAATAGTTTAAAGGTAGCCACAAAAACAAAATGTAACTAATATCTTATTAACAAAACATTTTAGTTTTCCAAACATTAGTCAAAGTAAACAGCATTACAGTAATCTACTTACATTTTAAATTTCCAAATTTGCAGGGCATTTTTAAAAATTCTTAAAATCATAACTTGCATAAATTCAAACCATTACATGACACCTTTGATGCTTTGATCATTAGCAATAAAAGAAAATGAAAAAAGTAAAGAAAAAAATCAAAAAAGAAAAGGAAGAAAAAAAAATTAGAGGGATGCTAAATGCGTAAAGTAGCAGCCAGCCAGTTAAATATCGTTATTTGCACTCAAAGTGCGCAACCAAAAACACTTTGAAGAAAAGCTAAAAAACTTTTAAGAAGTGGTCAAACATTTTTCATTGATCTTGCTTGAAACTGTAATTAAGTCAATAAAAAAAAGCAAGAGAAAGGATAATGAGTTTTTTTAAAAATAAAATAATGTTTGTTAAAAAAAGGTCAATAAATAACTGACCCTCCTGGGGAGCAAGGAAAAAAAATAAAATGCAACAAAGCGGCACGCGAGTATTTTCTGCGAAAAAAATCAGTCATAAATTTTGAGGAGATTTATGCTCAAACAAAAAAAGAAGGAAAAAAATAAATGCAAAAATCAAGGAAAAAAACTACATAAATATTTGAAAGAGAAAAAAAACAAGTTAAACTTTAACTGAAAATAATAATAGTTATTATTTCTTCAACATTAAACGATCAAAGAAAGAAAGAAAAAAGGAGTTTTACATGTCGAATTACAAGAGATAGTGTTCCCTTTTTTTTTCTCCTGAGAAATTCTTCAAAAGAACAAGAGCTCCAAAAGTCTGTGTTTTTTTTCAAAACAGGCGGAGACACCGTTTGTGGTTGGTTTTGCATTTGTGATTGAATTTGAACGGTTTTGGCGTGTGTTTTTTTTTCTTCTGTGATTTCATTCAAACATACATAAATGAAACAACAAAAAATGGGATGAAAGAAAAAATTAGAGGCAAAAGGTAGAAAAAAAACTTTTGAAAACAAAGAGAAGCATTCATTGCATAAATTTGACTAAATTCGCAGTTTCTTGGGTGAAAATAGAAGGTGATGTTTTTTGCTAAAAAATTAAAATTGTTTAAAAAAACGATTCTTTCACTGAATGCCACAATTGGTTGTGTTGTAACAAATATGTGAAGAGGAACATAATTACTTACAAGATTAAAACTGTTGCAATAATGAGTCATTCAATTATGATCCATAAACTCTGCACAACAATCTCGTGACATTTTAAGAACATGTTATGATATTTTTTCGAAATAAACCAACCTTAACACCCTTTGCTTTTCGTAATTTCAGGAAAGCTTTTTGTTTGAAATATCTTATTGATTACAGGATTGCAAGTATTTAATGTTGTCCATTGTTGATAAAAGTGATTGCATTTTCGGGGTATAAAATGAAAAGTAACATAGGTTTTCTAATCATTTGTAATGCAGCAAAATAATACTGTTGATAAACAAATGAGAAACGACAAAATTGAGTTGCAATCAAATAAGGATGGACGAGGGCCTTGCAAAGGCCCGGCCCTTGGTCCGGGCCAGTTCCGAGAAATCAATACGAGGGCCGTTTTTTTTTTTTGAAAAAAAAATTTAAAATATCCACAGGGGGGGACCAAGACAAAATTTACAAAAATTTTAAAAATCAGTGCCAAGGCAGGGCCGGGCCTAAAAATTTGGGCCTTCGTCCATCCTTACAATCAAATTTTGTGAAAATAAATTTTTAAGGAGTTATTTATTTGTTTCATAATTTTTTGAGGAGCTTTTTGCATTTCTTTCTTTCAGAGTTTATTGTATTTCATTATTTCAAAAATTTGATAAATGTACTTGTTTATTCATAGCTAAGTGAAACATAAAAAAAAGGATTTGAAAGGCGAAAATTAAAAACAATAGGTATTTTAAAATTTAAAAAAGCTTGAAATGAGATGACTTATAAAAAATACAAGCACTAAAAAGAATAACAAAAGGAAGAAGCAAAAAAAATTTCGACAGATTGCGAATGACACATTTGATCAAAAATCATTTAATTTGTTATCAATATTGAAGTCTGTCATATGGATCAGAGGATTACTCATCATTTTCTTCTTTTTCATCTGCAGATGTGTCTGCGGTTTCATCATTTTCTTCATAAATCGTTTCGGAATATGGTTCAAATTTAACTAATCGATAATTAGCTTGTGAACGGGGAGTTGAGGATGATGATGAGGACGATGAGGATGATGAGGATGATGAGGATGATGATGATGATGATGATGAGGATGGTTGAGACTGTGAAACTTGTGGCGAGGGACCAGCTTCTCCAGACAGCGTTGTGTTGCTAAGATTGTAATTTGCAAAATTGGTCCCAGGATGAACAGGTTCTAAAGGAATAATTTTTGCATATTTAAAAATAATAATTTACGTTTTTACCATTTGGAAATACGCTGGCAAAGCATGATTTTGGTGCAAATCCATATGGATTTTCAAGTGCATTAGATTCCATAAACATTGGCGTCCAAAGTTCCCAAACTGTTTTATTTTGTGCTTTAAATTTAGCAAAAAATGGGTGATTTTCATAATCATCAGGATTTTCGTAGCGCACTTCTAAAAATTTATAAACCTTTAACTTAGCTTTATTATCATGACTTCTTACTTGGAAGATTTGCAGATGCTGGTGGATGTGTCCAATCCTCTTGAGGTGGTGGTGATTCTTCTTTTTTGGTACTTAAAGAATCATCTTTTTTTTCATCATCTTTTCTCTCATCATCTTTTTTTTCATCAATATTATTTGGATCCATTTTTAAAAAAAATATTAATAGAGAGAAACAGAACCGAATTGTAGACGTTTCCACAAAAAATGATTTTTTTTCACTGTGTTTTTTTTGTTAAGCTTTTTTTTTAATAGCATCTCTCTCCTCTCTCTCTATCATTTCTTTTTTTCTTTCCTTCGATGATTTGCCTAAATAAAAAAAAAACCTAAGAGTTAAAGTTCAGGCGCGTTCGCTTTCGAAAAAAATATACGAGAATGCACAAAAATAAAAAATGGCACGAAACATCAAAAATCAAAAACATGTCTGTCTTCCTGTATTAGTAACAAAAAAGTAAAATAAAAATAATCAAAAATAGTCATGATAAATAAATTTTTTTTATAATCAGGGATAAAAGAAATACAGCCAAAAATTTAATGACACTGTCCTTTTTTTTAAGATTTTGAGAAAAAAACAAAAAATGGATTCTTCTAAAAGTTTGGGCCCGCCCGGCCTGCAGCCAAAAAAAGCTATTCCTTACACGGCCTACCGTACATTATTGATTGTTACAATTTTGTAATTAATTGAGTTTACATGTTTACCACCAAAGACACATTGGAAAAAAAATTTTTCTGAATATATGATTTGTCAAAAAATGATTTTTAAACATGCTAATGCCAGAAATGAAATTACTTACAAATGAAAGCTTCTTTTTATTAAAAGTTCAGAAATTAGTCTTTGTTCCTTATTTTGTCACAAAATAAACCGAAAATTTAAAAATTCTTTTAAAACAAGAATGCAAAATGAAAAAAATAATTTTAAAAAATAATCTTAGAAAAATAATAAGGGTAGAAGGGGGGGAGGGTTATTAGAGACGATCCGACAATTTCTCTCGGGGCAAGGGACTTGCAAAAAGCCCCATGTATAATTATTTTTTTAGGTACAGAAAAATCTTGGAGTTGAATAAGGGGCTCAAAGTTTTCGAAAAGCCCGAGCCAACCTTAAGAAAAATTAAAGAATTTAAGGATTTCGTTATGAAAGTCGGCCGTTAAGGATTGCAATAACCATAATCTAATTTATTCTTACCCATATCAAACTCACTCCAAGCACAGCTTAGTGAGGAAAAATACAGTAATATAAAAATAACAAAAACAAACAGTGGGTACAATACAAAAAAAGATAAAACTTAAGAGACATATTTTAATATTTTTCTGTCAGTGAGATCAATTTTTGAGAGGAAATCATTCTTAGATGCTGAGGTTTTTCGCATTTGAGGAGATTTATATCAAAATTTTTTAATAATGAAGCAACGCGAGTTGAAAAATGTGTTGAAGCATATTTTCCTTGTGCAAAAAATTTCGTGGAGTAATACAGGGTGTTTCAAGAAAAATGGCCGTTTTGTGACGCACATTTTATGCTTTAGCACTATGCAAATTATCGAAACGACCATTTTTCTTGAACCACCCTGTATTCATTTGAACGATGAGAAAGAGGAATATATTGGAGATCAATATATTTAACTAAATTATAAAGTTCTCATTTAATTATCTGGTGTCATACAATAGATCTAAGAAGAAATATAATAGTTTTAAAAAAAGTTTAAAAACGTAAAAAGTCAAAAAAATTTCGTGTAAAGGACTTTTTTCGGATATTGTCAAAAATGATAAACTCAAGAAATTTATTACCAAGTCCTTTTTTCATTTTAATAACAGTTTAATGGGTTGATCAATAATGGGCAAAAAATTTGTTTTATTTAAATTTATTGTTCATATGTTATTCAGGAAGTGTCTTCCCTTTGTTTACCGTTTTTTTCTCAAAAATGAGAACCCCTTTTTTCTTCAACAACAAAAAAATGATTTTGACTAGATTGGCTTTTTTTGTTAAACATTTTCTCATTTTTGTTTCTTTATTCTTTTTTGAAGGCAGCTTGCCCTTTAACATTTCATAACAACAAAAAAAGGCAGAGTTGCTGCCCCCAAAAAATACGCACTAAAAAATGTGCATACAAAGGTTGTTTCTTTAATCAAAATCGTCATTAATCTTTGATTGGTTACATATTTGTTATTTTTAATTTATTTTTACTTGCTTTTAAAAAATGGTAACACCAAAAAGTAATATTTTTATCTTTCTGTAATTGTTTAACAATAGTTTGCTTTCTATGAGCCAGAATTTACATATAATTAGGTTTTTTAAGATCATATTCTTAAAATCTAACCAAGTTTTGCGTACATGCACTACAACGCGTTTTCCACGATTTTGCTTTTTTGTTAGAGAAAACAAAGACAGGTGAAAAAATGAGAGAGCAGCGTTTCGAAACTTTTCGAAACTCTGCGCTCTCATTTTTTCACCTGTCTTTTTTTTCTCTAACAAAAAAGCAAAATCGTGGAAAACGCATTGTAGTGTACATGTCGACGATAACATAAAAATGTATAACGAGCTTGTTGTTAATCAGGCAAAAATCATCAAAAGTGGAAGGGAAAAAAGTCCAAATTCGGGTTCTATCCAACCAATTTTTTATACGGACGCCATTTTTGGATCAGAAAAAAAATGCAAAGAAAGAAAAAGTCATTAAAATTTTTTGATTCGGATTCTGAAGCACTTTCGTGTAGAGAATTGAATTATCTTTTTTTGTTTGTCGTTGACACCAGTGCTGTCGGTTTTCGGTTTTTCGGTTCGGTTCGTTAACCGAACCGAAAATCCGAGGCCTTTTAATATTCAAAGAATATAAGAAGATTTCTTGGTGTTGTTGTCAGTTTTATTGATGAAAATTGGAAATTAAGATTTCGTCGAGTTTGTGTTGAAAGTTTTCCAAAAACTACAACTGGAGAAGAGATTACAGTTGTTGATGATGGTTGTAAACAACTTCTTGCTTTATAATATTTAATTTGTGTAGTGTTGTTTGATAGATAAATTTGTTAATAAAATATAGTGCATTTAAAAATGTTGTTTTTGCACAATATAAAAAACCGAAAGAACGGCTCAATTAACAGAAAACTGAACCGAACCGAAAAAAATCGGTAAACCGACAGCACTGGTTGACACTCCCTTTAAAAATCCCAAAAAATAAAATAAAAGCATTTTTAGAACTTGATGTTCGTTTAAAAAAATTTCAAAAAAGTTTTGAGAAGGTTTTTTGTCTTCGAAGTGCAAAAAAAATGATACCGTTTTACCATGAAAATGTTGTAATTGTTGGTGAAAATGGTGTGCTTGTTGGTCGTCGTCAAACATACAGAAATTTTGTAAAATTATTTAAAAATGAATTTTGTTTTAAGGTTTGTTACCTTTGAGTTTTTACAGTGATAAACAAATATCACTTCATTTAAAAAAAATTAAATTTTGGCTGTAAATTTTTTGATAACCGACACAAGCCATAGTGAAAGCGAAGGGGGGAATCGATAGATTCAACATGGAATTATACTATTTGATAGTCCTAAAGAAGGAAAAATCAAAATAAAATTCGAACAACAATGCAGTCTGATGTCAAATGGCAATTTTTTGATAGATTCTGTCACAAATTTTGAAACTATTCGATTGTAATATTTATACATGTTTCATTTCGAATTTTGTTGTTGCATAGCAGACGTGTTTAGCCGTCACCCTTAACCTCCAAAATTTTTATTAAAAAATAGTTAGTTCACCTTTTTTTGTCTTTTTAAGTATCTGAGTTCTGTTTTTTGCTTGATCTTTTATTCGCTGACTTGTTTTATTTTTTTATATTTTCATATTTTGATTTTGTCACAAAGAGCCTTTAATGTCTGTCACGGAAAAAGGAGGTTTCCACCAGTTACGATTTTTAGAAGACGTGATTTCTTTATGGCCCTTAATAATGAATCATCTTAAAATTTCTTTAATTGCAAAAATATTATCCAAATTAATTAGCAAGGAGTTCTCTTTCCATTCTTATGAATAAATGTAACCGCTTGTTTTTGAGCTGCATTTTAATGGAAAAGAAGTAAACAAAAATGTTGTAGCCGCTCACTGATGAGAATACGGTGACCAATCTAAGTCAATGATCACCCTACCCCACGATCATCCTATTATCTCTCGGATGGTCTAATGATATCGTATATTACCCCTTTTTCTTTTTCAAAGTCTCGAACCTATTGAATTTATGTGTCTATTATAACTGTACTACTGGCCGAAACTTTAACTTCTCTTTGTTATTCCTCTGTATCAAACTTATTTAAAAACAACTTTCATTTAAAAATTTGCACCATTTTATTTGTAATTTTTAACACAGCCGTGTGCATTTCGATTACTTCATTTTATCGCACAAAGTCTTTCTTTTTTTAATGGCGGGATCAGGTTGTTGATAATGCGACTGTTCCTTTTTTTAAACATGTTACTTTTCATTGGAACTAATAATTTGTTTGTATTATCATTCTATTTCTTTCTGAATTTAAAACAAAGAATAAAGTTTGGCAAAAAACACCTCGACCTAAAGACGAAGAAGATCATTGGTTTTTAATTAATACCTATATACCTCGAATTTTATCAATAAATACTTTGTTAACAAAATGTTTGAACTTTGCATTAAAGGACAGAAAATTTTTAGTTTCTGGGTTTCACCCTGGCGACCGAGGTTCGATTCTCCGTTAAAAAAGTTGTATTTTTTTTTAAATGACCTATGTGAAGAGTGTGAAAAAAACATTTAGAGAATTTATTGTTTTTCCCATAAACGATATAAAAGAAACGAAAAAAAGATAATAAGAAGTAATTTTTATATTTTTAAGACAAATTAAATTAAATTAGATAAATTAAAATTAAAACAATGGAAAAAGTAAAAACTACAATAAGTGACATTTAAAAGGAGTGTCGACGGCAAGCAAAAAAAGTTTTCAACTGCAACAAGTGTGTTTCAACGCGAAAGAAAGCACACATTGCATTCCTCGTTGCTGAATGTGCGGCAGCAACTTGACGTTAATCAGGGAGTTTTTTTTTGCATGACGTCGACACTCCCTTTAAATAATAAAAAATTGTAAAAATAAACAGACATTTAGACCATTTGAGCCTTTTCTTAAATTAGGTCCTAGTTTTTTAGTAATTTTTTTAACAAGTAATTTTTCCACATAAAAAAATATTCAAAATGAAATAAAAACAAATTTAACCATTTTTTTCGTACGAAAACCCAATTCCTGGCACACTTTAACGTGCTTAACACGATGCAAATGTTGTTTTTTAAAACAAAAGCTAGGTTTTTGTATTAATTGACTGGTAAAATCGCATTTTACCACAAGAAAAAATTACTGTAAAAACTTTACCAAAAATTATAAATTTGGTATCATTGCATTCCCCAGGCCTTCTACTTTAATTTGTGACCAAAATATTTCAATTAAATAATAATTTACTTATTTAAACTTTTTTTTGAAAAAAGCATCTTTTTCTTCCTTTTTTTGTCCTTTTTTTTTGCAAAAGTGACCAAACAAAGGGAAAGCGTTGCGCTGCGATCTTTCAAGAACTTTTGGATACTTGGATGTGCCAAATTCGTTGTATAATATAATTTACCCGGTCCATAAGTTAGCGGTGCGCCACTCAGAAATAGCCTTAAATTCAAAAAATTAAAGTTTAACTCTTATGAAAGTCAAAAATACACTTGCTATTATTCTTAGAGATAGAAGTATTTACAAACCTCTTTCAACTTTGGTATTTACGTTTTTGGGTAAAAAATTTATTCTGTTTTGAGGCTGTACAGATATGATGTGGAGGGATAAATGACCGTGCCGCCTATGATATGCGGCAAAAAAATTTTTTGATGTAGGGGGGGGGATAAATAGAATTTCTGTATGACGTCATATCTGGACAATTCCTTTGATAATTCATAATTTTTTGAGGAGCTTTTTACATTTCTTTATTTCTGTCAGAGTTTATTGTATTTCATTATTTCAAAAATTTGATAAATGTACTTGTTTATTCATAGCTAAGTGAAACATAAAAAAAAGATTCGAAAGGCGAAAATTAAAAACAATAGGTATTTTAAAATTTAAAAGAAGACTTATAATCGCTTAAAAAAAAATAAAAACACTAAAAAGAATAAAAAAGTTATTAACAATTAAAGAGATTGCGAATGATCAGTGCATTTATGATCAATAATGATGTGTATCATGTGGGGATCCACATGAGTCATCTTCTTCTTCTTCATCTTCAGATGTATCTGGAAATTCATCATTTTCTTCATAAATTGTTGGCAAAATAGTAAGGTATTTAATCAAATGATATTTTGCTTTTGGTCGAAGGTTTGAACGGGTATTTGAAGAAGATGATGATGATGATGAGGAGGATGGTTGAGATTGTGAAACTTGTGACGAGGTACCAGCTTCTCCAGACAGAGTTGTGTTGCTAAGAATGTAATTTGCAAAATTGGTCACTGGATGAGCAGGTTCTAAAGGAATAATTTTTGCACATTTAAAAATAATAATTTAAATTTTTACCATTTGCAAATAAACTTGCAAAGCTTCCCATTGGTCCAAATCCATATGGATTATCAAGTGCATTATGTTCCGTTGAAGTTGGTTTCCCAGTATTCCCAACTGTTCCATGTTGCGCATTAATTTTTTTTAAAAATGGGTGATTTTCATAATCATCTGGGTTTTCATAGCGGAATGCTAAAAATTAAAAAATTTATAACTTAGCTTTAATATCACGGTTCCATGATTTCTTACTTTGAAGATTTGCATATGCTGACGGATTTGTGGAATCCTCTTGAGGTGGTGGTGATTCTTCTTCTTTGGTACTTAAAGATTCTTCATCATCTTTTTTTTCATCATCTTTTTTTTCATCATCTTTTCTCTCATCATCTTTTTTTTCATCAATATTATTTGGATCCATTTTTAAAAAAAATATTAATAGAGAGAAACAGAACCGAATTGTAGACGTTTCCACAAAAAATGATTTTTTTTCACTGTGTTTTTTTTGTTAAGCTTTTTTTTTAATAGCATCTCTCTCCTCTCTCTCTATCATTTCTTTTTTTCTTTCCTTCGATGATTTGCCTAAATAAAAAAAAAACCTAAGAGTTAAAGTTCAGGCGCGTTCGCTTTCGAAAAAAATATACGAGAATGCACAAAAATAAAAAATGGCACGAAACATCAAAAATCAAAAACATGTCTGTCTTCCTGTATTAGTAACAAAAAAGTAAAATAAAAATAATCAAAAATAGTCATGATAAATAAAATTTTTTTATAATCAGGGATAAAAGAAATGCAGCCAAAATAAGGATGGACGAGGGCCTAGGGCTTTTGAAAAGCCCGGGCCTCGAAAATAAGGGTCAGGGCCGGGCCCGTGCCGGGCTTTTCAGTTTTTTGAAAAAAATTCAAAAATTCCACAGGGGAGACCAAGACAGAATTTACAAAAATTTTAAAAATCAAAGCCCGGGCCAGGGCTTTTAAAAATTTTGAGGGCCCGGGGCTGAAAATTCGGGCCCTCATCCATCCTTAAGCCAAAAATTTAATGACCCGGTCCGGCCCTTTTTAAGATTTTGAGAAAAAAACAAAAAAGAATTCTTCTAAAATTTTGAGCCGGCCTGCCCTGCAGCCAAAAAAAGTTATTCCTTATACGGCCTACCGTACATTATTGATTGTTACAATTTTGTAATTAATTGAGCTTACATGTTTACCACCAAAGAAACATTGGAAACAAAATTTTTCTGAACATATGATTTGTCAAAAAATGATTTTTAAACATGCTAATGCCAGAAATGAAATTACTTACAAATGAAAGCTTCTTTTTTATTAAAAGTTCAGAAATTAGTCTTTGTTCCTTATTTTGTCACAAAATAAACCGAAAATTTAAAAATTCTTTTAAAACAAGAATGCAAAATGAAAAAAAAATTTAAAAGTGAATAAAAAATTTATTGAGGTTTAAAAAATTATATTTTAAGCACAGAAAACGTTACAAAAATGTATAAAACATGAATTAAAAACCAATTAAATGAATCAAAAAGCCAAAGATATTATCAAAGTGTACAACAGCCACAATTGTTTCGTATTTATCCGTAATATTCATGAATGCACATTGGTAGTTATAATATAAAATGAGAGATAACAAGGTAATGATGAGCTTAAAAAAATAGGTAAAATCCATGATTGTATAAATCAAAGCTAAAAAAAAGTGAAATTACAAAGCTCTTATTTTATTTGGCATTATATTTTTCCACGTGCAATTCACTTGAATCTCGTAAAACAAAACGTTGTTTTTTAACGAAAGCTGCGAAAAATCTATTTTCACAGATTTTCCATCGCTTTTAAAACAAGAATGGAAAATGAAAAAAAAATTAAAGAAATAAATTCTTAGAAAAAATTTAGGGAGGCTTCTTAGGGATGATTCGGCAATTTCTCTCGAGGCCGGGGACTTGCAAAAAGCTTCCTGTAAATGTTTTTCGAGATTTAAAAAATCTGTAATTTTATCAGCACAAAACTAGCCAAACAATAATTATTTTTTGGGTATAATGGGCTCAAAGTTTTCGAAAAGCCCACCAACCTAAAGAAAAATTTAAATGAATTAAAGAATTTTGTTATGAAAGTTGGCCGTTATAGATCGCATGAACCAAGATAAATGAATAGGTAAAAATGATGAAATGGCCGAGCAACGATCGCATTTTTTGACGGTGAAAAAAACGTTCTTTTTTTTCGTAAACAATAATGGGAAAACAAGGCTATTTTGAAAAACTGATTCTTTATGCTTTTTCATACACCTTTTTTTCTGTTTTCCCTGAGACAGAAAAAACCCGAAGAAAGAAAAATTGCTTCTTTTTATACAGCATAAAAAAATGATGTTTTCCAGGTTGTTTTTCCATGGAATGTATTGGGCAAGAAAACATTTTATTAACATTAACAATAAAAAATTTTTACCAGAAAAAGGTGTGCATTAGGCTTGAATATTCTTAAATAACGGTACTCTTGTACTGTACTTTTTTTATACCCATGAAAGATATTGGAAATTGAACGATGAAAAATTTCCATTTTTACATATTTTTCAAAAAAATTTCATTCAAAGAACAATAAAAATTGAATAAAAGGAGATATAACAGAGTAAAAGAGTACCATCAACAACCGTATTTATAATTGACAAAACAATAAATTAGTTTTTCATTGTCTCATGAAATTTACATGTAAATAACAATCGTTTATTTAACTAAATTATTACAAAGTCCTCAGTTAATTATCTGGCGTCATACGGTTGCTCAAAGAAAAATATAATAGTTTTAAAAAAAGTTTAAAAACGTAAAAAGTCAAAAAAATTTCGTGGAAAGGACTTTTTTCGAATATTATCAAAAATGATAAACTCAAGAAATTTATTACCAAGTCCTTTTTTCAATTTAATAACAGTTTAATGGGTTGATCAATAATGGGCAAAAAATTTGTTTTATTTAAATTTATTGGTCATATGTTATTCAGAAAGTGTCTTCCCTTTGTTTACCGTTTTTTTCTCAAAAATGAGAACCCCTTTTTTTCTTCAACAGCAAAAAAATGATTTTGACTAGATTGGCTTTTTTTTGTTAAACATTTTCTCATTTATGTTTCTTTATTCTTTTTTGAAGGCAGCTTGCCCTTTAACATTTCATAACAACAAAAAAAAACAGAGTTGCAGCCCCAAAAAAATGCGCACTAAAAAATTGTGTATAAAAGAGTGTTCGCTATAATCAAAATCATCATTTTAGGGTTTGATTGGTTACATATTTGTTATTTTTAATTTATTTTTACTTGCTTTTAAAAAATGGTAACACCAAAAAGTAATATTTTTATCTTTCTGTAATTGTTTAACAATAGTTTGCTTTCTATGAGCCAGAATTTACATATAATTAGGTTTTTTATGATCATATAAGACGCCTAAACGAAATATGATTTTTGTTTTTTTTGAGGCAATATTTGTTGCAAAAATCGCCTCACTTTTTTGTTTTTTCAGTTGAAAAATTTTTAAAAGTGAGGCGATTTTTGCAGCAAATATTGCCTCAAAAAAAAACAAAAATCACATTTCGTTTAAGCGTCTTAATATTCTTAAAATCTAACATAGTTTTACGTACATTTTATAATTCCAAAAAATAAAATAAAAGCATTTTTAGAACTCGATGTTCGTTTAAAAAAATTTCAAAAAAATTTCGAAAAGGGTTTTCGTCTTCGAAGTGCACAAAAGATGATGTCGTTTTACCATGAAAATATTGTAATTGTTGGTGAACATGGTGTTCAAACTGGACGTCGTCAAGTATACAAAAATTTTCAAAGTTTGTTTAAAACTGTGTTTACTTATAAGGTTTGTTACTTTTGTCGTTTAACATAGGGTTGCCGTCCCCCCCCGGAAATCGAAAAAGTCGGGGACGGGGAATCCCCGACTTTCGATTTTTCCCTCCCCGGCTTCCCCGGCCGGGGAAGAAAGTAGTCGGGGACGGGGAACGGGGATACCCGTTCCCCGAAAATATCTCGGGGATGGGTAAATTTTTTGAAAAATTTCCTTAATTTTGCAATAATGAAAATACAAATGGCTGATATTGTATCGTTTTTTGGGATTGGGCACAGAATTGGTTGGAATTTAAGCGAATTTTTTATCTTTTTTACAGAATTTTAAAAAATGTAAAACTAAAGATTTTTTTTTCGGGGAAGAAAGGTGTCGGGGACGGGGAACCGGGGATCCCCGAAATTCAAAATTGGTCGGGGACGGGGAACCGGGGACGTCCCCGTCGGGGATATCCCCGGGGATCCCCGACTTTAGGGGGGGGACGGCAACCCTAGTTTAACAGTGATAAACAAGTCACTTTCTTTAAATTTTTTTTCAAATTTTGATTGTTAATTTTTAGATTATTGTCACAAGCAATAAAGAAATTGACGGCGGAAACCGATGGATTCAACAAGGATTTATCGAATTTAACATTGTTAATGATGGAAAGGTCAAAATAAAATTTGAGCAGCAATGTTGCAGAATGTCTGATGATAGATTTCTGATTGACGCTCTTACAATTTTCGAAACTAAGAGATTCTAAAGTTTATCTGATTTATTTGGAATTTTACTGATGCCAGAAGGTTGGGTTTTATTTGCAGCTCTTAACCCCAAAGATTTTTAAAAGCAATATTTAGTTCACTTTTTTTTTTAAAATTATGTATTTAAAAAATTCATTGATTTTCGAGAAAAGTGTTTTTTATAAATTTTAGACAACAGTTACAAAAAAAATCATTTTTTTCATTTTTTAATATTTTGTTCTTTTGTTTTATAAACAATTTTTTATGGTTATTCAATGGGTATTGCAACTACACGAATAGCATCTTTTTAAAATTTAAAGGTTCAAAATCCATTGAGTACGGCTATTTCAAGTGTAAAAAATATAATAACCATTTCGCAACATTGGGACCAATTAATTTTGATCATTTATCATTTGGATTACTGTATTAATCATCGTAAAAATTACATCGAGGAGAAGAATATATAGAAAACATTTATCGATTAAAAATTCCGTATTAATAATACCAGAATTAACTGTAACGGTATGAGATGAAAGATTCTAAAAAATAAAAAAGTAATTGATAGCTCTGAATGTTTTTAAAAGCGTTGTTAAGATTCTACTGTATAATGCTTATTTAATTTATTTAAAAAAATGCAAAACTCTAGTTGTTTCAGAATGTGCATCGGATTTGGTAGTTGCTTTAGATCAAAAAAAGGATAAATATTTTTATAAGAAAAATGATATCAATGCTATTTGATAATATTACTGTGTTTCTTCAACTTTCAATTATTTGCTCAACTTTTATTCAAATACTTATGTAAACTGGCAAATTTGACACAAAGCCAAAAAATTTAACTCTCTCATATATTTCACATATATGTGAGTTGGTAACGGACATAACAATGAATAAATGTGCGCAAAGTGCGCAATTGTGGCGAACATCATCGTAAATATCGCTGTCTTTGACCAACTGTGTGCGGTATATTTTATGTTGCCTGTGGGGGTGACGGAAGCTTTGACTGTCCGACCATCTCATATGTTTTACCATCGCGCAGTAGTCAATAACGACGTGATTCTTAAAAACTTTTTAAATTAGCGATGCTTTTTTTTTCCTTTTGTAAACGTGAATGAATCATGCACATTTCATATATCTTCCAATTTTATCCCAAAAGTTTTTCTTTTCTTTCATTTTTTATATTGATCCTTGAGTAATCCATTGATTAGCGTGATCTCTTTTTCTAAAAATGTTTTAATCTGTTCGCATCATTTTATTTAAATGGTTCTCAGGAATAACGTTTAAAGAAAATTTCCAAATATGTCTTCTTTTTTACTAATTTTTTATATGAAGCTAAAACTATCAAAATCTTATCAACATTCTTAAATTAAAAAACCACGTGCACATTTTCTTATTGCTTTGTGGATTGTAAGCAAAGAAAGAGCTTATTTTGTCAATACATATAACAATGAGCGACGCGATGATTTTTTGTTCTCTATTGTACGAATCAATGTCCAGAAAAGAATAATTTTTAAATTAAAATCTTTATTAAATTGATTATTTTTGCTTTCAGTAATATCTATATTTATATATATATCGGGAAAGATATCTAAAACGAATGAAGATAATTTATGCTTGAATTAAAGTAATTTTTGCCACAAAAGTAATGGGCAGTGTTGCTTCATGTGTGGCACGAATTCTTCCTTTTCGGAGAAGTAATGCCACAACAATTGGTGATCCTCCAGTGCCATCTGCAACTTTTAGTGAAATAGAAGAAGGAGGAATTGTAAATAGAGCGAACAATGGTAAGCTTTTTAAAAAAATGTTAATGTTGAATTTTCAAATATTCTATTAAAGGATCTTATTTTGGTACACACTTTCTTATGGGTGGAGAGAGATTTGATGTTGCAAAACCTGATACATTCCTTTTTGGTGATAATTCAGATTTAGAAATGTTAGGAACAAAAGCAGTACCCGTAAGTTGAAAATATATACACAAAAATGAAAAGCATTAATCATGGATATATTGTTATAGTATCCATATAACATTCGCGGAATAACTCATACAGTAAAAGTCTTAAATCTACTTATAAATGTTAGAAGGGATTCGATAAAATTTATACGGTAAGCGTTAAAAAGAATTATTTAAACACGTAAAACAAATTTCAGAGCAGATAAAGCGGAAGAACAATGTTATAGACTGGAATTCATTTTGGATGCAGATGTCGATTGTTATGTACAAATTCATTTTCTTGCCAGAGAACATGTCGAAAATTCTCATATCAAGTAAGCGTAAAAATTTTTCACCGGAAAAATGTTCTTCTTTTAACCTTTCTTTTTTTTGCAGTTTCACTTCAAAAACAAATCATGATTCATCAGAGAGGGTATATTTCTCAAAAGGATCTGATCAAATATTTGATAAATTTCTTTTTTATCCTCATAAATATTCTTTTCCAGTAAGCGATAAAAAGAATTGAACTTGATATATCCTAATCTGTTTCTTCTTTCAGTTTCATTATGATGGGGGCCATTATTTTCCAATTGTCATTGAAGTTCGTTCTGTTTCAAATACAGAACAATCTTTGCCTGTACATGTTCAAGTAACAATGTGTAGTATTGATAAATCTAGTGATGCAAGTGCTTCATTAATTTTAAAACCTTTAAAACAAAAGATTATCGCTGATGGTGTAACATATTTATTGCAAGAAGTTTATGGTATTGAAAACAAAGAATCATCAACCCGAACAATTGATGAAAATAGTGCTGAATGTATAATTTGTATGGCAAATCCTCGTGATACCGTAATACTTCCATGTCGGCATTTATGCATTTGTAATGGATGTGCTGAAACGTTAAGGTTTAAAGTACGATTAATTTATTGCTTAATTGTATAAAAGGAAATTAACTTTTTAATCTTTAGCTGCAAAATTGTCCCATTTGTCGATCGCCTTTTAAAGCCTTATTTAAATTTACTCCATCTGGGGAAAACGGGTCAAACCAGCAGTCACGCCTGACTCTTGTTGAAGCTCTTAATGGTCCTGGGAATGTTGGAAATATTTCACCTCAACAACCAACAAAAAGAGAAGCTTCAACAAAAATTAAAAGTCGAAAAGAAAAAATTGCCAAAGTAAGCAACCTTTTTTTCTTATGTAAATTAAAGTTCGGTTTTTCAGATAACCACGATTCCGGCGATACATTCTTCGAGCGTAGTTGAAATTGAACTGCAACCAATAAACAGTGATTCAACAGAGGTATGGGTTAAGCTTAGAAATATTTTTAGCAGTGATAATCAATTACAACGATTCTTTAGGCTTCAAGTGCATCATTTTCAATGGGTAGTCGATCTAGTGGAACACCACATGCTACAGTAGTCCGGGTTGACAGTAATACGGTTCAACGCATTTCAAAAAAGAATTCCCTCGAAGTAAATAATGATGCACCAACATCATAAATTTTAAATTTCAAGTATTCGTTCAATATATCAGTTAATTTTTAACCCATTTTTTTGAAAAAAATTTTAATAGCTAACTACGGTAATTATCGGTTTTATCTTAGAAAATTTCCTTATTTTGTCTCCTCGTCTTTTTTTCTTGCCTACGGGTTTTCATTTTACTTCATTGTTACATTTTGCATTATACATAAAAAAAATTGCATTTAACAATACAAAAGAAAATGTGCTATTATTTAAATATCCGTTTAAAAACTTCTAACCAAATTTTTTTCCAAGTTTCTTCCAAAAAAGATAAAAAATTTAAAGCAAAATATCATTTGTAATTTTGCACTTAAAGCATTTTTTGTTAAATGATTTGTTATTTTTTTATTATTTGTATTTACATTCTTCAAAAACATATAAATATTTATATCATTTTTTTCTTCAAAGATGGTAAAGCATTTAAATATGTAAAAAAACGTGGTCAAAAAGCCATATATTGATTGAGTTTCAAATGTCAAGAACTAAAACTAAAAAAAAACTTTTTACCGGACACGCGTCAAAATCTTCGTCGTCCTTCGATCTCGGCTGACTACGCACGACCTTGTTTGTTTTATTAACAAAATTTTGACCTATTTTTTTTCTTCCTTTGACGATTTAAAAAAAAGTTTTTTTTCTCTCCTGTCACTGACAAGGTTATTTCTATTTGAAAAATTAAATTAAATTAAATATCACTGTTTTGATAACTTATTTTCATAATTTATTTTTTTCAGGGATGAAAGTCACCTTTCTATTTTTTGCAGCATTTGTTGCAGTTTTTTGCAAAGAGGAAGTTGATTTATCACATGGATTTGGAACTGATATTGACTGGGTTTCATGGGATAATGCTCTTAACTTTGCAAAAGAACAAAATAAACCTGTTTTCTTACTAATTCATAAAACATGGTGCGGTGCTTGCAAAGGTTTAAAAGTTTTGTTAGATACCTTTTAACTGTAAAATGAAAAGTTTTTAGCTTTGAAAAAGAATTTTCAAGGATCAAATAAGCGAACAGAATTAATTGAATTAAGCAAGAAATTTATTATGGTTAATTTGGAAGATGATGAAGAACCTGATGATGAACGATATGCCCCTGATGGAGCATACATTCCACGTTTATTCTTCTTAGGTAAGTACTGTAAAATTTTTGTAAGCCATTTTATCATATGAAATGCAAAAAAAGTTAATATTTATTATTATTATTATAAGAAGGCGGACCAAGATAAGGCAAATTATGATAAGTATTATCAATACTTAATCTTGGAAGGGGTGAAGAAGAAGGAGGGATTGTAAGTTTTACAGAATTCATAGATGCAAATGAGCCAGCTCCAGAATGAAAGCTTACAGCATTATGTTGGCAATATTCTGATAACGGACGAGGCATTGTTAAATACTCGGAGATAAATATAGGGTCAACCGATGCTAAAATACAGATATCATTTAAACCATAGCTGCAATAATTATTCTAAAATACATACCTCTACTTTTTTTTTGATCCAAATGCATTATTTTTAAAATAATTCTTTTTAGTCTTTGATAAGTAATTGAAATAGTTTGTAAAAATGAAAGCATAAATATGGGAGCTCCAAACATTTTTATTTTTCAACTATTATTTTTTAAATTTAGAAGAAAACATTTAGAAACTTTAAAATAAATTTATCCATAAAAAATTTTAAGCACAAAAAAATAATTAAAACAATAAAATTCAGCTCCAAGAAATGTCGGAATGTATTTTAATTGCGTGTGCAAAGAAAAATATTATAACTATAAAAATATAAACTTTTTAGATAAAAATGGTGACCCAATGGCCGTAGACAATAAAAAAAATTATCCAAACAATGCATATTATTTTCCACAAGCTATTGACGTTCTTAAAGCCATGAAAGTTGCATTAAAAGAATTTGGTGGAAATGACGAAATCGAAAAGGATACTGTAAAAGAAGAAAAAGAAGAATCTGTTACTGAAAAGAAGGAAGAGAAGGAAGGTGATGATGATAAGAAGAAGAAGAATAAGAAGACAGAAGAAACAGCAGAAAAGAAAGAAGAGAAAAAAGTAAAGAAGAGCGATAAAAAAGATAAAACTGAAAAGAAGGAAAAGAAAGAGAAAAAAGATGAGAAGAAGGAAGAGAAGGCAGAAAAGAAGGATAAAACTACTGATAAAAAAGATAAGAAAGAAAAATCTGAGAAGAAAGATAAAAAAGAAAAATCGGATAAAAAGGAGAAATCTGAAAAGAAAGAAGATAAGAAGCAAAAAGAAGGCAAAAAAGAAAAGGATTCCAAGAAAGAAGAAAAGAAGGAGAAGAAATCTGATGACGGAAAGGTAATTTATTCATCAACATAAATAAAACTTCTTCTAAATATCTAAAATTTTTAGAAATCCAAGAAAGATGCCGATAAAAAAAAAACCGAGCTTTGAAGAGTTTGAAATTTTCGTATTTTATTCAGTTTTTTTATATTTTTTTAAAATGGGTATTTTTTATAAATAATTGTTAAAGTCATATCGTGTTGGTTCCATAATAATGTTTAATTAAATTTTTTATTAAATAACTGTTACGTATTATATACAGATAATTCAATCATTGAAACCCCAACATTTTGCAGAAATGACATAAAAAAGAAACAATAAGAACATAAACCATAAAAAAAATATCTTAATTGAAAGTTTTTTTTAACGAAAGATAAAAAAGACAGATATGCATATATATATATAAATAAAATAATTCAACAACAACTACAATATTATCAATCTTTGTATTACTACTACCAAAATAGTCATTATACTAATGTAAATATAGTCTTAAATGCTTGCTTTCTTTGCAAATCTTGCCCATTGTTCAACAGTTTGCCGGCCCAAATTCATTACAATTGATCGAGATTCTCGATGCCCATCAATTGCTTCACTTTTTGTTTCAAGGGGTGGATCTCGATCAGATTCCCATTCTTCGTCATCCGTTGACTCTCTCCACCCTTCACTACTGTCATAAAGTGGATTAACACGCATCATAAATTCACAAAGTTGTTCAAAGTCGCGACTTTGCATTTGCAAACTATTTCGTACAAAATTTCCATTTCTTTGTGATTTGGCAGAACGAACCGACATTCGATTTGAACGTCCATTATTTGAGCGTCTATAAACATAATAATTTTAATTTAAAGTTTTCTAAGAAAAAAGAAAATAAATTTTAAAAAATACCGTGAAAGTGTAAAGCGGCTGCCGCCATGAGTAAAGGTTGCTTGCTTTCTTCTCTTTCGTATAGCATAACGTAAATGGGCACATGTAAGCATTTCTTTGTACGTTAATCGCATTCTTTCATTAAAGTATGCATAAATAAATGGATTACAAGTATGATTACATAACCAAATCTAAAAATATTATAATCAGTTTTTTATAAAAAACGTTTATTTTTATCACTTCCTACCAAATGTAATGCAATAAAATGGCTATCAGCAAGCATATCTTTAATATACGGCTTTGCGAAATAAAGCATTGATGAAATTGTACACAATAAACTTGGGTAAAAGAATTGAAAAGTCAATCTTGCCTAAATTTTTTACTCTTTTTACAAAATTTTTTTCAAATAATAATTTACCTGTTTCCGAAACCTATTTGCACTGTTTTGATTAAGTTTATTTTTGCTAATTTTTTGTTTAACTTGTCGAATTTTAAGCAAAACCAGCGAAGAACATACCCATTGCATTATAACACTGATAAGATTAATAAGTAGCAAAAGAATAACAAATATTGCTAGAAAAAGAAGAAAGTTTAATTAATCAACTTTTTTTGCATTTTATTTTTTTGCAATTTCCGGCAGGTGTTTTTGTTTTTGAAAATTTGCATTTAGTTACAGTATGCTTTAAAGGTTATTTAATTCAAATTTAAAAAAAAAACAAGACTTAAGTCAACAGGCTGTGACCTTTTTTCAAAAAATATAAATTTTTTTATTAACATTTTTTTATATTTATTTTACTTACCAGGACGCTTTCCTTCAGTACTTAAAAAACTAACAGACCACATTTCTGTTCTATTGCCTACAAGAGGAGCCGGAAACGTGCCAACACATGCTAAAATAGAGACGAAGATAATTAAAATTCATTCATAAAATTGCTTTTTTTATTCTTTTTTAGCAAACCTGCAGCAATTCCAATAATCCATGTTGAAACTGATGCAATCAAAGCTACAGTAACCCTATTGAAAGTTTTTGCTTTTGTACCATAAAAGCAAATAGCAACACATCGATTTAATCCAAGATAGGCATAACTAACAACTCCAGCAGTCCATGCAGCAATTTCAAAAAATGCTAAACAAAAGCTCAAAAAGCTACAATTTGTTCCAGTTTTATATGACAGCGAAAGAAAGGCGTATGTTGTTGATGTCATATTTTTGCTGCTTATATTTTCCATACTGTAACAACAATATTGAAAAAGTAAGAAAAGCACTATGGAAACAAACCTAATACCATTTGCATCAATAATATTACAATTTGAATCTGACCATAATATTCCCATTCCACATGCAATCCCCGCAACAATCATCATAATTGCATCTGCTAATGCCACATTCGCCATAATTGTATACGCAGAAAGTCGAAAAACCCGTTTCATAATAATCATAAAAACTGTTGCACCATTGCAAAGAAATCCAATAACCCCAATTGTTATGTAAAGACCTCCAATTACGGAGACTGTATCAGAAGACGCTGTCATAATTGATTTCGCGACACCCGTGTATAAAATTGTCGGTCAATGTATCTTTTTTATGTATTAAACAGTGATATATACTTCCACAAAAGACCACAACAATACAATAATAATTAAATATATAATCAAGAGACTCGTAATAATGCCGTAAATTTCTGATTACTCCACATTATCTAAAAAATATATGAAGGTCAGATAAACTTATAATTTTAAAGATGTAAAACAAAAAAACGCGTCAATTTTTTAAAAAATGAAAAGAAAAACATTAACACTTTAAAAAAAAATTAATTGATAGTTTAAAACAGTAAAGAAGCAGCAAAAGTTGAAGTTCATTTGCAAGCAATCATGTGATAAATAAAAAGAAGGGATTATTATTATTACTACATTATTCAATGGCCAAAACAATCCTTTTTTCTTTTGTAGCTTATCACTTTCACTTTTTTTCTGCAATTTTTTTGCAACAAATCATAAAAAGAATTTTATTTCAAAATAATGTCTGCATATTTCCAACTCATGAGTTTAAAACTACGACTGTTAAAAAATGCAATAATCTTTTAAAGCAGATGTTTGCAATGGGCCCAGCTGGATAAATTTATTTTTTCTCTCAACTTTTTTACTTTCTTCTTGCTAATGATATACGATTGAACTTAAAAGCATGATGAAACTACAATAAAAGAAAATGGAAAGTAGTGGTAGAGGGGAAAAAGTGAGGGTATTATTGATTGACAGATGATGATGACTGTTATCATCCACGCGGCTTATTACTACTGATAAAACCCTAAAATAACTCTTAAAATAAATGAGGTAAAAAAATGGGGGGTGATTGGGGAAAATGAATTCAGAAAGGACAAAGAATCGAATGAAAGAGCGTTAACAAATCTAAAATAATGTAAAGCGATTAAGCGTATTAATTTAAAGGGACACATGTAAATAATATGATGGCGACCTTTGCTACTTCATTTTTCTTGCTTCTAATAGTCTATTATGAAAAGGACAAAAACAATATAGCACTTTTTTAAGTTTATGGCCCAAAATTATACTGTAGCAAACAAACTTATTTTTAAAATAATATTTTAAAAATGTTTTTTAAAGGGAGTGTCGACGACAAGCAAAAAAAAATTTTTTAGCAACAAGTATGTTTTTACACGAATAAGACATTTTTCTATGCTATTTCTTTTCTCTAACTCAATTTCGTGTTAAAACATACTTGTTGTCCACACAAATTTTTTTTTGCTTGTCGTCGACACTCCCTTTAAGACTTCTAAAAATACATGAAATTATTTGGAGAAATTTGAGTTTCATGTCAATGAAATAAATAAACCACAGTTTTTGTTTTTTTTGCGGATGCTTTTCATTCCGGCATTTCCGTTTTTTAATTGCGCACTGAAAATTTACTAGACACAACTGTGGCTCAAATTGCTTTGGCGTGTTTGTTAACAATTATAATAAACTCATCCAAGTTTTATTTATTTATTGTTGTTTAAAAATTTCCATTTTTTTAAATGCTCTTTGTTACCACCCTTATAGATTAATATAAAAAAATAACTGAATTAATGGCAGCAAAGATTAAGATTTACCGGAAATACAGATTGCATAAAAGTTTTTGACTTCACAAAAGCTTTCCCTTAACTGCTTTATCTCAGGCTTTTCTTTCTTCATCTTTTTTTTGTTTTCTTTAAGTTTTATAGAAAAAACATTATTTTTTATTGTTAAAAAGCAAAAAAAAATAGAAAATCTTACGCAAGAGAAAAAAAGGAAAACAAAATTATCAAGCGGAAGCAATCAGTGGCTCAAGGGCACCGATTAACTTATGTTACAAAAAGCTTCAAAACATTTCATAAAAGGGTAATCAAAATCAAAAACAATATCTCGTTAAAATTATTTTCAAAAATTTAACAAGTTTTTTTTTATTAATTTTTGTAAGTAATGATAAATTCATACATTGAAAAACAATAATATGACATCAAGTTGAAAAGGTTATCTTTCTATAAATTTTCCATGAAAGCTAAAATTGGATTGAAAAAGGCAAAAATAAAAGAGGGAAAAAAAGGCCAAATAGGTAATTGAATGGGGTCATCAAGTTTTTTTTCTTCCTTTCCGTTTTTTGCTTGTTTAAAGCCAAATAAATATCTAAAAAAAGGAGTAAATGTTTTGATGTGATATTGAACGAAAAAACGAAGTGCTACTTGCTGGACACCTCGGAAAAAAGCATATATTATATAAAAATATATATAAAAAGGCATTATTTCAAGTGAATAAATCTATTCTTAAAAATAAAAAAAAGTTCTACAATGCTTTAATGCTAAGATTGTTTAAAACTAGGCAAAGTAATAAAAACCAAATTCAATGGAACGGAAATGTCTAAGAAAAAAAATATGTATGTCAGCCGAAAAAAAAAGGGGGGGGGGGGGATAAGAATGGAACCAGTATGTAAGTCATATTTTAATTTCAAAAAGACAAAGTTTTAAACAATTCCGCGTAAGTTATTTTTTTTCTTGAAATGAACCCATAAATAGCAAATTTTGCCATCATTGAGAAAAGATAAAATTTGGATAAACAAGTACATACATATACATGTGGTTTCCAAAAAAATGTATATATCTTTACTTTTTTTTCAGCTTCATTTTAAAAAAGGCAGTAATTCATCAATGGATAATTAAAACTTCAAAAACTATCAACATCAGCCGTTTTAACTTTATATAAATACTTTCGTCATTTCATCGGATGGTACTAAAAAAAGCTTTAAAAAACTCCAAAAATATTTTGAATTTTTTATGACAAAAATGCAAATGTATCATTTGCTTGGGTAAATGTGATGTGTGGTAAAAATAACAGTAAATAAAATAATAAAGGTAAAATTAAAAAGAAAGAAAAAGAAAGAAAGAAAGTTATATAAGCAGAAATAATTCATAAGATGAAAGGTGCAAAATGATACATTGACGCAACACCTCCATGAAAAAAAGCTAATCATAAGTTTTACCATCAAATAGTTGATAAATACTAACTATATTTTCACCAAAATTTACGCCATTGAAGTTGTTGAAGAAAACCTTGTAAAAGAACACCAAAATCTTTTTTAAAGAATATTATTATAGCCTAAAAAAGCGGAAAAATAGCGTGAAAGAAAAATTCAAAGGAAGAAAGGAGTGTTAAAAAAAGAGGGTAAGTTCATCATCAACAAAAAAGAGAATGTTCAATGACAAAAAAAAGCTCAGTTTTTGCCGCTGGCGGATTCGACAAAAAGAATTGTCCGCGGAATCAAATGAAAAACTTTAGAAGTGTCGTTATTGCTTGTTACGAACTCATCTTCTTTCTTTTTCGTATTTTTTTCATAGAAGGAAAAAAAGGACTACGGGAGTTTATTGAAGCGCACTGTGTTGTTGTGTTGTATACGCTCAATCAAGGGCCACATCTGCGAAACAAATGGCCCTTAGGCCAAAATTCCTTCAAAAAAAGTGAAACAACAGATATAAAAAAAAGAAGAAAAAGAAGCCACTTAACTTTGACAGGAAAATAGGAAAAAAAATGCAGAGTATAAAATTTTAAAGGCTTGATTAATTCAAACGTATAATTTTTAGCAGAAATATTGTAATTGAAATATTTTCAATTAATCAAAAAAATAAAATATATTTATATATATCTGTAGAAATGACCGTGTCATTGAAACGAACGCCATCAAATAAAGGAAGAAAGAAAAAAGTATGGCTTTAAACAAATGTTTGACATTGCTTTAAAAGAAGATGGCAAAGCAAAAATAAATGCAATCTCATTGCCTTTTTCATGTCAGAATCAATTATATTAAAAAGCGATCAAAAGTTGAGGGCGTTGCTTTTTTTATGTCAAAAAAAAGAAAACTGTGTTTGTTTGTTTCAGATGTTTTTTTTCTTCTCAACATTGTTTTTTTAGGGAAGATAAAAAGAAACCCCTTTTGTTGTGTGTGGTGTGCTGCATTTTCTTTTGTTGATAAATCATCAATGAAAATAGCCCACTTTTATCTTTTATGTTTGAGGTTTTTTTTCTTTTAAAAAAAGCATGATAGACATAAGATTGGCATGGGAGGAGATATGTGTTGAAATGATACAACGTTTCGGGCTTAATTATTTATCAAGAGCTTTTGGAATAGCTCAAGATGACAGAAAAAAAATAATAGGGGGGGGGGGGGGAAGAAACGTTTACAAGCCTTTTTTTCAGCTGTCACATAAAATGTAAAAGAAAGAAATCAGGCATTGTTTATTGTTTCAAAAATAGATACAAAATTAGAAAGCAAAAAAGCAGTGAAAAAATAAGAAGAAAAAAAATATATGAATTTAAAAGCATATATCCTTTTTAAAGTTTATAAATAAAAGCTATTTATATATAAATATTGAAATCAAAATGACGAGGTTAAAATGTTAAATAAATAAATGATTGATTAAACATTATTTTGCAAAAAGTTAAAGAATTATTTAATATTCCATCGATAATGAATTTGGTAGTTGAATAGAATGCTCCGATGAATATGAGGAATTATCCATGCCTAAAATTTATAGTCATTAAAGTAATCTAATGACACATTTAATCTGCAAAATGAGGTGACAATCTTTTTTTAAAATGAATAAAACTGTGAGAAGCTGAGATCACAGATAAAGAATTTTTTGATCGAAAAATATTCTCAATACCTCCTAAATTCTTTGTCAAGATTATTCTATAGTTACTGTTATAAAGAATGTTTTGAGCTTAAAATATTAAAGGTTTGATTAAAGTTAAAGTTACAATACCATCTTGTCGTCGAATTCCGTGAAGGAGCTTTGATTCTGCTTGAATTGTATTTGCAAGAACATTTACTTTTCGACTTTGTTTTGATGATGTTGGAAGATCGGCGTAAAATGGATATTTATTTACAAAATTGAGCTATAAAATTTATGCGTGTATTTTATTTATTTATATTCGCTTAAAAGGATGTTAAACATCTTGCGACGTCATTACCCCCAAAGAATTGGATTTTAGCGTTTTAAAAGAATTTATTTTTGTGACTTTTACGAAATTTCATTATTAAAAGATGTTTGTCTGACTGTTTTTATGCCTCTCACCTGTGCTTTGCTGCATATATAATATTCTTCTTCCGTTGCCAGAAGTATTGGTCTATCTTTTCGACTTTGCCGATAAATAACAACTTTTTCTTCAGGTGGCAATGGCGTATTTACTTTTTCTTTATCCTTTTCTTTCATTTGATTCAATGTTTTTGGTAAACTTAAGTTATACGGTATTGAACCAATTATAATTGGGACATTAATTTCCATTACTTCAACACCTGCAAAAAATGTGCATTTTGATTACTTAAAGTTGTTTTTGAAAAAAAAATGAATTTGTTTACCTCCTGTTTTTACTTTAATACTTAATTGATAAAGAATTTTGAAAAATCTTGCTCCTGGTGGAACAATTACAGGAAACTTGTGACTTACAGAACTGAAACTTAGCCGTCCAGTACTTATTGACATTCGCTTCTTAGAATTCAATCCGGAAAATGAGCGGCTTTCGTCGTTTAAGTCATTGATCATTGTGCTGCAAAAAGAATGAATAGAAAAAAAAGCAATTATGCCACGCAAAAAAGGAAAAAAAGAACCTTGGAGGTAAAGCAGGAATGGCAAAATTTCTTTCTATTTTTATTGCTTGTCCTTCATCTACGAAAAGTGCCAAGTTATCTTCATGTATGTCGGAAACATCCAAAATTGAAGTTTCTGATAGCTAAATTGTTTTTTTATATTGTTTCATAAATGTTTTTTTCTTCACAAAATTGTAACATTACGTCTTTGTCTTCACCATCTCCACCACTTATAATAATAACTTGCTGAAGAACAGCAGCAACTTTATCAACTCTTCGATCAGTTTTATTTTCAATTCGACCTCAAAAAGAAAGCAATAAATTTTTACTTTATTTGATCTTCTTTTGAAAAATCCAATTAAATGGCAAACAAAAAAAAGAGGAAAAAAAAGAGAGAAGAAACAAACCTTCAATTGATATATTTTCGCCACAAACAAATGCTGATCGGCAAATTGTAAAATGAAGTTTTATTTGTCCCCCGGTGCAAGAAAAAAGGCCAAACTTTTTTACTAAATTATGACTTGGGGGTTCAAAATATCGAAATGGTAAAACATTTAAATCAAATGTTTCAATGATTGTAAATCCCTTGACAGCATTGATCATTTTTAATTCATTTTCTAAAATGAAATATAAAATTAATTAATTTTTTGTGTTTACTTTGAAATTAAAATAAACGTTTCATGACAAAGCACGTCGACAAAAAAAAATGCAAAAGGTTTCTTTTCTTCATTCATTCATTTGTTGTGCCAACAACCTACCTTCAGTTTTATATGCCATTTGTGCTCGAATTGTATAAAGCACAGATGAATTTTTGGATTCAATGGATGTCAACAGAGTTGAAGATAAATTTTCCTTAGCAAAAACTTAGTTTTATTTTCTTAATAGTTGGCTATAACTTACTTCAAACTGAACAAAAACAGTATTGTCAGCTTCAATGGATTGACATTTTGTGCTTGCATCCAATTGATGATTTAAATATATTGCTGAATTTTCACCCTTAAAATTTGTATTCGATTAAGACTTTTGAGATGCAAAAGATTGCAATGAAAAAATAGCAATGTTCATAAATTACGACTTTAACTTTTTTCCATTTTTAATTTCCACATATTGGAATTTCGAAAAATTCGTTTGCCTTTTAAAGATTAAATATTTTGTGGTTTAACTTAAAATAAACTTTAATTCTTACAGCTTTAATTTTTGATTTCAACTTTGCTGATCCGTAAAAATGTATTTTCAATGATTCAGCTTCAATATTTTGTTTTGCCTTAAGTACTACTCGACCAATCATTGATTCGCCAGGTGCAAAACATGCATCCTTTTTTTCCAACTCAATTGTAAATTCATATAAATATGGATCATTAATAAAATTCTAAAAATGACGATATTAAAAGTAAATATTATCTATTTTTTCAATAAACAAAAGTATCACTTACGGCATAGGTTCCCATTTCAGAACAACAATTGTGTTACCAC
Organism: Panagrolaimus superbus; assembly: GCA_964035985.1. Lineage (NCBI taxonomy): Eukaryota > Metazoa > Nematoda > Chromadorea > Rhabditida > Panagrolaimidae > Panagrolaimus > Panagrolaimus superbus. Next base: position 11,014,650 of record OZ038356.1, read on the forward strand.
TCACTTTCAGAAAAAAAAAAGAATTTTTTTTTATATTTTTGCTGCTTCTGCAAAATGTTGGAACGGCTTTTGAGGTTGGACATAAAAAAAGAAAAAAAAAGTATTGTTGTGAAAAAAGAGAAGAAAAAGGTAGAAATGTCCGATCTTGAAATCATTATGTTAGATGTCTGCCAAAAAAGGGAGGACCGCTTGTCACAATTTTGAATGAAGCTTGTTTTCTTTTTCCTTTTTTTCTCCGTTGTCCATGTTTAACCAATGTCTTCCGGTAAAAATATGAGCAATAAAAAAAAAATAAATAATTCTTTTTCTAAAAATTTATAGGATAGTGACAGATTGTCACAGCTTTTAACCCTTTAATTTCGACTGTTTTTTTTGTTTAAGAAACTTACTGTATGCACATGAAATATATTTTTGATAGAGCATATTTTTGAGAAATGTGTATGACAAATTTGTTTAAATTTTTTTTATGAAAGGCACAAAAGATACATTGAATACCTTCGAACTACAAAAAACGTCAGTATTTGTTTTTGTTTTGTGGGGGTTACGGTAATTATGTTATATTTAAATCGCTTTATGCTTTAATAAATTTAAAAGGGCTTTCAAAAACAAATTTTATAACAAATTTTACTTGTTTTTTGCTAAAATTATGTTAAAAATAACTTGACATTTCGTGAACACGTTTTTGCCAGTTTTTACGTTTTTGAACGGTAAGGTGCATGTTTTTTTATTGTTTAAGTTTAAAAGGAGGTCTTTCGTGATAACTTTAAAAACAACAAAAAAGCCAAAAGGTTAAAGTAGTTTTTCTGACAAAAAATTCTAAAAAAGTTAGTTTTTAGTTGACGACGTTTTTTTTCTTCAGCTATATAGTTTTCTACTGTAAGAATTGCGAAACCTCAGGAGATTTGATAATTTGCGTCATATTACTTTAAAAATACGTATCAATGCGTAATTATGTAATCTTTAATTATATAATGATATAATTTGGTTAATAAAAAAAAGTATCTGAAAATTAATTATCCTGTTAGTTCCGTACATGATTTGATATTTAAGCGGAACTACTGACGTATTAAGAATTTTTTCAGACAGTTTTAAAAAGCCTTCATTCTAATAAATTAGTTTTTAGTGGGCAAAAATTAAAAATTAAGACAGATTACTTGCAGCTTTTTTTCTAATTTTGCTATGATTCATTAATCATTTGTATCATTCACCAAATTAAACAATATTTTTTATGGGTTTTTAAACATTTTCGAAGCCATTTTTTCCCATTTTTTTGGATTTAAAAGTTAACTTCTTGTTAAAAACAATTATATCAAAAGTTTAATATACCCTTATCACCAACAAACAAAACACGTTTGTTTCGGCTTAATTTTTTACAAAAAAAAACTCTTTGTGTTGTTAATATGAGCAGAACAGTGCTGTACAATTGAAGCTCCTCCCTTGTGTATTAAAGTAAGATAAAAGAAAGTTCTTTGCAAGAAAAAAATGTGTGCCTTTTTTCATATCTGATTCCCAAGATGATCATTTTAATACGGAGATTTATTCCAAATTAAGTTATGGAATGATATTATAGAACTGATAAAAAATGTTTGCTTAGAGTATAATTCGTGTTTTTTTAGTTTCTATTGCACAGTCAATCTTTTATGATAACCGGAATAAGGAGTTTAACGGGGAAAACTTTGTTCTTTTGTTAAACTTTTGATCATTTTTCCTTGCTTAAAATACGTGATGGTTTTGATGATTTCAGGATACTGTCCGAAATCACATACAAGTGACTAAAATGGCCAAAAAAAATTTTATTTTTTATGTAATGATTCGATCTCTTATTATTTGTTTTACTATTATTCCGGAAACAGAACAAGGAATTTATTTTCGAAATCAAGCACAAGATGATTCCAATAATTTTAATTATGATTCATCAATGATGTATAAAATATTACATGAACCTTGGCCAATAATTAAGCCGTCAAAAATGGATCAAAGAAATATTATTGCTGGTATGTTTATTGCTTATGGTCTTTGAAAAGACCTCTCTATTTTTATTTAAAAATTTAAATTTAATAAGAAAAAATAACTGGTTTTTGCATAAAATTCATACTAAATTTATAATTTTTTGCAACCATGCATAAAAAGTTTTGCTATTTTTTTTAAAAAAAAATATTTTAAAACACTTAAAAAATTCTTTCGTCAATGCACTGCAATGTAGCCCAAATAAAATTATTAAAAAATCTTATTTTTAGATTGTTTTCAAGAGGTACCATATACTGCTTTAGACCAGACAATAACCCTTAATGCGAGATATCTTTTACATCGAGTAGGGTGTCCTTTAAGAATACCCTCCCATTCATTAATCGGCATAAAAGAAATGAAATTTAAAGAAGATCTTGTAAGTTTCAATACCTACAATTTTAAATTTTACGTTAATATTACAGGGATATGTTCAAATATATTCTGGTAAAAGTAGTAAAGAACTTATTCACACAAGTGGAAAACTTCGAGGTGCAGAAGGCTATAGCTTTGGACCGTTTGAGGATGTTTATGTTTTTATTCTTTTTAGACCGACATCAAAGGATGATTATATTGTATTTAATATTGTAGGCACGTATTCAAGAGGGTAAAATCATATTTATGAAAATTAATTCTAAATGTTTTACAGTAAATTACTGATAATTGTGTATAATTGTTTTTACAAAATGCAACAAAAAATTTTACGTTTCATTTTTTTACATTAAATACATGTATGTATAATAAAAATATATCATTTTTGCAAGAAAATTTTAATTGCAATTTGATGATGTGTTTTAATAATAATAAAGAAAAATTGTTTCATTTTAATTTCAATCTTCAGATGCTAATCTCGGACAAGTTATAGTCCATTCAGCAGGTTCATAGGTAGCATTTAAAGTAAATTCAATGGATTCTTTTCCAACAGAATCATAAGATTTGAAAGCAATAAGACCAAAGGGGCATTGGACATTAAATATGCCGTAATCTTCAGTGGAATCTTTAAAAAAAATATTAATTAAGTGTGTTTGATAAAAAAAATAAAACTTACTTGAACGAAAAATTGGCGCATATCGATAGGTAACCCTCTTCTTTGCGGCTCCAGCAAGCACACGTGTATATGTCTGAAAATTCACACAATTAATAGCAGCCAATGAATATTAAAAGTAACTTACTTCAGGAGTGGTAAAATTAAGTTCAGTGTAGGAAACTTCAACATTTTCAGGTAAAAAGATTAAACACATTTCTGGACTTTCTGAATAAACAGTAAATGATTTATACGTTTCAGCCATTTTTCGAGTAATTTGTTCATAACAATCTTAAACATATAATTATTAGTAATCTTCATGAATTAGATATAAAAGTTAACTTACCTAAAACGAGCTTGCCTTCTTTTTCTTTGCCATTGTAATCAACAGAGTCACCTAAATTATGCAATCTTGCATATGATACGGTAGTGGCAAGAATCGAGAAAGAAATGTAAAAGATGAAAGAATGCATGATTTCAATCTTGTAAATGAAAAAACCCCTATAAACAAAAAAAATTTTAAACAGTGTTGTTGCAGTTTTCCTTTGGACGCGGACTCAGCGTTATTCGAAAAACAAAAAATTCAGCTCTAATTTTAATTCTCGGCATTTTAAATTGTCATTAAAAAAAGGGAGAATTTTTATTAAATGGATTTTGTAAAAGGTGCCAAAAAAATAAAAAAAAGCCAACAATCATAAAAAATGGCTGTATAGTAATTAATTACAAAGTATTTTCATAAATTAAAATGTTTGTGACAGTAAAGATTTTAAAAGATGGCCAGAAATTATTTAAGACAATAAAGCTACAATAATGTAAAAAAAAAATTTTTTTCTCTCTAAATATTTGTGTTAAACAAAATTTTGAAAAAATTTTTACAAGATAAACGTAGTCTGCTTTGAAAATATATGAAATCAGATTGTTAAAATAAGAAAAGGGAAAGATTATACATATCCCAAACCAGCATTAATAATTATGCCACCTTTTTTGGGACAGTGGAGGCAAGGGAAAATGAAAAATTCAACATTTAAGCTTTAATTATGAAGAAAATCCCGGGGGTGGAGTAATCAGTTAATATGTTTTTCCCATGGTTTTTTCATGTTTTTGACGCGTTAACATTTATATTTCATATAAGCACAGACTGGAAGAACGATAAAATAAAATATTAAAAAATGTAGCCACAAAAAATAAAACAGCATTTGTATTTGTTAAAATTTTGTTTTAAAAAACAGCTAAATTTCAAACATTACATTTTTACTCATTTTAAATTGGAGCAGCAATTTTTCCTAAAACTGTGATAAAAATAAAAAACCATAAAATTTTCAGAACTGCTTTCGAAGAAAAAAATGATGTTCGTAATATAAAATTTGATACAACATTTTAGTAATAATTTATGACTCACATGTCCGAAGCTTTGTTTTACTCATATTTAAATAATATTTCCTACTTCTTTTTTTGCATCACATCAGCGCATCTCTTTAACACATTTCATGACGTTTTAAAGTTAAAAAACATCTTAAAATTTTTTACTTTTTTTCAGGTTTAGTATTTGTTTTTTTTCTTAAAAATTGCAGAAGCCCTAAAATGAATGTGAAAAAAGGCCATAAAAAACAGATAAAAAAGATAAAAAAATTTGTAGGTGTTGTGGATAAATATTTAAACTTTTTTGAAATAAAATATTAAATAAAAACAGCCGATTATTTTTTTTTATCTTTGGAAACTGGGTGAAATAAAAACCAACTTTTGGTTTCAGTTTTTGGAATATGTTGCTTGAAAGAAGCTTGGGAAAAGAAGTTTTGAAGCACTTTAAAACATGTTAACAAAACTTTGGATTCTATATTTAATGTTTTTTTAAATATAATATTGAGACCTCCCTAAAAAATGGACTTTTTTTAAGCGCAACCTTTGTCTGTCTCTTCAATATTCAACTTTATTTTATATCTTTTTTTAGCATTCCTAGCAAAATTTCAAATGCAGAATAAAATTTCTAAATGACGTACAAAGTAAAAAGTAAAACTTTATGTATCAAAATGATGTTATGCAGAGTTGATGCATCTGCGTGTCTTGAAAGATATGTTTCTTTATGTAAAAAATGGGGAAATATGACCATCTCTGCATAAAAATAATGTCATTTCAAAAAACTATTTAACTTTTTTTGAAAGGTTATCCTTTGCTGCTCATTGACTAATTACAGTTGCCTCATTGGTTTTCTCATAAGGTCGTCCATGAAGAAACGGAATGAAAAAAAAAAACACGGATTAATTGTATTTATCAAACAAAAAACTGCATTATTTTCTGTTCTCTAAAAATAGCTTTTTTTCACTTCAAATACCACTACAGTAGCATAAAAAAGTAAGACCTGGGTCGAAAGTTCAAAAACCTCGATTCTAAAAATATTAATTAATATATGCAAATTCATGTGCAGCAATTATAAATAACCAAGCAATTTTATGTCAAAACACAATTTTTCTTCTTTCAAACAGATTTTTAAGGTTTTTGTTTTTAAAATTAATTGAAGGATGTTTGAAATTGAAAAAAGAAAAAATAGCAATTTTTGTAGTACTTTTTTTTATTAAACTTTAACAATAAACTACAAAATATTATTATCATTCTTATATATCAATGTTAAAATAATTTTTTCTTTTAAACTTTCTTACATTTAGTTATCACAGATTTTTAAAGAAAGAAAAAAAGAAACATAAGAATATGCATGCATTTTGATGAAATATCACTGATAAAATACAACTTATTGCTGTCTGGTTTTACACTTGATGGCCTTGCTCCAATCCTAAAATGGTACCCTATACAAAAAAAAATGATTTTTCTTTTCTTTGACATTTTTTTGTTCTCGTATTTCCATGCCGCTATTGATGTGTCACAGTCGAATAAAAAGTCTATATAGAAAAAAAAGGTCAGCCTTTGGCCTCGCGTCCATAAACGTGTGTTGCTGTAATTGAGAGAGTTTCCATTAACCTTTGCTATTATTATCGCTTTTTTATTGTTTCCCCCCAGATTAATCTTTCTTTCTCTCTCAGTTTTTCCTTCAATATTCTTTTGAAAAATATAGATCAATAATTAAGCAATTTCATACCACAGTTAAATTGCTTCCATCATTTTTTTCTTCGACAAAATTAAAATTTTTCTTTTTTTGCAGCAATAGCAAAAAGCTTAGTTCAAAATGGTTTATTCAACACTTCTTAAAGAAATAAAAATTGAAGGAAAAACTTACAAGTATTATGACCTTGTTGCTTTAAAAGATGAACGATATGGTAATTATTTAATGCATCAATTTTGTGTTTTAAAGTAGAAAATAAATTTTAGAAAAATTGCCAATTTCAATTCGTTACTTACTTGAAGCTGCGGTTCGATATTGTGATGGCTTTCACGTTCGGCAAAGTGATGTTGAAACCATTTTAAATTGGGAAAAAAGTCAACATGAAGCGGCTGAAATTCCATTTAAGCCAGCTCGAGTTTTGCTTCAAGATTTTACGTTAGTTTTTGTTTTTGTTAAAAACACAATGCCAAAAAAGTTAAACCAATTTTTTGATAACACTTTTAGTGGAGTTCCAGCAGTTGTCGACCTTGCTGCAATGCGAGATGCCGTCAAAACACTTGGCGATGACCCTTCAAAAATTAATCCTGTTTGTCCTGTGGACTTAGTCATCGATCATTCAGTACAAGTAGATAGTTATGGAAATTTAGATGCATTAGAAAAGAATCAAACAATTGAATTTGAACGTAACAAAGAACGTTTTAATTTTCTTAAATGGGGACAAAAAGCTTTCAAAAACCTTCTTATTGTACCACCAGGCTCTGGAATTGTTCATCAAGTTAATCTTGAATATCTTGCGCGAACAGTTTGTGCGGATGATGCTGGAATCCTTTTCCCTGATTCCGTTGTTGGAACAGATTCACATACAACTATGATTGATGGATTAGGAGTACTTGGATGGGGAGTTGGGGGAATTGAAGCTGAAGCTGTTATGCTTGGACAACCAATTTCAATGGTAATTCCAGAGGTTATTGGATACAAACTTGTTGGAAAAATGCCGCAATTTGCTACAAGCACAGATTTAGTTTTAACTATTACTAAGGTAGGGGGGTTACTTCTTCGAACTCAACAGTTCAGATATTTGCTTTTGTAGAATCTTCGAGACCTTGGGGTTGTTGGAAAATTTGTTGAATTTTTTGGTCCAGGTGTTGCAAATCTTAGCATTGCTGATAGAGCTACGGTAGCAAATATGTGCCCCGAATATGGTGCAACTGTTGGATTTTTCCCTGTTGATCAAAGAACAATTCAATATTTGAAACAAACAGGTCGAACTGAACATCAACTTAATCGAATTCAAGATTATTTAAAAGCTAACAATCTTTTCGTTGATTATACTGATCCTAAATTTTCACCAAATTATACAAAAGTTCTTGAACTTGATTTAAGCACAATTTCTCCATGTGTAAGTGGCCCTAAACGTCCTCATGATCAAGTCGCACTTACCCATCTTCATAAAGAATTTAAAAGTGGTCTGACAGAAAAAGTTTCCTTTAAAGTGAGTGTTCTTTACTTTTTCTTATCAAAAAAGACACATTCGTGATCAACTTCCTCCTTTTTAGGGATTTGGACTTAAAACTGACGAAAGCAACAAAATAGTTAAAGTTACACTTAATGGTGAAGAACATACACTTAAGCATGGATCTGTTGTTATCAGTGCAATTACATCATGCACAAATACCAGTAATCCATCGGTAATGCTTGGAGCTGGATTAGTTGCAAAAAAGGCTGTTGAATTAGGTTTAAAAGTTCCACCATATGTTAAAACAAGTTTAAGTCCTGGAAGTGGTGTTGTAACAAAATATCTTGAAGCAAGTGGATTACTTCCTGATCTTGAAAAACTTGGATATTACATTGCTGGATATGGATGTATGACTTGTATTGGAAACAGTGGTCCATTGGATGAAGCTGTTGGAAAAGCAGTTGATGAAGTAATAAAAAAACAATGATAAAACTTGCAAAATATCTCATGAATTTTTTAGAATGATCTTGTTGTTGCTGGTGTTCTTTCTGGAAATCGTAACTTTGAAGGAAGAATTCATGCTCAAGTGCGTGCAAATTATTTGGCAAGTCCAATGCTAGTTGTTGTTTATGGTCTTGCTGGACGTGTTGACATTGATTTAGAAAATGAACCAATCGGACAAGGAACAAATGGACCGGTATATTTCCGTGACATTTGGCCATCACATGATGAAATTGCTAAAATTGAAGAAGAAAATGTTCGCCCACAATTCTTTAATGAAGTATATTCAAATATTCAAAAAGGTAGTGAACAATGGCAAGAACTTGAATGCCCTGATTCATCTCTTTATCCATGGGATTCAAATTCAACTTATATTAAACAAGCTCCTTTCTTCCATGGCATGGAAATTGCTCCAACTCCTCCAACAGCAATTCTGAATGCCTTTGCATTGCTAAATCTTGGAGATTCTGTTACAACAGATCATATCTCACCTGCAGGTTCTATTTCACGTGTTAGTCCTGCTGCACGATATCTTACTTCTAGAAAGTATGAAATTTCGAAAATTGTTTTTAAAAACTAATGTTTTTTCTTTCTTTTTTTTGCAGCGTTGCACCCAAAGATTTTAACACATATGGTGCTCGTCGTGGTAATGATGAAGTAATGGCTCGTGGAACATTCGCCAATATTCGTCTCGTTAATAAACTTGCATCAAAAGTTGGACCAAAAACATTCCATGTTCCAAGCGGACAAGAACTTGATATTTATGATGCTGCAGACAAATATCGATCGGAAGGTATTTGTCAAAAGTTGTTTTTGTATTCTTTTTCTAATCATGAATATTCTAGGTCATTCTGTTATCATTCTTGCTGGAAAAGAATATGGTTGTGGATCTTCACGAGATTGGGCAGCAAAGGGTCCATTACTTCAAGGTGTTCGAGCTGTAATTGCTCAATCATTTGAAAGAATTCATCGGTCAAATTTAATTGGAATGGGAATTGTTCCTTTACAATTTTTGGAGGGAGAAAATGCAGATTCCCTTGGATTAACAGGAAAAGAACAATTTACAATTGAACTTCCACATGATCTTAAACCAGGAAATCATGTAACTGTTGAAACTTCACAGGGAAAGAAATTTAAAGTTTTATCTCGTTTTGATACTGAAGTTGAATTAACTTATTATCGTCATGGTGGTATCTTGCCTTATATGATTAGAAAACTTATCAATACTTCTAATTAAAAACCCTTTTTATGATTTAGCTCTAGCTTTCTTGCCTTAATTTTATTCTCTTATCAAAAACATTCACTTACAAAAAAAGATAAAAACTTTGTGACAATAAAATTAATAAATATTGATTGTATACTTTGTGTTTAAAAAAACATAACACTTTGCATTATAAAAACAGACTCAAGACCATTTATGACTGAATTTAATTAATAATAAATCATTTTAAAGTTTCCAAATCATTAATTAAAAACCACATTCCAGTACGGAGGAAAAAAAGTAAAGTATCATATACCCATAATAATGACAATATTTCCATTTAATTACTTTTTCTCTATTATAAGAAATTCTTCTTCCGTTTGCAGTTAAAAAAAGTGGAAACTTTTTGCAACCCTCGAGGACAAAAATTTGTCATTGATCTTTGTACCTTTTTATCTTTGATTGGGTTACGGTAAATGTGTTTTGTGCGAAACTTTGTTTTTATTGGTTTCTTTTTTATTTCTTAATATGTTTTTTTACGAAAGAACAAAGTCTACCATTAAAGAATTTACGAGAATTTTCGCTGAGTTGCAATAAAATGTAAAAGGTTTTTGTTATATTTATTAGAAAATACTTTGATTAAAACTTGGTGTTTGATACGTATTTGTTAAAAGCAAAAAATACATGCAAAATATTTTCTGTAAACTTCCATAACTTATATGTCACAATTTGTACCTAATTTAATTTCAAAATAAAAACAAATAATTTGTTATGATAAAAGATTTTCGACTTTATACTTTTATCATTTTCTCCTTATAAAGTTCATAAATTGATCATCATGATCAACTTCTCTTTTTTTTCTTTTAATGCCGATTCATATTACAAACAAAGAAAGGGGGGAGGCCCGTTTCTTACAATGTTATTAAACGAAGGAGGAGTGCAGTTCCAAAAAATTTATCAACACATATAACAGTAATTTAATATGGGGGGTTTTGAATTGCCTATATAATCTACCATAAACATACAACTTGTTTGTCCTTTTTTTTCAATTTTTATCAAATTATTTCGTTTTTAAATTGTTATTATTATTTTTTTATTATCATTATTTCAACCCCTCTGGCAAATTCATTGCTTATTATTTTTGTTCAAAAATATTTTCTCTCTCTCTCTCTTTGTATTCTTGTTCCCCAAATAACAATGAACAACTCCGGATAAAGATAATAATATTTTAAAAAAACCACAATTTGAATGTCAGCGATAAAATTCAACTTTGCAATGACATTTCCGGTAAATTCATTCTCTCATTATTTGATAATGATGATATCTCTCTCTCTCTCTCCTTTGACAACTTTTTGATTGATTTATTTTAAAATCTTAGATTTGCGCATGAATTTACTTTCTAATCGAAGAAAATTGACAAAAAAGGTTTATAGTTTCCCTTTTCTTGAAAAAAAAGAATTTGGTTAGATTTGAGATAAAAGGAGGTACAAAAATTGGATATTTATATGTTGAATCTAAAAACAAGTACATATTATTGCCTTTGTGATGATTCAATAAATCCAAAACAATTATAATTGTTATACTTTTTTTGATTTTTAGTTTTTGTAATCGATGAACTTGCAAAGATGAAGGATTACTATGTGAATAAATAATATTTTCATATTCTCTGTGGGTATTAATGTCTGAGGGCATACTTACCGTATTAAAAATTTTTGTATTTTTTGGCATTTTTTATTATTGCTAATGTGGTGACCTTTCTGTGATTGATCCATCAGCATTGGGTCTCTTAGTTTAGTTATCACAACTAATTTTAAAGACTGATAATATGCCATGCCAACATGTCCAATTTTTTTGGCTTTATTTGCTTTCTTTTTATTTTATTCACAATCATTTTTGCGCGACAATATTCGATCTCTGTTTATATATCTTTTTTAATTCAATGAAAAAAATGATCTTTAAATAATCTTCTTCTTCTTTTTCTTTTTCCATTCACATTCTATGTATTATAGATAAAAGAAAAATCATGAATGATAAAGAAATAACTCCTTCAAAAATACCCCCGGCTGTTATAGATGTTGTTGATCTCGATCCACAGGCATCATCACTAAATAACAATAATAATAACGGAGTCGGGTACAACAAGCTCACTCGAAAATTATCGAACGTTTCGAACGCAATTCAAATGAAAATTTTTAGTGCTCGTGAAGAGGGTAACTTTACGCTAGGTAAGTTAATTTTTGATGTCCCTCTCTTTTTCTTCCTCTCTTTTATTTCCCTTCTATCTTTCTTTATTTTTATTAATCAAATAAATATACAAATAATAATGTTTATAGGATGTACAAAATTATTTCATACTCGAACACGATTTTTAATTATGGTATTATTGTTATTTTGTTTAGCATCAATATGGTCAAATATTTTATGTTTTAATTTTGCTATTATTTGCCTTAATCAAAATACAGATTTAAATGGCACTGATCTTAATTCCACAAGCTCTGAAAGTATTATCTTTTCACCCCAACAAAAATCTTATTTAACTGCAGCAGTTGCTGCAAGTGCACTGATCGCAAACTTTGTTATTGTTTCACTTGTAAATAATTATGGAATTCGAACAGTTTTTGCTATTCTTGGAATGATTTCTGCAGTTGGAACAGGATTAATGCCAATGGCACTTCAATCGGGATTTTATTATACTTTAGGAGCTCGAATGCTTCAAGGTTTAGCTTTTGCTGCAAATTTCCCTGTTATCGGAGCATTTACAAGCAAATGGACATATTACAAACAAAATGGTAAAAAAACCCCCCAGCTTTACCGTAATCTTTTAAAATCATTTTTGAAAGATTTTAGGCTTGTTTGTGTCTGTTCTTGTTGCAAATGTACAACTTTCTCCGGCAATTTCTATGCCAGTTAGTGGAGCATTATGTCAATCTTCCCTCGGCTGGCCCTATGTTTTTTATTTTCATGGGGCAGCATCTGTTGTTCTTTTCATCCTTTTTGCTATCTTTTATCGTAATAGCCCTGGAAAGCATCCACTTGTTGGAGAAATTGAACTTCGAAAAATTGCTGTTGGAAAAAGTGAATGTTCAAAAGAAGAACTCAAAAAAATTCCATATAGGCCTATTCTTAAAACGGCATCCGTTTGGGCAGTGTGGATTGCAGCACTTGGAAATTTTGTTGCGGTTAATATGCTTTTCTTATACTCTCCAAATTATCTTCATCATGTTTTAATGTTTCCCGTTCGGAATACTGGATTATCTGCATCAATTCCACCACTTCTTCAATTTTCTCTTAAACTTTTTGCTGGATTTTCAAGTGACAAGGTGAGAACGTTTATATCAAAAAAATTTTTCGTAAACAGTTTTTTGCTTTTTAGGTTCGTTTTCTCTCTGAGACAAACAAACTACGACTTTACAATTCAATTGCCTTTTTTGGTAGTGCCATTGCATTTATTGGTCTTGCTGTAATGCCAACATCTTATTCATTGCTTTGTCTTGGACTTCTTGGTGTTTGTGCTGGTCTTCTTGGTTTCACAACTGGTGGCTTTTTCAAAGCCGGACCATTAGTTTCTAAGCATTACAGTCATTTTGTTACTGGAAATGTATCACTTGGTAAATTTTATTCTTTATCGTAATCGTTTAAGTAAATATTTATTAAATTTTTAGGTATTACGTTGACAATGCTTGTTGTACCTTTTATGGTTACCGGGCTTGCCCCAAATAACACTGCAGATGAATGGAGTAAAGTTTTTCTTGCGGTCGCTGGTGTTTTAGTTGTAACAAACTTTATTTTTGTTTTGATGTGTTCAGCTGAACCAGCTACATGGTAATTTTATTAGTTACCGTAATTTTTTAAAGATTTTGTAAATTTTTAGGACAACAGATGAATTTTCTCGAAATGCATCAAGAAATCGTGTACATGCAACAGATTCAACAAGAATAAGCCATCTTCAACCTGAACTAAAAATGGGATAAACTTTTAAAAAATTAAATGTTCGATTATATAGTATATATATTTTGTACATAATTATTGTTATGCCATATAAATTTTCTTATGTGGCGAATGCCAAAGTTAAAGCAAATTTTTAAATATCTGTTGTAGAAACCAAAAGAATGGAAAACCAGTAAAAAATTAAATGCTAGAAAAACCGGTTCACTATCGTTTTACAGTCGCCAAAAAGTGTCGCAACGGAAAAAATATTTCGTGTAAAGACAATTCAGTTTTTGCAATTTTTTTGAAAAAAAAAATTTTTTTGTAACACTTTTTGGCGACTTTTATAAGGGAACGAAACGATAGTGGGTTTCTAACCTTTATTTACATTAAATGTAAACCAAAAGTGCTTATTTTCTAATAATTTAATAATAAATAAAGATACAGAAATCATGCATTATTTTTATGATAATATTGTTTTTTTAAATTAAAGTTGGAAGAGTTACAGTAAATTGCAGAAGGAAAAAAGTTTTGGTTTTTTTTAATTGAAAATATTAATATTTTCCCCCTGTTTGATAGAAAAGGATCCTTAATTAAACGCACATTAGTTTATTGTTTACATAAGCATTGTCCAACAAGATTTAGTAAAAAAAATGAGAAAAAGAAAAGAATGATGGTGATGGAAAATAAATGGCTGCTACTACCTGTTTGTTTGTTAGTATAAAAAACTCAACTAAAGACATGACGTGTTACGCACTTGAAAGAGTAATGCAGGTTGCATGCTAAAAAAATCAAATTTTTTGTGCAAATTTTTTTGATTTTTCTCAAAGATTTTTACACTTCATTCTTTCCTACATTTCAATCTTTCATCAATTCGTGCTTTTATCTTTTTGATATATTCACATTTTATCACGTTTATGGATGGCTACTGCAAAACCAAATTATAAGTAAGTTTAGCGTATATTTTTTTACCTGAACAGCTTTTTGTATACCTTCATATTTTAAGAAGATTAAATTTTAATATTTTAGAATTGGTGATTACGTCCTATCAAAGAAAGGAAAAGGTACTGTTCGTTATGTAGGACCAATTGAAGCAGCAAATGATCAAACAAAGATTTTTGCGGGCTTGGAGTTGGATGAACCTAATGGCAAAAATAATGGCTCTACACAGGTATATATTTATTTTTAATTTTTAAATCTTTTTTGCATCATTTGTTACAGGGTAAAGTGTATTTCGAATGTCCTGAAAATTACGGTATCTTTGTTCCTGTTGAAACATTGGCAAATCTTCCTAAAATGCTTACAAAACCACCAAGTAATCCGGTTCGTTCAAATCGTGCATCTGAATTGCGTCAAGAACTGGGATCTACCATTGGAAGTGATATTACCGGTGTTACAGGAATGTCAAAAATGAGCACTTTTAATAATATGCCAGCAGTGCGACAAGCACAAAATGTTAATACCAAGGTATTTTTACTCCCTAAAATTTCGTAGATACTACAGTATATTTCAGACATATCATCATGATTTACAAGCAAATCTCAAAAAAGTTCTTGATCAACTTGAAGCCGAACAAGATAAAAATGCTACTTTACAAGCTAGAATTCAAGAATTGGAACGTGCAACAGGAAGCGGTGACGATGAAGAATTTGAAAAACAAGAACTTATTGTTAAAGTTGAAAGCCTTGAAGAGGTTAAGAAAACGTTAGAAGAAAAACTTCGTGAAACAAATGTTTCGTTGGAAAGAAATATGGCTATGTTAGCATCTCAAAATGATGAAGTTCATTTACTCCAAAAAACTGTAGAAGATTTAAAAGTGAGCAATACCAGGATTACCACTGCATCTGCATCTCCCCATTTCAATAATGAAAGTATTCTTAAAGAAAAAGATGAGTTATCAAAACGTATTGCAGTTCTTGAATCTAATCTTAAAGAAGCGTTAACATCTTCGACTCAAACTCAAGAAAAACTTAATGAAAATCTTATAAATGCCAAAAAAGAAGCTGAAAATCATGTTAAAGAGAAGAATGAACTGTTGAAGCGTTTGCAAGAAGTCGAAACCAAATTCAGTAATACATTAAAATCTGAAGCCGAAATTCAAGAAAAGCTTAATCAAGATCTTACTGATGCTAAAAATCAAGCACAAAATGAAAATATCCGATTATTGAAACATTTGGAAGAAGTTGAAAATAAATTAAGCGATACCTTAAAAGCTGAAGCTGAAAATAATCGAGATTTTGATATGGCCAAAGAGGAAGCTGAAAACTTTGTCAAAGAAAAAAGGGAATTATTAGACCATGTTCAAGGACTTAAAGAGAAACTGGATGATGCTTCAAAATCTGCAATGAATGAAAAGAATGAATTGTCAAAACGTATTCAAGAACTTGAATCCAACTTAAAAGAAGCTTTAAAAACTGGAAGCGGAATTCAAGAAAAACTTAATCAAGATTGCATCGATGCCAAAAAAGAAGCTGAAAAT
Source organism: Panagrolaimus superbus (assembly GCA_964035985.1). NCBI lineage: Eukaryota > Metazoa > Nematoda > Chromadorea > Rhabditida > Panagrolaimidae > Panagrolaimus > Panagrolaimus superbus. The sequence goes on from OZ038356.1 coordinate 11,030,294, forward strand.
TTTCTTAAAGAAAAAAATGAACTGTTGATCCATGTTGAAGCACTTGAAAAGAAGTTGGATAATGCTGCAAAATCGGAATCTCAACTTCAAGAAAATCTTATGCGTGATCTCTCTGATGCCAAAAAAGAAGCTGGAAATCATGTTAAAGAAAAAAATGAATTGTTAGCACGTTTGCAAGAAGCAGAAACAAAGTTTGGTGATGCCACCAAATCTGTTGCCGAAATACAAAGAAAGCTTAATCAAGATCATGCGGATTCCAAGAAAGAAATTGAAATTGTTTGTAATGAAAAGCTTGAATTATCGAAACGCGTTGAAATGCTTGAATCTAATCTTAAAGAAACTTTAACATCCGCAACTGAAATTCAAGAAAAACTTAATGAAAATCTTGCTGATGCCAAAAAGGAAGCCGAAAATTCCGACAATGAAAAAACTGAATTGATGAAACGTTTGGAAGAGTCTGAAAGAAAATTGCATGATTCGACAAAATCTGAAACCGAAATTCAAGCAAAGCTTGGCCGTGAACTTGCTGATACTAAAAATAATGCTGAAAATCTTCTTAAAGAGAAAGATGCACTGTTAGTCCATGTTCAAGCACTTGAAAAGAAGTTGGATAATGCTATAAAATCGGAAACTGAACTTCAAGAAAATCTTATGCGTGATCTCGCTGATGCCAAAAAAGAAGCTGAAAATCATGTTAAAGAAAAAAATGAACTTTTGGCACGTTTGCAAGAAACAGAAACAAAGTTTGGTGATGCCACTAAATCTGTAGCCGAAATTCAAGAAAAGCTTAATCAAGATCATGCTGATTCCAAGAAAGAAATTGAAATTGTTTGTAATGAAAAGCTTGAATTATCAAAACGCGTTGAAATGCTTGAATCTAATCTTAAAGAAACTTTAACATCCGCAACTGAAATTCAAGAAAAATTTAATGAAGATCTTGCCAATGTCAAACAAGAAATTGAAAATGTGCGTTCTGAAAAGAGTAAATTGTTGGAACATCTGAAAGAATCTGAAAGAAAATTGGATAATTCGACGAAATCTGAAACCGAAATTCAAGCAAAGCTTTATTGTGAACTTGCTGATGCCAAAAAAGAAGCTGAAAATCATGTTAAAGAAAAAAATGAACTGTTGATCCATGTTGAGGCACTTGAAAAGAAGTTGGATAATGCTGCAAAATCAGAAACTGAACTTCAAGAAAATTTTATGCGTGATCTTGCTGATGCCAAAAAAGAAGCTGAAAATCATGTTAAAGAAAAGAATGAACTGTTGATCCATGTTGAAGCACTTGAAAAGAAGTTGGATAATGCTGCAAAATCAGAAACTGAACTTCAAGAAAATCTTATGCGTAATCTTGCTGATGCCAAAAAAGAAGCTGAAAATCATGTTAAAGAAAAAAATGAACTGTTGATCCATGTTGAAGCACTTGAAAAGAAGTTGGATAATGCTGCAAAATCAGAAACTGAACTTCAAGAAAATTTTATGCGTGATCTTGCTGATGCCAAAAAAGAAGCTGAAAATCATGTTAAAGAAAAGAATGAACTGTTGATCCATGTTGAAGCACTTGAAAAGAAGTTGGATAATGCTACAAAATCGGAAACTGAACTTCAAGAAAATCTTATGCGTGATCTTGCTGATGCCAAAAAAGAAGCTGAAAATCATGTTAAAGAAAAAAATGAACTGTTGACACGTTTGCAAGAAGCGGAAACAAAGTTTGGTAATGCCACTAAATCTGTAGCCGAAATTCAAGAAAATCTTATGCGTGATCTTGCTGATTCCAAGAAAGAAATTGAAATTGTCTGTTATGAAAAACTTGAACTATCAAAACGCGTTGAAATGCTCGAATCTAATCTTAAAGAAGCGTTAACCTCTACAGCTGAAATTGAAGAAAAATTTAAAGAAGATCTTGCCAATGCTGAAAAAGAAATTGAAAATGTGCGTATTGAAAAGAGTATATTATTTAATAATATTACTTTGCTTGAAAGCAACTTAAATGAATCTTCTAAATCGGAAAGCGAATTTCGAGAAAATTTTATGCGTGATCTTGCTGATGCCAAAAAAGAAGCCGAAAATTCCAATAATGAAAAAAATGAATTGTTGAAACGTTTGGAAGAATCTGAAAGAAAATTGAATGATGCGACAAAATCGGAAACTGAGCTTCAAGCAAAGCTTTATCAGGAACTTGCTAGTACTAGAAATGATGCTGAAAATCTTCTTAAAGAAAAAAGTGACTTGTTGATTCATGTTGAAGCAGTGCAAAAGAAACTGGATGATGCTTCAAAATCGGCTTTGAATGAAAAGAATGAATTTTTAAGGCGTATTCAAGAATTGGAAATGAAATTGAAAGATTCTTTGATTTCAGGAAAAGAAATTCATGAAAAACTTAATCGTGAACTTACTGATACCACAAATGAATTTGAAAATCTTCATAATAAAAATGATGAATTGTCAGAACCTTCAGAAGAACTCGAAATACAATTGCAAGCAGCTTTAAACAGTGATGATGAGTTCATAAAGAAACAAAGTCAACGGTATCTCGAATTCAAAAAAGAAAAGGCTAGATTGGAGAAACAAAATAGTGAAATGGCAAAACGTGTACAAAATCTTTCAGTAATGACTGAAGCACAAGAAACTATTTTACAGTATAAAAATGAAGTAGAAAATGTTACGGTTGAAAAGAATAAATTATCTCAACGTGTGAAAGAATTGGAAGATGCTTTATTGAATTCTTCCAAATCAAATCGCATTCCTAAAACTGAAAATGATGATGATGTAAGTTGTTTTTTATACTAATTTTCCGATTGATTTTAAAAGAAATATTTTAGTCATCAATGAATTTTCTTAATAGCATTATCGCTGAACAACAAAAAAAGATTGAAAAATTTGAAAGTTTTCTTGATAGCATTGGACAACGTCTTCCTTCTCTAACGGCTGCTCCTTCTGTATCTGCTCGGGTTGGTCAACCGCCTACGCAAAGTGCACCAAAATCTTATGTCGCTCCAGCAAATCGTGAATATTGTGATATTTGTGAAGAATTTACTCATGATACAAAATTGTGTCCTAATCGTCCAATTTCTCCTCTGCCTACATTTATTCCGATTACTAAAATTCGTGCATTTTGTGATGAATGTGATATGTTTTATGAAGACAAGTGCCAATTACATTCAAAATGTTAATTTGAGATTTGTTTTGATGCTCTTTTACGGGTTTTTTTGTGTTGTACTGGTACAAAGTTAGGCTTATTTTTTCTTTATATATATATATATTGTCGTATGTAATGTAACAACCATATATGAATGATAAATATAAATGATTTAAAAAATTTCGACAAATTGAATAGTCCCAAATGAGAAAAAAAGATGAAAAAAGACTTCTTCCAAAATAGTCTTCTCTTCTTTCTTACTTAATGCCCTTCCATCGCCCGTTAAGTAAAACTCAATAATTCTTCTTCTTCTTTTCTTTTTCATTGTAAGGAAGAAGACGAATTTATTTTGCCTCTGTGTTCCGCTTGCCTATCCTACCTCTAACAACCGGTTTTACACGTTTGCCCTAAAAATAAGAAAAATAAAAAGTTCAATATTTTGTTTATTGACTGTTTAAAATAATAAAAATCAATTGTGGTGTAAAAGATTATTATGATTTTTAAAATATTATTATTTTTTGGATTTCTTTCAATTACTGTATGCGGATTTTTACCAGGATGTATAAATTTAATGTGTAATACAAAAATAATTTCTCCAACTGCACCAATTCCAAAGGTCAAAGCGTGTGATGAATGTCGAGATATTAAAACAAAGTAAAGAATGAAACAAATTTAAATATTTTCAATTATTAAATCATTTTTATAGGTTTTGTGGTAAATTTCCAGATGCAATTTATTGCTTTAATTCAATCCCAAATTTTTGTAAACCAAATTCAAATTTAGCTCAACAGGAAACATTAAACATTTCGAATATTTGTTATGTCCCTCGTAAGCTTTTAACTCCAATTTTTTTGATTATATGCCTTTGCTAAAAGAATATTTATAGAGAAATCCTTTCTACCATTACCCCTTTTTAATAATAATAATCATTCATTAACAATTGCAATTCCAAGATTTTTTGAACAAGAATCATTTGAACAATACCGTTTTCATAAGCTTTCTTTATTTTTGCTCTTTCCCATTTCGGTAAGCCTTTTTTTGCATCCATTTTTTTCTTTTGCCCTTTTTCTTTTGCTTCCACTCTCTTCCTTTTTCTCCCCTTTGTTTTGATGGAAAAAAATGCAAACGTTATGGGTGGTCTTTAAAAAGATGCATTTTTAGAGAGGAAAAAATTGTTCATCAAATAAAATTTTTTCTTCACATTCTGTGCATAAAAATAAGAATTGTATTTGGACAATACCAGTTGCAATGCCAACAATTGATGCAATTGAAGCTAAAAATGATGTAAGATCAATGAATAAAATTTTTGATTAACACTTTGTATTTTAACAATTTAATTTTTAAGCCATTCTATTACGATGATCAAACAGATATGTCAATTTCATTTAGTCCTAAAATTATTCCGGTAGCAGAAAACAGCAAAATATCAGTTTGGTATTCAGTAAATTCGGATTTTATTGAAACACATCAAAATACTCCATTAAATTTTTCATTACCATTATATTCATACCGTAGAGACGTGGAACTTGAGTGATAAAAATCCAGCTAATTAAAAAGTTTTTAAAATTAATTTTTGGCAATAATAATGCGAGATTCAAATAAATAAATAAATAATTTGTAATAAAAAGTAGAAAAAATGACATTTATGTTTCGGTTTACTGAAACCGTTAAAACACTACAACAAGATTTATAAAAGTGATACAGCAATTGTGCCAATATGATAAAATATTTTTAAAAAACATGTGTGATGTTTTAGGAGAACATTACAACTAATAGTTTCACAAACAATTAATCGTGGCAATTCCGACTTTTCAGTTTATTCTCTTGAGTTTACTGCTACATTATATTCCACATAAAAGTGAATTTTTTTGACAGATACTTAGGTGCCGTGTTACTCCTTCTAAAATTATTACACATTTGTGTCTTTTTTCATCAATCTGATAATAAACTAAAAGTAACACAAGGGGTTTTTTTAAAACAATAGTTGTAGTAAAAATACTATATTTTTTGCTATTTTGTGTTTTTCAGAAAAAAAGAATCCTTCGAGATGAATGCAATTTTTGTTAAAAAAGATAACTAAATTAGTATTCACTAATTCATTGGGGTTTTGTTCTACTGGAATGCATAAAAGCTGAGTAATTTTTATGAAAAATAATAATTATTCGTTATTTTTGTTTTTAACCAGAAGTGTTAAGGCATAGTACTTTAACTTCTTTCAACATATAATAACTTCTAAAATTTTATTTGATTAATAAAATGGTTAAAATTCTTTTATTAATTTATATACATTTTTTGTTAAGATTTATTTTATCTCAAAGGTTGTGAAAGAAACGTTTTTGATGGTGTCCCAACTGTTTCTGCATTCATATATAAAAAATTCTACTTTTTTCATATTTATTCTGTAGCAGCAGTTGACATTCACTTTAATGCTTCTTAAAAGAAACAAAAGTTATATTTTTTTCGACACGCTACTACTATGTTCTATGCGCGCAAAATCATCACCACTATTTTTGACTTTTAATATTTAATTTCGATTTTTAAAAAATGCGTTGAAAAAGTCATGTTTTTTAAAAAGCTTTTAAAATTCTTATAAAAATACTTTAGTTTTGGTTCTTATTGAACTATAGAAAGATAATAAAATGAAGCTACCATTAATTAGTATTGAGTTTGATTGCGTGCCTAAAATTAAGATCATTCGTCAAATTCAAGATGAAGGGGGCACAGTGTTGGATACAAAGTTTTTTCCTGTTTTTTTTCCTTTTTGCCTTGTCAAGAGCTAAGCCATTTAAAGTCTCAGGCGACAAGTGGGCGTGCCACCAATTTTAGCGGCATCATGTTCCAACACCAAAAAGAAGGCCGGTCAACAAGCATTTCACTAAAAAATACGCTTTTTTGTCATTGCCGCCCGTTGATTCTCTTTTTTTTTATCGTATTGGCTCCTTCATAAGATTTTTTTATAAAAGCATAATTTTTTAAATTTTTTATATAATTACAGCTTTTTCCTTTTACTGTCTTCAGCCTTTTTTTTGTCTTTGATCTTCTTCTCTAATAAAAATTAATGAAGAAACATATCCTAAACAATATTTGTGACATTTTTAAAGAACGCTTAATTAGTTCTTTTTTGACTTTGTCCAACTTTCAAAAGTATCTTGCTTGTTCCGGAACGAAGGTTCTCTCTCTCTCTATCTTAAAAGGATGCTTTTGACGGCATGCGCGAAAAAAAAATTGAAGCTATATTTTACAAGTGAGAATAAAAAGAAAAAGAAGAGGAAGAAAGGAATGTGAAAAGCTATATCCAATGATGTTCACACATTGAGAGAGTCCCTAGCAAGTTTTTTGTTACAACCTATTGTCATCATGCTCAACAGAATATGATATGAGAGGATATTCTGAAATAAGATTGTTGTTTCATATTTTTTATTAAAGTTCTGCGCAATGTATGCCTTTCGCGTTTTTCAAATATACTTCTTCCGCCTTTGCAATTACATTAATAATACCATTTGAATTATTAAAAAAATATAATTAATTGTTGATAGTTTTTAGCTTATTTTTATATTTTTCATACATATATATTTTTTTTAATAAACAAAAATATTTTGAATCAATCATAGAAAAGCTGTTAAATTTTGTCATTTTTTTCATCAATTAATTTTTATTTAATCCAAAAGTTTTTTTCCCTAACAAACGGAATTTAATGGCTGTAAATTTAACCGTAATATTTTGGGAAATGTGATGAGATTAGTGTTGTCTCGCTTAAATAAAACAGCTTTTATCAGCTGCAGCAACAGCTTTATATTAATAATAATTTTAATATTTTTTTTCAAAAAAGCAACAGGTGTTCGACATCAACGTCGTCAAGTAGATCCAAATCTTGATTACAGTTTACAAATTGTACCACCGTCAAATAACGCATGCTATAGCTGCGCATCTTCCGCATATTTATATTTTTGGAATCAATTATTAATGCATCATTATTTTCCACCAAAAAATTTTACAGATCGTTGTTGGCAACCAGATATTGATATTGGAAGTGTTCCATGTATGTCAGCATGCTTTACAATTGTTGAAGAAGTTTATGCTCATGGTAATCTTTTATTTATTATACAACATTTGAAAATTTGTTTTTGCTTCTTCTTTTTTTCGTCAATGAAAGTAATTATCATGCCAGCAAAAAAAATTTCGCATTAAAACTTTTTTTTGGTTGTTTCTTTTACTTTTTTTTTGTTTTGACTTATAAGAAGAAAAAAAGGTTAGAGTAGTCAAAAATGCTTTTTACACGCATTTTACATTCATTGAATGACAAGGGCAATATAATCTTGCATTGCCTTTTATGCTTGCTTTTTAACGTTGCCATGTAAAGATAGGGGAAGAAAAGAAAAAAAATAATTCAGTGCCCTCATATATTTGTATATTTACAGCAACATACAAGAAGGGAGAAAAAAAAAGAATTACCATTTTAATGGTGTCAATTTCATACAATGCGCAACTTTTCCCTTGATAGTTTTTTTTATTAATACATTAAAGGTAAAATACCTTTTATTATTGGATTGGTTTTTAAAAAAGACTTAAAACAGATTTTTGCACAAAAATAATATATTAAAAAAGTATATTTTTATTTAAAAAAGTCAATTTCTTATTTGACAGGATTACTTTCACCTGTCATAAGAGTGGGGAGAGAGAGAAACGGAGAGAACGGAAAAGAAGTGTTTGTTTTGCATTGAATTTTTTGGTAAAAGAAAAACAAAAGTGCCAAAAAAAATTTCTTTTACTTTTTTGCCATTATACTTTTCTTTCCCTTCTCTCTCTCTCTCCATAAATGGATATAAATGCAACATTAAGTGCCAAATTAAAGTTATCCCCCATCCACAGTTATGCTTGCAGTTAAACTTTTGCCACACATTAAACATTTAATTTGTTGTCCTTAAGGGGCATAAGAGTTTCTTTTTTTGGAAGGCTTTCTTCCATTTTTAAAAAAGCAATTGTCGTCGACATCGTCGTCGCATCTTTGATGCTCATTCTTGATTGGATATATGCATTTTTGGAAGAATAAAAAAAGAGAGAGTGCAATTACATAAAAAAATGGTTACAAAAAAAGTAGAGCTAAAATATTCATTTATCTTTGAAGAAAAAAATTGTTATTAAAGATGAGAGAGAATCCAAAATAAGAATATTAAAGAATTTTAGTATATTTTTTTTAGCCGGAAAAATATAGCAATTAAGTTTGATTAAGTTCCATAAAAAATACAGTATTAATTAAAATTTTTGAATTTTAGTTTCAGGACAAGCTGTAATGCGGGGATGCGTTGATCGTTTGCTACTTTTTGGCATGGATGTTGACGTTAAAGAAGCAATCATATCATATGATGAAATGTGCCGAACTATGGATAGGCATTTACTTCAATTAGTTCCATTGCATCAAGAAAATCCTTTGGTACTGATGTGTACATGTACAGGAAAACTTTGTAACAAAAATGATGCGCAAAATATGCTTTCAAAAACATTATCGCCTGCATTTTCATCTCCAATTTTGTTATTTGCTTTAGCTTTGTTAAATGTATTTAGATAATAATATTATTATTAAAAATAAAATCATTTATTTTTTCTTTAAAAGTGTCCAAAATATATACAATCAGTCAAAAAAGTTTTTAATATTGCAGAGTATCTTACGAAGGGAGGAAAAAAAATAAAAGCTTAAAACTAATTATGAGATGCTATTACGAAGATTAAAAATACAGATACTGGAATGATGTTTAAACCGAATCAATTTTTATGTTGAAGTGACAACATGGAAGACATTGCTAATACCAATAACAGTATTATATTTAACAGAAAAATATGCTGCAACATATTCACCCGCTTGAAGAGAATTACATTCAGCAACGTAATGCTTTGGAGAGCCAGCAGGAAGTTCTGTTTGATCATCCATTGCTACACGTGCCGCATCATTGGTTTCATAACATAACCACATATACATCCAATATTGAGGGGATGAGAAAGCTTTCACCGGAAATTTATAAAATCCAATCCAATCTAGATTTGATCCATGTCGTTCAAAATATTTATTAGTAAATGAAAATTGGCACATAAAATAAACAGAGCATGTCCAATGTGGTATTTCAACAAAATTACATACAGGTGCAACGACAGGATCCGTTTTGAAAAGGCCTTCAATATCAAAATTTGCATAAACTGGCAAATGATCACTAAGAAATATTTCATCAATGTCATAGCAAAGATTTTTGTATGGAATATTTTTAGTTTTTATGAGAACTCTATCACACCAGCTTGGTACACGATGAAGATCATAATCTTTTGTCCCAACCTTAAAAGGGATTACGGTAACCAGGAAATTTATTATAAAAAATAACCTTGAACTTGTAAGTTGGTGGAAATCTCACCGGAGATTCTTCAAATTCACTAAATGCAGTACCATTTTTCATTGCTAAAGTTAATTGATCAAGATCTGGATTTTCACCATGAAGATCTTTCCCTTCATTCATGGTAAAGCAATCACCAGTTAATTTTCGAAGAGATCGAAAGTTTAAATCACCAAACCAGAATACTACACGTTTAGAGCAGGCATCGTGAGCATCATCAAATGTACAAGTTTTTCCTTGCTTGTATTGTCTTAATCGATATGATAAATATTCTTGACCATGAGTTAAATGACCAGTAACAAATACAAGATCAATACCATTTCTTAATAAAAATCGAGTTCCCATTGTTCCTTTATATCCCAAAGTGCCACCTAATGTATAACGCACATTTCTATTTTCAATCTTCTGAATAAAACCTGCAAAGTCAATGTTGCTAAATACCATAAACAAATTTGAAAGCATGTATTGATGAAATATCAGTGACAATTGTCGTCCGTACATTAGTTCAGTAAAGAAATGAAGCCAGGTTTTGCCTCTTGTTGTAACTCCAGATACTTCAGCATGTGGAACTTCCTGAAAGAATGTTATAAATTTACTCTTTAGTCTTCCAAGATAGAAGGTAAACAAACTTGAATTGAAATGGCAAAAATATCCGATTCAGTACGATTGCTGGTATGTTTAGCAATTTTAAATTTATTCATAATGTTGAGATCTGCTGGATATTTTCCAACATTGTAAGTATACAAAAATACCCGGCCCATTGTTATATCGAAAGCGGTTAGTTCTCATGTGAGTAATGAATTTTGAAAAAAAAACATAAACAAAAACAAAAACAATCTATTTGGCGACTGACAGCACTTTGCCAAAGCATTAAATTTTTTTAAAATTTCAAAAGTGTACAGGGATTAGTTTTGTTGTTTTGATTAATTCAGACAAAACCTTATTTTTATCTGTATTTTTACATAGCCAAATGTGGAATTCTCTGAAATTTAACTGCAGTATTTGAATAATCATTAAATTTATTAGCATCTTTCATGCGCCTGCAAAGACATCTATTTTGAAAGGAATCAAATAATCTTTTCTCATATAAAAACAGTTTATAAAGGGAAGACAATTTATGAAATGATTAAATTGATTCAAAAGGAACATATCTAGAGATGTTTTAGTTTTTTTCCAGAGGAGCTCTATCGGACAAAACATAGCCACACATCCAAAAAATTGATCCGGATCTAATTTGGTTCATATTTAAATCACTGAATCTCTCCTTAAGTTACTGCCTCTGAATTTTGAACTCTTCTTTTGTTACTTACATTTTGTTTTTCACTCAATCACGGCAGTGTTCTTTTACAAATGTACTTCAATTTTGCAGTAATACTGAAATTTCATAAAGGTGATATGTTTCTTAAATGTAATCATAATTTTTTTTTTAAATTTTTCACAGTTCTCTTTTTGATTTGGTCAAATTTTTACTTTAACAATCTTGATGACGAATATCGGACGTTTGCCTGAATGTTTTTTTCTTAAATAAATGGAATAAAGTTTTGCTTACATTTTCACTTCCCGATACTGGATATGGACACTTGTGCAAACATTTTTTTTTTGCAAATTCGTTTCTATAGTTGTGGCTACACCAAACGCAAACGGACGATATGTTTATCTGATAGAAGAAACTGAAACCGGTCCGTCTTCCTCACTTATGTCTAACGGCTAACATCATATTTTTCTTTGCGCTAGAGGGATTGCTACCACAATCAGCAGAATGACAGAGAAAGAAGAAAAAAAGCTTCATCAATGATCATCACCAGCAACGCATTTGATGCAAGCAAAAAAAACAAATATCTTCGCATTTTTTTTGCGTAATCAAACGTTGCATGATTTTTGAATTGTCACTTTTACTTTTTTTCTTTTTTTACTTCAAATTTTTCTAGAAAACACTCATAAACATTAAAACTTTTTTATATTTTTAACGCTTCCATTTTTTTGGAATCACTAAAAACTTTGATTCATTTGACATCGTTATATTTTCCAAAACAAATGCAAATTTATGACCGTGATTTCGGGGACAGCAATGGGTGAATTTTAGAATTTTAAACGTTTTGAAAATTTTTTGATGTTGCCATTTGAATAATATATTGTCCAAAATTTTTTGCTAAAAATTTTTAAAAATCATGCTTTTATTTGCAAAAACTGTAAAAATTTTAATATTAGCGTTCCGTTTTTTTTCTATTTTAGAAAAAAACATAATTGAAAAATGATTGATTGTTATTTTCTGGCTAGTTTTCTTTCTTTTTTCTTTCCTCATTGTAATCAGCTAAATATTTTGATCCTATTACATGAAAGCTTTTTTTCCTGCAAAACTGCTGTCGACAATGTTTTTTGCTGCTTCCAAATTTTTAATCTGATCCGACAAAACATATTTCAAATTTGAAAGAAAATGAAAGAAGAATTCTTTCTTACCTGTTAACTTTTTATTTGAAACCACATTTTAGCAACTAAAATACCTTTCTTCAAAGCCCCTATCTTTTGTTGTTCGATTCTCTATTCTTTTTTAAATTTTCTTTTTATTCCATAAATTTTATGAAGACAAATTAGTTTCTTCGAAAATTTTACATGTGAATTTTAATTCAAAACACATTTAGGGAAATAAAAATCTTTTTTATTGACGAATCACTTGTATTTGACACTATCCTTAAAAAAAGTTTTTTTTCCGTGCAAGGATGATCTTCCCAATTTTAATAATTTCGTATCTTTTGTTTCCTTTTTTTTTCATTTATTACTATTATTTTTTTTCTTAAAGACTTGCTCTGCTACAATTGCATCTCTTTTTTTCTCTCTTCTTTTCCTTTTTCTGCGATTTGAATAACTCGTTTGTGGGGATGTATGTGAATCCATTGCTGTTTCTTTTTTTGTCTTCTTTCTTTTCTGCAACAAATAAAAACGTAGACGCCATTCTTTTTTCGGCCAAAATCATCCGTTCAAGTGTGCGGCGTTTTCGCGCGTTCAATAGGTTTCACTTTATTACTATTACATATTTTTTTCTCTCTCTCTCTCAATTTTTATTTATTTACCTTCATCCTCCTTTTTCTACTTAGATCTGTAATTGAATCGGTTTACACCTTTTTTTAACTTACCTTTTTTTGCATTCCTCGAAGTTTTTTTTACACTGTGCTTTTTTCCTTTCCTTTTTTTTCTTGGTTGTTTTTTTGGCCACACTGTCGGTTAATTTAATTTTACGATCATGAGCCTACAATTTAAAAAATGTCTTCCATAGTTGCCTCGGGCAACTTTAATTAAATATTAAAAAAGTAAAGGACTTAATTTATTAACCCTAAAGTGTTCTCCTCATGATCATTATTGCACGACCTCTAAAAAAAAGAAAAAATCTTTCTAGTGGTTTTTTTTTCTTTTACTTTACGGATACAAGCAAGTCTTAAAAAGTGCTGCGCGTGCGTGATCGAATAAAAAGGAAAAAAAACAGAGCTTATTGCTTAAAAGCAATTAACCCCCTTTTATTTTTTGGGTTTAGTTTACCATAAAATTTATTCTTTGTTTTTAGCAAGGATGCGTTCATCCAATGGTCGATCAAAGCCAGCATTCAATCGAATTCTGGATGATTTAGCTCGGCGGCAATTATTATTAGATTTTCAATTTGCTGCTGCAAATGAAAATTATGAAGCTCGAAGAAATATTGGTGCTGGAGCATTTGGAATTGTTTGTGAAGCGGTGGATCATTCCACTGGAGAAATAGTCGCAATAAAGAAGATTGGACATGCTTCTGCTACTCCAACATTAGCTCGAAGAACACTTCGTGAAATTCGTGTACTTCGATATATCAGACATGAAAATATTGTTGAATTAAAAGATATTTTTCGAGTTCCTGGCTCTCTTGGAATTAATGTTTTTATGGTAATGAATTTAATGGAAGGTAGTCTACATCATGTTATACATGGTTCTACAGATTTTCTTGAATATGATTTAGTTGTATTTTTTCTTTATCAATTATTAAGAGGTCTTAAATATTTACATGCAGCTGGAATTGCACATAGAGATTTAAAGCCTTCAAATTTACTTGTAAATTCTGATTGCCATTTGAGGATAGCAGATTTTGGGATGGCAAAGTTAGCCCTAAACGATAGAATGGAAAATTCAGATGAGCATTGCTTTTATATGACCCAACATGTTGCAACTCTTCCTTATCGGTAATATTTTTTGGATTTACTGTATTTTTTAGCAATAAATAATTTTTAGTGCACCAGAATTATTATTTGTAATGCCAGAGCATTCAACATCTGTGGATATGTGGGCAGTTGGATGCATTTTAGCTGAAATGTTATTAAAGAGAGAAGTATTTCCAGGAAGAAGTGTTAGCGTTCAAATTAAGATATTAGTTACACAAGTTGGAAGTCCAACAGAAGAAGTATGCAACATAAAAATTTTAATTTAAAAATTACTGTAGAATTCTTTTGTAGATGAAAAGTTTAATTTGTTGTGAAAGAACAAAGCGGTATATTGAAAATCTTGGAAAACAGCCAGGATGGAATTGGGATGACATTATACCCTTTGAACCTTCTGAAAGCCGACCGAAACCAAATCCAGAAGCAATTGATCTTATTTCAAAGTTGATGAAAATGGATTCAAAAGAACGATTTGATGTTTTGGAAGCAATTTATCATCCATTTTTGAAACAATTTCATTCTACAAGAATAACAGAAGGGGCTTGCCCATTTAAGGTAAACCTTTTTTTCTCCCAAAAAATAATTATTTTTAAAAATCAAAGAACTTTTTAGGTTAAAATGGACATGGCTGATGTAGAACATTTATCGAATGATGAATTAATTGATGCTGTTATCAATGATATTCGATGTGCTTCGAATAATGATTATTTGTCGTCACCATCGACAAGTCCAACTTCAAAAGCATTAAATTCACCTGAAAGAAAGCAGCGAAGTATGAGTGCTGCACCACCGCAGCGACAAGGAAATGGTGGAAGCTTAGATAGTTCTGTTCATTCAGAAACCATTAGCACTGATAGTCGAGCCTCTTCAAATTCTTTATCAGATCATAATTCATCATCATATTTTTTGGTAAACGATCATTGTAATCCTCTTCAAATAACTTCTTTATAGTTTATCACATTTAAAAAAAATTAAAGTTATTTTGTTTTTTTTTATATTTGCCGCGGGCTCTGTTTTTACTGCCATGACTACTATATCTGTACATATCCTGTCATTAGTTCTTTTTTTCCCTTCTTTTATTTCCACGTTACGACGAGTATTTTATTTTTAAAATATATTGCCTTTGTGAGGTTTTTATGTTTAAGAAAAAAAGTAATATCATTGATTTTTTATTTGCGAAACTTTAAACCCATATGCAATTACAACTGATACAATAGAAAATGATCAAAGAAAAAAAAGGAAGACAAAAAAGAAAAATGTAAAAAAATTTGCAACTTGCATATATTTTTTTGGAAGAGGTGACTCACTTACAACTTTGCAAGAGAATAAATCGCCCTCGGTGGTATCGGTAATCCGATATACTGAACGACACAAATGTGTATTAAACATTTAATAATATTAATAATATTTACATTTTAAAAAGTGAAAGAAGAGAGAGGAAAATATTTAACAATCTTGCTCAGCGGCATTAACTCGTCGTCTGAGGGTTACGGTAACATCATGGGGGCCACATACAATTATGCCAGCCATATGAATTTTTGTATTTTGAGTTGCTTCAATGCGGAAATTTTTCAAAAGATGACAAAACATTAATTTAATTTCAAGAAGACCAAATTTCATTCCCATACATTGTCGAGGCCCTAATCCAAAGGGTTGATATGCATAGGGATCTTTAGGGATTCGATTAAGTTCTGGATCCCAACGTTCAGGAACAAAGTCTTCAGCGTCATCACCCCAATACTTGGGGTCATGATGAATTGACCAAAAGTTTGAGACAACTGTCATGCCTTCTTCCATGAGTAAATTTTGATTTCCAACAGTGCAAGTATTCATGCAAATTCTGCTATTTGCACTAAAAAAAATTTCATAAAAATATGTTTCACAAAAAGCATTTTTTTCTTTCAAAAAAGCTTACCCTCCAGCAAGTGGTAGAACTCTCATACTTTCTTTGATACACCAATCAAGATATTGCATACTATTAACATTGTCCATATTAATATCTTCTTCATCCAAAATATAATCATCAATTTCTTCAGTTAATTTTTCTTGTGCTTCTGGATTTGTTGCTAAACAATATGCAAAGCAGCTCATCGCTGTTGCAGTTGTATCAACTCCAGCCAACATTAAAACAGAGCACATGGAAATAATTTCTTGATCACTGAGACGTTTTTCAATTTTTGCTTTACTAAGTTCACCTCCCCCTAATCGAATATTATTATTTTCAATTGATTTGATATCATCTTCTGATGCTTCACTGTTTAAGAAAAGATCAATGAAATCTTCGTATTGATTTTTTAGGGCACCATTTCCATTTACATCTTCATTATTATTTAATTGATTCATTTCTTCTGCTTCTTGACTTTTACGCTCTACAGCAAGGGCACGTCGCTTTTCAATTGTTTTAACTAAAATTTCTCCAAGTTTTGTCAATGGACTTCCAACAATTTTAACAAGGACTTTGTGAAGATAAATTGTCCAATCTTGAAATTCAAAGGTGCCAACTAAAATTCAATTAATTAAAAAGATTAAAAATTTTTATGTAGGCAATAAAAAACTAACCATAAAAATTTATCAAAGGATTTTCAATGAATGGTGCAGGATTAAAGAAAGCCCGAATTAAAAGGGTTACAGGATTTGTTGTTTTTCCGACCCCACTTTCTTCTTTACCAAATGCAATTCTTTCAATGACATCTGTTGAAGATTCAAGGAATAATTTGCATACATTAATTTCTTGTCCTTCAAGATCATCAAAAACTTTCATAACTTTTCGAGTTGTATCAAGCATTGTAACTTGCATATTTCTTAATTTTTGTGGATTAAATGATGGACTTGTAAGTGTTCGCAATCTCTTCCAACGAAGTCCACGAGCAGTAAAAACATTTGCTCTTTCATCTTTATCAGGATTGAATGGGAAAGGATGAATTGGCTAAAAATCATTTTTATTTGCATTAATTCTCATTGTTCTTTTAAAGCGATAAATGATAACAATTTTTAGACAAAGAAAAAATTACTTGAAAAATGCATGTTGCCAATTGCAACTAATTAGATTGATAAGAAAAAAATGAAAAATGCTCCCCCAAAACGTCGTCACAATCTTATCAAACAATTAAAATTGCAACAAACTAGCAAGAAAAAAAAAGCCAGAAAAAAAAACTGCTTCTTACCTTTCGTGAATGGAAATTTTCAAATTTTTTTCCAAAAACATCATGAAGAACCGACAAATCGGATGTGCAAATAACTTTTTGTCCACCTTCAAGATATCCAAAAGTTGAACCATATTCATTTTCCCATTTCATAAAAGATTTATTGAATGGACTTCGATCAGTTTGAAGTTCCAATAAATTCCCAGAAAATACTGAAGTTGGTTTAGGGCCGGGAATTCCGCGACGGATAAAAAATCTTGATCTATGCCAGAAATATCTTAAAAAAATAAAATTTAGTTTAAAAATCATACGGTAACTAAATGAAAATTACTTACCCATAAACAATAGCAAAAATGATGCAAACTATTGCAAGAATTACACTGAGCATGATTCTTAAAGACCCAATACAATGTTTCTTAAAGAAGAAGAAAAAGGTATTCGGGCTTGAATAAAGTAAAGTAACCTCTACTCTTAATCTTAATTTATATGCATTGTTAAAGGAGGCGGTCTAATTCTTTTTTTGATGCTTGATGAAAAAAAGCTTTCTTATCAGTAATTGAATAACAGAAGCACATAAGCTTATCATTTTTTGTTAAGGTATACGTAGAAATGGAAAAAAAGAAGGAAAGCATCATCAAAGTAGCTACCAAAAAGCTTTTTTGGCGCTTGGTGGTCTTCTTTTAATGAGAATCACAACTGGGTATACTTGAAAATTCTTCCGGTTCAAAGGGCAACAAAAAAGAAATAACATGAAAAATCATTAAGACAGCACGTAGAGGTTAAACGTTAAATATTGCATCAAAGTACAATTCTCATATGATTACCTCATGGTTTATCTTCTAAAACAGCTACCATCCAGACTACTGCTCCTGTCGCACTATGAAAAAAGAAAAAGGTTTTTGCAAAAAAAACCGACTTTTGATAGCAATCTTTTATCACTCAGTTTTGGTTTTATAGACTTTGTCCCATGGAAAAAATTACTGTTTTTAGGATTGCATTTTTTATATTTTTTTTAAATTTTTTTATTTTTTACAACAAAAAAAATTAGTTAACTATGCCATATTTTTTCTGCAAAGAGTGATCGCTACAAATGTTAAAACAGTTAATAGGCAATAAAAATTTTACGAGCCGTTTTCGTTTGTATTTTGTGTTCTCCACGGAAGGATCCTGGGTTTGTTTTTTTTCAGTTCCGTTTGTGGCTAAAAAGAATGTTGTGATTTTATCAATGTCCGCTTTATGTTTTTGCTACTGAATCATTTAATTTAAAATTTTAAAAAACATTGTAGGTAAACAAAATAGGTCAATAATAATATTATTGAGTTTTTAAAATTATGATAGCGAAATTTTTAACAAAGAGGCCGATTTTAGTATAGCTTCAGTTTCAGCTTTAAAATAAACGCTACCGTATTATTTAAAGGGAGCGGACGGTTTGCGACTTTTTTAGACTCGGAAAATGCAAGAAATTGATTTTCAGGATCTTGCATGCTCCAGTGTTTTGTCGGACATTTTTTTAATCGTTGCGAGACCCAAATTATGAAAAAAGTACTAAAATGTCCGCCCCCTTTAATAAAAATAAAATTTTTATAGCGAATTTTTTTTGTCCAATATAGCTTCAGTTTCAGCTGCATTTTGCACTTTTATAGTTTAGCTTTATTGGTGTGAGTTTTTGTTTAAAGTAGATAGACAAACAACACAATTTTAAACTCAATTTCTTACAATTAAACTTCTCCAGCATAAATGAACCATGCTAAAATCTTAAAATATTATTTTTTTTTCATCGAACGATATTTCTTTCAAGTTTTCATATGAGTTTTTGTTAACAGATATTTACAACCTTCAATCGCCTACAACAGTAGAATAATCTAAATTTAGCGCACAACAAAAAACATTATCATTTTCAAGTTTACTCACATCAAAATTTGATGATCAAATCCAGCATTCAATTTTCCAAATCGATGTCTGGCAAAATGTTTTTCAATGTCTTTCGAAAAAAAACGTATTTTTTTGTTTTTCCTTTTTTTCCAACAAAAATATACGTAAAAAAACGAAAATTTTTTTGGGAGACATTTGCTTGGAAAATGGAACCCTTTCTTTTTGCAGCGCTATTTGAGGGGTTCGATTTTGCTTTACTTTATTAAACATTTAAAATGTCAACAGTTGATTAAATTTAATACTTAATATAAATGGGGGAGGGGGTAATTTATTAAAGATAATAAAACTACAGTAAAAAAATGAGCTTTTTAACAAAATTAAATTTAACTAAGGATGTACAAGGGCTAAAATTTTGTCACTTTTTGGCCCCGGGACTTCAAAAAGACCTCTGGCCCCTGTCCACCCTTAAATTATTTAATTTCATTAACTATTTTGTTTTTTCTTTTAACCCAGATTTTTTACATTTAAAATAAAAATATAAAGCTAATTTTGGTAAAAAAATTGAAAATTAAAAGAAAAAATTAATTATTAAAAAAAATAAATTTTTTTGCTTGTTTTTTAATAAAAGAAATGTTTCATAGTTGGAAATAACAAATCCTCAGTTTAAAAAAATCAAAAAAATTAATTTTATTGTAAACAATTAAAAAATTTCACAATGATTTTTTCAGTAATTTCATGTCCTTTAGCAGGATACCAATATCCACGGATCAATTAAAAATTTTTGTCAACAAAGATATGATGGAATTAAGAATCCACTTTATCGTCCATTTCAGCTTTTTTCAACTTCTTCAGTTTTATAAAATCAAAAATGTAAATGCGTAATTAGTCAATTTACACCGAAAAACAACAAAAAATTATACTTTAAAATTTAAAAAAATGAAAATCGTATTACATTTAAAGATTGGAACAATTTTTAACTCTAAAATAAGCGAAATTTAAATTATAATTTAATTTTTTACATGTTAACTGTGACGTCAGTTTGAGACGTTTACGGTCAGTTTAAAAAATAAATAATAAATAATTTGACAAAATTCAGTTATTACAGTTTAATACTTTTAAATATTTTTTTGCTGAGTGAACAGACTTCACTCATTGATTCATCAAACATTTTTTAAAAAAAATTTACGCTGTCTTCTCTTATTTTAAGCTTTAAAAAAGATATGGAAAATTTTTGAAAAAAAAATAGCTTGGCAGCTCAGTTTTACAATAAAAAAATTAACTTTAAATTTGCAGTTTTTAAATGTAGAAGTGATCATATTGTACACACAGTTTTAATAATTTTAATATAACAAGAGTAATAACTCGTTATTTTTTAAAATTTAAATTACAGTCGTAAAACAGCGCAACAAAAAATTAAAAATCTGCAACTAATACCCGCAAATTACAAATTAAAAAATTTAAATGGGATGAATGTATTCCCCTGGTTTTCTACTTTAATTTGTGACCAAAATATTTCAATTAAATAATAATTTACAGATTTCATCTTTTTTTGAAACACGCACCTTTTTCTTTTTTTGTCCTTTTTTTGCAAAAGTGACCACTCGTTGCGGCTGTGAAGTCGATGTCTGGCAAAATGTTTTTCAATGTCTTTCGAAAAAAAACGTTTTTTTCCAACAAAAAAATACGTAAAAAAACGAAAATTTTTTTGGGAGACATTTGCTTGGAAAATGGAACCCTTTCTTTTCGCTGCGCTATTTGAGGGGTTAAAATAATAAAAATTTTATTAAAGAGATTTGACACAAATTCAAATACACGTAGATCATTTTATATTGTCCACACAGTTATAAAATTTTTCTTTATTAATTAATTTATAAAATAAGAGTAAAAAAACCTTTTATTTTTTCATTAAATTTAAATAATATACAAAAAATTACGATCAATTGCTGCAGTTTATAAATTAAAAATTTGGAGAAAACGCTAACATAATTTGCGGCCCTGCCGTCACGTTAATTATCATTTATCAGTTTTTAACCATGCTTTTAAAAATTAAGCACATTGAAATAATGTTTCAGTTTACAACTTAAAAAATAGAATCGTAATTGGCTAAATTATATTTTTTAAATTTATTCAACCCATTTTCTTAAATTTAAAAATTAATTTAATAAAAATAAAAATTTAATTTTTTACATATTAAACTTCGACGTTTTCGTATACGGCCAGTTTAAATATAAAAAACTATAAATTTAATAGCATCTTAAAAAAAGTTTGGCACAAATTCAAACAATAAGCTTAAATGTTTTCAAATCTATTATCGCTGAATAAAAAGGATACGTCATTCAGTGATCGATTCCTCATTTACAAAAAAAATTATGCTGCTTTCTCTAAATTTAAGCTTTCAAAAAAGAAATAATTTAGAATCGCAGCATGGAGGCTCAGTTTTATAATTAAAATTTTGAATCAAATTTGCTTCTTTTAAACACAGAAGTGATCAATATTATTGTCCATACAGTTTTAAAAATTTTAATATAACGATATTAATAGAAAAACGTTTTTTTTTAATTTTAAAAAATATATTTTAAATTTTTTGGTTTTATTTTTAATATATAACGAACATCATTCTACTCCAGTGTAAAGCTTTGTTGATATGGTGGAAGCAATAAATCCATATATCATATTTTTCGTTTTAATAAATCAACCAAGCTTTATAAGGCCGTCGATCTTACCCAGTTATATAAATTCAAAATTTAAAAAATTGAATGATAAAAATCCCACAACGGTTTCAGTTTAATGAATTAAAAAATAAAAATTACTAATAGTCCGGCTGAATTGTGTCAGATTTTTATCTCTCATTTTTTTTCCAAATCACAATTCGTTTAGGCGTCTTATACGATGCAGCCAGTTTTATAAAAAAATAATAAATTAAATTTCGTTTTAAAAAACACTTAAATAAAAAGTTCATTCAGTTTAAAAATTTACTGGAAGTAACAAATGCCCAGTTTAAAAAAAAATCAAAAAAATTTCTAAAACCCCATCAATCATATTCAGTATAAAAATTTACTGGAAGATACAAATGCCCAGTTTAAAAAATCAAAAAATTTTTAAAAAACCAACAGTCATTCAGTTTAAAATTCTTTTCAACAAAGATTTGACGGAATTAAAAAAAAACAAAACGCCAAATTTAAAATACTTACAATCGTTAATTAAATGTCAGTTTAATACTTCAAACTGTTTATGTAATATTCAACAACAAAAAAGGGAGAGGGTGATAACCTAGTTATTTTTTATAAAAATTTTGCAAAAAAGTTTAAAAATTACGCAACCACTTCAGTTAAAAAATAATATGACTTTTTTGTTTTTTTCTTTTTAATCAAAACACTGCTTTGTAAACTGTTTTTGTAAGTTAGAAAAAGCAAATTCCCAGTTTTAAATTGTTTCAAAAAAATCTTTTTTGCAGTTAATTAAATGTCAGTTTATTACTAACGATATTTTTTAATGGGGCTGATAACCCAATAAAACAAGAACTCGCCGTCAGTTTATAAACTAACAAATTTTTTAATGTTCCGCGACACCGGTATGATATTACCATTCAGTTAAACAAAAAAAACTCTAAATCTCCTAAAAAATACTATTTTTTACAAACTTATTAGTTTTAAAAATATGTCTTTATTTATTTTAACGCTATTATTTATTGGGGCTGAGAACCCAGTAAAACAAAAGCTCGTCGTCAGTTAATAAACTATAAAAAAATTTTAACACCGGTATACAATCCAGAATATTAAGAAAAGATAAAATTCACCTCTGAATCGCCTGCAAAAATACTTATTGTTACAAACTTGGCTTGAAACTTTAACTGTTTTGAATTCATTCATGTTTCATTCTAACGTAGCATTAGACTTTACCATACTAAATTTATTTTAATCGTTAACTTAATTCCAGTTTCTAAAGAAAAAACTTTTTTCAAAAATATGATATTTGTTAGCGACAGTTTATCAAACTAAAATTATTATTTGTGTTTTAAGAAATACATTAAAGTTCTACTTTTATCGAGGTAAAAAAATATGAATGAATTCAACTTTAAAATATTAAGTATTCAGCATTGATGTTGTAAAATAAATTTCGGTTAAAGCAAAACAAAAATCAAAAAAGTTGAAAAAAATACAAAGTAGTTTTCAATCACAGTTTTATTTTTAAAATTTTTGTCTAAAAATCAATTCAGTTTTTTTATAAATTATTTTTTTAACTGTTAATTTGAAATAGAAGGAAGTTAGAATTCCTTTATTAAAAGTTTCCACACCCTTGTAAAATATTTTCTCTAATTTAATTAAATTTTTTGTATCATGAAAGTTTAAAACATTTTTTTATCACTTTTAAACAGATTTTTTACGTAAAAAATAATAAATTAATTTTGAAAAAAATGTAGACCTTAAACAACAGTTAAAATTTTAAATTGAAGCAATGTTTCAAAAATTTTTGTTGTTGTTATAAATTATTAGTTGGAAAACGCAAATCCCCAGTTTTAAAAAGAATCAAAAATAACTTTTTTGTTGTAAAAAATGTAAGAAGTTAAAAAAATTCAGGTGGATTTGAATTTTTTCATTCCTGCAAAGTCTTGAGTTTTTATTTACAGCAACAATTAGTCAGTCAGTTTAACCTGAAATAAAAGAATTTATTTTCCAGTTTATTTTTTGGCACAAAAAATATCTTATTAAGTTTTCGCTTTTTAAATTTTTTCAAATTTGTAAGGGCATTTTGAAGAGCATTCCTTCTAATTGACTGTATTATCTCCAGTTATTTTATTTCATTAACAGTAATAACCCTTTTTTAAATGTTCCCCAACGCTCAAAAGTTTTAAAATAAATATGTTGTTTTCTTCAGAAAACTTGCTGTCAATTAAAAATTTAAAGTTTATAGATATAAGAGAAGTGAAAGTACATAAAGTACGTTACACATATTTTAGTTTACTACAAATCCGAGATATTAAGAAGCGACGGCGCCTGCTTTGTTTTTACAATTAATTTTAAAAAATTTGTTGAAAAAAGTAAGTGAAATCAAAAAAAAATTCGTATTTGTAAAGGGCTATTTTTAAATTTTAAGATAAAAAATAATCACCTTCAAAGTTTTATAGTGATCATACCTTTAAAGCACGGTTAAAGCAAAACCAAAATCGAAAAAGTTGCAAAAAAATGCAAAGTAGTTTTAAATAACAGTTTTATTTTTAAAATTTTTGTCTAAACTAGTTTTGAGCGCATTTCTTATCCCTGATTGGGATTGATAACCCAATAAAACAAGAACTCGTCGTCAGTTTTTAGACCGCAAAACTTTTTATATCTGCCGCAACACCGGTATGATATAACTATTCAGTTTAATAAAAACTTTAAATCGCCTGGAAAAAGAATATTTATTTTGCAAACTGTGCATTTCAAACTTTAGTAACAATTCAACTATGTTTCTTTACATACATATTTCAGCAAAAGTTAAAAATTAAAATGATGAATTAATTTTGTAAAAACAGTTTTAAAAATTATAAAATTTTGTTTGTTTTAAATCGAAAATACAAATATTTCCAACAAATCTTTTTTGTTGTAAAAAAGTTAAAAGTTAAAAAAATCATAATTTTCAGTTAATTCAAAAAAGCTGTAAGTTTATTTTTACCGACAAGCTGCAGTGATAATACAGTAAAATTAATGCAACTTTTTGGGAAATAAAATTTAAATGTTCAAACTAGTTTTAATTATAAGATCCAAACACCCATGTTCAATTAAAATAATAAAAATTTTATTAAAGAGATTTGACACGAAATCAAACATTTCAGCTGTAAAATTAATTTAACGAAAATAAAAATTAAATTTTTAATATTTTAAACTCGGACGTCAGTTTGGGACGTCTACGGTCAGTTAAAAAAATAAATAATTACAAAATTGATTGCATTTTAAAGATTTGACACAAATTCAAAGAATACAGTTAATTTATTAATATCCAAAAAAAATAGTATTTAACAAATCAGTTTTGTAAAAGAAATTAAATTTACGTACTTAACGCATAACTAATTAAATCGTCCACAAAGATTATTAATTTAAATTCCAATAAAAATTCTGATGGAAAAAAACATTTTTATTTAAAATCCTTTTTACTTCATGGAAAAGAATTCCAAGTTATTAGTTTAATTTCATTTTTTGTTTATTGCTTAGCGGTGGTACTTCAAATAACTCTAATATTGATGCTGTCAATTTTAGTTTTTCTGTTTTGTACAAGTGATTATTATCTTTTTAATGTATTTTTTAGAAAACAATATTTTTTGGGGTTTTCAGTTTTTTATCCAAATTTCAAAAAGAACGAACATCTAAAAGATTTTTGGTAACACTTTTCATGAATATACTGTAACATGTGCTGGTGATATTGATTTTATTTAGTTCATTTTCTTAATTTTTGTAATCCAGTGAAAAATAAAATAAAGTTTATAATATTATTATTATGTTTTGGAATTTTCAGTATAAGAAAATTCAAATTTATGGTATTGTATTAATATTTAATTTTTCATATGTATTTTTATGACATTTCACGTTTATGTTCCATCTTTTGTTTCAAAAGAAGTGAATAGGTTTTTGCATATTAAGAATTCCATGAATAAATATGTGTAATATTTCTTGCGTCATTCCAGAATAGAGATTGTTTCGGATTTTTAGATCGAATAAGACCATGTATTTGTTAAATTTAAAGCTTACATTTTTCTTTGGCAAATAACGTATTTTGCCAAACCCGCATGTAAACTGCTAACAGAATGATTGAAACATACATAGTTCTATCTTAAATTAAACTAAAAAATAAACCTTTAAACTATTATAATTTATTTTCAGATAATATCATAATGCCAGATACTATTGGAAATCTAACGGTAGATGTTAGAATTTTAGTATTGGGTGATAGTATGTTTAATATATACTTATATCATTAACCGAATTATTTACGATATTATTTTTATAGAAGGAGTTGGAAAAACAAGTTTAATAATGGCATTAGTGGAGGATGCATTTTGTGAAGAAGTTCCTGCACGTGTTGAGCGGGTTTTAATTCCTCCAGATGTTACACCAGAGCGGGTTGTTACTGCAATAGTTGATTATTCTTGTAAACTTTAATTTTCTTTTTTAAAGTTACAATGAACATATATTTTTTAGCGAGAACACAAGATGAAAAAGCTTTGATTAAAGAAATTGAAAATTCCAATGTTATTTGTTTAGTCTATTCTGTGGATGACGAAAAAACAGTTGAAAGAGTAAATCTTTGATACATCTTTAATCTCTAAAAAAGCATAAATATCTGTTTAAGATTTCCGAATATTGGCTTAAATTAATCCAATCAACATTGGGTTCAGATCATGAAAGGCCGATAATTCTTGTTGGAAATAAATCTGATAAAACGGGATCGGCGGATAATATGGATAAAGTTTTACCAATAATGAATGAATTTATTGAAATTGAAACGTGTGTTGAATGTTCAGCAAAAACAATGAAAAATATTTCAGAAATTTTTTATTATGCTCAAAAAGCTGTTGTTTATCCAATAAAACCTTTGTATAATGCCGAAGATAAAGAGCTAACACCAAAATGCCGAAAAGCTTTGGTACATATTTTTAAAGTATGTTTGCTTTATTGCTTGAAATAAATATTAATATGGCGTATTATTTAGTTATCTGATTTTGATAATGATGGACTTCTAAGTGATCAAGAATTAAATGAATTTCAAACTCGCTGTTTTGATATGCCTTTAACGGATGTTGCAATTGAAGAAGTTAAACGTGCCGTAATTGCTGTAAATCCGAAGGGAGTATTAGATGATTGTTTAACCCTTGATGGATTTTTGCATCTTCATCAATTATTTATTCAAAGAGGGCGACATGAAACAACATGGGCAATTCTTAAACGATTCGGTTATGATCAAAATTTAAGACTTCGAGAAAACTATCTTTATCCAACGTAAATATTTGCATATTTGTTATTATCGAAAAACAATAACATTTTTATTTTTAGAATAAGAATTCCAACTGGGAGCTCAGTAGAACTTTCGCAAGATGGAATTCAATTTTTATTAAGTTTATTTACAAAATTTGATGAAGATAAAGATGGATGCCTTTCACAAAGTGAAATGACAAGTTTATTTAGTGTTTGTCCTACAATGCCTTGGACGGCAGAACAATTAAATTCTGTTGAAACAACTTCTGTTGGATGGATAACCCTTCGAGGATATATGGCATTGTGGACAATGAATTCTTTTTTAAATGTTACCCAAACAATGGAACATCTGGCTTATCTTGGATTCAATTTAGCTTTTCGTAATCAGTTAGCAGCTTTAAAAGTATAAACATTTTTAATATCTAAAATAGATGGATTTATTTTTATAAAAACTTTTTTTAGATTACCCGTGATCGACGTATAGATATTCAAGAAAAATCTACAACTCGTAAAGTCTTTCAATGTCATGTAATCGGTTCTAAAGATGCTGGAAAAACAGTTTTTTGTCGATCATTTGTTGGTAAAAATTTGCTTGTAAGTTAATTACAATTTACTATTTTTATTACCTTTATTTTTTTAAACAGGAAATTCAAAGAATGAATAAAAAACAAATGACACCCTATGTAATTAATTCAGTGAATGTAAAAGGACAAGAAAAATTCTTGCTTGTAAGCATTTTTTATTTAAAATTAAAATATTTAAAATGCATTAATGACATTACTTTAAGTTGCAAGAAGTTGATATTTATTCATCAACCGATTCTCTTACAACGTATGAAACTTCAGCCGATATTATTTGTTTATTGTATGATGGAACATCTCCAGATTCTTTCTCTCATTGTGCACAAATTTATTTGGTTTGTAATTTTTTAAAATTATTTAATACACAGTTTGATGCCCGTGCTTGTGCAAGAGTTTACAAGTTTCGACGAAAAACTTATCGCAAATTTTAAACTTTGTAAAAGCTATAAATCTTAAAATAAGGTTTTTTACAACTAGATATACAGTATACTGCCAATGCACGTCTCGAGATATATTGTTAAAAAAATTAGCATTAAAAAATTTTTTTTAAGTATTTACTGTCTAATTATTCATCGATTTTTTCACCAGATAAAAATTTTTCCAGTTCTCCGAAATTACAGCTCTGTCATATTTTTATGGCTCTTCTTGCTGGATTTTTGTTATACAAAAAAAATTCATACAATGAATGATATTTTTTAAACAAAGAAAAGTACAAAAAAAGAGAGATAAATTGCTTTTTATCCTTTTTTTAAAACCTGAAATTAAAATTGTTTTTCTCTTTTTAGAGATATTTCCATCGCACTAAAGTACCCGTGCTATTTGTTACAACCAAGGTAACCGGACATTACGAAGTTGAACAAAATTTTGAAATGAGTCCATTAGAATTTTGCAAGGTTTATAATTTGCCTCCACCTGTTCGATTTCCTTCAAGTGATATTGGACGATGTGATTCACCCGTTTTTGCGGTCCTTGCAACAATGGCCGTTTATCCGTAAGCAAATTTTTATTTTTACACATTTATTTGAAATTTATACCCTTTTTCACACACCATTTTTTAGGCATTTGAAACATGTCTATCATTTATTCGACTCAAAATTATTCTCACTCCCTCGTATTACATTTGGTGCAAGCATGGCTCTTCTTGCTGGATTTTTATTATACAAAAATATTTACGTTTAAATTAAAAAAATTTATTAGTGGCTAATAACGCGTATTTTTTCTTTCTTCTATTTTTTTCTTGTTCTTTTTCTATTCATTTTTTACGAAGTATAATTTTTTAATAACATAGATTTAACAATATTGTGATTAAATGTTTTTTGGAGGGCATTGCCAGCTCATTATTGTTATTTTTTTATCATTGTTTGTTTAATCCTATAATAAACAGAAATGACTCAAAGCTTAACCTCTCTCTTTCTCTAAAAAATGAGGTTGATCTCAGTTTTGCTTTCATTTCTGTCTATTCTTTTATTGCTCATTGTTTTGTAAAAGGATTTTTATTCAAACAAATATCCTTTTTAACCAAATGTTAATAAATCAAAAAAATAAACGAAAAAAACAAATTAGGAAAAATTTTATAAATTATTTTTTA
The DNA here is from genome assembly GCA_964035985.1 of Panagrolaimus superbus. Taxonomy (NCBI): domain Eukaryota; kingdom Metazoa; phylum Nematoda; class Chromadorea; order Rhabditida; family Panagrolaimidae; genus Panagrolaimus; species Panagrolaimus superbus. Next base: position 11,059,115 of record OZ038356.1, read on the forward strand.
TATTTTAATTGTAGGCGTTAGTGATAAGAAAAATAAATAAAAAATAATATCAACGTTTCCTTTTTTGGAACGTATTTATCTTAATTTTTATTTCAAAAACATAAAACATAAAAAATAAATATTATTTTGAAAATACCGAGAATAAATAACAACCATAAAATTCCAATTTAAGCAGCTTTTTTTCAAACAACATTCATTGCTTTTGCTGCTTGTTTTTAAGCTACAATTGTTTTTGGACAAAAACAAAGCATTCATGCATATCCATTTTTTGAATTTTTTTCGTTAACCTTTTTTGTGATCTTTATCCCTTACTTTGAATCTAAAATTCTGCGAAAAAAAAACAAAAGCAAAAAAGTTTTACACAGACAAACAATTTTTTTGTTCAAAGATAACAGATTTTTTTCTGCACTGATTTGCGCGTATTTGCAACGTTTCCTTTGTTTTTTTGCAAACACTGCAAAGCAAAGTTCTGTCACAATTTTTTCGGTTATATTTTCATTTCCGCTTGCTTTCATTTTTTTTGTAATTAAACCAATTTCCTTCAAAAATATTTTTAACGACGTAATAAAGCATTTAAGCGATTGTTTGTTTAAAGATTTTTTTAGAAAATTCTTTTTTTATTGTAAAATTTAAAACTTTTTAAGCGATTCAAGCTTTTGTCAAAAATTCAAAGAGCGAATTTCCTTTTTTTCTAGAACTTTTGACGTAGTACGTACAATATTTACATAACGCTTTACCGAGTACAGATAAAAAAAGATATCAAAGCCATCCGCAAACATAAATATAAAAGAAAAAACGAGAAAACTTGTTTCAAGTATTATAAAAAAAGAGATTTTTGATCTTGGTTGCCATTGTATACTTTCTTATTCATTGTCTTGACGTCCTTGGTTACAATAATAATTGTTGAGTTCCATGGTAAGGAATTTATGCTGGGCGTCAGTTATATGTTCAATTCTAAAAAATTCAAACATATTTATAGAGATAAAAAACAGCAATCTTATTTAATCCTAGTTTCTTTTTTAAGATTTTTAAGCTTTCAATGATTTTTACAGCGTCAACTGACCAATTATAAGCCGTCTGATTCTTTTTTTACATTACAGATCACGACTTGCTTTTTTCTTTCAATTTTTAATCACTGTTTTTTTTCTCTTTTATTTTTTGATTTTTTTAACTGCTCATAGAAGTAAAAACAAACACGCTTAAAAAGAAATAAAAAAAAGAACAAAAAACCAACTGCAATGTTGCAGCAATTTTCCCTCAAGCAGCTGGCTCTCCTCATTTAATAGTGGTCTTGCTTGTCCCAACGACGTCACAGCGATGCTTTTTAATGCTTTTTGAAAGAGAGAAAAGTCACTCACAAAAACTTGCATAAAAATCTCAAATTTTCATTTATTTCTGATATCAGATGGCTCTTTTTTTCTTTCTTTTTTTTTACTTTGACTTACTGATAATAATACTTTGACCTTAAAAAGCAACTCCACCAAACAACAAACATTTTTTAAATAAACTGTATGTAATTCTTTTCACTTATTTTTTTGTGTGTAATTGCGGTAAAATGGTAAACTTAAATAACTTTTAAGCTTTGAGAATTCAAAGTTTAGTGACGTGTGTTTATTTTATTGTTTGTAAAGGTTGCGCATTCTCAAGAGCATTTATTTGTTAGCTCTCAGCATGATCTAGAAAAAAAAGCCCCCGCTATTTTATGCTCTCCAATTTTTTCTTTCATGTTTAATGTTTGAAGCCACCACTTCAATTCCCTTGAAAGCTTATTAAACCTTATCGTAATTCAATTTTAAACAAGATTTATTTAATGTTTTTTAGATTTTTTTCTCTATTTTAAATCTTTCACTTTAAACGCTTTTTTAAACAAGAATGACAAATCCCATTTTTTCTATCCATTTTCTGGAATTTAAATAAGTTGGAATACTTCAAAAGAAAATTGCCTTTTTTTGCAAATACCGCAAAAAATTTTGAAAATGGAAAATTTCAATGACGTCAACTTTCAAAATTTCTTTTTGTTCACCGGGCTTTGTTGTTTGTCTATTTAAATAAGAAGCATGTTCTTTTAGAGAGAAAAAAAGGGCCCTCACTTTGGTCTTAAGCGTCATCTCCCTTGCTATAAAGCATCCTTAAACACAAAAAAAATATAAAGAAAGCTAGCAGTGGTTGGCAGAAAGGATGCGTTAGCTTTGATGTATTTTGTCTGGCCCTCTTTTTTATGTTGTTCTTTTGTTGTTAGTTAGAAAAGCCCGAAAAAGAAAAAAAACGAAAAAAGGGCTACCATGAAGCAACAAGCTGATGGCACAGCTTTGGCCCGCCTATTTGAGGAAAACCCATTTTTTGTTTCTAGACATTATGGCGGCATTTTATATGCTTTTTTCCATTTTTGAAGTAAAAAACGAAATGTTTCCGGGATGGCATTAAACGGTTTAACAATGTAAGAAAAAAAATCATTCGGAGTATTATGCTAAAAGGTTTTTTTTTCATCCTAAAAAAACACTTTTTAGCGATGAATGTTGATTTAAACATTCAAGAATATTGTTTAATTTATGACTATGATAAAATTTGCTAGAAAAAAACTAACATACCTTATCACTAAATTTTTAAAGTGTTCCCACCCCCCAATTTTCATCGAACCATTCCCTGTTATTTCAAAGTCTCCCTTCCAGCAAATCTTTATAATACGGTTTATTTCCGGATGCATGTGTTGTTTTTTTTCTTCTATGGCTTTTAAATTTACTTCCCTAAAGTTTCTTGACAGATAAAATGTCACGAACATTTTAAAATTTTATTCGGTCTTTCTTTTTTTTTCTTTTTTTCGTGCCTATTCGTCAACATTTGTTTAAGTTTTTTATTTTGTCATAAATTCGGAATTTTATTATTTTAAAGTTTTTTTCGTGTTATTTTTTAAATCTAACAATTTTAAACCGCTTGAAATCTTTTTTCAGAAAACTTTTTTTTAAAATACACGAGTAATGATGGGGGGCCTTATTTGTGAGCGTCGAACTTCCGCTGCTAATGTAAATCAAGTTGCGGAAGAAATAAAGCTTCAACATAATCAAAATCAATTAAAAAATGATGCAAGTATAAATAATGAAAGTGGATTTGAAGATTATGATTATGAATATTCAAATGAATTGATAGCATTTGGAAACAGTCGTTTTGAATATTCCGATGTTCCATCAAAATGTATTGGGCATGGCTCTTTTGGTACAGTATTTAAAGGATATGACTATAAATGTGCCAAAGCTGTTGCAATTAAAAAAATGAATAAATTTAATGTAAAACCAGATGAGCTTAAAACTATGCAAAGTGTAAGTAGCGGGTTCCTTGTTTCATTAGTTGACATTTGTGAAGAACAAACAGGAATTACTCACATTGTTATGGAACTATGTGATACAGATCTTGAAAGATTCTTACAAAATACACCAATTGGACATTTAAATGAAATAAATTTAACGTGAGTCATACATATTAATTAATTTTTTTTTTCTTAAAGCATAAAGTTACAGTAAACTGATAGACAATATTACACGCGGGTATTATGCATTATATCAACAACGCATCGTTCATCGTGATATTAAACCTCAAAATATTCTTATCACTTATTCCCCTACAAAAGAAATTGGAGTTGCTAAGATTACAGATTTTGGTATTTCACGCATTTTAGTTGATGAAAATCCAGGATTAAGTAATGTCGCAGGAACATTGTATTATATGGCTCCAGAAGTTGGCGCAAATCTTTTGACAATGTGTAGTTATGATCATTGTGTTGATATGTGGAGTATTGGTTGCGTCCTTTATCAAAGCTTAGTTGGAATGGTAACCTTTAATCCCTTCTTTATAAGCCTCTTATCTTTTAACTTTTAAGATGCCATTTGATGAATGTTCTTTGTGCCGATTATTCCTTAATTGCGCTGGAAAAAATTATGAAGCTTATGATATGCCAGAATTGCCAGAAAATACAGACGAAAAAGTGACAGAACTTTTGACAATGTTACTTGAAATTGATCGAAAAAAGCGGGCAACTCCTTCTCAACTCTATGCATTCGTTTGTAGTAATAATAATACCCAAGATTAACTATTACGTAAAACAACAAAAGTCTTATTAATTCCATTGAAAATTGCAAGCAAAACAAGCCAAATTCACCGAATTATTTATAAACGGGAAAGTACAATTTTTTGTAATTATTTATATATTTTTGTGTTTACATGTGCATTTTTAAAATTTCATTTGTCTCTTCTTTTTTTTTGTTTTCGTATTTCATTCCTTGTTTTTGTGACGCTTTTAAAAAAATCTAGAAGCTCGAACGGTCTTTCGTTCTTTAAACAAAAATATTTTGCATTGTGAAAAGAAAAACACATATCTACTTTTGTAAATTGTTTTAAAATAAAAAAAAAAGTAACCTACGATTTCTGAACATACACAGCACTAAAAAAGAAGAAAACAAGTTAAGAAAATTGAATAAAAGTTTATTTTTTTAAAAGGAAAAAACGTACTTTTTTTCAAGCTTATCCACTTCAAATTTCATTCTATCAAGGCATTTTGAAGAATTTTCAATTGAATTTTCTAATGATGCAAAATTTTTAACAATCGATGTTAATGTCTAAAACTTTGCTTTTTATTAAAAAGATAAGAAAGTATTTCTAAGGAAGTTTATTACTTCATTTGATGAAGAATTATTTTGTATATGTGTAACAGCCATACCAGTATCAACAATGAGATCTTGAATGCGAGTGGGAAGTCGATTTTTACCTTCAAGCACAATTCTCGATGACATTCTAAGAAATGAATAAATTGGGTTATAAACGAATGAATTAATAACAAAAAAAAAGTAATTAATAGCTATAAAAAGCTTTAAATTTAATACACAAATTGTAATAAACAAATTTATACACGTAATCAAAAAACTACCGTATAATTATAAAAAGACAAACACTAAATTGTACTCTGATTTTCATGCATTTTTCTATGTTTCAAAAAAATTGCATTATTTTCGCATTCAATCATTTTGTCGCAATAATAACAATACAGCTTTTTGAGATCCTTTGCTTTAGATTCTTTTTTGGCTTCTTCTTTTAATTCTTCTTTAATTGTGTCACGCTCCGTTTTTAGTATAGTTCCTTCACTGTCAACAAGAGCAATATCAGGTAGACGAAATTTATCATTTAATACCAACTCAATTCCATTTTCACCGAAAACTCCCGGATGGGGGTCCTTATCAGGAAACGGAGGCGTTTTGGCTCTAAAAAAAGTAAAAAATAAACAACGAAAGTTCAAAGATGAACTCACCCAAATGGATAATGTGATCGAGAAAGTTCAATAATTAATGCTTTTACATCATTGGAATCAGGGAAATCACCTTGTAATTTATCTTCAAGTGCTCGATGAAGCCATTTTCGAATATCAACAATGATATTTATTACATAATCAGCATGTCTTGTATGACGAAAATTTAATACCAAAAAAGAATCACAGACAATTGTTTTAGAATCTGTTCTTGTAACATTTCTGGCAGCAATCAATGAAAAAAGAGCAGGAACACGTGAAACATTACAAAGATATTGAGATTTCATTTCAAGGAAAGTACCAAAAAAATATGTTTGAAAATGAGGTGACATTTCATGTGTATCTGGTTTAATAAATAAAGTATCTTGATTAAGAGAAAGGGAAGAATGTGGATGGAATGCAGCAAAGACACGAGAATAAGTTCGAACAAAATATTCTTGAGATGCCTAAAATTCAATTCTATAGAAAGAACACGTAAAAAAGCAAATCCACAAACCTTATAATCATGTGTTTGAATATCAAAGGCATACTGTGGATATAAGCCAATGGCAATAAGTGCATTTAAAATAACTGCTAAATTTTCTTTTAAACGATGAGAATCAATTTCATTTAAAAGTTCTGTGGAATCTTTGAGCAAAGCAAATTCAAGATCTTGTATCTTGTCTTCCGCAGATGGTTCTATATAAATCACTTAATAAGCATGTTTTTCAGAATATCAAAAACTTACCTTCATCATGATCTTCAGCAATTGTATCAAAATGACGCCCAACTTCCAAAACTCTTCGTCGTTTTTCAACATTTTTTCTAAATTTAATTGATAAAGTTCAAAGTTTTTTTTTGAAAACCTACTGTGCATCTTTTCGATAGCGATAAATACGCTTTCTTCTACTAATATGCTCTCTTCTGTCAGCTTTTGACATTGTTTCCAAATCTTTTCTATCACTTTCAACAATTAGTTTTGATTGAATTAATATATTTCTTAATTGATGTCTCATTTTTACAATTTCATATAGACGAGTTTCTTCTAAACCGCGATCATCACACCATCTTTTTGTTGTATTATCACCATCTCTTCGACATTTCAACCATTCACGATATATATTAACAAGAGTAAAAAGGTCACCCCGATCAGACATTAATGATTCACGATTTTTGATACATTCTTGATCATTCCATGATCTATTAGTAAATGGAGATTGGACAGACATTCCTGCGGCAATTGTTAAAGCAACTTCAACTTGATTTAATAGTGTTGAATAAATTAGTAGTTTTGCAACCAAAACATCTAATGGTAAATCAGCAATAATTTTTCCAAGATTTGTAAGTTTACGATCACTACTATAATCAATAATTCGTTGAAGTTGAAGAGAATTGATTGCTTCATCAAGAGCTGTAGCGGATGGTTTTTCAAGATATTCAAATTCACGAGCCCCAACTAGACTTTTAAATAAGCTATTGTTTAAAATAAATATACAAAAACTTACTTCCTAATTTCATATTTAAAATTTGTAAAACAAGGGTTTCTAAACTTGATCGATTAATTTCTGAAGGAGTAAAATCTTTCATTGCTTCATATTGTTCTTCAGAATATAGCCGATAGCAAATTCCTGGACCAGTACGACCAGCGCGTCCTAAAATTTTAAAATATAATATCTTTTTACCGTAATCCAAACAACACCTTTTCGTTGATTAGCTGAAGCTTTTGAAATTAGTTCAGTAACCAACTTTGTTACACGTATCTTTGGATTATAATAATTTAAATTTGCTTTTCCAGAATCAATAACGAATCGAACTTCATCAATAGTTACCGAAGCTTCAGCTATATTGGTACTTAAAATAACTTTTCGTACACCTGGTGGTGATATATCAAATACTTTGTTTTGTTCTTTAACAGAAAGCGTACTATGTAACATAAGAATAATCCATCTTCTTGATGCTTCCGCATATTCTTTTAAAGCTTCAGCACATTTTGAAATTTCAGCAATACCATTCAAAAACACCAAAATATCTCCGCGTTCTGACCAAGAATACTTGGTTGCAATTGACTGAAAAAAAAAGCATCAAAAAACTTTTACATGAGATTAAAACAAACTCACATCCAAAATTTTTACATAAGGTGCAGTATCAAATTTTCCAGAATCTTTTTCAAGTGGATCAAGCTCCGGTGGAGGACAATATTTTAATTCAATAGGATAAAGTCGTCCAGGAACTTCAATAATAGGAGCACCTTGAAAGAATTCAGAAAACAGCTTTAAATTAATTGTAGCTGACATGACAATTAATTTAAAATCAGATCTTCGATGAACGAGATCTCTCAACAACGTACAAAGCAAATCTCCAGCAAGTTGCCGTTCATGAACTTCGTCCAAAATTACAACATTATACTGTGGAAGATTATTATTCATTGCCATTTGGCGTAGAAGTAATCCATCAGTCAGAAATAATAAACGAGTTGATGATGTTTTTGTTCTTTCAAATCTTGTTTGATATGCTACTGCATTACCAAATTCATTCATTGTTTCAGTTGAAACTCGATGTGCAAGTGCAACACAGGCAATTCTTCGAGGTTCTGTACATGCAATTTTTTCATAGCCAGCATGAAGCAAATATTGTGGAACCTAAAAATTGCTTTCGTTGTTCCGTTTATTTTCCTTCAATTTTTCCTATAAAGGAAAAATAAATTTTTTGCAACATCATTCTACGTTAGGTACACTCAAAAACACAATATGGCTGCATTCTTAAAAGTCTCATATGTAACTTTTGTCTGGGGTAATGAAGAAATTTTTATGATCAGGAAAAATCTTTATCCACAATAGGGAATATGAGTAAAGAAATTACAACCGGATTTATGATATTTCAACTTTCTTATGCTTGCTTTTCCTCATCATCTCAAAAAAAAAGGATCAAATGTTTTTAAACAAAAAATGAATGAGATGTTCATCAATAAAACAAGCAATCATTTAATGGAGAAAGAGAAATATTTAACGAAAAATCCAAGTAAGAAATGATAAGTGCATAAACTCGGACAGCATCTATCCCCTTCAATATGTTAGCGACGAAAGTTAAAAAGATGAAGAGAAGATCGGGAGAAAAGCACACGCAAGATCTTTGCGCAAAAAAAGTCGCTAGGCAAAAATAAAAGTCCCCCTTCAAGGCGGGGTCCGGACCCAAAGGGGAAATCATTTTTAGTGCTCTCCTAAAGGCTTTCTTCATTCATTGAGATTACTAATGCAATTCAAAAAAGCAATGACAGTCATCCTTTTTTCTTCTTTTTTTCTTATGACCAATGTGCAAGTTTTACTTTATCGTGAATATCCCTTTCCTTGTATATTTAAAAACTTATCCCCTTTGTTAAGTGGCAGGTACCAATAAGAGTAAACCGTTCTTAAGCATCATCTTCTAGTAGCCACACCTTTAAGATATTAAAGTGAGAAAAAGTGACCGATACCGAAAATTAATTTAAACCTTTTTTCAAAATTTCTTCAGCTTTACCTGTATGCATGGCTCCTTTTTTTCATTGTTTAATTTAAGCGTACAAGCTCTTAATCCTTTCAGTATTTATTTATAAAGCCTATTCTTATTTGGTCATTTTATTGGTCAGACAAAAATTAAACTTTTTTTAACAAACTCAATTTTTATACACCACAAAAGCTTTTCTTTGCTTTTTTTTATGTGTAACTTCCGAGCAAGCTTCAATTGTTCACGGATTAACATTCAAGCTCAAAAGCGTGACCGCAAACCACTTCTTTCAAGATTCTTTCTTTTTGTCCTTTTAAAAATATTTTTTTCAGAAGCAATTGAATGGGCAATTCTTAGCTATTTTTATACATTTATTTAAAAAGCAGACGATGCTATCTTTACTATCGTTGCTGTTGGCTTCGGGTACCGTACTTCGAGCAGATACGGAAGAATGGTCACCTCAAACATATCCGGATCCAAGAACAAATCATACTTTATGTAATACATGGTCAAATTCAACTTTATGTGATCCTGATCATATTTTAACAGATCAATGGAGATCAGAAATCAATGATAATATAATTAGACAAGTAGAAAGTAAGTTATCCTATTTTTTGAACACTTTTTTCACTATTTAAATATAAAAAAAGAAAACAAGATTAGTCAAAAAAAACTAACGATATTTGCGAGATTATTCTCAAGTACCCATTTAAAAATGCTCTCAAATAATGTATTTTCGATTAAGAAATAACTTTCAAAATTTAACGTTTTTAGAATTAAAAAATGCTAACATATTATACACTGAAAGTGCTCCACCAGAATGCCATGAAAATACAACAGAAGGCGTGCAAATTTACGTAATTCTTGCCAAAAGAATTCAAACAAAGAATAACCAAAGTATTACAAACAATGAATTGGTAAGATTGTAACATTTAAGAATTAAAAATTTTTAGTAAAAGCTCAATTTTAGATTGAATTTGGAGATAAATTGGCAGACGAATACGGTTTAAGTGAACAAATTTGTAAAAATTATCTTCTTTTGATTGGTGTTGAAGCAGCAAAAATGGCATATACAAGAACTGGAAGCAGTTTAAAGCTACCAGAAGACCTTATGTTTAGAATTTATAATCAATCAGAAAATGTGTTTAAAGAAAAGAATTACATGGAAGGATTGAATAAGATGATAGATGAAATTGGCGATCAAATGATCGATCCATTTAAATATGAAACAACAACTTCTGTGGTTATTGAAACCGAAGCAACTACAGCAGAAACAACAACTGAAGATCCTTCATTTAATATTTCAAGTAGCGTAGACTTAATTTGGACAGAAATTTCAACTACACAAGCATCGGTGAAGCAAACTGTTAACAATCCATGGTGGATGTTTGTTTGTTTAGGCATCGCAATTCTCTCAACAATTATTGTTCTAATTATGGTTTTGATAAGCAAAAGGCACACATTTAAAACTTTACAAATGCAAACTGTAATTCCAGTACCAATTACAACAACGAAATCAAATTGCCCTTCTGATGATAACAATAGTGACAGATTTGCAACTATTACAATTCCTCGTCGACGGGTCGATTTAGAAACGGAAATAAAGAACGAAGAAGAAAAACAACAAAAGCATGAAATAAAAGATGAAGAAGCAGAAGCAGATCAACGCAGTCAGGTTACTGTGGCAAGCGATGAAGAACACAGTTATCGTATAACCGAAGCAATCACCAGTGACAATAACAATATGTAAGTTAACATGTAATTTAAAGAACAATAGAGTTCAAACTTTCAGAACTATAAAACTTATTGATAGCACATTACCCGAAAATCGAGAAAACATGATATCACCTCAGGTAGATTACGGTATCGCTTTTTACCATTGTTGTGAACGTTTCAGCTTTCGCTACCAAAATCTCCAATATGCTATAAAAGCCTTGGACCAGTGCAAATCAATGCTGACCATCTTTCAACAGATATTGTTATCTCTTATTTAAGCTCATCAAGCTCTCAAAGTGAAATTCATGTTGAATCTCCCTTAACTTCCCCTAAATCTCAAAATGCAACAAGAATTATATAAAATTTCATCAAAAAGAATGCTTATCACACCGTTTCAAACGCGTAATAAAGCCTAAAGAGTATACAACTACAACAAATAATTTTTTAAATCAAAATTAATCATAAACGAGGTAGCTTATATGCAATAAATTTTTTTATAACTTACTTGAGTACTTTTACCACAACCCGTATCACCAGCAAGAATTAAAATTTGATTCTAAATAATGAATGGATTATAAAAGTTTAATAAAAATAAAATAAATACAAATTACTTCTTTAAGAGTATCCAAAATATGTCTTCGATATTCAGCAATCGGCAAAGATTTTTGAGTTTCACGAATTTTTAACAGTTTTTCAAATTCATTTCGATTACAATTTTGATAAAATATTGCTGCAAGATCAAGAAAGCAAGGTATAGTGCCTTCTGGAAGCTAAAAAATGATACATTTAATCATAAATCAATTGAATCTTTTTTTACATCATTAAGTGAAGAAACATCAACATATTCGTCAATAAACTTAACACGACATGCTAACTTTGAATCATATTTTTTTGGTTCGTGTTTTATACCAGTATGATCACATTTTTGACCTCTAAAAGTAAAATACAAAAAAATTTATTATTGTTATTCAACTAAAAGTCACCTTTTTTCACACAAATTAACAAAATCTTCAAACTCCTGTCTTTCTTTTTCATCTCCAAAAAATTGTCTCATTAACCGTTTTTTATATTTATCCCAGCAATACATTATAAAATAAAATTTACTGAAACAGTATATCATACATTTCAAGTTTGTAAAAATGCTTAATATAAATCTATGCTTTTGCTATTCTCTGAATCTTATTCGGAGACACTATGCCAAACGAATAATTCATAATTTAGTATTCTAGAATCAGTTTTAAAAAACTTTTAAAATTTGTAACTTAAATTATTTAAGCAAAACCAAACAAATATTCTTGTCTGTATAACATTGAATAAAAAATTGTTTTAAAGAAAAAAAAATTTAAATGTAAGATTATCACCCGCAAAAAAAGCAGTGCAAAATTTTACAGTAACTTTCTCTTTAAAATTAAAGGGACACGGAAACTTTCAGTATGAAAAATTTAGCCAGTTCAGTTGCAAAAAGGTTGCAACAAAAAACTATATCTTTATAAATATTGCGGATACTTTTTTCAGATATATTTCCGGTAATTTTATCGATTAAGCATACCCGCAATATTTAAAAAGAAACAGTTTTTTGTTGCAACCTTTTCGCAACTGAACTGGCTAAATTTTTCGTACTGAAAGTTCGCGTGTCCCTTTAAAAGCAAATGTAAAAAAATATATCGTTTTGCTATTAAATTTCTAAAAATCGATGCCCATTTTACATGGTTATTTTGTACCCATGAAAAAAATAGTTTTGCTTTTCTTTCGAAATAAAAATAAAACAAAAAAATTTGCATTATTTTGTGTTATTGGTCACCAATAACACAATTGGTGCATTGCTTTCAATCATTTGATTACGTTTATTCATTTTTTGTAATCCTTTTATCGAAAATGAAGTCGAAAGCTGTGATGACAAAAATATTAGCGATCCAGACCATCGTGCTTTCATTTTGAATTTATCTGTTCTTTTCTTCACCAACAATTGATGCAAAAATATTACTTATTTTTTGGAAGAAAAAAAAACGCTGGCCAATCTTGCTACAAAAAAGTTTACATTGCTTCGGTGGAATTCATCCCCCATTTTCTTCTTTCTATTTTCTCTTCTTGATATTTATTTGATTTTCGAGATTTTTCACGTGGCTTTTATGCAGCAGCACTCTTTTTTGTATCGTTTGGGCTTGTCCAGATATAACGTCATACAGTAGTAGAATGTGAGGGGGTCAACCACATATGACACGCCTTTTACGTGCGGCAAAAGATCAAAGGAAAAAGTATGACGGGGAGAGGGGCGGGGGGTTATTGTATGACGTCATATCTGGACAATCCATTTTCGATCGATTTCGGTGCTTTTTCGTGTTAATAATGTTTCGGGATTAATCGGATCTAGAAAGAAAAATGGACAAAGGCCATGGGCCTTTTTTGAAATTCAAAAAACTTCGAATTCATAAAAATGCTGTCCAAGAAAAAAGTACCTCCAATAATGCTTGAACAGAAGTTTGTGATTTGATACTTATCTTAGTAATTGATTTATAAAAATACTTAGTGTCCAAAGTAGTGTTCTTTAATTTAAAAATAAATATCAATAAATTAGCGTCACTGATAAACAGTTTTACTTGGAAAAAATTTTTTCGCTTTTATTAAGATACTGTAGAATCAAAAATGCCGCAAGAAGTTTTCGTTTAGTAGGTTTTTGTTTTTATGACATTTTATACGATATCTGTATAAATGATAAATGATACAGTTCAAACATTTTAAAATATCTGCCAAAACTTATTAAACATATTAAATGATGCGATAAACAGATTCGATGCTGATCAGAAATTAAAAAAATTAGTTGTTATCATAGACACATTTATATGCAATAAAAATAGTTTCAAGCCATTCAGTGGATTCTTGTAAGCTTGTGTGAAAGACAACCTTTTTAAAAAAAAATTTATAAACCTTTTTTCTTACTATAGTTCTCGCAGCGAAGTTTTTTTACATGTTCATTACGAATAAGAACAATTAATGTTCACTGTTTGTGTTTATTTATTTTTGGATAGAAATCTCTTTTTTTAAAGGATCTTAATATTTTAGTGATATACGGGTCAAATATGGATCTTTCTGAATATATTAAAAAGAGTCGGGTTGATAATGTCCTTCTTAAACACGGTCCACGACCAAAATCATATGGTACAATCGCATTGACATCTCATCATTTTATTTTTCAACCGTCTCCGTCACAAAATAGTATTAATGGTCGCGACGATGAGCTCTGGGTTCGTTAACTTGTTTGGTTTAATTCATGTAAACAACAAATTATATATTTTTAGCTTCTTTTACGCGCTGTTGATATTGCTGTATCGGAGGCAACAATGATGAATAAAGGAATTCTAACATTAAAATGTAAAAACTTCATGATTTGTTCATTTGAAATGGAAAAACCTCATGATGCCTTGCTTTTGGTTCAGTCTATTAATGCATTATCAAATTTAAGTATGTGCTTTGAAAACTTATTGCAATCTTTATATGTTTTATAATTTAGAATCTCCTGGTCATGAATTTCCATATTTTTATCGTTCGCCGTTTACGGTTCTTGATGATGGTTGGAATATCTATGATGTGTCACAACAATTTTGTGAACTATCAACAATGTTTCCCGATATATTTCGCCTTTCTTCGGTTAATAAAGATTATCATGTATGCTCAAGCTATCCAGATAAATCAATTGTTGTTAAAGGAGTGGGTGATGATTATTTACGCCTTTGTGCAACATTTCGAAGAGATGGCCGTTTTCCTGTTGTTTCATTTGTTGATTATTCAACAAAATCTGTTCTAGTTCGAACATCTGAGCCCCTTTTGGGACCTACAAATCGAAGATGTATTGAAGATGAAGCTGTGCACAAAGCATATTTATTAAATAAAAATATGGGAATATTAATTGATACGCGATCAAAAACTGCTCTTGCATCTGCTAAAGCACGAGGTTTGCTTACTTAGTAAATTTTTTTTCAGTTTTTAAAATGTATCTTAATTACAGGCGGGGGATATGAAAGTGCATTTTATTATAGGTCTTGGAATATTATATTTTTGGAACTTCCTCGAGCCCAAGATATTCAAACATCTTTTCACAAAGTTGTTGAAACTTGTAATGATTACGGTAATGTCAACTTTCATAGCAGACTAAATGCTTCTGGTTGGTTACCAACGATAGCTACGATACTTTCAAAAGCAGGAGTTATTGCACAATCAATGCATTATGTTAATCCTGGTTACACTCATATTGTTCATGGTGGTGAAAGTAAAGATATGACACTTATGATGACGTCTCTATGTGCATTAATTTTGGATCCAAATGCTCGAACTCTTCGTGGCTTTCAATCTTTAATCGAACGTGAATGGATTCTTGGTGGACATCCATTCGGTGAAAGATGTAGTCATTCGGCATATGCCACTGGTGGCGGTGAAGAAGCGCCTATTTTTGTATGCTTTCTTAATTGTGTCTTCCAAGTATAGTTTTTATTTATGATAAAACATTGTAAATTAATTTGTTTAAAATATTTAGATGATGCATGCTTATCCTACTGCTTTTGAATTTACTGATCATTTTCTTATTAACATTTTTGAGCATTCTTATGCTTCAGAATTTGGAACTTTCTTATATGATAATGAACGAGACCGATGTCATGCTCAACTTCGTAAAAAAACTGTTTCCCTTTGGTCATACGTTAATCATCCAGATATCTTATCAACATTTATGAATCCTCTTTATGTTCCTCTTGGCCAGCCTCTTTGGCCTGTTATATCTGGTGTTATTCATGTAAGTTTCAGTAAACACCATATTCACATTTCATTGAAACATTATTTTTTAAGGTTTTATGGCAACGCTTATTTTTACGTTGGAATTTAACTTGGGATGAAGCAGATGAAACTTCCGCAATTGCAGCAGCAACGGCTGAGAAAGTCAAAAAACTACAATCACAACTCCGAACATTATTAAATCAACGTTCTAGAATCAATTCTGGGCAAACTATTGCTGTTGAAGAAATGTCCAATCTCACAATTGATGGCTAATAATTTTCACAATTTTTTATTTTGCAATGAAAAGGTGCTATAATTGTAACAAACCAAAGTTTAAATTTTATTTATATTATTATTAAGTTATTAAACGTTTTTGTATATAACTGTTTTTGTTGATCTCTTTTTACTTGAAACGGTCGGAGAAAATTTTATATATTTTTATAAATATCTCTATTTTATTCTTTTATTTGTGTAAACATACAAATTTTACAGTTTTTACATTACTTATTTATATACTAAACAATAGTTGCTGCTAATAACCGATAATCTGAAAAAATTTTTCAATGTATGATTAATAATAGAAATTTATTGTAAGCGCTATTTCATCACATAGTTAAATAAGCTAAAAAAGGCAAAAACATTTTAACATTAAGATTTGAGCGCAAAATTTAATATAAAATAGATTAAAGCCGGGTAGCATGGTAACACGATTGAATATATTTTTTTTCTTGAAGTGATAGGACAACTTGATTTGAATGAAAACTACTCCTTTGAATTTACTTCTTCTTACGAACAAAAGAGAAGAAGCCTTTTCTTTTTTTCTTTTTCCCGTCTTTGGCTGCCAATTCTGCCTAAAAAATAATTATTCCAATTTTTAAAGCATTTTTAATAAGCAATTATTACCGCAGCATGAACTGACGTCATTTCTGATCGACTTGTAAGATTATTTCCTAAAAAAATAAATAAGCATTGTTTATGGCTTTAAAAATAAAAAAGTAAAATATAAGGCAATCACACAGCAAAATTAAGCATTTAAGCGAATGTTAAAAAGATAGCTGAACGGACGAAAATGTAAATTTAAAAAAAGGTGTATTACTCTCAAATTCAGGCATTATTCTAAATGATTGACGAAACTTTGGCGGATATTCTAAAGGTGGTAAAGGAGCAAGAATAGTTGGCCTTTGAATAACTGGAAAAGTGCTTTTGCGGTGTTGTGGTGTCTCTTGAGGCGTAATAGGCTTTGGAAGAGGAGACGTGACAATTTCATGATTCTTACGTTGTTGTTGATATAGTTGTTCATTTCCAATAAAAGTTGTGGAATAATGATCACTTTTTTCATCAAATTTTGTCACCATACGATAATCACCAATAGCTTCTACAAACAATATAAAAAGAAAATTCACACCACCACACAATAATAATTCAAAAAAATAAAGCCAAAAAAAGGAAGAAAAAGATACCAAAAATTTAAAAAACTTTAAGGATAAAGTTCAAAAAAGTGTTTAAAATTTTACTTACTTGGTGATACTCCTGCAGATCCTTCGTCGATTTCGTCATCCATTGATGCACTTTTCGTTGGACGACCTTTTCGGACTGCTTGCATCAAAGATGCTGTGTCTACAAAAAAAATCAAACAATGTGTAAAATATGCAAAAAAAATTGATTATTTTGTAATTTAAAAAAAACAAAGGGTGTTTATGTAATTAGTTTTTTAAAACTTAAAAGTGATTTTATAAAATCAAAGCTTCACTTCAAAAAATTGAATATGCAAATTTTTATGATATAAACTTACCAGGAGTAGGACTTTCAACAATATCATATTGATGTCGTGGACTAATATCTCGTTTTTCCATTGCTGATGTTGATCGAGATTTTTGTTCAACCTCTTTAATGTATTTATTTATTTCTTCATCAGTTTCTTTAGAAAATGGATTTTGTGAATAAATATGTCGATATACTTGTGCATTATGTTGATGCTGCCTATCAATTATTCCTTTACTTGCAGTGCCAATAATAACAATATCTTTATAACCATCTGCATTAAAATCCTTTAAAAAATAAACGATCATTTATATTTCAATGTGTCAACAAAAAAAACATACCCTTGCCGAATCATTTTCATTTAAATGTGTGGCATCTAATATGACTGATTGCGGGCCAGCATTAATAACACCTGCTCGACGATTTTCTTTTAATTCACGCTGCTTTTCTTTAAATTCTTTTGGATTTGTTCCTGTTGCGGTTGAATTAAATTGATTTGTTGCATTGATTTTTACAGGGGTACCATTTTGAGATTGTGAAGAATCTTGAACCCACTAAAAAAACGTTTTGTTTTTTTTAATAGCGTTGAAAGAGACATACTTTTGTAATAATTTTAGGATTATTTGTTCCAGTTTCATAAATATGAACTTTTTGATAATTATTAGGCGAATTAAGCCATCGAGCTTTTTCTTGCTCTTTTCGAAGTAATGCTAATCGATACGCTGCCATAGCTTCGGTATCCGTTTCATCAAGCTAAAAATAGATTCCTTATAAAAATAAATAATATAAACAATTTTTGTTTTACCATTCCATATGCGGAAGTTGCAGGTGGCTGTGTGACATCATTTATACGATTAATACTTGAATGCCTTGTATGATGTCGAGCTTTCAAAAATGGCTGTCTATAAATATGACCCGTTTTATGCCCCTAAAAATAGGAGAATTTGTATGAAGTATATTTAGGAGAATTTTTCATTTACTGAACAATCTAAAACCCGCATCCATGCTTCCCATTCAAGTTCACCAATTCTCCATGTTGGTATTGGATCTTTACCATTTTCTGCAACTTTATTTACTCCACCTCCACCATGTCTTGCAACTTGATACGCTTTTTCAACAGCACTTTCATCAGGAATAACTAAATTATCGATTCCAGCTTTTGCGGCTCGAATCTAAAACATCAAATGACGTAATTAAAAAGAAAGTACAAAGAAAAAAAATAAAATGGGTGAACTAAAATTTATGTTTTTATCTTTTATCGTTTTTTTTGATAAACAGAATAATCAAACCTGATGTTCGCAAGCAGCGATGATGTTTTTTGCCATAAAACTGATTTCTTCAATTTTTTCTGCGCAAACAATAAACCCGCTGCCACGGATTAGTAAAACCTATTTGAAAAATTAAAAACTTTTAGCATCATTTTTTTAAATCCATCAAAAGCTATCTTGCACTTTACATTTTTATTTTAAGCTATGCAGTTGCAGCATAAAAAAAAGAAAATCCAAAACACCTCAAAAATAAAACCAATATAAAATCCCAAAAAAGTGCAAAAAAAAATAAATTAACAAAAAGCTCGGAAAATATTTTTTTTTGCTAAAATGGAAAAGGAGAGGAAGATAGATATAAGAGATTTCATTTAAAAAAATTTTCACGTGCCTGAGTTTCACACGCAATAACAGTATGAAAAGCAAGATGAAGTGCATCTTCCATTGATTCACCACAAGCAACAAACCCATGATTTCGTAATAGCATTACCTAAAAGATGCCAATAAAAAAAAGCACCAAAAAATTACCAAAAAGCATCACTCAAAAAAAAAATACACCAAAGCTATTTTTATATCACTGATAAAATACTTACATTTTTATCACCAAGATCATGAACAATTGATTCACGTTCTTCTTCATCACTTACAATTCCCTGATAATCATGATATGCAATTGGACCAATTATCATTGCTTCTTGACAAATAGGTAACAATCCGCATTTCATTGAAGAAACTGCTGAAACAACTGATGTATGCATGTGTAAAACACATTGAACATCCGGTCTTGCTCCATGTATAGCTGAATGAAGAACATATCCAGCATTATTTATCCCAAGTTTGGTTGTACCAGAATCCAGAATTTTTCCATCAAGTGAAATTTTAACTAATGAACTTGCTGTAATTTCATGATACAGTAATCCGAATGGATTTATTAAAATTTCTGGGGGATCATCACCAGGTAATCGAAGCTAAAGTTAAAATAAATTCTTATCAATAAAAATGTGATAATTATTTATTTTACCGTGATATGATTATAAATACCCTGTGACCAATTAAATAAATCAACTAATCGATAAAGTGATGCCAATTTATTTCTTGCTATTCTTTCACCACTTGAATATGGTTCATTTCCATAAAGATCTGCAATAGGAACAATACTACCCGCATGCCCTAAAATTAAATTCTTAAAATTAATTTATTTTTAAAAGTGAAAGTAACCAACCAAGACTATTATGCAAATTTACGACTGCCATTTCACCACGCGACAATGTAAGCTCAGATAATTTTTGTAAAGTTTTTAGCCGTTCTGGATCTGATTCACCGGAAAGAGTTTCTTGATGAACAAGTTTTTCTAATTCGCGACAAAAATCTTTTGACTCGAGAATTTGTTGAACGCGTTTACGCCTTTCCATTTCAGATAAATCTTCCTAAACGTGACAAAAAACGTTGCAGAAAGGAAAAAAAAGGGAATAAGGAAGGAAGAAAAGGACATTTTTTAGGCCTATAAAAAAACTTTTAAATAGTCAATTAAGCTTTATTGGGGCTTAATTTTTTCTTAATTTGCTTTAATAAAGTTTCTTTTCTTTTTCGAATAAAAGCTTATTTGCCTTTTTTTGGCAACATGAAAAGAAAAGTTTTTTTAAACCCGAACGCAACCACCCTAAAATCTATAAAAAAAATTTCTTCCAAATGAATGAGAAAAAAACAAACTAAGCAATAGTGACTGCTTTTGGTCGAGAAAAAAAACAGTTTCCCCCCTTTCCTGTCAAAGTACTAACAATTGTGCTGATGTGGGAACAAAAAAAGTTTGATAAATAGCTTAGAAGGGCAAAAAAGCAACAACAAAAAATAGAAGAAAAAAAATATAATTTAGTCTTGTTGCTTCTTTGCACGCATGTTTTTGCGCGGATGACGGCCACAAAAAAAAGGGTCGAGACATCAATAGACATCCTCCCAATGTGACAAGGGGTGGCATTCCATCCATGGATTCATGCATCAACAACAAAAAAAGAACTCTCCTGAATAGAAGCCGTGCTTTTTTTTGTGTGCGCAGAAAAAAGGGGACATCCAGTGGCAAGATAAATGACAAACAAAAAAAATATAAAAGTGGAATGTTTTTTTTGTTTTTCAAGTTAAGAAAAAAAGAGCTGGGGTAATTGTGAATAAGTCTATAATCAACGCGGCTAAAGGAAAAATAATTTTAATTTAACAAAAAAATTTTTCTTCATTTTTAAAATACTCCTTTTTTTACACTATATTATTATAACTATTAAATAAGAATTAGGAAAATAAAAAAAAAGGAAATTGTATAACATAATCTTTAAATGCCCTTTCTTGCGAAAAAAAATAGAAGAAAGATGGAGCTTACCTTTATAGCTGCAGGTCTTTGCATTTCTTTAATATATTCTGGATCATCTCGGTCTAAACATACAATTGGTATACGATTCCGTTCTCGTGGCAATGTATGGCTATGCCTCGTTGGCATTATGCTGGTCTCTTTTGTAGCATTTGCCATAATTTGCTAAATAAATTTAAACTTTTTTAAAAATAGATTTAAGTTTATAAAAATAAGAGGAAAATAACTCGGAAAAAGAAAGAACGAACGTAAAAAAAGAGAAACGCCGCCGCCGCAGCTGCGCAAGTGTAAACTTTTACTTAATTCCATTTTAGCGAAACTCCATCGTCATCATCAAACCTCTTCTTGGCTAACAAAAACGAAATATATATAAAATTGTTTTAAAGGAAATAACTCAGGTGAAATATGAAAGCAATTTTTTTTCGGGACATCATCTTTAAATATACAAGATGATTTAAGTGTTATGGGGAAGGAGACAATGGTACCGACTTGAAAAATCATATCCTTCCTCTATAAAGTTTAGCTAAATCTTTAAAATAATTATTCAATCATGCAAGGAAAAGTAAAAAGATTACGAAATTATTATTACCCAAATACTTGAAATTGGTTTGTTAAAAAAGGGATATTGAAAAAGCGTGTGTGAAAAATTATTAGTAAAAATAAGATGGTTTAAAAAATGGCAGAGGTTTTAGCAAAAAGGATAACATAAAAAGTTGAGCTTAAAATTATCATAAACTTACATTAAAAAAAAACAGTTGAAAAAAGCAAATTTTCGAAAGATTTTATTTTATTGCGTTCAACTTTTTTTGTCTCCTCCATTTGAACATCTCTTTCAACTCATTTTTTTTTCTCTCCGATCAGTTGTTGTTATTGGTCAAGATGAAAGCTCACTCACTATTGCGACCTCTACCCTTACTTTTAAAAAAAAGCTTTGTTTCTATTTCTTGCAATCCGTTAAAAATAACGCAAAAACGCCAAAGGGCAAAAAGCCGGCTGTCGCAAAGCACTAAGATTTTTTTAGAAAAATAAATGAAATAAAAGAGGGGGGTCATTTTGCGCCATTTATCTGCTTTCATTCCTCTCCTGGTTTTATCCCCTCCCAAATGGTCAGTGCGGTCCTTTGGCAATAATTTATTAAGATATCTTTATGTGTAAATGCCAAAACAGGCTAAAACTAGTTTCGTTCCTTTTTTGTGCCCTTGAAAAAAATCTTTTATTTTTTTTTGCAAAAAAAAGTGCAGCTGGGGTCTTTCGAAATTCAAAGAAATCTATACAATTAGACATTATTAAATATTCCATAACTAGTAGTTAGTTTTCCAAAAAAAATTATAGACAAATATAGGAAAAAATAACATTGTGTTTTTACACATGTATTTTGTTTTAAAAAAAATTTTAGCTTTACAAAAGCCAAGACACAAACAAAAACTGGTTAAAGTAGTTAAAAAAAAAGAGGGAGTTCGAATCATTGAAGAACCGAAAAAAGGAACTGCCCAATTGCCAAAAAAGTCAAAAAAAGAAGACGGACTTTCTTTCAAGGCCATTCCAGACAAGTGGAATAAAAAAAATGTATGCAAATTTAAAAAAAGCTTTCATATTTCATATTTTAATGTATTATTTATTGTCTTTTTCAAGCTTTTTCTTCTTCTCAAAGAAGAGCGGAAACAATAAAAAAATTCTGGCGCTTAAAAAGTTTTAAAGGCAAACAAAAAAACAGAAATTTTTTATACCGGAATTGTGAACAAATAAAAAAAAGGACACGAAGACCCTTAAGAAAAAAAGTGTGTCTCTTCCTTGGCTTTTTATGGTTCCAAAATTGAAAAATCTGCTTTTTTTCAATGAAGCACAAGGAAGGAAGGCACTGCCGACCTCAATTTTCGTATGTTAAGCTTCAATGCAATATTATTGAACATAAAAGTAAAAAATGCCTCTTTCTTTTAAAAAAAAGAACTTGATGAATTTTTTTTCTCTTCTATTCTCTTTTTTGGACATTGACTCTCTCAAAAAAATTTTAAACCTAAAAATATAAAAGCTCGTTGCCGCTTTTCAAAACCATTGACGGAAAATTTAATGAAAACGACAGAAAAAATATTTCGATTTTATTGCAAATTTGAAGAAGAAAAAAGAAAAAAAGCATTTGATTAAAACCTAATACCATTGTAGATCCGCTTACACTCTATATTTTTTTAATATTTTGAGGACAACCTCAACAACAAGTTTTTAATACTGAAAAACATAAGCAACAAAATATGATGATGAGAGTTTATCCTCCCACTTCTCATATTTTTTTTCTCCTTCTAAATATGGCGATTGCAACGTGGAAAATGAATGAAAATGAGCTCATAAAAGAGTGAGGCAAAGCCTTCAACACCGTTCCCTATCCCTTTTTTTCTTTCTTCTTCTCTCATCTCTTTTTTTTTGATCACGATTATAATATAACATTAAAGCTTACATGGGGGACGATGTATAAAAAAAGTGACATTGATCAAAAGAAATTCTCCAAATAAGAAAAAATAAAGATGCGACAAGCACGCATTTTTTTCAACTGAAAAAAAAATCAGGTAAAAATTCTTTTTGTATCTTTTTAATTATTGCTTTTTTTGTGTTAAAGGTAAGAGTTCTTCTTTAAAATTAAAATGACAGAAGCCGACTATTTAAACTAATAAAAACAAACAAACGAAATGTTACATTAAATGTCCATCTCAAATATTTTTTCATTCCATTTTGTGTACCGATCTCTCAACTCAGCGCATGTTAAAAATAGGGAAGCAGAAGAAGAAGCAACAGCAGCGAACCGCGTGTGATTATTGTTATTTTTTTTGTATAATTCTTTGATGCTGCAAAACTAAAAATAAGAAAAAATAATCAAATCTCAAAGATAGCAGCGTCCTGTAATGTATTCAAAAATCAAAAAAAAAGGAAGGGACAAAAAACCAAGAGACAGCTGTAAAATTATTTTTTGATACATTAGAAAGTGATGAATTTTTCTTTCATTTTTTTCCTTCTTCCCCAAAAAGTCTCTCTCGTTGACAATAACACCTATTAAAAAAATAAAGGGAGAAAGGAAAAACGTAAAAGATGAGACCTGAAACAAACATTACTCTCCCATCCTTGTATGGCTCTAAATTTTTTTAAATATGCTCGATTGCATTAGTTTTTTTTACAAATTGTTAAAAAATGAAAAGCTCAAAAATAGCATTAAAAGGAAATGTAAGGTTTGTACAAAAGCTTTTTTTCACCAAAGAAAATGTTTTAAGCAAAAATCAAATGTGTGGTCTGTCTTTTTGCGATAATCAAGAAGAAAGCAATGTTTTTCTTTTAGACTTGATTTTACATAATAAAAAGCGCAGAAAAAAATGAAGAAGGACATTGAAAAAAAAAGAAAATACTTTTATGATGCAAATTGTTACGCTGTTCTTTAATTTCATACCGAAAAGAAATAATAACTTTTTTGGCATTAAAGAATGATAAAATCAGCAAGGGTTAAAATGCATTATTACTGATCAATCTAATGTAAAAGTGTAAATAAGACTCTTAAGAGGAGCAGAAGAAAAGAAGACAAATTGCCGCTTTTGTTTTGTTAGATAAAATAAATGATAGTATTTTTTTATTTGATGAAACCTTATTAATGATAAAATTTGTAATGAATGATTGCAACAAACTTTTTTTAAAAATAAACTGTTATTTTAGAATTTTAATAGATAAAGACAAAAGAGAAAATCTTGTCAGCCCAAAAGCATACTGTATTACAAATATTGATTAAGACAAAACAAAACATTTGTCCATAGAAAGTTGTGTTATACTTAATAATTTGTTTATTACTGAATGTTTTGCGAGAAACACAACTGAATTTAAATTGTAATAATTTTTTTGTTTAAATATTTCAAAAAAATCTAATATTTTTAAGCAAAATCTTTTTCCAGCCGATTCGGCGTTACTTTCAATTCTTTAAAAGTGCATGGGTTTATTATTTTTTTGTTAAACTAATTTGTATGGGGGGGGGGACCGAGACAAAGAATTAAAAAAATTTTTTGCTTTAAAATAATTAGAATACGTTCAAAATAATATAATAACACTAAAAAAGCCCTTTTAAATGGATCAAAACGACCAAATATTGATGTTATATTGTCATAATGATGTTGGGGGTATTGTAAAAAATCCTTCTTGTTTAAAACTTTCAAGAAAAGTATTGTTAGAAAGATATATTTTTTTTAGAAAGTACAATTTTTTATTTAAAGGGAGCGGACGGTTTGCAACTTTTTTACACTCGGAAGAAGCATGAACCTGACAATCAGGATCTTGCATGCTCCAGTGTTTTGTCTGACACTTTTTTAATCGTTCCGAGACCCTAATTATGAAAAAAGTCGCAAACCGCCCGCTCCTTTTAATTCTGAATGTTCTGTACCAGCGATTTTACTAAATAGGTAAAATTAATTTAAAAAATTTTCCCATTTAGTAAAAAAATTTTGTTTTTTTCCTGAAAGCTTTGGGGTCACAAAAACGTACATTTTGACTTTTTCCAATATCAATAATTGAAGAACATAAATCTAAACATGATTTAATACCAAGATGCCATTTTCCAGATGGGTTTTTCCATTTTTTGGGAATCTAAAAAATATTCTTGTTACAAAATAATTAATTTAAAAAAAACATACTTTTATTTTTCTTCCGCTTAATCCGATTAAAGTATTATTTGCGCAGGCTCCTTTGATTGTTGAAGTATCAATACTCTTTTCAAAAGTAGTAAATTTAAAAAAATCAACAACTTTTGGAAGCCCTGTGCTCGTTTTTTGCATTCCAGAAAGAGATACATCTATGGGTCTATCGATAACAGCAATTAATAATCCTCTTCCATCACAACTTGGATATTTCTTTAAAAATTCGCTCTAAAACTTAAAAAATTATTAAATGCTTAAAAAATAGTTTTTAACAAAAGGTTTACTTGTTGGGTATCTTTTTTAAGAATAAAACTTTTAGATGGTAATTTTTCGAAAACTGTCATCATTTTGAAATAATTGAAATTAAAAATTATCAAAAAAATAATATTTGAATTTTACCACTTAAAGATAAAATGGTTTGTGCCAATAAAAATATGTAGGGCATCCATCCATACCCAAGCAGTTGAATATTGATTGATATTATGTAGAATATATTCATTTTGTGTAGATTTCTTGTAAAGTCAGAGACCTGTGCAGGACAACAAAAAAGTATTATTGGCTTTTTCATTCCCTTGATTTCGCCTCGATCATCAAGAAAAATTTAGCAAAAAAAATCGTTAGAGGTGAGTCTCTCCCTTAAAGGGTTTTAAAAGGAGTCCCTTTAAAACGTTTTTTTTACTGTCAAAAGTAGCAAAGAGAGGACCCTTTTCATTTTTCTGCATGGCGCAAAATATTATTTTGGTCAGACTACCTTGCCAATCTGGGCTGCACGAAAGTTTCGTAGACCGCATTACGAAACAAGCGCGAAAATAGAGGAAAATTTTTCCCATAACTTTTTTCACGACAATTAAACAGTGTAATATGACCCAGTAAATCATTAAAAATTTTTTAATATATTCAGCTAAAAACTTTTCTTCCATTATAGCGTTTAAAGAAATTGAAGATTTCGCGCAAATTACGAAACCCCTGAGAAACTGGCAATGCAAATGTATTGTATTTTTCTAGGAATGTTTTTAATGTCAAATGTGAGATAAAAAAATAAGAATGTGATATGATAAATATTTACTTTATGAATTGACAGAAATCAACAGCAAAAATAATCATATTGTCAAATAGCATAGGTCGAAAAAACTGAATTATTTTAATTTAAGAAAAAATTAAAGAGACTGTTTGAGAAAAATGACGATCATGGTTGACAAGGAGATATTTGAACAAAAGCAATTTGAGAAGGGTGTTGTCTTCTTAATATTTGAAGTCGTTGTGGAGTTGAAGCCTATTGAAATGATGAATACAATAATAGCAAATGTTGATATTGACTTGTAAGCAAGATTCGTTGGCTTCATGGTTGATATTTCTAGCCTAAAATTTTTTTTTGATCACATGATAATGATCAAACCAAAGATTATCGTCACACATTGTATAATATTATCACTTCTACATTTAAAAACTGTAAATTTAAAGTAAATTTTTTTATTGTAAAACTGAGCTGCCACGTTTTTTTTTTTCAAAAATTTTCCATATCTTTTTTAAAGCTTAAAATTAGAACTTAATATTTTTGTTTAAATGTATAATGAATCAATGAGTGAAGTCTGTTCACTCAGCAAAAAAATATTTAAAAGCATTAAACTGTAATAACTAAATTTTAATTAAATTTTTTAAAATTTAATTAAATTATTTATTTTTTATTTTTTAAACTGACCGCAGACGTCCCAAAATTGACGTCGGAGTTAAATGTGTAAAAATTTTAATTTTTTTGTTTTAATTGAATTAATTTTAAAGTAAAAATATATGACCCTGATATCACACATTCATGTATTATTTAAACTAAACACGGGTTTACATTATTAAAAAATAGTTTTGAAACTTCTTTCAACATCTAAATTTTTTTTGCAGAACTGAAGTTGCATTAATTTTACTGCACATTGTTGGTAAAATAAAGTATGCTATATATTTTTAACTATTTATTTATACACAATGTTAAAAGAATGAACTAAATTCAGCTGAACAGATAATACTTAATTTTTTAATTTGTAAACTGATTAGTTGCAGATTTTTAATTTTTTGATGCGCTGTTTTACGATTGTAATTTAAATTTAAAAAAGTAACGCGTTATTACTCTTGTTATATTAAAATTATTAAAACTGTATGTACAATATGATCACTTATACATTTAAAAATTGCAAATTTAAAGTAAATTTTTTTATTGTAAAACTGAGCTGCCACACTATTTTTTTTTCTAAAATTTTCCATATCTTTTTTAAAGCTTAAAATTAGAACTAAATATTTTTGTTTAAATGTTTGATGAATTAATGAGTGAAGTCTGTTCACTCAGCAAAAAAATATTTAAAAGTATTAAACTGTAATAACTGAATTTTAATTAAATTTTTAAAATTTAATTAAATTATTTATTTTTTATTTTTTAAACTGACCGTATACGTCCGAAAATTGACGTCGGAGTTAAATGTGTAAAAATTTTTATTTTTGTTTTAATTGAATTAATTTTAGAGTTAAACAGTGTTCCAATCTTTAAATGTAATAAGATTTTCATTTTTTAAATATTAAAGTATAATTTTTTGTTGTTTTTCGGTATAAATTGACTAATTACGCATTTACATTTTTGATTTTATAAAACTGAAGAAGTTGAAGAAAGCTGAAATGGACGATAAAGTGGATTCTTAATTCCATCATGTCTTTGTTGACAAAAATTTTTAATTGATCCATGGATATTGGTATCCTGCTAAAGGACATGAAATTACGATTTTTTTTTCTTTTTTATTTTTTACAAAAAAATTATGTTTTCAGATTTTTTTAACTGAGGATTTGTTATTCAAAACCAAGCAAAAAAATTATTTTTTTTAAACTGAAGTGTTAATTATTTTTTTTAATTTTCAATTTTTTTACAAAATTAACTTTATATTTTTATATTAAAAGTAAAAGCTTTGGGTTAAAAGAAAAAACAAAATAGTTAATGAAATTAAATCATTTAAGGGTGGACGAGGGCCAGAGGTCTTTTTGAAATCACGAGGCCAAAAAGTGACAAAATTTTAGCCCTTGTACATCCTTAAGGTAAAAGGCCTTAGTTAAATTTAATTTTATTAAAAAGCTCGTTTTTTACTGCAGTTTTATCAGCTTTAATAAATTATCCCCCCATTTTTATTAAGTATTAAACTGAAATTTGATTAACTGTTCAAATTTTAAATGTTTATCAAAGTAAAGCAAAATCGAACCCCTCAAATAGCGCTGCGAAAAGAAAGGGTTCACTTTTCTAAAAAATATTATACAATATCAGACAAAACTGTTTTATGTCTCCCAAAAAAATTTTCGTTTTTTTACGTATTTTTTTTGTTAAAAAAAAGGAACAAATTAAAATTAAAATAGTGCCACAATGATGAACAAAAAAGAAAGTATGTTCAAAAAAAACTTTTAAAAACTGAAAACTGCGATATAAATTTTTGGTCACAAGCATTAAATTCTAAAATCGCTACATTGTACCATGGGTTTATTTAAAAAAAATTAATTAAAGAAACTATTTTAGAAATGTTTTGAATCGATCGCTTCAGAATCAAATTTTTATTTTTATAATTATTAATCTGAACTGACGGAATAAAAAATATAATTCAATTAATTAGGATTTTTAGTTTTAAACTGACGAAGTACGATCGATTCATCCGGACTATTATTAATTTTTATTTTTTAATTCATTAAACTGAAACCGTTGTGGGATTTTGATCATTCAATTTTTTAAATTTTGAATTTATATAACTGGGTAAGATGGACGGCCTTATAAAGCTTGGTTGATTTATTAAAACGAAAAATATGATATATGGATTTATTGCTTCCACCATATCAACAAAGCTTTACACTGGAGTTGAATGATGTTCGTTATATATTAAAAATAAAACCAAAAAATTTAAAATATATTTTTTAAAATTTAAAAAAAACGTTTTTCTATTAATATCGTTATATTAAAATTTTTAAAACTGTATGGACAATAATATTGATCACTTCTGTGTTTAAAAGAAGCAAATTTAATTCAAAATTTTAATTATAAAACTGAGCCTCCATGCTGCGATTCTAAATTATTGAAAGCTTAAATTTAGAGAAAGCAGCATAATTTTTTTTGTAAATGAGGAATCGATCACTGAATGACGTATCCTTTTTATTCAGCGATAATAGATTTGAAAACATTTAAGCTTATTGTTTGAATTTGTGCCCAACTTTTTTTAAGATGCTATTAAATTTATAGTTTTTTATATTTAAACTGGCCGTAGACGTCCCAGACGTCGAAGTTTAATATGTAAAAATTTAAATTTTTATTTTTATTAAATTAATTTTTAAATTTAAGAAAATGTGTTGAATAAATTTAAAAAATATAATTTAGCCAATTACGATTCTATTTTTTAAGTTGTAAACTGAAACATTATTTCAATGTGCTTAATTTTTAAAAGCATGGTTAAAAACTGATAAATGATAATTAACGTGACGGCAGGGCCGCAAATTGGTCAAAAGGGAGGGGGTGGAACTTCCATATAAAAACCAAAAAAATCTCATTTTATCTAGTATGAATTCAATTTTTTCCCTTATACATATTTTGTCGACAATGGGGGAGAAGGAATTTCCCCAGTTCCACCTCCCTATCTGCGGCCCCGCGTGACGGTCCTATTTGCATCGATTATATAATGAAATGCTGAAGAGAAGTTGAAAGTAGAAAGTTTTGCCAAAAAATTGTTTTCATATCGATTCAACCGAACCATGCATATGCCAATTTTTATTTTTTAATTTATTAAACTCAAGTAGTTGTGTGATTTTCATTATTCTTTAGAGTTAAATAATAAAACAAAAAATGAATAAACATGCACTCGCATTATTTATTAAATGTAAAACTGAATAGACGACAACTGAATGGGAGGTATATGGAAAGCGTAAAATTAAATTTATTTATCTAAGCGTTTTCTCCAAATTTTTAATTTATAAACTGCAGCAATTGATCGTAATTTTTTTGTATATTATTTAAATTTAATGAAAAATAAAAGGTTTTTTTGCTCCTATTTTATAAATTAATTAATAAAGAAAAATTTTATAACTGTGTAGACAATATAATATGATCTACGTGTATTTGAGTTTGTGTCAAATCTCTTTAATAAAATTTTTATTATTTTAACTGAACATGGGTGTTTGACATTGGATCTTAAAATTAAAACTAGTTTGAACACTTAAATTTCCAAGAAATTTGCATTAATTTTACTGTATTAGCGCTGCAGATGGTGTGTGTGTAAGATAAAGTATGATGTATCTTTGAAACTGATTACTAATACATAAAAGAATTATTGAAACTGAAACTTCAGCTGAAAAAATAATATTCAATTTTTAGGTCACTTTGTTGTGCCTGAAACAAAAATTCAAATGAAAATTAAAAACTGTATTTATTTAAAATGACATTCTTTTTTATCACTGAATGAGCATCCTTTAATTTACATGATTTTAGTTAAAAAATGTTTTGTAAATTGTTTAATTAAATTTTTAAA
The DNA here is from genome assembly GCA_964035985.1 of Panagrolaimus superbus. Classification (NCBI taxonomy): domain Eukaryota; kingdom Metazoa; phylum Nematoda; class Chromadorea; order Rhabditida; family Panagrolaimidae; genus Panagrolaimus; species Panagrolaimus superbus. Next base: position 11,089,906 of record OZ038356.1, read on the forward strand.
AGCATGGTTAAAACTGATAAATGATAATAATCACGATGGTCCCATTTGTATCGATTATCTAATTAAAAGCTGAATTTGTTATTTTTAAAATTTGTAAAAATATGTGGTTCTTTATTTGTTTTTTTTTGTTATTTAAATTTTACTAAAATTATTTCAATCAAAGTTTTTTACACACAGTATTTATTTTTTCCGCCATTTTTGATACACTTTTTCAATATTTTAATTGGTATTAAGAAATAAACATATAAAATCAAATTGTTTTTTGAACTAAAATAACTCAAGGTTATATTAACCCCATTTTAAATTAATAAATTTTAAACTGTTCAGCAACAATTCCTTCACAAAAAATCACCTTAATAATTTTTACGTGATGCTATCTACTGTACTTAAATAATTCTGATAAAAGCATTATATAAAGTTTTTAAAGTTTTATTTCTTCTAAAACTGAATGGTTATATCCTACCGGTGTTGTGGCAGATTTAAACATTTTTGTAGTTTAAAAACTGATAACGAGTAAAAGTGTATTTTTAAAACTGGTTATTCCTAAACAAAGTTCAGATAGTTTTGGAAGCGGTTAATGTTAATTTATAAATTTTAAAATTAGCACACTAACTTGAATCTTTAAAAAGCAGTTTATTTTTATTAAAAAGCTCGTTTTTTACTGCAGTTTTATCAGCTTTAATAAATTATCCCCCCATTTTTATTAAGTATTAAACTGAAATTTAATTAACTGTTCAAATTTTAAATGTTTATCAAAGTAAAGCAAAATCGAACCCCTCAAAAAGCGCAGCGAAAAGAAAGGGTTCACTTTTCTAAAAAATATTATACAATATCAGACAAAACTGTTTCATGTCTCCCAAAAAAATTTTCGTTTTTTTACGTATTTTTTTGTTGGAAAAAAACGTTTTTTTTCGAAAGACATTGAAAAACATTTTGCCAAACATCGACTTCACAGCCGCAACGAGTGGTCACTTTTGCAAAAAAAAGGACAAAAAAAAGAAAAAGGTGCGTGTTTCAAAAAAAGATGAAATCTATAAATTATTATTTAATTGAAATATTTTGGTCACAAATTAAAGTAGAAAACCAGGGGAATACATTGATCCCAAATTTGTAATTTTTGGTAAAGTTTTTACAGTGATTTTTTCATGTGGTATAATGCGATTTTACCATTCAAATAAAACAGAAAACTTACTTTTTTTAAGCAACTTTTATTTTTATCGTGTTCAGCATGTTATAGTGTACTAGAAATCGAAGTTTTGTAAGAAAAAAATCGTCAAATTTTTTTAAATTTCGCTTTGAATATTTTTTTGCATGGAAAAATTACTTTAAAATAAAATTACAAAAAGGTAGATCCTCTGGTTATCGGATTCCCCATTCTCGAAAGTACTGATTGATGTGCAAATAATGATATATACAAATTTAATAGTTCCAAAGTTCTGATGCGTTTTAGTTATTACGTCAAAACCTAAATGTCCAATATCAAAAAATTTTTGTTTTTGAAGCTTCAAATTGCTTCACATATGTTTAACAAACAACTTTAAAATAGATAATTAAGTATTTAATATTCGCTTTAAACATGGTTTTGTGATCGATTTCGAATTACGATTTTTTCACTAATAAACTCTGAATTTTTTTGGAGGGGCATTTTTATTTTGGGAGATCATGACCTTATCCTTTGGCACCGGTAACAAGTGATATCCTTTAATAAATTTGAAGGGGAGAGAGGTACTAGAATTTTCTTGGAAATTGAAAATCCTTTTTATGTCCCAACAGCCACTAATTTTAAACTTGCGACTGTTTTCACTTTTTAAAGCTGTGTTACTGAATTATTACAGAGGTTTAAAGGTAGGAAAATAAAAATTCTTATGTATATCCATTTTCTGCATTCCATATTCAAAAATGCATAAAATCAATATTGTTTATTTAATTTAAGAAACTTACAAGAAAACATTATGTCACAGCTTTGTGGCGAAATTAATGCAGTTGTCAGTTTAAGTAGCAATGATCAGGTAAGTATTTAATAACCTCTTACCTGCGGCACTACTACTTAGAATGAACAAAAAGCATTAAAGATTCAAAATAATAATGAGGAGATGAAGAAGAAGAAAGAAAAAGAAGAACAGAGCAACCAAAACCGAATGTTGAATTGAAAATTCTGCTCTAACTGAATGATTTTTATTTATATCAAATGAGCCTTTTTAGCATCAATCACACCTGCTGCTGCAATTTAAACCAAAATGGAACCGCCCTATTATATATTTTTGTTTGAACAGTCTACAGAAGCAAGTTAAAAAGAAAAAACGAAATAATGTAAAAAGATATACAAATCATAGATTTATTAAATAAATTCAATGTTTATTAATTTTGAAACTGAGTCATAATAAATATACGATAATTAACAAAAGTAATAAAATAACAATAACAAAAAAATTGAATAGCAAAAAAGATACAAAAACTGTAAATTAATGAAATGCGGCTTTAAGTAAGTGCAATGCGCAAAAATAGTTTGTAATGATACGGGTGGGGATTGAAGGGAGTAGTGAATGATTTCAAACACTCACGGTGTTCTCTTTTCACTGCATCATCTTCAATTTGTCAAGTGTTCAAATTGTCCGCAAAAAGCTTTTTTCTTTCTTTCTATCTAATGTCAAGATATTTTTGCATATTTTGCACCTGTGTTTTTCTTTTATAATTCTTTTTTTTTTGTTTTTCTTTTTTAGACATACATTTTTTTAACAATAAAATAAATGTTTAATGTAATTTTTTTGGAACAAAGATAATCTGTAGTAATAACAACATGTGTGTTAAAAAGTAATTATTACAAATTATTTTCACTATTAAAGACGATAAATAAAATTAAACAGTAAAAGAAGAGTATAGTGAGAATTTGTTTGAACAGCTCTTCACTGTTTAAACATCGCTCTATTGAGCTCACGGCACCTGCACTTGTCGTCTTCTCATTTTTTTTTGCTTTTTGTATACAGTTTCCAATGAAGGATCCCCTCATTTTTCTCTTTTTCGGTGGTTCTAATGTTTCTTCTCCCTCTTTTTTTTGGGATATTGATCTTCTATTGAATCAATTTATTTTCAGTTTTTAAAATAATAAAAAAAACATTCTTAGATTATAAAAAAGGATATGAATATAGATGATGATAAAAGAAAAACACACATAAATCTTCTTTTTTTTGCATTTCAGGGGTTTCCATCGAATGAAGCTTATTTAGACCAATCAACTTTTTCAGCAGCTTTTTCCTAAAATATTAAAATTTATATAAAATTTATCGCGAAAAAGTAATTTCTTACTTCTTCCATAGCAAATTTGTTGGTGTCAACTTGTTTAAGATTGGAACGGAAGTCAACGGTTGGAGCTGCCTTTTTCGTAAGTTTATTGAATTTGTTATCGGTATTGGAAACTTTTTTGAGGGTTGGCTTAACGCTAAAATAAAGCAAAAATATAGTTTTAAAAGCAAATTTTAAATAATTACAATTTTCCACGTAAATCGTTGACAGCAATTGTAAGTTCATTAATTTCAAAATCTTTTTGTCGAACTTCATAACTTAAATCATATTTTCCTGATTCAAGCTCCACAATATGTTCAAAGAATTCTTGCGCAACTTCTCTAAGCTCATCAGTATCCATATCATCAAGATTTTCTGGAAGTGGAAGGATACGTTCTTGAAGATAACGTTGACGTTCTTGTTCTTTAAGCATTTGTTGCTGTTTAAGATCTTCTGCAGCTTTAAGCATAAGCAATTTCTATAAAAATATTACTGAAAAATTGTTTTAATAAATGACTTTTCTTACACGAAGCTTCTTTTTTCGTTCAGGTGTTAAGAAACCTTTCTTGGCTTTTTTCATGCGACCAGCTTCTTCAAGACGTTTACGAACTTCTGCCTTTTTACGTTCACGTTCAGCATTACGACGTTTCTAAAATTTTACAGGTTTAAAGTATCAACATTAAAGGAATAATAAATTTTACATCTTCATCATCTTCTTCCTCATCATCATCATTAGCTGCCATTGGGCCACCATATCGGATAGATTCTTCCATGGAAGGCAAAAAGCCAGATTCCATGTCCTCCATGTCACTATAAAGAAAACAAAGGTAGAAAAAAATAAAACAAAAAAAATGAGATTACCTTGCAAAGTCGCTCATCGTTAAATTCGAGCTGACTTAAATTAACGCAACTGAAAAGCTTGAAAAAGATTTTGAAGAAAAAAAGCAGGAGTAAAAATGATTGTTACATATGAGCGAAAAACATAAGTACCTAAAAAATGCGCACGTTGTAAGCTTCCTGTAGAAAAAGAAGAAGAAAAAAAGAAAGTTTAAGTGTGAATAGAGGGGATAGACTAGAAAAAAGCATTCAAAGACATGAGTTTTTTTTCTTGTTTCTTTATCGTTTACTACTTTATCTTGTAGGTAGTAGCTGTAGCAAATCCATTTTTTTCGGTCTCTTTAAAATCGCGCAAGTTTTTTATATTTAAAAAAGTTATGACAGAATTGCACATTTTTCTCACTGTCAAACATCTTCTTCACCTTTTTCTTTCAACGTTGTTTCTTTTAACGCCTGGAATGCTTGTTACAACTTAAGCTTTTGTTGTTTCTGAATGACTATATCTCTCCCTCTCTCCCCCGACTTCCTGTCCAACATTCATTTTTATTTTGCGGAGGCGGCAGGCACTTTGTTAGGTTTGTATGTTTTGCAAATTTACTCACGAGAATCTTATGTTTTGTTTTTTTTCTATTGTTATTCAAGTTCGATTAAGAAAGTTATTATTTTATTTTTTTCAATGCTGAAAATAGATATACCCAAAAAAAGAAATGGAGACATGTTTAAGACCATGTAAATATTAGGAATGATGACATCAAAAATAATACAAATGAAAGATCACAAACATTGAGAAGAAGATTTTAAAAACAATAAAAACACCGAATGAGGATGAGAGAGAGAGAGAGAGAAAGAAGATGAAAAAGGCACAAATAAATAAAGATATATTGTTTAAAAATAAAATAAATGTTTTTTTGAAAAACAAAAATTGGAAGAAAGATAAATTACTACTTTGTAATGAATGAATTATATTTAGTTATCTTGAAAAGCTTAGCAATGTTTTTGAATCATTTAATGTTACAGCAGGAGCACTTTGTCGTCGCTTTTTCAGTCGTTCAAAAGATGAAACTTCTGAAACTGGAGATCGATCAAATGCAGGAGAATTTCGCCTGGACCATGCTGTTCTTGTATTTAATAATGATTGAGAATATTTACTTATGCTCATTCGAGCTTTTCTTGATGCTTCAAAAGCTTTTTCACGAATTTCTTCTTGTAAAATAAAATAACACATTGAAAAAAGTACTACACCAGTGATAATAAAAATCATATTAAATAATATTACACGTGGTTCTGAAGGAAATACATCACCAAATCCTTAAATAAATAGGAAATAATTAATATGTAAAATATAATAATAACAAACCTATTAATGCTACACTTGTAAATAAGAAATAGAATGCAGTAAAATAATCCCATTCAGTCATATATGAAAAAAGTGCACTTATCGTAAATAAATATATTACAAATACTAATACACTGGCAATAAATACCCGTCTTTGCTCTAATGTACCATGTGTATAATAACCTGCTGGAAATTTCAAACATTGTTAACAAAATATAATTAACTTTTAATAAAAACAATTTACCATGAGTAAATGATTCACAACTAAAACGTCGTACTAATGCCGGTTTTGCAGGATTTGCTTCAAGTGAACTTTCAACCAAAATGGCAATTGTATTTGCAGCATTTTCTTTTTTCTCTTTTTTAACTCTATTATCTGAAAAAATGATTAGTTTTTAAATAAATAAGAAAGCGCAGATTTCACATACTAATGCCCTTTCGACGACAACACCATTGACTTTCTTTAACCTTTTTGTAAGCCCAAATGAAAAGCAGTCGTCCTTGATTGCCTTCTTCTTTGATAAATGCAAAAAATAACTAAAAGAAAAAGAAAAATGTTAAATATTTTGTGAATTGATTTTTCTTCACTGACCGGTATACCACAAGCCCCATAAAGAACTGTCGCTATTCTGCAACCAATTGTATTTGCAGAAATTGTGCCAAAGCCAATTGTTGTGTATGTACTGTAAATAAATGAAAAAAAAATTAAAAATTGAAAAATTAAAAAAGGGGCAATAATAACCTAAAAGCATATATCACAGCATTTGTAAAATCTGACATTGGATGAGTCACACTGCGATTAACTCGATGCCAATCTCGATAACAAAATTCAACAGAATCCAAAAAAAATTTCATTTGTCGAAAACATTCATTTCCAGAGCTTTCACAAATTTTTTCATATGCTTTAAGCTGCTGAATTCGATTGGCTTGACATCGGTGATCAAATTCTAATTTTAATAAATCATCATATTCACCATCAAGTGCCTAAAAATGGAAAAAAAAAGTTTAAAAAGGGGAATACAAAAAAAATATGTATAAACCTGAAATAACACAGCTCCAATTAAAGTATAAATTGGTAAAGCGAACAAATAAAATGCATGTAACAACCTTGTCCGCTTTAAATGACTATGAGTTCGTTGAAGAGTTCTTCCAACATTTTGAAATAATAAATTTCTACGAGAATCTGAATGTTGCGACGACATACTAACTTTTCGGGTATAATCCATGAACTTATTTGTGCTTTCCATTAAATGAGAGTTACTTATTGACAAAAGGGAGCCGTTTAACTGAACTTGTGGAGTTCCCAGGCGATTGGTGTGAGTTTCAAAACTCTCATATGACACACTTCCATCGGGAGTTTTGTTGTGACTTGATCTCGTTTCATTGTTTTCTTCTGGTAAGGAAATATCAGAAGATTTTTGAATGTCTGGACTTGAGAGACTTCGATGAAGGCTATTGCTAGCTAATGATGAACGAGGAAACTGAAATGCAGGATGTTGAGTTTCCATTGCCCTTTCTTTTGGTTGATTGTTTCCGGAGAGAGATTAAAGAAGTTTATTCCTTTCTTTCTTCTTTCTTCTTTATATTGTGTTTGGGTGCAAAAATGCGCACTTTTAAAGAGATAAATTTTTAAGAAGAATAAAAAAGAAGTTGAAACTTTAAGCTTTTAAATTGATGTTAAATTACAACCAGCTGCTACAAATACTTTTCTTTTATTGTTGCAAAACAAATGGGATTGCTGCGGAGTTTGAATATGATGGTTATCAAAATGTTAAGAAGCACGTTTACGGGGGCGAATACCAGCATACGTCGGCAGTTTGCCAAAGCACATGCCGTTTGATTCAAGAATAACGGCAAAATTCATTCAAATAAAAAAAACAATAATATCAGTGATGTGCCAGGAGGAAGAAATAAAGGGGGAAAAACTAATAATACCACTTGACTGCTTTCTTATTGGCAAAAAAATGAGGCAAAGAAAAAGCTTAACACCCTCTAAGCTTTCTTTTCTTTTTCTTCTTCTTTTGTTGATTCAGTTTAGAGGTTTTAGCATTGAAATTTTGGGAATTTTAGATGCATACATTTCTTTCACAAAATTTCGATCTAAAATGAATCCATTTTTTAGCTAATGTTAAACATCTTTTCACGAGTATTTTTATCACGTAATAAAAAAAATTTGGGACGAAATATAAAATAATTATAAAGTTATTTTAAAGTTGACAAGGTCAATAATACCATTGAAGAAAAAAATAAAACAAAGGTCAATTCTATTTTCTTTCATTGTTTTTTAAAAGCTTGAAATTTCCAAATGCCAATGGCATTATATTTACCCGTCTTAAATAACAATATCAAAAAAGGGGGGAGGTGAAACAAAAGCTAAGTATCTGAGGTAAGAAAGTAAGAGTTTTTTTTGTCTGAAAAAAACCACTATTTTTCACACTTTTTTAAAAAGTATATAAAATTTTAAAAAGTATTGAGCAAATGTTTTGCTATTCGATCTTTCTTCCTTTTTTTAATAACATAAAAAATATATAGAAATAGAAACAAAAGAACACTTTATTCTTATGATTTTTAGAATTTCAGTAAACTAAAATTTCAAAAAAGAAGGAAAAAAACACGAATGTTCACCACTGCATTTGACATCAGAGGTTAAAATTATGTAAACTATGTTTTATTAAACGATTTTAGAGGGGCATAAGAATTTATAAAATTTTTTGAAAAAAAAAACCAACAAAACTTAAAGAATATTTAATGAATCAAACAAACCTGAATGAGACAACAAAAAACGAAATAACAATAGACAATTTATTTTATAACGAATGGCTGCGCTTTTTGGTTAGCTACAAACTTTTATTAAAGTCAAAAACAATCTAAAAAATATATATGTATACATACTTATACACTCCAAAAAAATAAAGATATATACGATGTTTTTGCCAAAATTTAAAATTCAAAATTTATAAAGACTTTTATTTTTTATTTTTCTCACACCAAACAAGTAAAAACAAGATTTTCTACAAATGATTTACATAATTTAGAGAAGTCGAAAATGTGCCGTAGTTCAATTCAATTTAATAATGTCTTTTCAACGAAAGCACGTTCTTTTTGACCTACGTCCAAAAGTCATTTGAGCTTTATAAATAATGCCTTTAGGGTGGTGACAATATAAAAATTATTTACAGTCATTTTCTAAGAAGCAGTGTGTCAAATGCAGTTTTGAACATTTTGCCGTAAAAAGAACACCATAGATTATATCTTTGCAAAAAAAAAGTTTTTTTCTTCCATATTTTTTTGCTCGTGCTGATGCATTTTGACACAACTTTTTGAAGTTTTCAAAAATCAAACCTTAAACCAAAATAAGCTTTATTAAAATTTTAAAAAAAGGTTCAAAGAAGTTTTAAATTTTTGCTTGAAAAGTTTGTTAATACAATAACAAGCCCCTTTTATTTCGAATGTTTTTTGTTTTTCTTTCTCCTGTTTTCTTTTTTTTAAGGTGATGAACGATACTGTTATATCTATATGCATATATCTTTGGGATAAAACAAAAATGCCAAAAAAATTGCTTGACACTTCACGCGACATTAAAAATTCAAAATAAAAAAGCATATGAAAAAAAGAGGGAAAAAATATAACAAAAATGTCAAAGTTATCTCTTCTTCCTATATTTGTTTTTTCACATTTATTTTCTGGCATAAAAAAAGTGTTTAAGAATGAGAAGAAGAAAAAGAAAAAGAAACCGCATATATAGGCGACAACGACAAGAATGTGGAGGACGATAGATCAGAACAGATGTGCCATATTCTCAGCGCCTTGTGGCTACTTTGTTTTCTGTTCTCTCTATTCATTTTTTCCATAAAAACAAGAATATGGAGCACATCACACAAAAAAAAAAGTATGACTGCTTCATCCTGACACCAGCTTTTTTAGGCTAAAGCATCACTTCTATTTCATTGCTTCCCTTTTTTTCTCTGTAAATTGAACATCGTGAGAATTATTCCGACCTTTGTTTAAGGGATAAAATTAAAGAACCCGCAACTAAGCTACTTCCTGGGTCGAATGCCATCAGAAAATAAAAAAAAGTGGTTTAGTTTTACAAATCTTTTGAAAATCCATGAAAATAAATGAAGGTCATTTGTCTGTGTTTTTAAAAAAAATATTTTATACCAAGGAAAGATAAATGAGGCAAAAAGAATTGTTACAATCTTAAAATGGATTGTTTCCAAGAATTATATATATGAAGATAAAAGATAACACTTTGAGGATGACCACAAAAAGAAAAAATAAATAAATGGTTCAAAAAATTTGAAATTAAAATGAGCTTTTAAAAAAGCCGCCGCCAAATCTCAAAACATGTATGTACAAAGACAAAACAAGAGAGATCTTTAAACTAAAAAGATAATTCAAAAACAAGAATAAAAAAAGTTTTGAACAAACATGTATCAATTTAAAGCAGATTATTGCTTTTTAATGTACAATTTGAAAAGAATAGTAAATATTAATTGTATTAAAAATGCTAAAACAACAAAAAACACAAAACTGCAAATTCATTCGGTTTAAAAAAAAGTAAAAAGAAGAAAAATAAAAAACAAAAAGATATTAGTTTTTTAAACATTATTTAATACACCAGATGGTTCATTTTCCATTGCCTTGTCATCACTTGAAAGCAACAAACAATGAAAACAATAAAATAGATAAAGCACGTAAAAGAATAATAAAAAAAATAGAGGGATTAGCAATAATTTTATTTTTTATAAAAGTTGCGCATTAAAGGTTTTCTTCTTTTTTTTCAAAGATGAAATGATACGAAGAAGGCATCTCTTAGTAGCAGCATTTAAGCAGCCACAAAGTGGCATTAAAAGAAGAAAGAGCGTTTTTGCTCTAAACAATAAAAAGCATCATCTTTTTCCCCCCAGTGACTTTCCTCAATCTTTTATCCCTTTCCTATTTCCACCGTTTTTTCGGTTTTAAAAAAATAAGGTTTGCCATCTTTTTTTGTTGCGCAGTCCGCCTACTTCTTATATTTTTTGTTCCGTTTTTGTTTAGCATTAAATTTTTTTGGGAAAAAGAAACCAAGGAAATTTTAAAATTTTGTTGACTTCTTTCCCTCCTTTTTTTTGTTCTTGGACAACGCTTCTAAAAATTCCAAAAAGAACACATTCTCTCTATTTTTGCAGCTGCTTTTAGGGTAAAGCTTTGACAATGATAGAAAAAAAGAAAGAAGAAAAAACACAGAAAAAAAGATATTTCAAAAATGTTTTAATAAGAAAAGCATATTTGGGATTCGAAAAAAATAAATAAATGTGATCACTTAAAATAACAAAAATAAAAAAGGTTAAAGAAAAGAAAACTTTTTTAAGTTGTCGATCAACATGCTTTTTCAAAGTGATAGAACAAGGGAATGTGTCACAACGTGTAAAAAATTGCCGATTGACAGCCAAAGGAGGGAGAAAAAAAATGTATATAAAATATGAGCATTTTTTTTCAATTGCGTTCACCACAAACAACAATCATCTCAAGAAATTTGACAAATTTTTTCGAGGATTAAGTTTTTTTTAAAAATGAAGAAAGAAAAATCATGTGCCAAAATATTTTTCTTTGCTTAAATAAACAATTACACTTTTTCAATTTACGATATCTTTTTCGGCCATTTTCTTTTGAGGTAATAATACCTTGGAATTATACTCACATGGGACCGTTTTGGAAAAAAACAAGAAAAAAATCATTTCCCTCTTGAGACGTTAATTTATTCCGTGTTTCACAAAAAAGGGGGGAGGGCAAAAAAATACAATCATGTTATGTTATAAAAAAAAGGGAAAAAGCAAAGCAAGTTTACTTCCTAAAAAGGCATGTCCACTCAGTAATAGTATAAAAAAGTAATAAGATTACCCGCTTTTTTTGGCGGCTGACAAATCATCATTTCGGCCTCAAAGATTTTCCCAGTTTTTTTCGTTTCTTTTTTTAGTTTTTTCCCACATAAACAAATCCCCCCAAAATAAAAAAAGGAGACAACTTCTGCATAGATTGAAAGAAATGTTCATCATTTTTAAAACATTGATGAAAGACTTAATACTATAAATTTGTTAAATGTTACTTAAAAATTAGCTTTTCAAAAATTCAAAATAAGCATAATTACATCCCCGTTTTTAGTGTGCTGTTTATGTGTGTGTGTCAAATTACGACTTCATTTTGTGGACTATTTTTAAAACCAAGAAGTAATTTTAAAGTTTAATTCTATTTTTAAGGACGTTATAAATTATACTTATCTAAAAATTGACTGATAGTATTTTTCGTTTTTCAAAAGACTTCCAATTTTAGAAATTTGTATTTTGTTCCATGTTAAATTAAAATTAGAATTAAACTTTAATTTTATTACAAAACATGAACCAACAAAAAAAGAGATAAAAGACACAAAAAATGACCATGGAACAATATGAAAGATTGCATTAAATTTGATTGTCAAAAATGTCATTTAGTTTTGATAGGAAGAAAGAGTTCATTTATGAAAAGCCATTGAATACTAATTCCCAAAGGTCCCACAAAAGTTTCAATGCAGTTTTTTTATTGTTCTGAAATTTGGCATGTTTTTGTGTGTGTTCTGTTTATAATATTTTATTATGTTTTTTAGAATTAAATAATATTTATTTTTTTAAATAGAAACATTATAATATTACTCAAAACAAATATATGGGATATCACTTTATGAAATAAATTTTGAAAAAATAATGAATCAAAAAGCTAAAACCCGTTTGTATTTATTAATCTTTGGACTTATTGATTGGAATTTTTTGTTAAGTATAATTTCAAATTTTTTCAAATCTATCAGGTTCCGCTGAATTTTTTGCAGCTTGCTAGAATATTCATAAATTTACGTTTGTTAATTTTAATAAATCTTTTTACCTGAAGCAAGGAATGAATCTTTTTACTGCTATTTCGTTGTGACAGCGATTCTCTTATTTCTTCTTCGTTTGCTTCTGTAATTACAGACAATGGAGCATTAAAAACTGAATTTCTAGTTGGCGGGGGTTGTGGTTGTTGCATTGGGGGCGAAACTGGTGGTCTAAAATTTTCAAATTGAACAACAGAAGAATTCCATTGCCTTAAATTTTTAATTCATAAATTTAAAAAAATGATTTATTACCTTTCTGTTAATGGAGTTGTTTCATTATCATCAAATCTTTCATGATAATTACTTCTCATTGAATCTTCTCTCATCAATGGACTCTGTTTAAATCGTTTTATACTTCTCTGTCGTGAAATTAATGCATTTAATACAGGTGGGGTAGAAATTATGGCTGAACCAGTTCCAGATAAAGTTGAGGTACTTGGCATACGGTACATATTTGAACGATTTACATCTGAATCACAACTGTTGGGAGTATAAGCTGTATCAGATTCTTGAGAATACTGTCTGGGATCTTCTGTTGTAGCATGTAATTGAAAATTCAACATTGGTCGACGCCATTTTACTCCCGGATTTCCTGCCCCAGTAATTGTTAATGACCGATTTGCTTTTAATGATAGCGGAGTTTCAACAGTTTCTTGTAACTCTGTTGAAACTGCCTCAGGTTCACCAATTTGCATTGTAGAACCATAATTATTTCTTGCTTCTTCATCAATGAGCTGCAATGCATTCATATATTGATTTTCAATTCTCATTTGTACAATGGTGATACACATTGATACCAGAGCTAGTCCAACAACAAAAAATATAAAAAATGCACAAGCATAATGTGGATGTCGAGGTATTTCATCACCAAGTCCTGGAACATTTAAAGTTTAAAAATAAACATTTAACTTGTTAAAGCTTTTAAACGGTGTACCAATGGTAGACAATGAAATAAAGAAAAAATAAAAAGCTGTAAAATAATCCCATTCTTCCCAAAATGAAAAAAGTAATGAACAAATGCCAATGTAAACTAAAACAATAACAAGGGCCATATGCATTGGAAAAGTTTGAAAAATATCAAATTCGACATCACTACTGTCTTCCTTAAATCGATAATAGTTTTTGTTGGAGAAAAAAAAGAAATGATTAAAAAGCTTACTTTTTCGTTCACTTCAATTTCTTCCAAATCCTGTTTTGTTTTATTAAGAAAATCTTCTTGACTTGCGCCATAATCCATTTTTTCAACTCTTCGAAGGAATATTTTCTTTTGTAAATACTTGGTTTTTCTTCGAAGTTTTCTTTAAAAAAATTGCAACTTTGTTTTGCAAAAAATGAAGTTTAAAAACCTACGCTCGAAATTGTTCCCAAATGTGTTGGACAGATAAAAAAAGCATTTTTCCCAAAGCATTTAAAGCGATGAGAAAAATTGGTATTCCTGTTGATGCATAAATAATTGTTGCAATTCGGCCTGCCATTGTATGACAGCTTAAATTACCGTATCCAATTGTAGTTAAAAGTGACCATGCAAAAAATACCGCATTCCAATAATCATTCCATGCCCATATATTTTTGCCTATCGGTTCAAAACCCGAATTAATATCATAATTATTCAACATTTTTTTAATTTCTTGAATACATGCTTCTCTTGCTCCATCATTGGGATATTGGGTATAATTTTTTGAAAATAAATGAGGCTTTTGATTCAAATATTTTGGGCAATTATTAAAACAAAAACATTCAGCAAAATTTCGGTGCCGTTGTTCAACAATTACAACATATCTTTCATGTCTCCGAATTTCTTCTGGTGCTTCAAAATAATAAAATATTCCGCCACCAAGTAATGAATAAAAAATAACAGCAAGTAAAATAGCAATATAACGGAGCCGAAATCTTTGATATAAAAATTTTATTACTCTCCACAAATGTGAAATGCAAGTTTCACGAGGGCGTTGTCTATAAAACAGCAAAAGCAATGAATCATTCGTTTCAAAAAATAGTGTGATTTGTTAAGATATTGTTAAAAAATAATTAAATCCTTTACTTGATCTCTTCTTTAATTGGTGGATTAAAAATTTCTGAAACAGTTCGAGGACTGAGTGCTTCTCCAGATTTATTACCCGTTTCTGCATTTGTAAAAAATAATGAATGAGGTCTTTCGATTGTTGTTGTGGGAGAAGGTAAATGTGAAAATCTATTATTATAATTTTGGTTACTATTAAATTGGAATTGCGATGCGGATGTTAATGATGCAGGTATCAATGGTGATAAAGGATGAGGCGTTGCAAAATCTTGATCAAATTCTGGTGGCCCTTCTTGAACTAGCGTTGAATGGCGATACTTTTTACGGCAATATTTTTCTAATACTTTCATTGCAGTTCTACTTTGCGTCAAATCAAGCGACTTTTGCCGCATTAATACATTATTTTGTATCATTTTTGGGCTATAAAAATAAATTAAGAAAAAAGTAAATATTAAAAAGAAATTTCAAAAAGCATCAAAAGTCGGTCAATGGTGGTTATCGATAAAAAAAGCTTTAACTTGATAAAAGAAATTTTCGAATAAATTTTAAAGGATGAAAAAGGAGGAAATTAAAAACAACATGGTAAAGAAATCATAAAGGGGGAAAAAAGTTATATTGGTTTGACAGCTTGTAAAACATCAGCCCAATTGTTGATGATGATTGCTTGACGAGTTTCTCAACTGCAGTCGGCTTTTTTTTTCTTGCGAAAAACTCCTACAAACGACTTTCAATTCTTCGCAATCACAAAATGCTTTGTTAACTTAAATTTGTGTGCGTTTTTTTTTTTGACTGTCGGTGACTTCTAAACTTTTTTTTATAATACAGACCAATGCGCAAAAGATCCACATTGAAAAAGAAAAGAGGGAAAGAGAATTTTTCGAACACTTCCTGTCATATCTCACGAAGAATAATTTTTTATTTCAACTTTTATTTTCATTATACACATATAAAATTTTTACAAGCTAATTTGCCCCGTAATTGACATATGAAGGAGGAGGTGAATCATTTGGAAGAGATTTCCATGGTGCATCATTAGAAAAATTTGGTGATGGTAGCCATGATTCTGGCAAGATCTAAAAATTAAATGTAAAAATTTTGAAATAAACATTTGTATATTACTTTTCCAGAATTAACCCATCCAAGAGCATATAAACAGACCAAAGCTAAATAAATTACAAACATGAGATAAATAAACCCGGGTACGGTAAGTATTAACCACGAATACCATTCTGTTCCAAGTGAAGTGGTAATATAATCAAATGAAAAATAAAAATTAATTGATAAGACAAGGGCAGCAACAGCTAAAGCAAAAATTTGAAATGCTCTACAAATTTTTTTTATTTACTTAAGAAACAAAAGAGCAGGTTTTAACTTACTTAGAACTGACATACTCGTACATAATTCCAGTATGAGAAGTAAAAGTGATAATGGGTAACAAAGCAAACGGAAGTTGAATCATTTGTACACAATTTAGCAAATCATTCATTCCTGTTAAATGTTTTACTCCACCAGTTGCAAATGCAAGAGATAATGTTGGAAGAATAGCTATTGAACGAGTAATTAAAACTCGCTTCCATCTTGGCCATTGAATATTTAAAAATCCCTTTAATATACAAACTTATTTTATGTATGTACTGTCAGTTTATACAAATTCTTACCTCCATAACAAATTGACCAGCATAAGTACCTGTCATGGTTGAACTTTGACCTGCAGCCATAATTCCAATAGCCCAAACATAGAGAGCAAAAACTCCAAATTCACATCCTAAGAAAATGCCGCCTCGATAAATATCAACTTCTGCACGTTCGGTATTATTTGGAAAAGCAGTTTTATCAAAAATTCCATGACTATTTACACAAGTTTCAAGCTTAAAAATCACATTATTGCAAGAAAAAAAGAAATTTGAAAAATCCTTACAATTTCAACATTAGTTTTTTGAAAAAGTCCATGAGCAAAAACAGCCACCACAAAAACATTGATGACAAAGCTCACTGATAAAGCAACAGCCGATTCAATAAAGTAGTAATAATTTGCTTCGGTCACTTCATCTTTAATTTTACGATCAACTTTTCTACTTTTGACAAGAGCAGAATGAAGATAAAGATTATGAGGCATAATAACGGCTCCAACAACGCTGATAGCTTGCTTAAATTCTTCTAATCCGCAATTTTCACACCATGGAATAAACATTCCTTCAAACATTTTTACTTTATCTGGATTCACTTCAATAAACTAAAATAGGTATACTGTAGAAATTCAAAAGATTTTGGATACTGTAAACGGAGCTATTTTATTAAAAATGATAAAAAATATAGTAACCATAAATACTAATCGAATTTAAAAATAATAATTAATTACCTCGAATCCAAAAGTAACTGCCATAGTTGTAATTAAAACACCAAAAAGAAATTCTAATCTTCGAATACCATATTGATCAAAAACAAGAAAAGTAAAAGTATCACACATTGTTATTAAAACACCCGCAAATAAAGGAATCCAGCCTTTTGAAAGTAAATAGAATGCAATTGCAGTACCAATAACTTCTTGCATATCACTACAAATAATTGCAATTTCAATCATAATCCATAAAAATAATCTTGGAAATTTTGGGTAATATGCATATGCCATTTCAGCCATATCCTTTCCTGTAACAACACCCAATTGTGCTGCTAAACGTTGTAATAAAAGTCCCAAAATGTGTGCCGAAAATAAAACCCATAATAATTTATATTGTGCAACAGCACCTGATTGTAAATCACTTTCAATATTTCCTGGATCAAGATATGCAATACTCATCAAAAATCCAGGACCAGTAAAATACCATAATCGACTCCAACTAAATGAACGCTAAAAAATTATTTTCAAGTAATAAACAACAACAAAAAAAGGGGGGAGAAAGAGAAATCAGACCTTTGTTTGTGTTTGCTCGGGAGGTACAATTTCAAGATTATTCATTTCACTTTCTGATTGATATCTTTCAAACTCGGAGAAATTTTGAGAAAGATTGCTTTCGGCTGTAAAAATGAGAGAAAAAAAAAGAGATGCGTAAGCAATTTTTAAATCAACGCCTTTTATGCAGAAAAAAAATAACGACAATCTCTTTTTGGTTTTTGATAGAACAGAATAGAACAAAAACAGTTTTTTTTTGTTTTACCAAAATCTATCTTTTTTTGTTTAATTACTTTTTACGTTTTTTTAAAAAAACTTACAATGGGGTTGTTGTTGCTGCTGGGAATTGACATTATTAGGAATTAATAACGCTCTTTCATCCATTTTCCGAAAAAGTGATCAAACAATGAAAGTTTTTACTTTCAATCATTCAAAAATAGAGTGCAGTGATTGTTATCAGAAGGAAACCCAAAAGCAGCTTCTCCCTCTTTTTTCTAAGGTCGATTTTGTTTGTGTCACTTTTCTGAGTCAGCAGACAAGCACAAGCTGGTAAAGAAACGATTGTTTTTCAATGGTCACGATGATCCTTTTTTACCACAAAAAAAAAGAAAGAAAAAAATATTACATAAAACTTTTATTTTTCTTTCTTTTAACCGTTGTTTTCTTTGTTTAAATGATACAAACCTGTTTATCAATTGATGGTTAAAACCATACATTTTTTAATATTTATTTTGGCAAAAATAAAATTAAGCGAAAGAAATCAATGCAAATGCAAAAAAAATCGACAAAGTTTGATATCTGAAAGACCACCCATAACGTTTGCGTTGTTATTTCTCTCATTTTTGGAAGGAAAAACTTTTTTTTCTCTTTCTTTTTTTTTCGAAGAAAGAAAAGCCATCTTTTTTTTGCGCAAATAAACTAAAGTTTTTTTGTTTGCAGTTTGTTCTTCCTTCATGTGTTCATTTTATTTCCTCTCAATCCCTTGACAATAATAAAATTACCTTAATATTTTTCCAAATTTTATACACTTTGGTAATTTTTTTTTCAGCTTTTGCTTTTATGTATTTTTATTTTGGTGCCTACTTATTAAATCTTTAAAAATAATTTATTATTTGTAACTTGCAATTTTTAATATATAAATGTTCAACATTGAGGTAGTAGACAAAAAATATATACATAGTTGGAATAAAAAAAACTATATAAAAGAAAAAAGGTGGTTAATTTCAGACATCCCTGCGGCGGGCAGGAACTTACACCAATGCGACAAAAAAAAAGCTTTTGACTAGAGCTGATGTCTCTTATGCTTGTTTCAATTTTTTAGGGTTTTTTCCTCTCTTGTTTTTTCTCATGCTTCAAAGTGCTTTTTGCTGAAAAAAAAGATAGCGATAGGCATTGATGTCTTTTGTTTCTTCTCGATAATTCTTCCATTCTTTTTAATGCTTTTTTTGCGCATATCAATGCAACTTTTAATTTAATTTTTTCAATACCTGCCTTTAAAATAATTAAAATACGTGTTTCTGTTTTTAATAATTATATATATGTATTCATTCTATCATGCTTTTAAACAATTTTTTTCTTGCGTACAAAAAAAATGTGTATGTTATTAAACAAACAAATGATGTTTCAGCGTTTTTAAGCGTTGCTTTCAACTTCATTGCAAAAGGGAGAGCTTCACTGTTAAAACTCGTCATATATATTTTTTTTTCACCCTTTTCTTCTTTTCTACTACCTACTACCGGTGAAGCAACTTTTGTTGTGTTCGTTAAGCCGCTCTTCAACGAACAAGAAGCCCTTCTTTCAAGTCTTCTCTCCCTTTCTTTTTTTCCTTCAACACTTTGGTTGTTCCCTTATGCTGGGTGCGTCTAGAATCGGCGCTGATTCATTGCCGAATATTTCGTTATTTTGATTATTTTTGGAATTGTTAATTTTTACAACGTTTAAAAATTCGCAGAAAATATGTCTCGAAGTGCTTTGAATTCGTATGATCGAGAATCATTTATTAAATCACAGGTATTTACAAAATTTTTAAAAATAAATTAAGATGCCTTCTATTTAAGATATCATCATGCCGAAAAGCTTTAAATAAGCAAGAAGCTCCATTAAAGCAAAAGCATGCTCGTGTATTAATTGTTGGAACACATAAAGAGCGTTCAGCACAAGTATTTTGGAATACAGTATCAAATACAGCATTAGAAAAGCATCCAATTGTTACATGGAAATTTTGTCATTTACTTCATAAATTAATTCGTGATGGGCATCGAAATGTTACATCAGATTCATATAAATTTAAGAATCGCTTAGTACAACTCGGAAATTTTTGGCAACATTTACGTACATCTGGTTATGGTGGAGCAAATTTTAGTTATTGTAATGCATTAGTTAAACGATTAGAATTTCATCATCGGGTAATTATACTGCCTGTAAGTAAATTTAAGAAAAGATTTTGATTTTTAGCATGGAAGCATTCCTGGCAGCTTTGAATTGACTGCACCTCAAATAGGTGTATTATCACAAGATGTAAATGATGCATTTGAACTTACAATTGAGTTATTAGATCAATTGGATTCTTTGTTAGAATTGAAAAATAGTGTCACATCAACAATGGATTCACTCAGATGGAGTTCTCTGATTCTTCAAGGACAATGCCTTCTGGCTCCTTTAGTTCTTGTAATCATTGATACATCTAAAATATATGATATAACTGTAAAATTGCTTTTTAAATTACATTCTCAACTTCCTGCTGATGTCTTGGCAGGACATCGTTCAAGATTTAATACAGCTTATCGTGGACTTAAAAAGTTTTATGATGAAGCATCTGGCTTACAATATTTTCAATATCTTGTTTCTATTACACCATTGCCCGCTGATCCCCCAAATTTTTTAAGTGCAAATGGAATGGAAAATTATCAATCTCCACAAGCTTTTCTTCATAATGAGGGATCTTCTGAAGGCGGTGATACTCCTCCTGATAGTCAATCAATGGCAGATGAAAGTTTAATTGTTGATCTTGACTTTGCACAACCCGTTACAACACCTGCACCCCCAAGTAAAGATTCAAAGTAAGCTTTGTTCCTAATAAAAACTCCTTTTTAACGAACGCTAATTTTTGCAGAGATCTCCATATTGAACAACTTGAAAGAGATAATATGATGCTTCGACAACAACAAGAAAAATTAATTCAAGAAGCTAAATCCCGAATAGGTGATTATGAAAATAGTTTACAAAGCTTACATTCAGATAGAGATTACTGGAAAGAGCGGCATTCTGAATTGCAAGAAGAAAGCCAAAGGTATCGACAAACTTTGGAACAAAATCAACAAAATTCACAAAATAGCCAGCAGCTTCAGAGTAAATTGGCAGAAAAAGATGAACAATATCTAAAGCTAAAAGGAGCATATACGACATTCAGATCTGAACATTTACAAGCTTTAAGAGATATCGGTGAACTTACCAAAAAGACAAAATCTTTTGAAGAAGCAGAAGCAAAAAGTGAAGAAGAGATTCGAAAATTAAAACAACAAATTCTTGAAGCAGAGCAAGATCGAAGAGTTTTTGAACAAAAGGCGAAAACTACTGCAACTTCCGTTGACGAAATGGAATCTTCACTAGCTTTATCTCAAATTGAAATCGAGAATTTGAATAAAAAATTGATGGAAGCTGAAAGCATCCATTCCAAAAATTTGGCAGAATTAAAAGACTCTATCAATACTTTATTTGCATCAATATGTATTTCAATTTTAAAATTATTAGAAGAAGCAGGAGATGATTTGCATAATGCACCATCAATAACATATCCATCACGTAAGTTAATTATAAAATATGTATATGAGTTTATGGATATTTTTTATAGATTTAATTGCAAATGCATTAATTGCTGATATTGAATTATTGAATAAATTAACGCCAATTATTAAAGAGAAAAAAGTTAGTAATGAATTATGTGAATATTTACCACTTTTTGGGCATCGAATTGCAAATACAATTGTAAATGCCGCAGCAGCAGCGTATACAGCTTCAATAGAAAAATACGATGATGTCAATGATGTCTGTAAGCAACTTCTTCAAGCTACCGTAACCCTTATAAAAGATTTTCAATTGAATAATTTTGAAAGAATTGTTTCAACTTCACTTCCAGAAGTTGATGAAAAATTGAAAAAACTTTCTGATACAATTAAAAAGTTGCCAACACTTTCCGGGGATGTTGATGCAGAACAAGTTGGAGCAGAACTTGAAAGCGAAATGGATCGTGTAAATAAAGCTATTGCGGATGCTGTACAAATGATTGAAGCTTTGCAAAAGAGATCCCGGGAAAATGCAAGTGGAGTTCGAATGGAAGTCAATGACAAAATTCTTGATTCATGTAATGATTTGATTTCGGCAATTCGAATTTTAGTTGCTAGAAGTCGGGATGTACAAGAAGAGATTGTTCATCAAGGTCGTGGAACTGCATCTCCTCGAGAATTTTATAAACGTAATCATCAATGGACTGAAGGCCTTCTCTCTGCTGCAAAAGCGGTTGGAGGTGCTGCAACATATCTTGTGTAAGTCTTACATAAAAATTAATTCATATATATAACAATTATCATTCTTAATATTTATCTCTTTTTAAGGCAATGCGCAGATGGAGTTGTAACAAATAATGGAAAATTTGAAAATTTAATTATTGCCGCTCAAGAAGTTGCTGCATCCGTTGCACAATTATATGTTTCTTCTCGTGTAAAAGCTGATCGAGATTCAAAAAAAATGGGTGAATTGGGTGTTGCTTCAAAAACTGTTAATAAATGTACTGCTACAGTTGTTGCAACAGTGAAATCTGGACAACTTGATCTTGCTGATACAGGTAATATTTAGTTAATAAATAACAACCTGTAAAACATATACATATATTCATATTCAAATTTTAGCTCTTGATTTCACAAATTTATCTTTGCATGAAGCAAAAAAATTAGAAATGGAATCACAAGTTCGAACTTTGGAATTGGAAGCTGAATTAGAGCGTGAAAGGCTTCGTCTTGCTGCTTTACGAAAAAAGCATTATCACTTGGCTTCTCTTGTCAGTCAAGAAAATGGAAGCGTAAGTGTTTTTGAATTTTGTTTAAAAAATTAAAAAAGCATGTCTTTTAGAGCTAAATCCATTTACAATATACATATATATTTTTTATACAATATAAATATTATCCCTTTCTTGAAATGAAATTCTGGTGTATTATTACTTAATTTATTGTTATACTTGTTTGCCTTGAAAGCGAGTAATTTTTTATTCTTCTTTGATGATATATGATATTATTATATTGTTGTAAATTAAGCATAGCTTATAAAGTTCATTTTATAGCAAAATTTTGAATATCTTACATTGTCTTTTAAAATTGTATAGCTATCAACGCCCATCATGAAATCATTTTAACCTTTGATAATCCTTTAGTGTTTAAAGAAAATATGAAACTTAAACAGACAAAGATAAAAAAAAAGAAAACACGAAGTGAAATATTTCAAAATAGTACAATAATGCAGTAAGACTTCGATGTCAGTAAAAATCTCAAAAACAAAAGGAAAAAATTTCAGAAATATCAGACGTTACAGTAATGTTTTAAAAGAGAGAGAAAGTTTATGGAACGAAACTGATAACAATCAATTGTTATCTGATTATTTATTCAAAAGAAAACTTTTCAAGTACCGACCATCTTATTCCTTTATATTGCCGCAATATATTAAAATTCTAATAAAACGGTTTTAAACGAATTCTGCAAAGAAAATTTTAGAAAAACTGTAAAAATTCAAAACATATTTTACCAAGTACAAATAAACACTTTTTGAAAAAAATGTTTAAACATATATAAATAGAATCCATATGAATGAAATTCCTCAGACAACAGAAACCATGAAATGGGAGCCAGAAATTATGCAGTTTAAAGCACCTCAGAGCTTACTGAACCTAAATTTATTTCAATATAAGTTGTTGTTTTTGAAAATGTACAACTTTAATAATGCAGATTTCGTACAAAAAGAGGTTACGGTATGAAAATGTTTTTCTGTATCCCACATAGTGTGACTTCCAAACAAGTGACATTGGATGACTTCATGAGTTGCTTGTTAGATCACTGCAAGGTTTCATACATCATTTGAATTTTAAGCTAACGTCATGAGAGATGTTGTATAATAAACATACACACAGGTCTCTGATTTTACGAAAAATTTACGAAAAAATACAAAAACTTATTTAAATAACTTTTTGTAATTTTTCGTAAGTTTGTGTGTTTTTTTTCGTAAGTTTGCGTATTTTTTTGCAAATTTTTTTTACGAAAAATTACACAAAGTTTAAAAAAGCTATATTTTTCATTTTATCAACCGCTGATTAAAACCAGCAAGTAGCCAAAATTTATAATCATTTGGCGGGGCAGGGACGCGACCCCCGCCACACGGCCCAAATGTAGGTTTGTTTAAAACCGGCGAAAATGTAGAAAACGAAAACATAAGTAGCGGCATGAGAGTCCTATGGGAGCGTGTTTCTTCTGGCTAGCAGACAACGAAAGAAATGCACTTTTTTGTGCGATATTTTTCTCTTCGTTTCAAAGTAAAAGATTTTGCGTAAATTTTCGTAAAAAATTGTAAAAAAATTCATTTTGCGTAAAAAATTGTAACTTTGTGTAAAAATATTCATTTTTAGTAAAAGTTTGTAATTCCTAGAGTCTCTCTCACACTTTGGTCGATAAATTTTTTTTTGTTTTATCGAAGAGTTTTCGTGTCGAGAACGCTTCTTCGATAAATTTTTTTGTTTCTTCGATAAATTTGAGGTGTTTTTCACATTTAATTAACTAATTTTTTTTGTAATAAATGTATTTTTTTTGCTATAACTTTTAACAAATTATATTTAGAAATGTGCACGCGCGACTCAAACGCGAGTGTTCCCTGCATTTTTTTCAGTCAAAAGAAAATGAAAGAGATGTTTACTGTAGAAATTTACATTTTTATTTTTATCCTTCTAGATGTAAAAAAATACAGAGATTCCAAAAATCCTTTATCATTTTTTAACAAAAAAAACGCTTGACAGCGCTAGCCTTTTTTGGATATCTTTTATCATTATTTAACAATAAAATCAAAACATTTTTTGACATCGCGTTGTCCATACTTACAACGTATTGTCGCTTTTTCGCCAACGCTTGACAGCGCTAGGCCAACACGCACTCGAATTAGTGCTGCAAAAGTGTCACATCGCATGCGCTTTCTCCCACTCGGACAAGCTCGCAGCAAAAAATGGTTTGCGGGCTTGAAAAAAAAATTTCGCCTTGGTTCAGTCGTGCCAGTGTAAGAAAAAAGATAGACCACGAAATATTGCATCATCCTTATTTTTTTCGTCAAAGCTAGTAATGTTTACTTTCTATTCTATTCTATTTTATTTTACGAAGTTTGATAGTTCAATTTTGTAAAAATTAAAGAGAATGCATGTTGTTGAAGATTGGATTTCTTATATTTTCACGTTTCGGTTGTTTTTTTTGCGGCTGTGATAAAGTTGAAATTAAATCAATTTATATAGTTTAATGTAATAAATGTAAGTCTATATCACTATTTTTAGATGATAACAAAAGATGATTGTTTGTCTGTTAAAAAAAGACAAATAGGGTTTGTTGATAGTGGTGATCAATACAGTAACCTCAATTTAAATAATCAAAATCATGACTGCGTCTTTGAAGAAATTTTTCGTCCAAAAAATATTGCATTTGATAACAAAAAATCACAAAATTACGGTAGAAATTAGGCTGCAATAATTTTTATAATATTAAAAAAATTATTAGAATTTATTATCATTGTTTTTCTTTGTTTTGATAATAGTTTTTGAAACTCTTTCAAAAGTATTGCAGCCATATCATAATTGTTAGATTTATCTCATTCAAAAGATTTACGATCTGAAACAAATTCATGGAAT
The DNA here is from genome assembly GCA_964035985.1 of Panagrolaimus superbus. NCBI lineage: Eukaryota > Metazoa > Nematoda > Chromadorea > Rhabditida > Panagrolaimidae > Panagrolaimus > Panagrolaimus superbus. The sequence goes on from OZ038356.1 coordinate 11,115,072, forward strand.
AAATTCAATAAACGTTCGTCAACAACTTTTTTGAATCTTAGTAATGATTTTGAAGCAAGAAATGAATTTGAAAAAGCAAAAAGTGCCAACAATAGCACTCTTTCCCTTCATATTGCAGCTTATGAAAATTCTACTGAAGTTGCAGCAAATTCACATAATCGAGAAAGAACAGATGAAAGAAAATGGAAAAATTCAAAACATTCATTTACCCGTTCAAAGGATGTCATTGAAGTTAGTTTTTGTAAATTAATGAAATTCCTATTTTAATTTTTTACAGAATCTTTTTGAATTTCCAAGACAACAAGAAAATGAAAAAACTAAAACCCCCGAAGTTGCACAATTTAAAGCATCTCAAAAATTACTCAATCCTAACAAATCAGGTTTAATACGACGAGATTATTATTTTTTATTATTTATTTTTTTTATTTGCATGCCCGAACACATGTTGATAAACAAACAAACTAAATGAAGCTATTTTTTGTTTTTTGTAAAAAATAGTGTAACGTTTCAAATTACTCGTTAGTTAATTTTTTAGTAATTTACTTTTACAAAGTTTCTGATTAGAAGTCAGTTCGTTGTGAGAGTTTTGATAATTCATAGTGGCGGAATGTACAACCGTTTTTTCGCGGTTGCAACCGCCAAAAACGGTTGCACTTTCCGCTAGTTGGAACAAATCCAAAAATTTATCGAAGAAAAAAAAAACTATCGAAGAAGCGTTCTCGACACGAAAACTCTTCGATAAAACAAAAAAAAATTTTAACGACCAAAATGTGAGAGAGACTCCTAGTAGAAGATTGTATTTTTTCGTAGTTTTTTCGTAAAGTCAGAGACCTGTGATACAACATCTCTCATGGCGTAGAAAATATTTTTTTTTTCAAAAAGTTTCGGCACGAAATATTTTTTCTTCGTTTGTTCCAAATTCCAACAACTTGAATTGCATAGACTTATATTTATACGTATTGATGATATTATATCCAAAAAATAGTGTTAGTGATTATGAAAGAAGACAATGATAAAATAAATGATGTAGATCCAAAATCAACAACTAAGAATACCCAATTTTCTGGAAGGGTATTGGCAGCTATTAATGAAATGTGTACCACTGAATTATGTCGACCTGGAATAAAATTGAATGAACATATCAATAAATTATTTCCAACTGAACAATCATTAGCACAATTAGATGGAATAATGACATCACTGGAGCAGGAAGTTGATGATTTAGATGGTGAATTGGCTCGACTTGTTGAAGCTTTTGGCGAAGCTGGTGCTGTTGGGACTTCAGCATTAAATGCTGTTTGTAGTTTTAAAATTTTATATTTGTATTTTTAAATGCATTTTTAGGCAAGAGAATCAATGAGTGATTTAGAAACAAGATTAGGCCGAGTGAGATCACGAACTCAAATGTCTGATTCCAGCGTATTAACAATGACTCGAGATATTAACCAACTTGATACAGCTAAAAGAAATTTAACATCATCAATAACGACACTACATCACTTGCATATTTTGTTATCTGGTGTAAATTCTCTGAGTAAATTATCATTTATTTTCTACTGAATTATAAAAAACTTGTATTTATAGACAGCTGGATTGCTGCTCGTAGATATGCAGATATTGCTTCAGAATTGCCTGCAGTATTAAATGTCTTACAATTGTTTGATGCTTATATTCATGTTGAACAAGTTAAAAATCTTACAGAAAGAGTGGAAAAATTGAAGGCTGACTTGTCTGTGCAATTAGCAGCTGATTTAAAGCTTGTTTTTCAAGTAATATTCTTTACATTCTGTGCTAAAAATCTTTGTTAATAAATAAAGTTCTAGAGCGGTAATATCAATCAAACTGCCGTAGACATGTGTAAAGTAACTGCAGTAGTTGGAGGAAAATTGGAACAAGATTTTCAAAAATGGTACGTTGATCAACAGTTTGGTGAATATATCGTACTGTATTCCGATAGCGAAGATGTTGCGTGGGTAGATAAAGTTGATCACAGGTTGGAAATTTTAAATAAATAAAAGAAACAAAATTAATTTTTATTTCTTTTCGATATCGTTGGTATGTTAGTAAACTTGCTGAATTCGAACGAAATGGAATGGGCAAAGTTTTTCCGGCTTCTTGGGAAATGGGTCGTCGAATGTCTATGGAATTTTGTTTAATTACTCGACAAGCACTTGATCGTTTAATGACTCGAAGAAGAAATGAATTGGATTGGAAATTATTGGCACATGCAATTAATCACACGATAATGTTTGAAAATTTGTTATGCAAAAGATTTCCAACAAAAGGAGAATTCAATTTTGAAAAGATTATTTGGCAAGTATTTAACAAATACATGGATATTTTTGTTGAAGCTCAAAGTAAAAATCTTACTGAATTTCTTGATGGTTGTGCTAATAAGATTCGAACCGGCGAAGAAAAGCCTATTAGAGATACCAGTACGCATGCATTTCCATTGCCATCAAGTGCTGATTTATTTTTGTTACTTAAAAAAATTATCACAGAAACGAGTAAGCTTTGTGCTGAACCTGATAAACTGCTCAAGTAAGATATGACTACAATTTGTTTTCTGACTTATATGTATGTTTCAGGCAATTAGTTCTTGTTTTTCGTCAATGTTTACGTGGTTATGCTCATGGATGTTTAACAGCTTTTCTTCCACAAGTTACTACACAAAATAGCATAACTACTACAAGTTTATTACAAAATCTTATTGGCGAAGAAACTATTATTCGACTTACCCCTGATCAACAATTCTTTACATGTTGTATATTAGCTACTGCCGATTGGTGCGCAGAAACAACTCAACAATTACAAGAAAAGTTGAAGCAAAAGATATCTGAAATAGATTTTAGTCAAGAAATGGAATTATTTTATAATATTTCAAACAGTGCATTGAATACCCTTGTTCAAGATGTTGAAGCTGCATGTGATGCTGCTTTACAAATGATGACTAAAATCAAGTAAGCAAAAAATTGAAGTTCTGAAAATAAATCATTGTAACTCTTCTTCTTTTCTAGTTGGGCTGGAATAGAAGCAGTTGGAGATGAATCAGGTTATATTTCGGCTATTCGAACACATTTACGTCAATATGTTCCTCTTGTTCGTGATTATTTTTCTGATCGGCGCAAATATTTTGCACATTTTTGTTTAAAATTGGCGACTCAACTTGTAAATAAATTTTATGGGTCAATTCTTCGTTGTAAACCTATTTCAATAAGTGGTGCTGAACAGCTTTTACTTGATACACATGCTTTAAAAGTTTTCTTACTCAACATGCCATCACTGGAAAGCTCCATTGTAACTAAACCTCCGACATTATTTACAACTACAGTAAACAAGACAATGACAAAAGCTGAAATGGTTCTTAAAGTTGGTTCATTGTTTTACATTGACAAATTTTTCTAAATTTTTTATTTTTAGGTTGTAATGACAGATGTTACAAAACCTGACGAATTTGTTATTAACTATTCAAGAATGTTACCAGAATCAGATTCCTCCGAATTACAAAAAATCTTAGAAATGCGATCCATGCGTCGATCAGAACAACAACAAATAATTGCAATTTATCGTCACAAAATTGAAGGAATTGAACCTGCACCTGCGTCAACTTCTATGCCATCTGCATTTTCTGCTGTTGTTTCATTAGCTGCTGATGGAATTGCTGATTCAAGTATGAGGAGATTAGAAAAGCTCGTTAAGAAGAAACTTTAAACATTCCTGTTGTTTCAAAAATACATAATAAAATATGCATTAAAAATAAATTATTACCTTTACAACTTCCGTGACCAATGCCGTAGAGGGGAAGAAACAATCAGGGCATGCACTTTCCTCTAAATTGAAAAAAATGCCAACATCATAACTTATGATTCATAAGTATTTGAAATTTAAAATACTAATTATTTTTTTTAAAAAGTAAACATAAAAATTTATTGAAATTTGAGAAATATCGCTTTGATGAAATAATGTAATACACTTTTTTCTTATTTATTTAATAATTTTACCAAATTTTTGTGAGATTTCCAAATTTAAATTTTGCACAAAAAATGTTTTTTTCCGACGCGTTGGGAGCTGTTCAATTATTAATTTTAAAATTTATTAAACTGAATTGTAGTGTGCTCGGATTTTTCAGCTTCTTGCAAACAATATCTTTTTATAAACTTAAAATTTCAAACTTATTTTGTTGTAATCCATTTACTAAATCACAATAAATAAGGTCATTTACTGCTATTTTGAGTAAGAATTGATGAATATAAAAATGAGTATATTATAAATAGTGTTCCGTTACCGTACCGTTTTCGAAAAAACATGGTAACGCTAATTACCGTGTTTTTCAAAATAGCTACGGTACGCGTAAATAAAAACTCAAATCTTTGCTGGATATTATATATCCCCTGCTTAATCACAGATTCTTTAAATATGGTTAGAGTTAAGATATAAAACTTTAGAAATTTGCAAATTTGAATTTTTACAAAAAATTGTTTTCTTCCGGCCGATCCGGGTTTAATTTTTAATTAATTTTTTTTAAAACTGATTTAATTAAATATAGTGGGTTATCACTTCCCAACTGTATTTATAAAATTTTAATTTTTTTTAACTGTCCTTCAGAAAGGCTTACTCAAATTTAATTTATTTATAATTTTTAAAGCTAAATTTTAACCCCCATGCCCCCTCCAATAGCGCAGTGGGGGTTTGAACTTGCGAAAATTTGTGCGTTAAAATTAAAATTGTACCACTGAACTATTGGAGGGGGTGAATGAGAGGTCAATAAAAGCGCTGATGAGTAACATCAAAGGAATGTTCTTTGAAAGCCAATGTGTAAAAATATTCTATTATACGTTGTAAATCATCAAGATTCATTAAAGTTTAGCAACATCCCTTCTCGGGAAGTGTTACAGATAGGTGCTTCTAAAAAACCTGGTTCCTCATTCTTTATAAAGAACGATTCTTATTAATTATGTCTTTTATTTATTAGAAACTTTCCCTCATGCCGGCTGACAAATTTGGAAAATGCGACCGAAAAAATGCAATAAGGCCTGAATTTTTTATCATGAGAATAAAAAAAAATTCATTGTTTTTCATCCCTGTCAGCTACTCAACGTTATTTTTCTTAAATGTGGTGAAAAATTTGAGGATCAAAATTTAAGCGTTTTATTCTGAGGAAAACAGCGTGCAAAAAGATAATCATTAGATAACAGTCAAAAGCAAAAAACCAACAATAGAATAAATTCAAAAAAGCATTGAAGCTAATCTACAAAATTCAAAATTACCGCGAAAGCTAACGAGAAACATGATAATGCTTTTTTCGTAAAGCAGCAAGACGAAGCCTTTCACGCTCTAATTCAGCTTCCAATTCCAAAGTTCGAACTTGTGATTCCATTTCTAATTTTTTTGCTTCATGCAAAGATAAATTTGTGAAATCAAGAGCTAAAATTTGAATATGAATATATGTATATGTTTTACAGGTTGTTATTTATTAACTAAATATTACCTGTATCAGCAAGATCAAGTTGTCCAGATTTCACTGTTGCAACAACTGTAGCAGTACATTTATTAACAGTTTTTGAAGCAACACCCAATTCACCCATTTTTTTTGAATCTCGATCAGCTTTTACACGAGAAGAAACATATAATTGTGCAACGGATGCAGCAACTTCTTGAGCGGCAATAATTAAATTTTCAAATTTTCCATTATTTGTTACAACTCCATCTGCGCATTGCCTTAAAAAGAGATAAATATTAAGAATGATAATTGTTATATATATGAATTAATTTTTATGTAAGACTTACACAAGATATGTTGCAGCACCTCCAACCGCTTTTGCAGCAGAGAGAAGGCCTTCAGTCCATTGATGATTACGTTTATAAAATTCTCGAGGAGATGCAGTTCCACGACCTTGATGAACAATCTCTTCTTGTACATCCCGACTTCTAGCAACTAAAATTCGAATTGCCGAAATCAAATCATTACATGAATCAAGAATTTTGTCATTGACTTCCATTCGAACTCCACTTGCATTTTCCCGGGATCTCTTTTGCAAAGCTTCAATCATTTGTACAGCATCCGCAATAGCTTTATTTACACGATCCATTTCGCTTTCAAGTTCTGCTCCAACTTGTTCTGCATCAACATCCCCGGAAAGTGTTGGCAACTTTTTAATTGTATCAGAAAGTTTTTTCAATTTTTCATCAACTTCTGGAAGTGAAGTTGAAACAATTCTTTCAAAATTATTCAATTGAAAATCTTTTATAAGGGTTACGGTAGCTTGAAGAAGTTGCTTACAGACATCATTGACATCATCGTATTTTTCTATTGAAGCTGTATACGCTGCTGCTGCGGCATTTACAATTGTATTTGCAATTCGATGCCCAAAAAGTGGTAAATATTCACATAATTCATTACTAACTTTTTTCTCTTTAATAATTGGCGTTAATTTATTCAATAATTCAATATCAGCAATTAATGCATTTGCAATTAAATCTATAAAAAATATCCATAAACTCATATACATATTTTATAATTAACTTACGTGATGGATATGTTATTGATGGTGCATTATGCAAATCATCTCCTGCTTCTTCTAATAATTTTAAAATTGAAATACATATTGATGCAAGAGGATTAGTTTCAAGTTTTTGATTTGATAATGCATTTTCGGCTTTGTCAAGCTTTCTTTTCAAATTTTGGATATCCATGTTTGCAATCATTAAACGAGAATCCATTTCATTTGATACTTTTCTCTCCGCTGTTTCTTTTGCTGATTTCTGATTTTGTTCCGCTTCATAGAGTTGTTGCTTTAATTTACGAATTTCTTCTTCATATCTTGGTGTGCTTTCTGCATATGCTTTTGTTCTTCTTGTGAGTTCTGAATGAAGACTTTGTAAACTATTTTCGTAATCACGAACACGAGATCGAGCTTCATCAATAATTTTATCTTGACGTTGTCGAAGTACCATATTATCATACTGAAGTTGTTGCATTTGAGAATCTCTTAAAATATTACTTATGCTTCTTTTTATGTGCAAAAAATATGCTGAAAATAAATCTTACTTTTTATCATTTTCTGAAGATGTATGAACAGGAACTGATGGAGTCTCTTCAGTAAAATCAACAAGCATTGTATTACCAGATGTCATACTATCTTCTTCCATTTGTTGCTTTTCATTAGCTTGTGGGGCTTGATAATTATCCATACAACTCGCATTAAGGAAATCTGGTGAAGTTTCTGGTAAAACTGGAACAGAAATTTGGCTAGTAATAAAATTTGTGCCTTTAGCATTCCAATAAACATTTTTTAATTCACGAAAAATTGTGTAAAATCTTTTTCGATGTCCATCTAATACATCGGAAGGAAGTTGAGAATGCAGATTAAAAAGTAAATGACAAACGATATCATAAATTTTAGATGTATCAAGAATGATTTGAACGGTTGGACCATATGCACATTGTCCAGAAGGTGTAAAGCTGCTTAAATGTAATATTGTCATTATAGCACTAATTTTACTTTGAACATCCAATAAAGCTTCTAATTGATCCAAGAGATCAATAGCAAGTTCATAAGCTTTATTAACATTTTGTGAAGATACACTAATATTTGTTGAAGGTAATTCAAAAGTACCAGGGAACATTTCATACTGTAAATATATAAAAATATATTTCGGTTTTAAATACTTATCAAAAACTAACTTTATTATGAAATTCTAATCGTTTAACTAATGCATTACAATAACTAAAATTTGCTCCACCATAACCAGATGTACGTAAATGTTGCCAAAAATTTCCGAGTTGTACTAAGCGATTCTTAAATTTATATGAATCTGATGTAACATTTCGATGTCCATCACGAATTAATTTATGAAGTAAATGACAAAATTTCCATGTAACAATTGGATGCTTTTCTAATGCTGTATTTGATACTGTATTCCAAAATACTTGTGCTGAACGCTCTTTATGTGTTCCAACAATTAATACACGAGCATGCTTTTGCTTTAATGGAGCTTCTTGATCATTCAAAATTTTTTGGGAAGCTGTTAACTAAAAATAAGTTTCGTTTTTTAAAAGATAAAAAAATAAGAGATTACAAACTTGAGCTTTAACAAATGTATCACGATCAGAAGAATTTAAGTCATTTCGGGAGCCAAAAAATTTTTTCAAGCCTATAAAAAAGTTGTGAATCCAAAAAGTGATAATTCTAGTTATTAAAAATGGTATTCAATAAAAAAGCAAACTTTTTTCACTCGATCTTGAAAATGTTGATTCATTTGCATCACTTCTGTTCGAAGAGCTGGGATTATTTGTATTAAGTAAGTGCTGAGATGCTCTGAATTGCATAATTTCTGGTTCGGTGGCTTCATTTTTTTGCTGTCTTGGAATTTCAAATAAATGCTATAATAAATGCAACGAAGGGCTTTCAAAGATATATTATAAAAATACCTGATTTGTTGAATTATTAAAGATTTGCTTTTGATTTTTCCAAGTTCTATCTGATGGCTTCTACAAAAAAAACTTTAAAAGTTTACAATAATTTTTTGAATACCTGTTTTGGATTTTTTCCATCATTTTCATTACCGGAATTATCAGCAACATTTTCAATGGCATTTTCGTAAGCAGCGATATGAAGGGAAAGAGTACTGTTTTTGGCATTTGAGGAGGTACTACCATTTTCCCATTTTTTTAAAGCTTTTTTTTCATCAGATTCATAAATATTTAATGGAGATGATTTAAACGAATATTTATCAAATTTAACCAAAAAATCATTGAAATTTTTTGATTGACATTTTTCAAGTTCAAAAAAACCTGTTGTTTTGATTAAGGCTGCAGTTCTAATAAATTTATATAAAATCCAATATTCCCGAAAATAATCATCGAGACATGATAAAAAAATCTTGCAAAGTATGCGAAAAACACATTTGGAACGAAAAAGTTTATTAAAGTAATTTTCATAAGAAATGCAGCCTTTTGATACCGTAATCTTTCTTTTTATTACAATACTGGGTGCCTTTTGGATATACTGGATTGATAAATGAACGTTCATAATTTTGATTTAGATTAATATGACTGTATTTATCATGTTCCAAATTTTCATTAAATTCATTTCTATTCACATTTGGCAAATGATAATCCCGTGTTGCCATCTAAAAAAAAGAGTTTTAAAAAAAGGTTTGATTTATCGTATAATATAGCAGTAAAGCCGTGCATTGCCCGAGAAAACGAAAAAAGCCCTGAAATTGTGGAAAAATTTTACCTTTATTTCCTGAATCTTCGATTTTATTAATTGTAATATTTCTGATACCCAAAAAACCAAAATCTTAATCAAGATTTTAAAGCTTTGAATAAACTAAAGTGTGGGTTTTTTAAACTGTTTTTAAAGCAAAATAATTATATTTCTTATTAAAGGGGTCCCTTTAATCCCGGGAATGTCGACGACAAGAAATTAACACTCCGTCGCTAATTATGCAAAAACGATGTGAAAACAATGAAAATAAAAACGTGGAACTCAAGTTCTATTCAACCGATGTTTTTGTTGAACACCATTTTGGGATCTTTTGGTTCGGGTACTGAAGCATTTTCGTGTTGAGAGAATCAATCTAATTTTACTTGCTTGCCGTCGACACTCCATTTAAACTAATTTTATGTATAAATGTTTTCAGGAGATAAAACTTGTTTCTGGCAAAACGGTAATCCCATGGAAAGGAAAATTGGCAATCCTATATAAGAAAGGTATCTTGCATTTGATTTAAACTATTTTAAATCATCCACCGCCTCTTGAAATGTTACTTTTTGTGATAGTGGTTCGTCTACGTTCATTTGAACATTTAAATATGACAAAGAAAAAGGAGGAAATATGAATGGTTGTAATTTAATTTAATATAAGGCTTAAATTTAAAAAAATAATGTACATGCAAGCCATGTAAAAACAATTATGGAAAAATTAAAAGAAGAATTTACAGAAATGAAGTTGCTAATAAGAAATTTATAAAATAGTTTTTTTATTAGAGTAATAATAAGCTTGTTCAATTTTTTCAATTAATAATTAAACTAAAAAGTTTAGCGAAAAAAAGATATTCGTGCTTGCAGACGAAATATTTTTGCTTCTTCAGCATCGATCTTCAAAAAAATGCTTTCTGCTGAATTCTTATCATTACGAATCTAAAAAGAAAATAAGCGAAAAGAAGAACTAGGCACGAAAGTGTTGAAACAAAAAAATGCGATTATTTTTGTAATCACAATTTATAAACTAACTTTAGCTTTTCAGCTCCAAAGTAAGTATGATGAAAAAAATTTTTTTGTTGATATTTTCTTTATGAAACACTTCAAAAGATTGGAAGATAATTCAAGGTTCAATGAGCGAAAATGTTTTAGGCTTACAAAGTTGGTGATGAAAATGATTCTGAACTCGCTTTATCTCGGATAAAAATTAAAAAGTAAGCAAGCCTGATTTTGTTCTTTTAAAAACATGCTTTTGGAAACGAATATTTTTAACGTTTAAAACAAATATAAATATCTACTCACTTTATTCTTAAAGGGGGACTCTCATTTCTAACAAAAATTTTTTTATTAAAATGATTGAAAATCAGGCAAAAGAAAGCTTGTTCTTTTTTCTTTCACATTTTTTTGTGGGCGCAGAATAAAAAAAAAGACAATGCATGAGAGAAAAGAACAAAAACTTTCCCTGATTTTCAATAATTTTCCCGAGAAAAAATTTAAAGGAGATTCGTCATTTTACTCTTTTTTCGATTTCGTAAAAAAATTGTGAAAGCGTAATAGATTGATAATCAGGCTTTTCGTGTCGAGAACGGCATACTGTAAATTGATTTTTTGTTTTACAAAAAAAACAAAAAAAAAGGCTTTGAAATCGTTTTTTTGTTAGGTAAAACATGCAATTATCGCAGATACCATAAGAAAGAACTTATTAACCAATAAACATAAACAAGTAAACACAGAAAAAGATTTAAAAATCTCTTTTTTGTTTTTTTGCAAAACAAAAAATCAATTTACAGTATGCCGTTCTCGACACGAAAAATCCTGATTATCAATCTATTACGCTTTCGCAATTTTTTTGCGAAATCGCAAAAAGAGTGAAATGACGAATCTCCTGAGATCATTCTAAAAAATGAGACGCCTTCTTTAAAGAATAAAGTGAGCAGATAACTGAAATAATTCAAAGCAAAAAACACCGCCCCAAAAGCAATTTGGCATTAAAATAAACTTATTTCGAAAGAAAAGATTTGAAGGATTTGTTGTTTAGAGCTTGCAGACCCCTAACATTTTTTCAAATTGCTTATTATTTTTGAAAAAAGAAGTGAATAGCAAAGGTTCAGCTTAAACTTTTTGTTGAAAACTTTTAATATACGATGCAAAATTTTCAAACAAAGCATTTTAATTTCTTGCATGTTTTGATTTTAATAATAGCCTCACACAAGTATTTTAAATCTTGCAAAGATACCGTAACTTACAAACAATCTTAAAAAATATAAAAGGAGGAAAAACAGAGGGATCATGCAATTTAAACTTTTTTTTTCCATAGATGACCCGAATGTTTAAACCTTTTAAACACGGAAAATTAATCGGAGATTATGAAAGAGCTTTTTGTTTTTTTGCAGGTATAATCCTTTTGTGTTTTTATTGATAAATATCCTTTTCTTTTATTTTACCTTCATTTAATTGTACCGTAACCTTTTTCGTTGCATATCGACCTTCCGCTAAAAGAACAAAGGTTCATGGATGTTAATAAAAAAAGTAGATCGAAATACAGATCACAGAAAAATCATGAAAAACATGGTGGAGCTTTTAAAAAACTTGTTGATCTAAAAAAATGTGGACCGTGTGTCCTTGGATGCAGTCATTTGTTTTGCAAAAAAAGAGCTGCTTGAACGCACACCCTTAAGCATTCCGCCTACGCTGAAAGTACGGACTCAATTCTCATTGTTTGTCCTTTTGAAAAAAAATTTAAAGGAACATTAGACTTTTATTTTGATTGTTGCAAAACCTTGAAATATTATGGATCCGATTAAGTTCAGCGTTCCTCCACAACTTCAACGTTCCACTCAAATTATTGGATTTCATGATTACACATTATATTTATCTCCAAGTGACGAAGATGGAATTGCAATTTGGAATGTTCATGCATTAGTTCCAAAATCTTTTAAAATGATGATAAGACTTGATGTTAAAGAAGTCGAAATTAGAGAATTTGCTTTAACTCCTGATGGAGGATCAATTTATTGCTTATTTATTGCCACATTTCCTGAAAATGAAATTCCAAAAATTTGTGTCGTAAAAATTCAAACTGAAACAGCAGATTATGAAATTTTTGAATTAGATTTTGATAGTGGTGATGCATTTGAGCAAGTTTATTTGAATAATGTTGGTTTAATTTGTGGGGAAGAAAAGCTTTATATGTTTGATCGAACACTTATTATGGGTGATATTCCATTTTGGGAATTTTCATTCAGAGATGATTGGGTAATTTTTTACAACGTGTTTGTCATTGATAAAATGTATTTAAATATGTAAATATTTTACAGAAAACCTTTAATATTACTGCACGACATATACCACAACATGATCCATCATATAAATGCGTACGATTTCCTATTATGCATAATCCAGATAATCGTGAAGTAATTAAAATGGATGGAAGCAATGATATTTTGCTTTTTGATGGATCTAAAAATGAATGGATACAATATACACCTGATGAAGATAACGAGCTTAGAGTATGATTATTATATTTAATTTGCTGTATGTATACATGTTCTTTAGTTAATATGTATACCAACTCGTGGAATTAGTGAAACGCTTGTCCGTCGTGGCCAAAGCTATAAAGCAATTGAAACAAAACTTTCGGTATTTGGACGAGAAAATAGATGCATTTTTAAAATCAGTAATGGTGGAAGACATACTTTTTATAGATTTTCTTTAAATAGAGAAACTCAAACTTACAAGTAAATTTCTGTGTTACAAAGGTAGAAAAAAAATGCAAATATTTTTTAGACTTGAACAACAGCAACAAATACGTTATAAAAGTAGTGAACTATCTTACCGTTTTGCTAGTACTGATAAAAGGATTGCATTTGTTGGCCAAAAAGTTGTTGCCTTTGTAATGATTGGTCCGCCATCTTTAAAAGAAATTGGATTTTGGGGTGCTCAAAGGATATTTGCTAAAAAATTGGAGAATGATATATGGATGGGTGGAAAAACAGAAAAAGAAGTTCGAGATCAATTTCAAATTAAATTAAAAAGTTCTTTAATTTAGCAGAAATGTGTACCGTAGCAATGATATATTAGCATAAAGTTAATTGTTTCTAGTTATAAAAATATTTGCACTGACATGCTTTTTATTGTCTTGATAAAGTTTTAGTCAATTGCAGCAATTATGCCAACGCATTTGTGGAACAAAGGTTGCTATGCATGCATATTGCAATCACTTTCCACGTTGACAACTGGTTAAAAATGTATATTCATAAATTTATTTTTATATAACATAAAAATGAAAACTTTTTCTCTTTTTTCAATTTTATTTATCTATACATTGAAGATTAAAATTTAAATAAAAGCTATTCATAATTGATTATCTTGAACTCCACAAGAACATGTTTTAGAGATTGAAGATAAATTTTCTGTTGTTTGATTTTATCTTTTCAAATTATCCGATCATATCTTGTATATCATAAATTTAATAAAAAGAATTAGTTGAATGTCTAATGAAAACTCTGAAATTTCAGGGCCTATGCTTCCCTCAAAACGGCAAGATGTATTGCCACAAAGGGTATATCTCCTTAACTTCGATATTACAAATTTGTAAAAAATTATTTTTAAAAAGTTTTGGTTAATATGCATTTCTTTTAGGCCTAGTACCCTACAATTCTTAGCACTATGTGGTGCTGTATTTTTCTTTTATGTTGGATATGGATATTTTCAAGAGCTCATATTTCAACTTGATGGAATGAGGCCATTTGGATGGTATTTAACATTTATACAATTTGGTTTTTACAGTATATTTTCCTTCTCTGAAATGAAATGTTCTGGAGGTATTGTTCGAAGGTTTGCTATTTTATTTTACTTTTTTCTTTTTTATACATATTCATTTGATTCTTTCAGAATACCTTTGTCAATTTATGCTCAATTAGCTTTTTATACAGTTGCAACAATGGGGCTATCGAATGCGTCTGTTGGTTATCTAAACTATCCTACACAAGTTATCTTCAAATGTTGTAAACTTATTCCTGTATTAATTGGTGGAATTTTGATTCAAGGTAAACGATACGGATGCTGGGATTTGTTGGCGGCTTCATTAATGAGTTTTGGATTAATTCTCTTTTCATTGGCGGATAGTCAAGTTTCACCAAATTTTGATCCACGAGGATACATTATGATTTCTTTTGCTCTTGTGGCTGATGCAATTATTGGAAATGTTCAGGAAAAATCTATGAAAAATTATAATGCACAAAACAAGGAAGTTGTAAGTAAAGGTTTATTTAAAAGATATATTTTAATTACAATATTTTAGGTTCTTTTTTCATATTCGATTGGATGCGTGTATATATTTATTCTTCTTCTTATTACTGGTGAATTATTTGATGGATTTGCATTCTTCTGGAACAATCCATGGAAAACTTATGGTTATTCGGTGATATTTTCAATATTGGGATTTGCTGGGGTAAATGTTGTATTAACACTCGTTCGAATAACTGGAGCGCTTATGGCTGTTACCGTAACAACAATGAGAAAAGCAGTTACAATTATTGTTTCGTTTATACTATTTTCAAAACCATTTACGATGACTTACGTCTGGGCTGGATTGATTGTACTTTCCGCTATCTATGTTAATCTCTACAGTAAAAACAAATCTAAATGGGATGAATATATTTTTTCGCATTTTCGAAAACGTAAAATTGATCATCAATTGTTAACGCTAAGAGTTTAGGCAAAAAATGGGAATAATATTGTTTAAAATAAATGTGATTTTATCAAAAGTCAATAATGTAAATAGCCATTATTTCTAATGGATTTGTTTTGTTTTTTAGAAAAATAAATTATTATACAGCATCAATGATTGCACTATCAAAGTTTTTTTCGGGTTAAAATAAAGCATTATTACTCTTTTCTTAATTAAAAACAATTTAAAATTTATGAAATTTTAACTTTTTTTTTATAATAAAATAATTATTCTTCAGCAGTTCCGATTTCACGTTTTGGTGGTCGAGGTGTATGTGGAATTGAGCCTTTGGTAGGGGAAAGTAATCCAGTTAATACCGCTTCAGGTTCTGCATTTTTTGCAGGTGTAACAACAATTTTTGGCTGATTTGGATCACCCCCATGTACTTCATATTTATCTTCAACCGTATGAGCAGCTAATCGGGACATTAAATCAAAACTGCATACAACGGGTGCCATTTCAATAGATTGCTCCCATCCAATTGGTGGTGAAGATGGAGGGGAAATAAGAAACTGCTTTTCCAATGGGGGTAATTTTAAATGACCTTCTTCATCTTGATAAGCACGCCGAGTAAGCTTAATGTTCTATAAGAAGAAAAAAATTCAATGAAATATAGCAAAGAAAAAAAAGAAGTAAATTACTTGGGCAAAAAATGCTTTAAGTTGTATTCCATTGAATTTATGATGTTCAAGGATAAGCTTTGCAGCGGTTGCATGCTCAGGTTCTGTAAAAACAACCCGCACTCGATGAAAACCTTTTAAATAATCAATTCGACAATTTTCTGATATTTGTGTAAACAATGACGAAAAATTTTCCTTTA
This sequence comes from Panagrolaimus superbus, assembly GCA_964035985.1. NCBI lineage: Eukaryota > Metazoa > Nematoda > Chromadorea > Rhabditida > Panagrolaimidae > Panagrolaimus > Panagrolaimus superbus. The sequence continues at coordinate 11,130,831 of OZ038356.1, forward strand.
ATTCGGCATCATCAAATAATTCTTTTGGTACATCTCGAATAATAATTGATGTTGGAAGATCATCTTTATCATTAATTTTGCAAGCTTTTTCTTTTTCTTCCATCTTAACAATTATATATTTATCAAAGATAAATAATAATAATAATAATAAAGAAAATTATTACAAGATTTAAATAAAGAATAAAGCATATAATCTAAAACAAGAGCTTGCTTAAAGTCACATTTCTTTTTTTAGTTTAGAAAAATAAAAAAGCAATAATAAAAATAAAATATCTTAACACGAAAGTTGACTATTTAAAATGAAACCACCACAAATAGACGTTAAAAAAGTAACTATGAAAAATGGTTTTTTCTTTTGCCTTTTCATTTTCTTCTTCTTTCGGGTTTATGCAAAGTGGAAAGGAAAATATTAGCTTGTCGAGAAAAACAAAACAGCAGCTTATCTTTCTTTTTGTTAAGTATAACACAGTCAATGAAGCCTTTTTTTAACATAAGAAAGAGAACTCTGATCATTAGGGTTGTAGAAGCAGTAATAGATTTCTCTCTTGCCTTTCCATAGAGAATTGGAAGAAGAAGAAGAAGAAGAAAAACGTTCAAAAAGAGTTTAATTGAACATAAATATAAATGCTATTTCTTCTTCTTCGTTTCTTTCTTTTCTTTCTTTCTTCCACACTTCTTCTCTTTTATTTTATTTTTCATTTGCTTTTTTGAAATTGAGATTCCTTTTTAAAAATTCAATTGTTTATTTGCACTTTTTTAGCTCCCCTTTTTTTGGTAAGGTTTTTTTTAAACTTTTCATTTTCGTATTATGTCAGTAAGTAGCAATTACCATGCTATTTCAGTGGAGTTAAAAAAGAATATCAGACGTCAGCAAATGTGAACAAAATAAAAACATGCAAGACAGTAACAAAAATATAATTAAACATCCTCTTCTGTTAAACTACAATATTCTTTTTTTTGATGGTGACGACGAAAGTGTTACTTTATAGCAATTTTTTAAAATTGTATTTTAAATATACCACAAAAAAAGGCATTTTTAAAATTAGTTTGATTTTCAATTCATCCATGAAAAGTCGAAGCTTAAAAAGACATTTTTTTGCGTCAGTCTTTTTTTATGTGTGTGTTTTTTTTTTTTGAAAAAATGCTTGAATATGAAATCTTAACTTAACAAAAGACTCCAAAAAGAAAAATGGGCGTGTGAAATCTATTATTATTATTTCATTCTCCCCTTTCCATTTTACAGGTGTTTGAAATGTCATTGAAGCTTCTGCATTGGGGTATGAAAAAAGAAGTGAAAAATTTTTAAAAATTTTTTTTAAATTCTCACTTTTGTAATAGTGTTTTAAGCAAAAAATAATTAACAGATTAAACAATAGAAAGGAACAATGAATTAAAAGTTCATCTTTTTTTTCTTTACATTTTGTGATAAATGTAAGTTTTCTTCTGAGATAGCACCTTTTAAAAATAAAAAAAGATGACGCTGCGGACAGCTGGCTTATTTAGATAGAAGAGAAACAACGGCACTTTCTCGTACCAAGGGTTGTTATAGCGACAGAAAATGGTTAGTTGGGGTGGCTGTAAGTAGCAAAGGTACGCTCCATTTTTTTTCGTCTTCTTTCTCCTCTTTTTTTTTACCGCGAACACAATCATCAGAAACTATGGCTTCGGGACAGCCCTATGTTATTTATTTGAAAAGAACATAGAAGAAGGGGGGGGGGAAGGTAGAATTCAATGTGAAAAATGTCCCTTAAAGCAACCAACCGCAGTCATCGGCACGACTTGTTCGGCAATTATGCGCATACTCTTTCCTCCTTTTCTTTTTCTCTCGCTCCCCCCTTTTTTTTCTTTAACACAAATGCTGGTTTTTTTTCACCGGTGAATGTACCTTTTAAGGTTTGCTTTTCTGCCTTCTAACCAAAAAATGCAATAACCAACCAAAGGCACCGCATGCGCTTTTTTAGCTCAATAGACAAAAAAGTGTGCCAACAATGTTGAGCATAAAATTTATTACCGCTTTTTTTCTTCTTCTCCAGTTGTCTTTGGAAAATTACTAGTTTTTTGACTTCGAGACAGCCGGGTTATTTCTGAAAGTTTTGCATTTAAAAATTTTTCAGTTGGTGAAAAATAACGAATTAAGGTTTTTTGGGAAGTCTGAATGCAAAAAAAAAGGAAGAAGAATAGTCTTTAGCCATTGTTTTCGTCATTAGTATTTAGTTACCTGCTGCTGTTGCAAAAGCATTTTTTTTATAAAAAGCTAATTTGCAATTAAAACGGTTTGTGCACTTTATTTACTAGTTGTAAAAGATTTTCCATGTAATTTAACTTTTTAATTTTTTATTAATAAATATCAACATTTTCGATGTCTTAAAAAGGTCATAATAAATTTAAGCGTTGGCGTGTTTGAAATTGTAAAATGACTCTTTCTTTTACTTTCATGTTTTTAATTCAACAAAAATATCCTCTTTTTTATCTTTTATAGTTTTTCAATATGTCGGATGATGTTGAAGGGCACATACGGGAAAGATATGAAGTTCATAAAAGACTTGGAAAAGGTGCATACGGTATTGTCTTAAAAGCAACCGATCGGCGAACAAAAGAAACAGTTGCATTAAAAAAGATTTTTGATGCATTTCGTAATCAAACTGATGCACAACGAACATTTCGAGAAATAATGTTTCTGCAAGAATTTGGTCGACATCCAAATATTGTTAAATTATTAAATATTATTCGAGCTGACAATGATAAGTATGTTTTGGTTTTTCTTTACTTGCACTTTTCTTCCTTATTTTTTTTTCTTCTTCCGCATTGAGCTAATATCATATTCATATGATTTTTTTCTTTAAATTTTATAGAGATATTTATCTTGTTTTTGAATTTATGGAAGCTGATTTACACAATGTTATTAAAAAGATGACAATTTTAAAAGACGTTCATAAACAATACATTATGTGTCAGCTATTCAGAGCAGTTAGATTTTTGCATAGTGGAAATGTACTGCATCGTGATTTAAAACCTTCAAATGTATTACTCGATGCTGATTGTCGTGTTAAGCTAGCAGATTTTGGACTTGCGCGGTCATTATCCCAGGTATTTTCCCTTTTTTTAAATACCTATTTGTATTAACATTATTACGTTATATTAAAAGCCTATTTTTTCCAATTACTTAAAAAAAATTTTTTAAAAAAAGTGGTGTTTAATTTTTTTATCCATTTTTAGCTCGAAGATTATCCTGAAGGTCAAAATATGCCAGAGTTAACAGTAAGCTAATTTGTGAAAAAATATTTTAATTACAAGTATTCACTTTTTTTCTGGTGTTTAGGAGTATGTTGCAACCCGCTGGTATCGTTCCCCAGAAATTTTGTTAGCTGCAAGACGATATACAAAAGGTGTTGATATGTGGAGCCTTGGATGTATTCTTGGTGAAATGTTATTAGGTCGAGCATTATTTCCTGGAAGTTCAACAATCAATCAAATTGAAAGAATTATGAATACAATTGTTCGTCCATCAAAGGTACGAAAAAATTTTTTTGTTTGGATTAAAAATGACAAAAAAAAGTAATTCCAAATATTTAGGCAGATATTGAAGTTATTGGATCACATTATGCTGAATCAGTACTTGAAAAAATGCCTCAACGTCCTAAAAAGCCATTAGATAATGTATTAATGAATTCTAGTCCCCATGCATTAGATCTTGTCAACAGGTATGTCTCTCTTCTCCCCCTTCTTTTTTTCTTTCTTTTTTTCGTGTTGTTTAGTTTTTCTTTCTTTTCGAATTTGTAACCTTTTCTTTTTTTTGTATGCTTCAATAATTTGTATTCAAAGACAAATTTCAAAGGAAGTTCAGTCTCACAGTTCGATAAAAATGAAAAATGCAATAAAACTAAATAAAATGCGTGCAAAGTTCATTTTTAATGGGTTAAAAACTAAAAGTTTTTACAAAAAAAATTTTTTTATTGTGTCTTTTAGATTGTTAATATTTGCTCCACATAAACGATTAAATGTTGAGCAATGCTTAATACATCCATACGTGTATCAATTTCATAATCCAAACGACGAGCCAGCCTTAAATTATGACGTAACACTTCCTTTACCTGGTAAAAAACAAGCTTCTTTACGCTTCGTTGAAATATTTCTCTCTCTTTTTTTCCAGATCATATTCAACTAACTGTGGATGATTATCGTAATAAATTATATGAATTAATTACATCAAAGAAAACGAATATTAGAAGAATACAACATGAAAAACTTGTTACTAGGCCACCACTAAATGCACAAAATGGTACACCAAATGGTAATCAAAATCAAGAATATCTTGTTGGTCCCCCACGAACCACTAATGGTACATCAGCTCAACAACATCGATCAACTTCTGCAAATCCTCGACGCCCAACAACACAATATTATACACATGATAATAATTACAACAATGGAAGTAATAATAATCCATTATATAATAATTATGTCCCACCGCGACGCCCCGAAACAACCCATAATGGCTATGCAGCAGCAGCAGCAAACCCGAATGGATACCAAGCAAATGCAGAATATTATCGATCACCAATGCGCAGATCTTCTTCTAGTGCATTGACAAGTGAATCAAATGGAAGTGATCCACGTCGACGTGGAAGCTTGAGTAGTAGCGGAAGTAGAAGTGGTCCAAGGGATGAATCGCCTGCTCGGGTTGTACATCCAAGTGGTGGTCGAAGAGGTTCCGTTGAAAAATATGATGACTTTCAAAGGTTTAAAATCGATTTAAATTCTATTTTTTTAAAAATCCATCATTATGCTTTTAGAAGAAATAAACGTGCAGATTATAAACAATCAAATGTATCAATTCCATCAACGACATCAAATGGAACAGTTGTAAGAATGTCAACATCACATAATTCTAATCTTGGATACGGTGGATATCCACAACGAACAGTTCATCAAGTTCGAGATATTCGTCGAAGTACAACTGGGGAAAGGATTGCTCCAATTGCTCAAGCAGAATGTAGTGACACGGATTTTGAATCTGCTCGATCTCCTGCTGGAGTTTATAAATCCCAAAACGGTTATGAAGCGGGTAATAAACGGGGTAAGAGATGTAACATTTGATTTCCCTTTAAAAATTTTTAACAACTTTGATATTTTTTGTTAAATTGAAGTCATTAAACGATTTTTTTAATGAAAAAAATTTCTTTAGAAAGAGCTCAAAGTGCAGAATCTCGGAAAAATGATAATAATGGAAATAAATTTGTTACAAAAGCAAAAAAGGATTTGCGGCGATCTCATGAAAAGCTTGGAATTTTTGCTGCATTACGTCCATCATCAAAATCTTCTTCAAGTAATACCAAACATTTTTCTTCTATTGGTGCAGTTCTGGGTTAATTAAAAAAAAGAGAAACAACGCAATATCTCTTTTCTTGTGATATAAAAAAACAAAATAACATTTTGTTGTTATAATTTATGAATTCAATTATGACAACTTTTTATGTCATATTTGTTAGAGCTTTCATCTGTTAATTTTTTTGTAAGATTTTTTAAAAGAAATTAACAACTCAATTTAAACGAAAGGGTATTTGTACTAGTTATAAATTATCCGAATGCAATATTAATTAATAAAGATATTTTTAAACATTTATTTAAATTTATAAACATTTTCTTTTTATTTCTTGGTCCCCTCTTTTTTCAAAGCTTTCAGTGTGACTCAAATTAAGACTCGAAACTCTTTCAAAAAAATAAAACCAAAAGCTTTGAATCTCATAATTAGTTGTGGCAGCCGGGTGTTGGTTGTTGCTGCAAAAAAAAAATAACAAAAAAAGTGGTTTGAAGCTGTTTCTACCTTTTTCTGAGTGGACACTGGTCAGCTTTTATGTTTAAAAACTGCATTGTGGCCACAAAAAAATGCACCTACTACGGTTGCCATAGTTGCGTAGGCGGCTTTATCTTCAATGGCTAATAGTTTGGTGGTGACCATTGACCGCTACTACGGTTTTAGACATTCATTCATTATGTTATTGCACTTTTTTTTGCGGGTCCATATATTTTGTAATTTATGGGAAGTAATAAAATAAAATAAAATTTTTTAGAAATGAGGTCGAGGAATCGCCTCAAGACAGTTTTAATACTGCAAACTTGGTTAATCTTTTTTACAGTATGCCATTGTCAACAAACTTATCAGGAACAATCAACAGTAGATTTATTTGGAAATAGAAATCCTATTTTTAATTATATGCCAAATCCAGGTCATGTTGATGTGGAAAGATTAAAATATTATCATGAACATACAGATTTACGAGAAGAAGAAGGTATACTGTAGTTTTTTTGAGCTTCAAACTTAACCTTTTTTCTTTTTAAGGATGGTGGCATTTATTCCCTTATGGAAGTTTGTTCCACGATGCTGATCTTTTAAGTAAACCAAATCACGATCGACAAATTGATTTTGACTTTGATTTTCCATTTTATGGTTTTCGATTTAATTATACCATGATTTATCCTGGTGGACTTCTGGCATTTTCTGATCCAGAATTTATCCAACCACCTTATACATTCCCAAATCCTCGATGGCCCGAACAAAAAGATGCCAGTTTTATTGCACCTTTTTATGCTGATCAAACCTTTCAACATATTGGTGATCATAGAATTTCAAATGTTTATTACAGATTAGTGTTTCGTCCAAGAAATTTTGAAACTTTTGATGAATGGGGAAATCCTTTGATGTCACCAGCTGATGAATATGGTGATATGTTTAGAACGTCAAGGGATCGATATCATAAGCAACGATGGGGTCGAGTTGAAGATCCATATTTGCTTGATAATATTACAATGTCAATTCGGGAAGGAATTATTGGAGCACATGGATTTCGTGCTGATTATGCTGTTATTGTGACATGGGAAAGAATGGCATACGGTGGTGCACCAAAAATAACACAAGTAAATTTTTAAAATAAATTTCATTTTTGGTATTTTTATTCATTTAATTATTCAGGTCAACAGATATGAAGAAGCAAAACGATGGACAAATACTTATCAAGTCGTTTTGGCAACTGATGAAATTCGTTCATATGTTATTATGAATTATGCTCATATTAATTGGACCTCTTCAAATACTGCTGGTGCATTGCAAGGTCGTGGTGGACTTCAGTCAGCTATGGCAGGTTTCAATGGTGGTAACGGTACCGGCTGGACGGCCTTACCATACAGTGGTGAAGGACGTGTTTTAAAGCTTCAAGAATTTTCAAATGTTGGAATCCCCGGTAGATGGGTATATCGGGTTGATGAACAAATTATTTCTGGAGGATGTAGTAATGAAAGTATAGGATTTATGACAACTGCTCCAATTGCTGCAAGTATGATCGGCGGCGTTTACGTTAATGTATCTGGTCCATGTTTGAGAGCTGGAGATGTTGTAAAAGTTATCTTTGACGAATATCAAGTTGACTGTATACGATTGAATATGCATCGAGCACAATGTGTTTTACCCGTAAATCGAATGTTTAAAACTGGACTTGTAAATATTAAAATGTCAAGAGATGGAGGGCAATCATACCCGTATATCGGAACATTTTATCTTCTGCAACCGTCATTAGCAATGCCAGCAATAAAATTGATAGATAATCCAAAAGAAGTTCATAATAATTGGAGATCACATAATGCAACCAGATTAAGGCTTGAATGGGCACCATTTAATTTAACGACAGATATAAATGCACAAGTCGATATTAAACTATTGGGTTATTGGGAGGATACAGATGATCACGTTTTTGAAGAAGTTGGCACAATTGCTTTAAATACTGCCAACGATGGATTATATGAATTTGATCCAAGAACATTAGCACGCTCAAATATGGTATTACATTCATGGCGAAGATTTAGTTTTGGTGTTGTAAGAATATCAATTGCAAATCATGAGGAAACAACAGGGTTTGTTAAAAATGCTTGCAAAATTTAGTTACATTATAAAATTCAATTATAGAGTATTTTGGAGTAGAATGACACCATTTGGTTGGTACTTTCGTGATATTTGGGAATACGAATATGGGGATCAATGGGCACTTGAATTATGCCAAGATTGGTTTGATTATGATGGTAAACGTGTCAATTATGCTCAAGACCTCGAACCAACGGTTCCTTGCCCTTGTACTTTGGATCAAGCCTTTCTTGATATGGGTCGTTTTATGCCACTTTATGGCTGTGATCGAGATGGTGATGCTTCATGTGAATATAACAAAGGTGCGCAACATTGTGTAATGTCAAATTCTGCAACCTGGACGGGTGCAGGTCAAGTTTGTTGTTATGATTTTGAAGGATGGCTTATGCATAGTGATGATTACGAAAATGCTGCACATTTACGATTCTTCAGTCCTGGAACTTCTCAAAGAGCACATCCAATGGGCTCTTATCCCTTCAAGCGTCCACCGTATGTTCCATCACTTTCAAACTATCACACTGATGTTATGGCATATGAAAAATGTTGTAAATGGGCTGGAAATTGTGAATTCTATTTTTGGCGTCGTCAAACGTCTGGCTGTCAAGAATACATTCCACCAGTTGCGGGAATTGCATATGGTGATCCACATTTTATTACTTATGATGGAACAAGATATACCTTCCAAGGAAAGGGATATTATGTTTTAACAATGAGTAAAGATCCGAGGCATGACTTTAATGTTCAAATTAGAATGGAACAACCACCAAATACAGATTGTTTGTTTAATCTCATAAAATAAAAAAATAACATTTTTTTATATAGGGGGACAAGTTGTGCAAGCTTCTGTTATTACTGGAATTGCAGCTCGTGAAAATCAATCAGATATTGTACAACTTTTTGCTCGAAAAGAATTTCGTAGATGGCGCTATCGAATGGATGTAATTGTTAATGGTCATCCATGTTATTTTGATACTCCGGAGTTAAAGTTGCAACGCTTCCGAGGAATAACTCTTCGAAGTCCTGAAAGAAATCACAATCAATCAGAAATTCAAGTAATGTTTGATTCTGGAGCTGGCCTACAAGTTTCTGAAGCCCATGGAATGTTATCGATTATGGTTTTATTGCCTCCTGAATTTAATGAAAGTTATGCTGTAAGACTTTTGATTTCTTGTCTTTTTAATTTTAATTAAATTTATTTAGTATCGCCATGGCTATTCTGATTATTATGGTACAGGATATGATGATAGAGGTCGAGCAACAAATAATCTTCGAAATGAATACAATAATTTTGCTCTTGATCCTTCTTCATATCCAAATGTGCAATATTCAGCTGGCACACAAAAATTTATGACTGTTGGATTGTTGGGAACATTTAATGATAATCATTTGGATGATTTAATGACTCCAGAAGGAAATATCATACAAGTTGGACATCCACCAACATACACTGATAACGCAAATATTTATGCACATTTTGCTTCAAGATGGAAAGTGGATGGAAGTCGTCATAAACTTCTCTTCCAAGATAACATTAAACCCATCAATAATCCTTTAATGTTTGGAGAAGATCGAAGATATGAGCCTGTTTTTGATCCATATGTTTTACAATATAATGGAAGCTTGGTCTTTACCCCTGAAGAAGTTCGAACAACATGTCAAAGTGTTTATGAATGTGAATATGACTATTATTTAACAGGACGACGTGAAATTGCATTAAATACATTGGAAGTTCAAACAAAATTAACTGAATTAAAGTATAAAGGATCTGCAAGATGTAAATTTTTAAACATAAATTTTAAAATAATGTGAAATATTTTTAGGGATGAGTTGTGGGGCACTTTTAACAGCCCCAGGGGTTGTAAAATATCCACCTGGGAATAATTATCTCGATGGAGTTACGGTAACTTTCACCTGTAAACCTGAATTCTTCCTTCATGGTACACAAACGAGAACTTGTATAAATGGAACATGGACACCTGGATGGCATGTTTGGTGTAGAAGTATGTCAAAACAAGATTTTTTGCACATTAATTCACACTTTTCATTAAATTACAGGACGAACTCTTGAAACTGGTTTAAAATGGATGACAGGAATTTTAAGTTCTGTTGCCATATTGCTTTTTATATTTTCCATATTCTTTGCATGCTACTTTAGACGTGTTAGCTTACATCCCGAGACAAAGATAACATTCCGAAAAGTAGAGCCTGGGTAAGTTGCAAAATATTTTAACTGGATTTAATGCGATTAAAATCTATGATTGCGCGCTAGCTTGTTTTCGATAACAATCAAACTCAAACAAACGTTATATTTGGTTCCAACAACCATATGTGTTTTTTTTTGCTGCAATGCATTTGCGTCCAATTTCATAACACAAATAAAAAAAGTGTTAGTGTTTTTTGATTCTTAAATACAGTTGTTTATCCTCCATCATTTTTTTAAATGCAGGATAAAATGCACAAAAACACACGTTTTGTTTGCAAAAAAAAAGTGTGGAAAAAAACTGTAACCTGTTCCTCGTTTATTTTTATATGAAAGGTGTTTTGTTAACACATGCATATCTCACGCAATCTCGATACACATTTTGTTACGCGACAAATCATTGTCATTCGCAATGCTTGCATTAGATCAAAACCAGCTTTCCTCGACTTTTTAAATAAAAATCATACATAACAACTTTTGAAAAAAAAAATTGGGATTGCAACGTTCATCTTTGCTTCCATATACAGAAAAAAACATGTTTTTTTGTCCCGAAATAAATCTTATTTTTTTCGTTTACGTTTTTCTTTTCAAAAAAAGGGAGGTAATGGATAAAAAATGGCCGGATATTTTTTAAGGGAGTCCAGTCGTCCTCCAACAACACATCGAATCCCGCTGCCTCCGGCAATTGAAACAATCTCGGGCTCACAACCGCCTGTCTCAATTTTGCGGCATACACTAAGGACACCACCGCCTCCGGCAGAATCAGAAATACCATCATTTGTTGGCCGTGAGACTCGTGCATGAGTCTGAGTCAAAAAAAAGAAGAATGAGAAAATAAAAGCAATCCGATATTAACATGCACGTCCGGGACATGGAGTCACGTAACTGAAAATAAAACATGATATGTTTCAGCTCCGCCTTGCAAATACATATATATTTTCTTTCTTTTTCTCACTTAAATATAAATAATAATAATGAGCTTCATGCATTTTTGTATTTTCATTTGTCTTTAATATATATTTTTGAAATTTTTTGTTTTTTTCTTCTTTTGTTTGCAAAAACATTAAAAAATGTGAAAGAATCTGTGAAAGAAAATCGAAGGGGGTGGAAAAAAAGAGATCGTTTGTTTTTCTATTTTTCGTTTTATGATAAGCGGCAGTTAATCACCCGATAAAAGAAGAGAAAGAGAGATATTCTTTATTTTTTCACATTAATCGGTTATAGAAAAATGAAAGAGAAAGGGGTGATAACTAGCATGTATCACATCAAAAAAGAAAATTTCCCCCTTTAAATGGTTATAGGTGAACGATAATTTTAAAATCACCATCGATCAAAAAAATAAATTTATTTTTACGTGTTCATTTTTTCTCACGCAATTATTTATATTTCTTTATTTTTTTTATAAATATTTTCCTCAAAAATAAAAAAAGACGTTTTTGTTGATTTTTTACTTTAAAAATATACGTATTTTTACCCAAAAATAAACAAAAAAAAACGTTTTTTCTGTTAAAGATGTAAGAAATTATACAAGGATTGAAAAACAACTAACGTTTTTTTTCGTAATTTTTAAAAAAAAAATTTTAAAAAAAAATTCTTTGTCAAATAAAAATAGCTATTAAAAATTGCATCCTCACACCTTTAATTAACCCTTTGACGACTGAATCAAACCTGATTGAATAATTATCTATTTAATCAAGACCCCCGCTCAATGCTGTTAATAGGGGGCGGGAGAATCATCATCATCTTTTTTTGATGCCTTTTACATGTTCAACGTTGAAGTCCCCTTTTCTCTTTTGAAGAAAATAAAATGGCGTTTTTTTTCTAAATTTTTTTTCTCGGGCGACTAATTTTTTTCTTTATTATTAATTTTCCCTCTAAACTTTATTAATAAATTTTTAATGATGAATCACTTTTTTTTGATAAATGAATGTTCGTTCGTTCCGGAGAGAGTAAAATGAAAAAAATTAAAGGGAAGACAGAAAGCTACATATAAAAAAAGGGAGATTCATTGGTTCCAACCAAATTGAAGAAAAAGAAAAAGAATCTATGCCGAAGGTTTATTCTTTCTTTTTAATAACAAAATAATAATAAATAATGATAGTAATACTAATAATAATAATAATAATAAGAGAAGGTGACAACTTCCTTCTTTCTTTCTTTTATTTATATTATTATTATTATTATATTCTTTCTTTCTGTCATTATTCTTTTTCAGTTTTTCATTTTTGTCGTTTTTGTGGCGTGTCACTTTCCTGATCCGGCTTTTGTCTCAAAAACTTTTTTTATGCATCACTTTTCTTTAACCCTTAGATGAAAAATAGGCGCTCGAAGAAATCAAAGTTTTTTTTATTTTGTGGTACTGCTTCTCGTTGTTATATACGGAGGCGGCAGCGTTCGGGGGGTGATGTCGTCGTTATCGTGTCTAGAAGAAGAAGAAGACTCGATGTTGTCGTTGAAGCGGGGCGCTTCTTCAGTGTTTTTTTTCCTTCCCTGTTTTTCTTTCCTTTATTTTTTTATTGCTTGTCGCAAACGGTGGTACTGGCGTATGCATCAGAATCATGAAAAAAGAAATGTATCAAACATGTAAAAAATGTATATATTTTGTTTCTTCTTTTTGCTCTTTTGGAGAGAGTAAGTTGGAGTAATTGTGGGAGACATTTTTCATCAGCTCTTCGATTAGGGTGGTTTGTGTTACTGCTGCTGTCATTCATCAATTTGCGCTTCTTCGTTTTTTTTATTTTTTCTTCTATTGATTACTTTTAATCACTTTTAATTTACATTTTCAATTTTTTTTAAAGCTTAACACTTTGTCAAACAAAAATTATACATTCAATTTTTTTCTAATTTTAACCTTTGATCGTCACTTTTTTTGAGAGATGTGTTCCTTTAAACTTCTGGACTTTACTTTTTATATTTGTTTAAGCTTCTTTTTCGCAACTTTTTTTTGCAACATTTACTCCTCAATTGTTCTCAATCTAATCTTTTTGGTATCCCATTTTTTAAAGTTGTTAATAAAAAATATTTTTTGCTATAATTTGATGATCAATTGTTTTGTTTATTAGCTCTTTTTTTAAAAACTACGATGATGATATGCTTTCATGTTATGGATAAATTTCTGTTACGATTGAAAACCCCCCACAAAACAACCTGTTTGATAAACTTGGGAGATTTTTGGGGTTGCCTGTTCAGGTCGTTACATTACAAAACAGGTTCAAATAAAGACGATGTTCAAACTCTTTTTCTTTTTGTTATGTATGTTACGTGATGTCTCTTCACTATTTTGATACAAATTTTTTTTCTTGCTTTTACGACTGACTAGTTGTTAACGATCGTACTACTTTTTTATATTGGTTTTTGAAAGATCCATGTTTTAATATTTCTAAACATTTTTTAGATTATTTTAAATTTACTGATTACCCTATTTCAATGCTGGTTTTACAATATTGCCAAATTTGGCGACATTTTGTCTGCACATAAAAAGTTTCAAAGCAGACACAGTATAAATATTGTTGTCGGCTTTTAAACTCCCTCTTTTTTTATTGTTGCACTCGCGTCGTATAGACTCGAGGGCGGCGAATCAGTGTTGTAGCGCATGTTCAAAGAGCGTTGGTGGGTTGCTTGGTGGTGACGGTAATCGGGAAACAAAGTAAGTACAATTTTATTTTATATTTTAAAGTTGCTTAAAATTATTTTAGCTTCAGAAACTTTGCCACTCTTTTTTTTGGATCAAAAAAATCTCAGCTAACTTTGGGCCCTGAAAAATTTGAATATTTTTTGTCCACCGTTGTGCCATGGTAATCGGATGGTTCGATGCTTTTCGAGAAAATGGCGCACCAACATGGTATGGAGAAAATCCAACTCCTGTTGTTATGGATTTACAAATTGCAGCAATTTTATCATTATTTATTATTCCAACGCTTGCATATTTGATAATATTTCCTGGAATTCGACATTATAAATTTATTTCCACGTTTACTTTTCTTTTATCGATGAGTATTGGCGCTATTATCCTTGGTAAGTCCATTCTATCTCTATCTTTAAAAGACATCATTTTTTGATAAAATTATTGACTCATATTTTTTCTTTAAATAAATTTGCATGTTTTATTTTCATGTTTTTTTTGAAAAAAGAAAGAATCATATGATTTCAGTTTCAATACATTATCCATCATGGCATAGTGGAAAGGTTGATATTAATTCACCTTTTAAAGCATTCAACAATAGAAGATTAAATGCCACATTAGGTGTTAAAATTGGATTAAATTATTTGAATATTACTCTTACAAGTAGGATTTTCATAATTTTTTCCCGTGGATTACAGTATAATTTTTATAGACAAAAATAGTAATCAATTTACACTTTTTGCATTACTCTCCGAAAAGGATCATGAAAATAATTTGAAATATAACGAACGCTTTGTTTTTTCTGATGGTAAACAATTTTTTAAACATATTCATTAATTTTTTAAAAAAAAATTTATTTTTTAGTAAATGCAATGGAGCAAGAACTTGAAAATGCTTTACATAAAGGATTACCATATCCGATCCTTAAAGTTATTGAATATTTAAGTGTTGATAGAGCTGGATTTGTTTGGGGTCGTCGATATCGTCTTGCAGGATATTATACTTTTGTTATTTTATGGTATAAACTTTTTTCTTCTTTAATTTCTTTCATTATCAAATTTTCACTTGTTTTTTGCCCCTCTTTCTTTTATGACCGTTTCAAAAACAATATAATAGTTGTTTAATGAAACGTCAGCCCCGCAATATTGTTATTTATTTTATTTTGTTTTACTAGAAACAGTTTTTTACGCTTCTTTTTGTAAATTTTAAAACCAGTTTTTTATTGAAGAAGATGGTGACCTTCTTTTTTAACCTAATCGTTGGCCACTAGCCCGCCGGGAAAAAGGTGTTTCATTTATTTATTTATTCAATGCCATTTTTCTCTCTGTTTTTTATGGAGTAAATTAAAAATTAAAAGTGCAGTTGTAAATCCTTTTCAAAAACAACAAAATGTTACAGAAAAATAAAAGTGAAAGAGGATCAAAGAAAATTTTTTCCCCCAAATATATAATTATAAGCAACTTTCTTTCCATTTTTTTTTCTGAAAAACTCATCTTTAGAAATCAAACAACCGGTTAGAAGAAAAATAATAGAAATAACAATTATCTAAAAACTGACCATTGAATATAAAAATGTAACAAAGTGTGGCTCTTCAGCAAGGGATCACCAAAATCAATCAAACAAATTAATTTCTTTCTGTTTTTAGGTTAGCCTTTTCATGTTGGATTTTACAAATGATAATGTTATGTCTTGTTCCACATTGGTATGCAAAGATATGTTGTGTGGTGGGAGTTATAACTTTAGTTGGAAATCTAGTTTATTTTTTGAATACCCCCTCTAATTTATGCATAAGATTTCCTGCACCACATGGAGAACTTGCAATGCTAAAATTTTATCCTTCTTGGTCATTTTATTTAACACTTGGAGCAGGTTCGTGCACAAAAATAGTAAAAAGAATTACATGTTTTTTTTAGGAATTGCAAGTTTAATCTATGGTATAACACTTTGGATTCTTCAAGCAAAAACAACATATCGATTTAAAACAATGTTTTCGGCACAAATTGATGAATTTTGTGGACTTCGAAGACCGATTTCATTACCACAAGGATGTGCAGCAGAATCCCCTGCAACTTCAACATCTTCATCTTTAACTCGTTCAATTTCAGAATATCGAGATTCTGAAGCATTGCCTCCAATCTCATATGCGATTGATTCAAATAGGGCTTAACTTAAAATAACAAACTTCTCTCTGATCTCTTCTCCCATTTTTTTTCAGCTTAGATTGATTATATCCTAGCTTAGGTTTTCCGGTTAGTCGCCTTTATTAATAGAGTCAAAAATAAATTGTCAAAGATATGTATAAAGTTAAATTTTTTTTAAAAAAAACTATAAATTTGTTCTTAAACTTTTTCGTTCATTCTCTCTCTTTTTCTCTCTTGGTTATTTTCTTATGGGTACTTTGTTTCTAATTGAGCCGTGACAAACAATTAAGTCAAAACTGACTATATTTTCTTTCTATCTCAAAAAGAAAGCAAAAAAATTGGAGTTTATATATATTTGTTGTTGTATAAAAAATTGCAAAAAAGATTTCATTGTTGTTTTATATCCATTTTTTTGATACTCATTTAAAACTTTATCATAAACGAAGTCTTACATTTTATTCCTCTTTAAAACACATCTTTAATACACTTTTGAAGACTGCCATTGTCTTTTTTCCTTCCTTCCTTCTTTATTTTGTTTTGTTGTTTTTTTTTGTGAAACCAAAAATGATTGTACAGAGATATAAATTTTTCTTTACCAAATTCAAATATCTCCTGAAACATGGAATAAAATTACATTGAAAGACAAAAAAAGAAACAATCAAAGATTGATTTTAGTTGTCGTTGAAAAATATGTATTTTTTGTTGTTGGCTTTTAGGGGAATGAGTATGGCTCTTTAGAGAAGATAGTATCAGCCGTTGGAACACTTTTAATTTGTTGGTTGATTGTCTGTCTTCGTACATACAAAGAAAAGAAGAAATAATTACGTAGTTGCGCAGTCATAAAAATTTAAAGAGCTTTTTTTTTTGATTTTTTTCTTTTTATAATCAATGGCTGAATATTTGCTTTATTATCTTCCAAGACATCGTTTGGAAGATATCCGAAAGCATTCAGAATTTTCCCACCAAATTCTGAAACATTTTAATGCTACTGTCGAAATTGAATCTGAATATTGCTTCTATGTAGTTTTAAATAAAAATATTGATAAATTGGAATTCCATCAAAAATATTTTAATAAGATTAAATTTTTATTGTCCCATAATGTTTTTCTTCAAGATTTATCAGAAACATCGACATTGAATTGCAGTAGTAACAATGCAGAAGGTTTTTTAATTGAAATTGGTCCACGGTAATGACTTTATTTAACCCTCAAAAATGTGTTCTTTTTTTATGTTGTTTTTTAGCCTTTCTTTTACCACACCCTTTTCGACAAATGCTGTGTCTGCTTTTGAATCAGCAGGAATTTTTGGAGTTTCTCGTTTAGAAAGATCAATAAGATATTACTTAAAAAATGATGTGACAACTTTAATTCCAGAAAAAATATTTTCAATTTTTGGGGATCAAATGGTTGAATGTCTTTACATAAATCCGCCATGTTTTTCACAAACAACTAAAAAAGAGGAGACATTTGAAATTGATATCCTTGGTGTCGAAGGTAGAAAGAATCTTCAAAAAGCAAATGATATATTAGGATTAGCATTGGATGAAGCGGATTTTGAATATTATTATGATTTCTTTTTAAATAAAATACAGAAAAATCCGACCGATGTTGAATTATTTGATTTAGCTCAATCAAATAGCGAACATAGTCGACATTGGTTTTTTCGCGGAGAACTTTATGTA
This sequence comes from Panagrolaimus superbus, assembly GCA_964035985.1. Classification (NCBI taxonomy): domain Eukaryota; kingdom Metazoa; phylum Nematoda; class Chromadorea; order Rhabditida; family Panagrolaimidae; genus Panagrolaimus; species Panagrolaimus superbus. Next base: position 11,148,387 of record OZ038356.1, read on the forward strand.
AATGATGAAAAGCGTCCAGAAAGTCTATTTAAATCTATTCAAGATACACAAAAATATTCAAATAAAAATAATGTTATTGCATTTTGTGATAACAGCAGGTATCGCGCTTTTTTTAATTCTAGAAAATTTGTTATTTATCTTTTTATGTTTGAACTTTTAGCGCGATTACCGGATTTGAAAGTGAATATCTTGTTTCAACAGATCCAACCAAAACTGCTGCACTTTCAAAAAAATGTCTTAAACGACATATCATTTACACTGCCGAAACCCATAATTTCCCTACGGGTGTTTGTCCATTTCCTGGTGCCGCAACTGGTACTGGTGGTCGAATTCGTGATGTACATGCAACAGGCCGAGGAGCACATGAAATTGCAGGCATAGCTGGATATTCAATTGGAAATTTAAATTTAAATAATTATCCACAATCATATGAACCAAAATGGGATTATCCAAATAATTTTGCAACTCCGGCAAAAATTCTTATTGAAGCAAGTAATGGCGCAAGTGATTACGGTAATAAATTTGGTGAACCTGTTATTGCTGGATTTACGCGATCTTTTGGAATGCAACTTCCAAATTCAAAAAGATATGAATATGTTAAACCGATAATGTTTTCGGCGGGAATTGGATCAATTGATTCAAATTTAACCAAAAAAGCGGAAGCCAAAAAAGGTCAACTCGTTGCCAAAGTTGGTGGTCCAGTTTATCGAATCGGCGTAGGAGGTGGTGCAGCCAGTTCCGTTCAAGTTCAAGGTGACCAAAAGAATGAACTTGATTTTGGGGCTGTACAAAGAGGTGATCCAGAAATGGAACAAAAGCTTCATCGAGTCATTCGAGGTTGCATTGAATTAGGTGACAAAAATCCAATTTTATCAATTCATGATCAAGGTGCAGGCGGAAATGGTTAGTTTTATTTTTGTATCGTTTTTGTTTTAAATAAAATATATTCATTCATTTTTTGTAAAGGAAATGTTTTAAAAGAGATAGTGGAAGGAAAAAGTGGTGGAGCAATTATCAAAGCTGATAGTTTTGACCTTGGAGACCCAACAATTTCAATTCGTGAATTATGGGGTGCTGAATATCAAGAAAGTGATGCTATTTTAGTCGATCCTTTACTCGTTGACGAATTAAAAGCAATTAGTTCACGTGAAAAATGCAAGGTTAATATTGTTGGAGAAGTGACAGGTGACAATAAAGTAATTGTAAAAAATTATACCAATGAGTTGCCGGAACATCCTGTTGATTTGGATTTGACAAAATTGAGTGAAAGGGAGTCAAAAGTAAACATATACCAAACGTTTTGAACAAAAAGTTTAACAATATTGTTTTTAGGTTTTTAACTTAAGATCAGATGCTATTAATGCATTATCCCTTGAATTACCACCAAAATTATCAGTCAAAGAAGCTTTGAATCAAGTTTTAAGATTACCAACAGTTGGTTCAAAGCGATATTTAACAAATAAAGTCGATCGTTCTGTTACTGGTTTAATTGCTCAGCAACAAAGTGTTGGTCCCTTGCATACTCCAATAGCTGATGTTGCAGTTGTAGCTTTATCTTATTTTGATACGGTTGGAGCTGCAATGGCAATTGGCGAACAACCAATTAAAGGTCTTATTTATCCAGAAATTGGTGCCCGAATGTCTGTTGGAGAAGCATTAACAAATCTTATTTTTGCACCAATTACCGATCTTAGTGTTGGTTTAATTTTAATAGAATTAATAAATTTTTCTGTTTTTTAAGGATGTCAAATGTTCTGGTAATTGGATGTGGGCAGCAAAAGTGGATGGAGAAGGTGGAAAACTTGTGCAAGCTTGTGATGCAATGTGTGCCGTAATGAAAAAGCTCGGAATTGCTGTTGATGGCGGAAAAGATTCACTTTCAATGGCAGCTCGATGCAAAAATAATGAAATTGTTTGTTCCCCTGGTACCCTCGTTATAAGCACATACGCACCTTGTACAGATATTCAAAAAGTTATAACACCTGATTTTAAAATCCCTGGTAAAACGTTTTCTTTTTTTCTACTTAAAAATATTTGTTTTCTTTAAAGATGAAGCCCCCACTGTCATCGTATATATTTCAATGGCAAATCCCCGACAAAAATATCGACTTGGTGGCTCTGCATTAGCGCAATGTTACTCTCAAATGGGAAATGAATTCCCAGATATGGATTCCCCTGAATATTTTAAAAAAGCATTTAATGTCGTTCAAAAGCTCATTCAGGAGGAACTCCTTTTTTCTGGTCATGATGTTTCAGATGGAGGTCTCATAACTGCTTTGCTTGAAATGGCATTTGCTGGAAATTGTGAAATCCATGCAAGCATTACATCTCAAACTGGTAAGCCTTTTTAAAAAAGAAAAAAATAAGAAGAAGAAAAAACGAAGCAAAGATTGCAATGAATAATCAATTTTGAGGGGAAAAAAAGAAGAAAAAAACCACATTAAAAAACATATGTATATCTCTTTTTTTTAAGGAACACTTGAGACACTTTTTGCTGAAGAGCTTGGAATTATTTTGGAAGTATCACATAAAAATTTGGGACATTTATTAGCAATATGCGATGAAAATGATATTATTGTTCAAAAAATTGGTGAAGTTGTTCAAATTTATGGGAAAGATGCGTCGGTGAGAAAGCCTTTTTTTTTTTCTTTTTTTCAAAAGCAAAAAAGAACTGCAACAATTTTTAGATTATTATTAATGTGAATGGTAATTGTGTCATTGATTGCTCCCTTAATGAGCTTCGAAATATTTGGGAAGAAACGAGTGATCGATTAGAACTTTTACAAACATCTGAAAATTGTGTTAAATCTCAAATTGAATGGAGATCAAAAGTTAATGTAACAAATTATGTTGCAAATTTTAATTATAATATTGATTCCAACAATTTTTTAACAAAGTCTCCTAAAATTGCAATTTTACGGGAAGAAGGAAGTAATGGTGATCGCGAAATGGCTGCTGCATTCATTTTTGTTGGATTTGAAGCTTTTGATATTACAATGACAGATTTATCAAATGGTGCAAATCTTGATCAATTTCGAGGCATTGCCTTTGTTGGCGGATTTTCTTTTGCAGATGTTTTAGGGTCTGCAAAAGGTTGGGCAGCAACGATAAGCTTTAATGAAAAAATTTGTGAAATGTTTCAAACATTTAAAAATCGAAAGGATACTTTTTCTTTGGGAATTTGCAATGGTTGTCAATTAATGGCTTTAATAAATTGGATTGGAAATTCGAATGGTTTGTTCAAAAAGTTATGATTAGAATTCAATTTTTAAATTTATAGTTTCAAAGAGAAAAGTTTTTCTTGATGATAATGATTGCGGAAGATTTCATAGTGGTTTTTGTTCAGTTAAAATACAAAAATCACCTGCAATTATGCTTAAAGACATGGAAGAATCTATTTTAGGGGTTTGGACTTCACATGGAGAAGGTAATTCTAATTTATTTTTAACACTGAAATTGTAAAATGATTTTTAGGTAAATTTACATATAATTCTGCTGAAACTGAGCAATTTCTTGAAAAACAAAATCTTCGATGTATACGATATTGTGATAACAATGGCCATCTCACAAATTTATATCCTGCAAATCCAAATGGAAGTTCGTCTGCAGTTGCTGGAATTTGTTCTGCCGATGGTCGACATCTTGCTATGATGCCACATCCCGATCGTTCATTCCTTACATGGCAATGGCCCAATTACCCCAAAAATCTTAAACTTCATCATTCAAATTTCACACCATGGATAAAAATGTTCAAAAATGCTTATGACTGGTGTGTATTTGTTGAATGAATGAAGAAAAGCAGACAATAAACAATTGTGTATCATCATCATTCCTTGTTTTCTTTTTTGTTGATGTGTGTTATTTTTTTTTCATCAGAATTCTCCTTCTTCTTTTTCCAAATAAAATTTGTCTTTTTTTTGTTTTTGCCACACTTTTTTTTTGTTTGACAATTGACTTTGTGATGGCGTCAAGAAAATGTCGAAAAAAAGAGAAGAAGCTCGAGTTTGAGGAGCCCCCATTTTGTCTGTGTGAAAGAAGAGTTAACTGTTTGTTTCAACTTCCATTTTTAGAAGGGTATAAACAATTAACAATTCCTAGTTTCTTCTATTCTTGTTATTGGTTCTGTGTCTGTGCCATAAAAATGTCTTATAACGAAACCAAAATTCTCACATTTAACATTTTTTTCTTTTGAGATATCATCAAAAATATATTGTGTCTTTTATCCCCCCCCCCTTCATTTCTATTTAAAAGAAGCGTTTTTTCCGTTTCAATAATAGAGTTCAACACTCATAACAAAGCACAATGTCAAAAAAATAAGGAAAAATTTTTTAAACTTTTTCTCTTCAAAAAAGGATTAAATTATCAAAAAAGTCAAAAAAAAATTGTGACGGGCTTACAACAACACCGGACACTTTTATTTTTTCCATGCTTCGTCTTCTTTTCATAGATGACATCTTCTACTTCATTGTTGTAAGCTGTTTCTGCTGCTGCTACGGCTGCGGCTTTGTCTACGGGTGTTCAAGTCTTTAAAAAACAAAAAAATAAATGTAAAAAGAAAAATATCTATGATTTTATACTTCATCTTTTTTGTCATCCCTCTTTTCTTCTTCTTCTTATATGCTTTCATATTTTTAACATAAGGCTGCTGATGCTGTTCCTCTTCTACCACCAATAGATAGAAAGAATCTCAAATAATGATGATGGAAGTTTAAAAGATGGAAAATAAAAGGACAAAAAAAAGATAGAAAAAGAAAAAAAGATGCTGCCGAAATATTCAATTTAAAACATCATCATCTACAACAAACAAATTGAGTTCAGTTTTTTTTACAAGTGGTGCTTGCATTAAAGTGTCAAACTTCGGCACACATGATCATCAATGCCGCCGCCACCGCCCTTTTTTTTATTCACAAATATAAAAAAAAACTTCTTCTTTTTCCATCTCTTTTTTTTAAAGTTTAAAAAGAAATTTTAAACTTGTGACGTCGAATGCTTTAAATCCCTTTATATCTCTATCTTCTAACCAATATTTTTGTGTTCCTTTTACAAAAAAAAACTTTGTTAAGAAAGATTAATGGTATTTTTTCGGAAGTTTTTTTATTGTTTCTTCTTTAGTAAAAAAAAGGGGGGGGGGGTCCTACTTAAGACTCAATCTCTTATAAAAACACATTGTTTTTTTACGTTTATTGCAAACAAAAGAAAATTCATAAAAAAATGTGCCATTCTTAGAACTTAACAGTGAAAATCAAAAAATAATTTTAAAAAATTTAATTAACGCACAAGAATCCTTTTTTTGTTTCCGTGTTATTGTCAAAAAGTTTTTGAGAGAAAAAAAAGTTTATTCATAAGACAGTTAACTTCAAAAAAAATTGATGTCTGTCTTCATAACTTTGATTTGTCAAATCAAAAAAGATAAAAAGTGGATGCTACCACCTGTTTTATATCTCTTTGTTTTTTTTTTCTCCTTTCTTCACCCCTTTTTTTGTTTCCTCATTTTTTAGCACTTAATCTCTTGTTGTCATTTTGCTTGATGATAGCAGGCGCAAAAATATTTTTTAACTTAATTTATTTTAAATATCTTGAATCCCTTACCCCCCCCCTTTTGTGAATATCCTTTCCCTTTCCACCTGACGTGTGTTGTCATCATCGATCACCAACGTAGGTCTTCTTTATTGTTGTCAACGGGATTTGGAGAGATCATTGTCAAAATGGAAGAATGAGATGAAAACTAACTAACCACTAAGGGCGAAGAAGCTTGCATCTTTTATTTAAAAAAATTTTTTTTAAGTTCACATTTTTTTTATCTTTAGCGCTTTTCATCGTCGTCGCTGGAAGATTTATTGATTCCATATGAACCGAACTTTTTAAAAATTGTTTTTGGAATATTGCTATTTTATATTGAAACCACTGATTTTTTTGATTGAAAGTCTTTTTATTTATAATTGTCATCTTGATTGGATATCTTCATTTTATTTGATGGTAATTTTACCATCTAAAACTTGTTAATTTAAAATTGACCAACTATTTTTGAATAATAATAATAATAATACTTTGTTAAACATTTAAAAAAAGATTATTGAAAGATTTATATCCCTTTAAAAATGCGAGTCACATTTCACTTCACTGCTAGAATAAAAAAAGAAAGAAAGAAATTTATGGAAAAGGAGCAACAACGCCTGATAAACATGAGAAAAATAAAGCTTCATTTTTTAAGTTTTTTTCTGAAATATTTTTTTATGGTGTTAAATGCTGCTTTTAAGGAGGAGAAAGAGAGAAAAGAAGAAGTACACAAACATAGATATATAAAAGATATCTCCAAAAACAAAAGTTTTAGTTCCTTTCTTGAATGAAGATTTCTTTTTTTGTTTACTTTTTATTTTTGTTCTTCAGAAATAGTTTTATTCATTTTAGGATTTTTTTATTTCTTCATTAAATGATATTAATGATACTTTTTGTTTGCGGATTTCCTGATGATGAGACTTACTTCCTGGTATCATAAAATCCCCCTCAAAAAAGTTTTTCAACTTCGGATAACCCGAGTTTGATCTCTTTCTTTTTGCACAAATTTGGAGAAGAAAAATTCATGTCACATTTCTCTTTTTTTTACATCGAAGCTTAGTGCCACGGTTGTTTCTAACTAACTCCGCCTTAGGCTTTCAATGGGCATCCAGCTTTCCCGTCTTTTTTTCCTTCTTTTTTCTTTTCTTCCATGCTTTGACTACCTAAAAAACTTGAAATTTTTACAGCTTTTTTTTTTAATTTTAAACTCGTGATGTAAAATATGTTATTATCTTTTGTACTAATTTTTATCATTCATTACCTTTTACTTTTTCAGAGTTGAAGCTAAAAATTTTTTTATATTTGATATATATTATTTCTTTTTAATACTGGCGCCGCCACTATAAAAATTTTTCAACGCGCCTTTGGTGCGGCGACCAGATGGGTGTTACTATCGTTGGTAACATTGAAAAAATATATAATTCAAAATTTTTAAAACTTATATGTTTAAATATTATATTTTTAACAAATTTTGTTATATCTGATGGAGCTGTTATGGAAAAGCAGCGGTGTACTAGAAATAGTATTAATTTGGGAAATATTATTAATACAATGTTAACAGATTATGATATACATTTATTACCAGAAGCTGAAGGCGTTAATGTTACAATTGAAATGCACGTGCAAGTATGTTTTATTCATTCATAATTAATTTGTATCTTTTTTTTATATTGCGTTTTTTAATATAACCATTTATTTTTCTTATTTTTTTCCCAAACTTTGGAATGCTTCTTCCGGGCATGCTTGCGTAATTATTCAAAAAATCCGCAGAAATATGCTTTCAAAAAGAAATTCATATTTTACATACGCTTACCAAAATTTTATGAAAAATAAAAATATTCAAAACACAGAATCTTAAAAATAGTGTGAAACTTGTTAAGGGTAAAATCTGGCACTTCCGTGTTTCACATGAATGCCTTTTTTTCTTCGTTTGCTCTTAAAGTTCTATAAAAAGCAAAAACGAAAAATATCTTGGCGATTTTTGCACGTTCAAAATTTGTAAAAAGCTTTTTTTATTTTTGCTTTCAGTCTGCACATTTTTTTTGCTTTTAATTAGAGAGAAAAAAGCTGAAAAGCAAACAAATTATCTCATTGCAATGGCAAAAAAATTTTTGAATTTTGTGCAAAAAATGTGTTCTGATTTTTCTTCATAGGGGGAAAGATCCTCCACAAAGATGAAAGAAAACCCATGGGAAACTGTGAAATTTGTAACAATGCACTTTCTTTTAAGGGTGTATCTGGAATATCGGAGATAACAGGAGATTTTGAATTAGATGTCATGTATTCCGAGATATGGCTTGATCCACGTCTTGCATTTAAACATTTAAATGTTTGTGCAACAAATATTACATTAAAAAGTGATTTTAGAACAAAAATTTGGAATCCAGGTATTTATTCTTTTTTGCTTCAATAATAATTTGTTTTCTTTTCAATTTTTTTTTCTAAAAAACAAAAACAATACATAAATTTTTTTTCTATTGTTTTATTTTTTCTTTCTTTTGCAGATACATGCATAATCAATTCTAAAGAATCTTCCATTCATAGTAGTCCATCAGAAAACAGCTTTATTATTGTTTATGAAAATGGATTAGTATGGAGCAATTTTAGGTTTGTTATTTTATTTTTAAATTTTTATCTTTTTGCTGTTTGTAATTGACATGAGAAAAAAAAAGCAAGCAATAAGAGTAGTAATAAATTATTTTTGCAAAGAAAAAAGAAACTTTTTTATTTTGCAGAAAAATAACATTGTTTCTGACACTTTTCTTGTTTTTTTTCTGGAGGAGTAAAAAGCCATAAAAAATTGAAAATTGAAAATTGAAACAATCATGTTATATTTTTTTCAGGTTGAAAGTGAAAGCTCCATGTCATATGGATTTGGTAAGTGTTTGTTCTTTCAATTTTTTGCACAGTTTTTTTCGCTTTTAAAACTATTTCAAAGTTTAAAAATTTGCGGGTTTAATTTAAAAATATAAAAATATGATATTTGCAGAAAATGTTTCCGTTTGACAGCATTCAATGCGAATTAGTGCTTGGTTAGTTCATTTCTTACATCTAAACTTATTGAATAAAACAATAAAAAAATTATAGAAAGTTATTCATTTAATGTTGATGAAGTTAAGCTTCAATGGCATGATATTCCGATAACAATGATGGAAAAAGTAGAATTACCAGATTTTGATTTAATTGGTTGGAGCACTGATCATCAAGAGCTTCAATATCCAAATGGTAATTGGCAAAGGGCAATTGTAAGTTTATAAATCATTTCGCGAGAATCTGATAAAAGATTATCGAATTATAGGTAAAATTTACATTTGCTCGAAGATATGGTTTTTATTTATTTCAAAGCTATTTTCCAACTTCTTTAACGGTTATAAGTAGTTGGGTTGGATTCTTTTTTGATGTTCGCAGTGTCTCTGCTAGGTATAGACATTTGATGCTATTTATTTTTAAATTCAATTACCTTATTACTTCCGTTTTAGAATTACATTAGGTGTTAGTTCACTTCTTGCTTTAACGTTCCAATTTGGTAATGTCTTACGACATTTACCCAGGGTATCTTACATAAAATGTTTGGATGTATGGATGATCTTTTCTGTGATCTTTATTTTTTGTACTTTAGTCGAGCTTGCAATTGTATGTCAATTAAACAGGTAAAATAGAAATATAATAGTTGGAAAAATAAATTGTTTTAAAAAATTATAGGTGGGAAAGAGAGCGACAAATTGGCTCAAAAGTTTTGGGACATTGGCTTAATCAAATAAGGTACTGTAGTATAATTAAGTTTTTAGCAATGTATTTTTAAAAGTTTTGTAGAAAAACAAGAAAAAGCGATGGTAAAAGTAATGGAAGTGATAATGATGGTGTAAGAAAAAGATTTTTATTAACACCCATTCATAAAGATGATGATGAAGTTGCGAAAACCAATTTTGTTAAACGTGCATTTAGCAAAGCAACAACAGATGTTACTGTAATTACACCAGATGATGAAATAGAAGATATTAGACAAAAGAAATATCATTGGTGGTTATCGTTATCAGAAAGACTTTCACAAACTTTATGTCCACCAGATCGTGATTGGACGGTGACATCTGTACAGGTACGTGATCAATCAATCAAAAATAGAAAGAGAAAAGAACGATAAACACAAAACAAACAAACAAAAATTAATTTCTTTTTCTAGGTCGATCGATGCTCAATGATTATGTTTCCTTTTTCATTTTTAATATTTAACATTATGTAAGCTTTTATCATAACCTTTTTGCATTTAAAGACCTTCTCTAAAAGAAACTCAATATTTTTTTTCTTTCTTTCAGTTACTGGTGCATATATTTTACAAAAATGGATCGTCCAATGTAAGAAAGCTGAAATCCTCTTTTTTTATTCAGCTTGTTGTTAGTCCTTCTTTTGTGCTTTAAAAAATAAACATAAAATCGTGTTTTCTTCTCTTTTGTTAATTTTTTATAATTGTTTATTATTTACCTCACAACGGTAAAAAAATGTGTACAGAAAAAATAGAAATAAAAAAAAATGTTAAAAAAAATCAAATGTATTATATCAAATATTTTCAGAGGTCAGAGTCGTTGTATCAAGTGTGTTTCGTTTTTTCACTTCATTTTCAAGGCTAAAAAATATATATTATTTTCGTTTATCACGAGAAAATCAAAAAAAATAGAAAAGCGAAAGACGAAAAGAAAAATGATTGACTGACATTTCACAGGCAATTTCAAGAAAATTTGAATCTGTTAAAGAATTTATCGTCCGTCGTAATGATTCTGGATTAAGCTTTTGCGGTTCATATTGTGTGGCTTTGGTTTCTTTCATGCATTGACTAAAAAAGATGGACGTTAAAAATCTAATAAAAAAACAATTTTTGGATTCATATATTTTTTTGTTGTTTGTTTGAGAAAAGAAAAATGATAAGGGACTAGGGGCAAAAAGGTAGCACACGTGTTTTATTGTTTTCTTTCACAAAAAAAAATTTATATTGAAAAAAAAACTTACTCAGCAATTGTTGTAGCATCGGCAATTCCAATCCGGGTGTCCACTTCCTTTTCGCTGACATAACGTTTTTGAATGTCAAGTTGTCCATAACTTTGTATCATAATAATTGTTGTTTGTGACATACCAAATTCAGTCTCCTTTTTTTCAGAATTTTCTAAATGCTCACCTTCATTTTCACTATTAAAATTTATTGAATTTGAAGAAGTAGTTGAATCTTGCCGAATAATAACCTATTTTTTATAAATATCTCATTAGCTTTCTTTTCATAATATTCACACACAAAAAACGCAAACATACCACCGTAGTATTATCTCCATTTTCTGGCCCCTCATTTTGCCTTGCTTCAGTTAAATTAGTTTTCATTTTTTGCCGTTACTTAAAAAGATGAAAAAAAAAATGAATGAAACAAAAACTTATTTTTGCCCCATCTCATTAGTACAGCGACGAAACCAATCCTTATTTTTTCCTTCTTTATTTTTCAGCTTCTTGCTGACAGAAAGAAATACGACGACTTCAATAGCACTTTTTCTAGTTTAACAAAAGAAAATATTCTGTTTTTTAGAAGCTTAAAAAACGATGCATGTGTGGCTTTCATGAGGCGATGCTTTTGACTTTGACTTGAGCAATTCATTGGACCAAACTTCCGAGTTTAGTTGTTTTCATAGTTTGTCCTTGCTGCTATTACTACTTTTTTTTGCTTGTAAATTTTCTTTCTTTCTTTCGAACGCTAATTTATAAAACAAAGCCATTTTTTACACATCATTGGTGTTGAAAAGTAATAATTAACTCAATTTGGTAATATTTCCGTAACAAACAAAATTGTATTATACTCGAAAATTTTATCTAAAAATAAATAATTTGTTAATTTATGCAAATTTTTAGCCTTTTTTTAAATCACTTACTTTTATCAAATTCCTGCAGCGAAGAATCGATGTACGCGGTGTTTTTGAATTTTTGATTTTTAACACTGGCACATTCTTAACTAAAAGTTTGTACAAACCGTGATATGTGTCAATGGAGAATTATCAAATTCATATAACTAACAATCAAAGAACCAATGGATCAGTTTTTGAGTAAGTTCTTTTTAATAATTTAATGTTGTAATACATTAATTAAAATATTAATTTTAGAGATCAATGGCAAACATTTAGACAACACTGTGAAAGTTATGAATCATTAAATAAATATTGCAGATCTGGTGCTTTACGAGATTCTGTTTTTAGATCTATTGCATGGAGGGTATAATTTTATATTATTATATTTATTATTTTCGAACTTACTTTAGATACTATTAGGTTCATTACCTTTCAACAAAGATCTATGGATGCAGAAAGCTAAACAAAATAGAGATAATTACAAGACATGGAAAGAAAAGGTTTGTTTCTGACTGTATTATTTGATAAAGAGAATCAACATTTAGATTCCAGCAAATCCTCGAGAAGAAGTTTTTGATATGGATTTAGGCCTCAATAATCCTTTATCTTTACATTCTGGTGTGAGTTAATATACATTTTTTCGTCTTTAATGATATTACAGGGTTTTCAGAGTCCTTGGCAAAAATTTTTTGAAGAACAAGAAATTAAAGATATAATTGGAAAAGATGTAAATAGAACATTTCCAGAAGTTAACTTTTTTGCTAGTGATAATGTTCGTCAAATTTTATCAGATATTTTATTTATATATGCAAAAAGAAATCCAAAAATATCATATCGTCAGGTGTGTTCATTATCAAAAAATTAAAATATTTTAATGAGTTTAGAGTTTAGGGAATGCATGAAATTCTTGCTCCTTTATTATTTGTGCTCCATGCTGATCGACAATCAATTGACCATTTTACAGAATTACAAATTGAAACGTTAGTTCTTTTGCTTTTTATGCATCCTTTTTTTATTAAAGATTTTTAGAGACATTAATAACACTGATTTACAGCTTTTAAAAACCTTAAATGATCCTCGATATATTGAACATGATGCTTATGATCTTTTCTCAAAAGCTATGAATATTGTTGAAGGATTTTATAATGTCGCAGATGAAAATTTTGCTGATGAATCAGTTGCTAGCCCATTACCCGCTTCACCATTTTCCTTGTTTGTTTCTAAAAAGGTCGAAATAGTAAAGAGAAAGCTTTCATTTAGAAATGCAACCACAAAACCTAAAGCTCCATGGATTTCAAAATTGGAACTTATTTATGATCATAAACTTAGATCCATTGATTTTGCATTATGGAGTCATTTAAATGCATTAGATATAAGTCCACGGCTATTTGGATTGTATGTTTTTATTTGTTATGATTGAAGGAATTTCTTTGTGCATTTTTAGACGTTGGTTGAGATTACTGTATGGAAGAGAATTTCCATTTCCTGATTTATTATTTCTTTGGGATGTAATTTTTACTGATCGACCGATGTTTACTATTATTGAAGATATTTTTGTTGCAATGCTAATTCAAATTAGATCATTATTACTTAATGCAGATTATTCAACCGCTATGCAATATTTAATGAGATATCCACCAATTTCTGATGTTCAAGCTTTCATTCAATATTGTCTTCATCTTCATTCTCCTAAGGTACTTTTAATTTCATTGTGTCATTCAGGGCATGTAAATAAAAAAAACTAATAAATTAACTAATTAATAAATATTGTCAGGGCCGCAAATTGGTCCAAGCCAAGGGGGGGGGGGGGAACTTCCTTATGAAATTTTCAAAAATTCTCATTTTACCTAGTATGAATTCAGTTTTTCAACGTAAATTTTTTCTCAAGGGGGGGGGAACTTTCCCCTTTTTCTATAAGGTATTTGCGGCCCTGAATATTGTTTGGAATTTTTATTATTTATATATTTCAGGATTACAATAAACCTGCAACATATGGTGTAACTCATTTTTCACATATTACTGTAGCAGGAAAACCTCATCCAAATCAAGAACGAAAAGATTCATTCAATACTCTTGCAAAAAAACTTAATGGCCGACAACAACATCAACGTGATGTTAGATTAATGAGAATGAACTCCTATTCTGCACAAAGTTCACCACATCATTTTGCTAATAAACCTTTGGGTGAACCAATGACATTTGGAGAATCAACATTTTATACAAACGGGTTTACGGCGGCAACATCATCATTAAAAGTTTGTGATTTGTTTTTCGTTTGTTGCAAAACTGTTTTTTTTATCACTTTTAGGAAGTTGAACTTATGAAAGAACAAGTTTCAATATTGCAATCAAATTTAAATGATAAAGATCTCGTTTCAAGAGTTGCTGCATCAAGATTATTAAAGTTAATTTCTGATATTGATCTTTTAACCGGTGATTCAACAACAAAATCTTCAATTAAATCTGAGCTTAAAGTTATTGCTGAAACCCTTTCACGAAGTACAGTACCAGAATTTTCAATTCGAAGTGTTCCATTAAAAATTGATCCAGGACAAATGCGTGGCGCTGTTGAAGTTGCAAAAGAAGCTGGGTCACCACTTCGTCCTCCTACATTATCTGGATCATTTCAACCACTTTCACGCTCCATATCACGTTCATTACGAAATGATAATGAATTAAAAGAATTACATTTTGATAGAAAAAAGAATTTTTAATTTTACCGCGTGTTTTTTTTATTAGCGATACTCACATAATCCTTTTTTTGGCATTTTACGTGTTATTTGTTTTGTACAACTTTTTATCATCATCAAAAAGAAATAAATGTTTTCATGGAATAAAATATCTACAATTTTTTTCATGAGTTTTACAGTAATTTTATCAGAACCCGATACAATAACAACAAAATAAATATTAATTTTTATTACGTTGTGCTTGAATTAATTCTCGAATATCTTCTTTTGAAAAATTTGTTCCATCACTACATGGTTTTAAGGTACATTTTGCATTACATGGATTTGGTTTATATGGAGCACAGCAACAGAAGCATCTCTTTCCAATGCTAATACAATTTAAAGGATCTAGACCCCAAATTTGATCTCGAATATTTGGTGGAACAAGTGCACCTAAAAATTGTGCAGATGTAACACCCCGAGGTGGCCATACGGCACACCGCTCCAATTGTTCATCAAATGCTTCAGGGGTCATTGCACAAGCTTGACGCTCTGTTGGAAGATTACAAATTCGATCTGCAACACCAAATGTATTCCCTCCAGGAGCATATGCACATCCGGGACTACATGCTACTTGAACATTACACATTCCGCATGCATTTGCAGATTTATTAAAAAGTTCTGCGTAATCCATAATTTTTTGAACAATTGGATTTCCAACTCCAACAATAAGCTTAAATTTTTATATCTAAAACAATTATCATGAAAAAATTTTATACCTGCATATATCTGTTATGATAACACTGTGGAGGTAAATTTTTCCAAAATGTTCTATCACTGGTACTAAAACATGGTCCATAATCACTCCAATTATGACAATTTGAAGTTTTTCCTTTTCCAATTCCAGCAACAGATGAAAATGCTGAAGCAAGAAATGTATCAGCTACAGTAATCAAAGTGATAAAAATAATCGCAACTGCTACAAAAAATTTTGAATTCATCATTATTTTATTTCAGCTGGAAACTAACTTTTGAATCAATATTTAAGAAAAAAGATCGCACAAACAACAGTTTTTAATTAAAACTGCGCTGATAATCGGTCAAATGACAATGTTCAAAATATATTTTTTCATTTCGTCTCGTCGTCATCATCATTAAATAAAAAAAATTTCAGGGTTAACAAATTGAACGTAAACAAAAATCATAAATGAAAAAAAAGTTGCTTAAAAAAATATAAAAAAGGAAAATAGTTGCAACCAGTTTTTAAATAAAGCCAAAACTGAAAATTTGATGGCCCGTTCGATCTGAAGATATAAAATTTCAGTCGGCTTTTTATGGAAAGACAAAGAATTCTTCCAAAATACTCGGCTCTGCTGGCCTTAAAAAGTTTAGCTTGCTGGCCTACGGTTGTCAAATTCCCCGGGGGATGCGATTTTAGGCTGGGGAATGAGGCCATTTTCGTTGAGATGCAGCTTAGAGAAAAAAATACACTACCCTTAAAATTAAAAGTTAGAGGTAGCGTATTTTTTTCCAAGCTGTATCTCGACGAAAATGACTTCATTCCCCAGCCTAAAATCTCATTCCCTGGGGAATTTGACAACCCTAAAAGTCATTCATTTATTCTACTAATCATTTTTTGACTTATAAGTTAGCAGTTGCAATATTAAATAAAATATCAAAAGTTTTAATAAGTTACTAAAGAAAAGTGATATTTTTCTATTTTATTTATACCATTTTTGGCTATAGCTGTTGTTTTACACAGTAAAAAAAAGTTTATATTATTATGGTCATGTTTATTAGGAATTGCTAATAACTATACCGTGCTTTCTTGATGGAAATTAAATTATTCTAAAATTATAATTTTACATTTATCGATTTGCATTGATTCTTCGAAACTATGATTATGTAAAACTTTATTCTGATTAAAAATTTTTTTAAAATTAATGATTTTAAATTCGACTAATTACATGCTATTTTATGCAACGTTTACGAAGTTTATTATAGCAGTAGTAAAATTGTAGATTTAAATGAAACAGTATTAAATTAAAATGGAGAAATTGCATGAAAGATCGAAGGCAACAAATATTTATTTATTTTTAATCATTGCCATGAAGGCATCAAGTTAGCGCCGTATACGGTAGAATAAAGAGGATTTCCAAAAACAGGGATTTGTGGAGTTGGTGCAGCTGTTAAGCCTGCAAGTTGGCTTAAAGCTAACAGAGATGATTGATTTAATTGATTATTCTGAAATTTATAATTAAAAGTAAATAGTCATAAAAAGTAAAGGACAAACTATGGGCTCTGCTGGACGACCCCATGAACACCGTAGCATTTGTCCGTCGAGTTCTTCAAAACTCATTTCTAGGATGGCTTTTGTTGCGCCATCTTTGGTTTCAAAAGTTACAAAACCATAATTTTGTGGTGCAAACATTCGAATTTCTTTAATTTCACCAAATTTTGAAAAAGTGCTTCGAACATTTTCTTCTAAAATGCTCAAATTAAAAAATAAAGAATTTGCATATTTAAAAAAATAAAAACTATAGCTACCTGTTGTATTTGCATTTAAATTTCCAATATAAACAGTTGTATTGTCAATGGGGGTTGCATTATAAATTTGTTCATATGACAATGCCTTCTTTTCATCTTCGGGTGTTCTACGAACTGCCCAATTGGTACGAACTGCTCGACGACCAATCATTTGACCATTCATCTTTTCAATAGCAACTTCTGCATGCTAAATTAACGATTTTTTTTTGTTAGCAAAACGATAATTTGCAAAAAAACCTCTTTATTCGGATAAGTCACAAATCCATATCCCCGTGATTTCATTGATTGAGAATCCCGTATTACTTTAACCTCTCTAAAATAATTTAAATTTAGAGAAGGGGATATTTATAGCAAATATGCAACACTTACGAAGTTTCACCAAATTTACTGAAAGCATTTTTAAGCATTGTATTATCAACTTCTGATGAAAGATCTCCAACAAAGACATGAAAATGTTCTGAAAAATATGTACTGTCACCCAAATACAAAAAATATTTAACTTACTGCTTGTATCAATTTTTGGTTGTGCAGCAATTTGTTGTTGTGCAATTAATTGTTTCTGAAAAGATGCTAATGGCATATTTGATGAACCATTTTGTGGTAATAAAACAATTGGAAATCCTTCAAATACACTATTTGCACCCGTAAGGGATGCCGTTGTTGTGCCATATGGTGCTGTCATTGATGAAAGTTGTGCAGTTGGATAATATGGCATTCCGCTTGATTGCATTAATGTAATAGCTTGTGCCGCAGCAGCATTAAGACCATTTTGTCCAAATATATTTACCGGTGTTGAACAGAGTGAACTTGCGGTTGTTCCTGTAGAAGCATTTGAGCCATTTACATGGGCTGCCGCAGCTGCCGCTGCAGCGGCCGCAGCGGCAACAAAATTTGAATTTGATGCCATTGCACCACCAAAGTGTTGATGATAATTATGTGATGTTATTGGTGTTGTACCAGGTACACCTACAGCTGTCATCATTTTCTTGCTTAATTGTCCAAGATATGCAAGATCTGAAGTGGCGTCGTTGAGAACTAACAACGATTGCCCTCTTGACGCTGCTGCAGCTGTAGCAGACGTTGTAGATTCGATGGGGAATGAACGCTTCAGATTGATAATATTCTTTTAAAACCGATTATGGTGCTTTAAAAATAGCACCAATCGGTTTTATATTTTAAATTTAAAAAAAATATTAACAAAAATTTTTAAAAAATCTTTGTTACAAAATCAAAGAAAAAATTAATTAATTGATGTTAAGAATTTCTTTAAATCAATAAAAATGATGATTTTTGAGGGTCGTGTAGCAAGCCTAAAAAAGCTTTATATTATTAGTCTTCTTCTTTTTTTTGTTGCTGCTGTCGATGCAGAGTGTGTGACAGAAATAATATTTATTTTTAATCGCAAAATGAAATATCAAAAAACAATGCTTGAACAAAAAACATTAATAAAAATGCTATCATTTGTTCTTTCACTTTTTTTATCCATCATAATAGCTGATGTGCAAAAAAGGGGTGAAAAAAAAGGAGAAAAAACAAAAACGATGGAAAGGGGATAACATTAAAGGGGGGAAAAGACCGTAGTTGGGGGGGGGGGGCTTATAAAAATGCAAACATAAATGAATGTTTAAAAAGCTTTTTAACGTTTTTGTTTAGCAGGAAAAAAAAGAGAAAATGGAGAAAAGAGAATCGATCAGCAATGCTCAAAAAATGGCTTTTTTGGAAGACGAAAAAAGGAAAAAAATTTAAAAAAGAGGCTGCAAGTGATGTCTAAATTTAATTAAGTTAGTCAGTTAAGTTGCTTCTTTGTTGAAGAGGTGGGTTCTAATTTACGCATAAAGTTTCTTCTTTTTCTTTTTACATTTGTTGTAGTTAGCTTTCCTCAAAAATTTTTCCAAGTAGCCTCAAAAATGGTAACTTGAAAAAAATGCACACGCCATAACTGCCATGTTTCATTTTATTTTTTGGTGTGCCATAAATGAAGTTTAAGACGCTGATCCCGGCAAAACAAAAAATTTCATAGGAAAAACGAAGGGGGGAAAAGCTCTTGTTTCTGCCGAAAAAATATTCAGCCAGCCGTTATTAAGGGTTAAAAAGTCAACGCTTCACCGATTTTATACAATATAAATGATTATTATTATTATTATTATTGTCGAGCTTAAAAGTTGAATTTAAATGTAACTAAAAGTGGCACAAAAAAAGAGGCAAAAAAGAGGATAAAGGAAATCATTGAAAAACAAGAACGAATGTTAAAGTATTTTTTCAGAAAAAGATTAAACAAAAGCAAATAGCTTTCGAATGGCATAAGATTAATTTTTTTAAAAAGAAGCAAAAAAACTGCCATTTACAGATAGATAGATATATTTGTGCTTCTTTTGAATAGAAACGTCAAACTCTCACCTCAATGTTGAAAAAGAGATTATTATTTATATTTAAAGCAATGAAATGAAATGCAAAAATCTGTGAAAAGGCGTTACATTTTTCTTATTAACATTTGCGATTATATAAGCGTTAATGACAAATTTAAGAGTTTTTTATGCATGAACAAATTATAAAATTTAATTTTGGTGGTTTTACTAAACAATCATAATGATGGATGTAGGATCCTGGTTGGTAAAACTAATATAAAAGCAAATATAAACAAATTAAACTTTTCAATTTTGAATACCTTTATAATTTTAAAGCTTTCCCGCCAAGTTTTAATTTCATAAAAAGTATGAATCAAATCATTCAACAACAATGGATGGCACTTGCGGGCTTTAAAAAAAGTCACAATAATATTTAAAAAATAAGAAATATCGTCTAGTCATAACATAGCTTTTTGAATCCAAAAACAAATGAAATTGGAATTTCAAAAAAAAGGGATAGAAAATGTCTTTAATTTGTATGCATAATTAGAAGTACTCAAGATTTTGATGCATTTTTTTGCTTTTAGTAAGACACTCAAGCGTTAATAAAGTTTGACTGAAAAAAAAATCGACGTAGCGCCACTTTCGTTTGACAAAAGTAGTTTTCGTCAATGCTTTTTAACATTTCTTGCATGTGCTTTTTGGAATAAAAAAACAACGATAGATTGGAAAATTAAAAAAAAGGAAAACTAGAAGTTTATCTACTACTTTTTTATATTTCAAATAAAAAACAGATTTAACGGCTGAAGTTTAAAATGTGACAAATCACGTTCAAAAAATATTGACAACTTAATGTTCGTTGAATTGTAATTAAAAAAAGAGCTCTAAGACAAAACATATGTCTAAAATTGAAAATAAAACAAGAAAATAAATAGTTGGGGTTATATTTAACAAAAGTCAAAAAAGCAGCTGAAATTTGCAAAGCGATGATGCGGAAGACCAAAAGAGGGGGGGGATTATAATGCCTTAAAAGTATGCTTCTCCCATTTCCTTCCTTCCCTTTTTCATAAACTTCAAAATCCCTTCTCCTTTTTTTGAAAAAAAAACAAACTTCTTGGTGTTGGTTTTTTTAAAAAAAATTTTTTCTAATGCAAGTTTCAACAAACTGATTAAGAAAAAACTATGAATACATAAAAATAAAGGAAGGGGAAAATATATACAAACTGAACTTAAAAAAGGGAGGGGGGAGAAAAAGAACTAGAATGAGTGATAACTAAGTTATGGAGATTGTAAAACGTCAAAAAAATAGCCATAACTTTACTTTATAAGTGGTAATTAAACTAAAATAAAAACAGTGAAAAATGGTTGTTATGGGGTTTTTTTTCCTTCTCTTTCTCTTTCTGTATTTTATTTTTTGCCTTCTTGCAATGAAACCAAAAAAGCGCATTAAATCAAAATGGAAATGAAAAAAAAATCAAATACACCGACATCTAATAAAAAAATATATATATTTATTAGGAAAAAAATACACAGTTTTGGCATGTTTTGGCCTTTGTTTGCCCAGCTGAAGCTAGTAGTGCATCTTCTTTACCCCCCTTTTTTTCACCCTTCCATCCCCTCCTTTCCTTTTATCCATGTCACGCAAGCGCGCATCCGAAAGTCATCAACATTGCGCTTTTGTCTGCAGCATTTTCAAAGTGACATCTTGTCATTTTGAGGCCAAAAAAGGTTTAAAAAGTCCACAATCAATTATGAATGAAAGCAATATCTATTCATGATTTTGTTACAAACAAAAAAGTGCTTTTCCAATGGCTTTTTCATCAATTTGTTGAAACAAAATATATGTTTATGTCAGAAATAACAACAAAAAAGAGAGAAAAATGAAAGATACATAGCAACAATAAAACATTAATAAAAAAATGTGTATATATGAGATAGTTTTGGTGTCAAAAAAGAATATTAAAAAAAGGAGCAGGAAAGTATTACTATGAGACTTGACAAAAGCAATAAATGAAACACAAAAAAGAGAGAAAAGAAATATGTTTGAAAGAACATATGTGCCGATATTTAGTGTTTTCAAATGAGGTTTAAAAATATCTCTCTCCAGATGGATGAAGAAGACAAAAAAATTCATATTGTATCAATAAGAGCTATGGGTTGTCAATATCGTCGTAATTGGTAATTTTAAGAGAGTTGAAAAAAAACAATAACCCCCCCCCTCCATCATTGTTTGGTTGACCAAAAGTAACCGTAAAAATGTGAAAAAAGCTCTTTTTGACAAAAAAGAAACAAAATTCTAACCTATATTATTTTAAAATTTTGTTTAAAATACTTTTTCTCATAGTCATAGTCATCCTCTTCCATTTTTAGACCAACAAAATATTAACAAAAAAAAGATATACATGTATTTTTCAGTTCTTTCAAAAGATAATCCGCTGGTAATACATCCTAGTTGGAAACAAAGTCCTTCTCTTGTAATAGCTTTAATATAAAAAAAAGTATAGCAGAAAAAAATAATGAAAAAGACAGAAAATATAAGATAATCAAAACAATGTCAAGCATCGAGAAATTCATTATATTTTTTTAAAAAAAAGAAGGTTAAAACGGTCGTTCAGTTTTTTTAATGTCCAACGGAACGTTAAATGATACAAAGGTATCACAAAAAAAGAAGGTTTTTTTTTATATTCACGAGATCAGCATTTATAAAATTTTTCTTCCGTTTTGTTTTTTTTAACCAAATTTAATGGTTTTTCTTTGTCAGTATTGTAAAAAAGAATGGAAAATGTGTAAAAATAAAATGACTGAAAGAAAGCGGTCACTTGAAATGCGACTACCGTAATCCAAATAAAAAAAATTTACGAAAAAAATTTATTTTATTAAATATAACTTTTTTGAAGACTGAAATGAAACCTTTTTTACAGCATTGTATTAAACTTTTAAATAATTATTAATCAAAACAATTTATGCTTTAAAAAAAGATGAAACAATTAATTTCCAACCACAAAATGAGGCCTTGACAACCAATAAATCACACACACATATATATATATATATAACCCTTCCGGCTGCGCAGACTTTTTTCTTACAAAAAATATATGTGTATTGAAAATGGTTAAAATCAAGTCATAGCAAACAGTTCAAGGGCATTATAAAAAATGAACATCATTTACAAAAATGCAATTGTTTTTTATATTGTGATATTTTCGTATTCAATTTTTCTCTCTGCTTGAACACCTTTTTTTCCTTTTAATTTTTTGTTTTCATAGAAAAAATTGTTAAATAATTTTTATTTAAGCATTTTAAAAAAGGTGAAAATACAATTTTGATTAAAATTACAAGAATAAATAAATGGCAAATAAACAACAAAATGGAATTAAATTTGTGGTATTTGCGATGCTTCCGTAACACATATATTACTGAAAGAAAGAAAGAGATATATCCCTCTCTCCACTCCTCTCTCTCTCTCTCTTTCAAACCACCGTACTTTTCTCAGACTTTTTTTCCTTCTCTTCTTTTGTTTGTCTTTGTAAGTGGTAACCTTTAGATCATTAATCCGTTTTAATCCTTAAGAGAAAAACAGTTTTGAAGATTTGCATTAAATATCAAAATTTTTTATTTAAAATATTATTATTATCTGTGAAGAAGAAGAAGGTGAACAACAATATCTAAAGGGTGGATGGATGATTGTAATCCTTTTTTACTTTCAGCACAAACAATATTATCGCATTTAAATGTCATTCAATTACTTTTTATTATTTTTCAGAGATAATTTTAAATTTTTTATTAATGACAGATTCTCCTCCTTCTTTTTTTCAAGTCACAAGTTAGTCAAAGAATGAAAACTTACTGAATATTTGATTAAAAATATTTATTTCATCATTTTTAGATTATATTGAAGATGAAGAAATAGACCATGTTTAGGAGTTTTTTTGTCTCCAGCAAAAAAAAAATGTCTTAGTCTCCAAGAAGTAGCTTACGTATTCACATTTTTCACGCCACATATTAATGTCTGTGTCTAATTAGTTATAACTTCGTTATTCCTTGAAACCAAAAAAGAACGCTCTTCACGCTGATGTCGTCGTATATGAATATGGATATAAATGTGAATATATCTTTTTAAAATTGCTCTATCCTTTTTTATATCTATATAAATGCTTATTACGTAACTGATTGCATTTCCTTTTCTTTTTAGGATAAAAATTTTTTTCCAAGGGTATAAGTTCAAGTTTTGTCTATTGCAAAATAGAAAAAATAAGATGAGCTCAAGAAATCCTTTTTTCTCTCTACTTTTTTTTAATATGACTTTCTTTTATTTATTCACGTTTTTTATTTATTTTGAGTTAGAAATCTTTAGACCATCCGTCACAGTTTCAAGGGCCTAAGGGCTTCAGAAACATGAAAATTAATCAAAGAAATGTTTGTTTTGTCTTTTTTCAAAATGAGATGAAAAAAAAATGAGGAAAAAAAAATCAAAAGTGCATCATAGAAAAGTACGGCATTCATTTTTTAAGTTATCATGTTTCAAATATTAGCGGAAATACTTTTTGATCATTTCTTTGAAATTCAAATTATTTAAATTTTTAATTCTAAGAAAACAAAGTCCTCCTCGTTTGTTCCATAGAGTTCCATAGGGAAAAGGAAATTACATTCTTTATCTTTTAAATTATTTTAAGAAATGAAAACTTTGCCATTTTTCGTATTTTGAACTTTTTCTTTTGTTATTTTTTTTTGTGAAAAAAATGCCCGAGCATTGCCATATTTTTTTGTCTTGTTTTCTTTTTGTGTTTTTTAATTTTATGCAACCAATTTTTTGCGGCGCCCAAAGTGGTTGGTTAAAATTTGTGTTTTTCAACGAATTTTACTTCTTTTTTGGCTTTTCCAAACACCGCGGTTGTCTTTTTTAGTTATCGTCAAAAATATTTGCAAACGTAGTTCTTTTTTTTGTTGCATAATTTACTACCATTTCAATGGCAATTCCTTCACAAAAAGGAGCTCATTCGTTAAAAGAGAGTTGAAGAATTATTATGTCATTCTTTTTACGATATATTAACACAACACAAATTTTTCTTGAAATAAAAAAAAGAAGAAAGTAAAATTGAAAAAAAGTGATCTCATCTTTATGGTTTAAAATAGCAAAACGAAACATATTGTTTTTATTTTTTCATTTCAACCGTATACTCAAATGTTATTCTCTCCTTCTTTCTTTTCTCTCATCCACACAAGCAGGCACCAAAATGAAGAAAGCTTGACTTTTTTGATAAGCAAACAATACGTTTCAAATAAATGCTTTAATGAATCTTTTGCTTTTTTCATTTTCGGCACTTTTTTTGTTTTCAACATTTTAATTTTAAAATGAAAAACAGTTTTGTTTCACAAAGGATTGATCGGCTCCTCCTTTTTCAGTTTTTTTTTGTTAAAATTCAAAATTTTTATTCTTTAAAAGTTATGAGATTGCTCATTTAGTTGCTTCTTTTTTGGAAATCAAAAGAAGATATCATAAATCTTTAATTTGATTTCAAAAGCGATGTCATGCTTTTTGTTTTATGTTACTGAATACATACCATAACTTTTCTCTTTTTTTTGCATCCAATTCAAGTGAAGTTAAAGCAAAAATCTTTTTTTAATCATTGAAAGTTTTGTTTTATAAATTAAGAAAAGATTATAAGGTGATGACGGCATTCATATTTGCAATTCTATTTCATTTCCTTTTCACCTGCATATTTTACATATTTTTTCAAATAAAGCGAGAGACCACCCCGCAATTTTTTTTTCTATTTTTTGGCTATCTTTCTTTCTGTAGTGGTTGGTTGCTGCACATTGCAACATTCTTCCATTTTTGGACTTTTTTGTTAAAGTATTACGGCTTTGAGCTTTGCTAATTTTAGCTTCCTAAACAAAAAAAAGATTCATTGATGCATTTAAAAAAAGGTAAAAGAGCGTCGTCCAAAAATATATGCATAATCCATGTTGACTTATATACATATATGTTTCTAATAATGTCGTAGCATTCTGTCTGGGAGATTTATTTTTTAAAATTATTACTTTGATATTTAATCATAGATGTCCTCCTCATGTTCTTTAAATAAATTTGCAACATTTCAAGTTCAGAGAAAACTATTACTCTGATGAAATTTTGTGAAGGAGAAAGTGGGAAAAATAAAAGATTTTTTTGCATACATTTTTTAAGCGTGTTTCCTGTGCTTTTAAACTTTTTTATTTCGTTTATTTTTATTTATAGTAAAAGAAAACTAAGCATAATTAAAACACAGTCTTATTTTTTTTATTTCTTTTGAAATTTTAAAACATAAAGATTTTAAAGCGTTAAAAAAAGAGACTAATTAAAAAAAAAGAAGGAAGAAGAAAAAGAAAAAGAAGAAAGTAAGTAAGTAAAAGTTGAAATCCAAGAATTATAAAATATAAAGAGATTCCTTGTAGTCATTTAAAAATATCAAAAAATCATTTATCAATTATATTAAACTTTCTATCTATCTATACTACTACTTTCCATTTGTTTGTTTTTTTTACTCTTGACTAATAATAAAGTGTGAGAGGGTTTATATTTAAGCAGTCAGTCAGACTGTTTTTTTGTTCTACCACGTTCCAGCCACCACCGCACACACGTGAGACAAATATCTTAAAGTGTTTCAATGAACCTTCAGGGATAAACACTTAAATAATTATGCATTCATACGTGTTATTTTTTCCATTGTCTCTTCTCTCATCTTTGGTGAAGATACTACTGGTAAAGTTTCATTCTTCTACTTCTCTCATATGGTAATGGTTTAAAGTTATATAATTCTTTTGAAGGTACAAAACAATCAACTTGAGAACATTCGTTAATGATTCCTTGTGATACAAAATAGTTCCCAGATGGTATTTTTTTTTCAATTCTAATAATTTTGCTAAAATTTTTTGCTTTGTTTATTTTCTACTGCAAAAAATATCTTCTCATAACATTTCCTGCCATATATAAAACACATATTTTCGTTTATAACAGATATGAAGTCTCCCTTTTTGAACAACTCGAAATGAAGAAGCTTAAAAAGTTATTAACCTCTTTTTACAAAATCTATCCTTTAAGTAACAGGAATATTTTGAATTCCAGCAACATTTGTAATTAGAATAAGAAAATCGGTTTTTGACGCCATTTTAAAAAAAGGAAAAGCATTTCCATTTTTTCTTTTTTGTTTCAAATTGCTGAAAAGAATTTTGCAAAAAATAGAAGCAAAGAATACTTTAACACGATTAAATACATGTTGCGCAAGCAATTTCGTGTCACATTCTTTTTCTCTATTTTTTACGCTTATCTTTTTATCCCATTTCAGTGACCACCTGTTTTTTTATTCTTTATTTTTTTCCATAAATTTTTTGCAAATACTTTTTTTATGAAAACCTTGTTAGTTATTGGTGGTTTACTTATACCCAAATATGATTAGACAAAACGTGGTTCTGTTTTTCTTTCTTCTAAAAATTCGTCAACTAAACATTTTTCTTTCGAAAAAAGGAAGAAATTATTATCTCCTAAAAAATTTTGCATTTTTTTTTCTGTGTTTCTTTTTTGCTAAAAAAATTTCAATCTTTTCTCTTTCATTTCCCATGTGTTTTCTTTATATGTATTTTTTAACAGTATCTTTAAATATCTTTCTTTCTCTACAAATATAATAAAGGTTTTGCACTATGTCTTTGATTCATATTCTCTTCTTTTTATATCCCTCTTTCTTTCTCTTTCAGAAGGTGGATGGACCACTTAATAACCTTTGAGCTTGCATGAATGTTGCACTTTCTCATTAAATATATTTGTCAAACTTTTTTTAGAATATTTTTTTATAAAACTATAAATGTTCTTTTCCATTTTTAAGCAACCACCCTCTAATTTTTACAAAAAATAAAAGTTCTGTGATATTTGTAGCTTTTTTATTCTTTGCTTTTAAAAATATTTTGAATAGAAGGATAATATGTGCAGACAACAAAAAATTTAAAAATGGAAAGAAAAGATAAAAAGGTTATTATTCTTTTAAGTTTATTATTATTAAAACTTTACCTACTTTCTTTTTTCCCCCAAAGTAATTCAACTTTTTTTTGTTTAAGCGTTTTTGCTTCCTTTTTCTAAAAATGTGATTTTTGTTTTCTTTCTTCTTTTTATTTGCTGGTTTAACGAGATTGTCGTGTTTTTAATAAGCAACAAAGTGCAAAACAATTTGAAAAAAAAACATTTGTTAAACTCAAATCATTCTTTATCTCTTTCATTTTTTCATTTTTCAGTTGACACTTTTTTTGTGACTTTGACATATCAAAAGCATTTCCTTAAAACATTTTTGTTTTAAAATATATTTAAAATGGATTTATCGTATGTTACTGGGGAACCAACCGAAGAAGATTTAAATCGGATAATTAAAATGAAAATCTTGGATAAATGTTTGCAAAGATTTGGTTATACAATGCCATGGATAGAATGTTCAAGGCTTATGAATCAAATACTTGGATTTAGTCGAGATGGAGTACCTGCATGTAATCCGGATAATTACAGTAAGCTTTTTTTGCAGACAATATTTTATAAAAATTGCTAGTACCAAACCTATAATTTTAGCTGAGCTTTATTTTTGTTTTGCCTTTAAATTATACATTCTAACGTTATAATCATTTTTTTAGCACCTGTCATTGAACATAACCCTGAATTTTATTCAACATGTAGTGGCGTTGAACAATTTATTGCTCAATATACCCTACCAATTTTACAATTATTATGTCTTTTCGGGAATGTCCTTAATCTTTTGATTTACCGATTACCGTATTTTGAAGGCAGTAGTTCAGTTCATTTTCTTCGGGCAAAAGCTCTTGCAAATTTAGTTTTTGTACAATCTCGAACCCTTGAAGTTATTCATGCATGGATTTATAAAAGTGATCCAGATTTTGAAGGAGTTTATTGGAATACACGCCCATTTATGATTACTGTTGCAAATATCAGCGGTACAATTTCGACATGGTAAATATAGAAATATTAAAAAATTTATTTAAATTATAAAAAATTGTAGGATGACTTTACTTGTAACAATTGAAACGGTATTGTGCGTATTATTACCATTTTCATTTCGACAATATTGTACAAGAAAATTAACGATGATGATGTTATTGGGGACTTTTGCGGTCAGCACTGCTCTACATTTAACATTCTTATTAACACATACGGTAACAACTGAAACTGCAATAAATACTCAGGTACTTGAAAATAATCAATGTTGGATTGCAAGTACATATTATTTAATGCAACGAACCCCATTAGCCTTGCATGAAATATATGAAAAAGTATATTATTGGACACAAATGACTGTTTCAATTGTACTTCCAACCATTGCAATGTTAATTTGTTCCGTATTAATTGTAACACAATTTACATTTAAAGTAGGATATTTTATTAAATAATTTTTAAATCATTAAATAATAAATAATTCTTTTTTTAGGAACTTGGGGAAGCATTTTCACAACGTCGAAAATGCGTTATTCGTATGACAGTTACAACCACGCTCTCACATTTACTTCTTGAAGGCCCAGCTTTATTAACATTTGGTGCAGCGGCTTTAAAAGGAGCTGGAAGTGAAAAGCATAATACAACAATGTGCATTCTAAATCATGCAAATAATCTTCTCTCTGTTGTAAATGCCACAATACCATTCTTTGTATTCTTGGCATGTAATCAACAATTTCGTCATATGACAATAGTGTATTTACGAGCTCAAACAGAATGTCATCGTGAAAAGAAGCAAGCCTTATTAGCACAAGCAGCAAATCGAATTAGAATAGGAACAAATGAACGCTCATATGTTGATCAAACACTTATTGCTAAAGTATCAAATATTTGAACGTGTATAAAAAAAAGTTCCATGTTTTTTGAAAGAAAGTAAAAATGCACGCAACTGCGTGTGTTTATTGAACTTTGTTAAATTTTTATTGCATATTTTATGATAGAAATAAACCTTTTTTTACAAATATAGAAATAAGAAAAAAAGAGAGATATTTTAAGTGATTATGCCTTTGTAAAAGACCAAGCAGGAAATAAAGAAAATAAATTTGAGCGGTCTTTCAAAAATAGAAAAAAAGTAGAAAAACAAAAAAGAAAACAATTAAAAATTGAGCATTTCTTTTTAACTTTTTGATTACGGTAAATATCCTTCAATATCATTTTGAGTTATTTCTAAAAGTCTTTTTTCATTTACAGCACGTTTTTCTCGCCTTGTATTTGTTCGTCGATTTGATTGCTTTTTTCCAAAACATATTATACAACACCCGAATATAATTGCAGCAAGAACACCAATAATTAATATAATTATAAATGCAAGAATAAGCTTATTTGTTTGAACTGCTTTTAAAATTGTTTTATAAAATTCTGAATTTTCAGGGTTGTCGCTATCAGTAATTGTAAAACCTGACGTTCCATCGGTTATTCCATAATATGGTTTACCGGTTACAGTATACAAGGGTCGCAACTTTTTTCGTGGTGAAATATCTTCATTGTCGCAAATATGTTTCGGATAATTACTTTGATCATGACAAATGCATGATGTATTACTTCCACGACCAAAATCTGGTTCAAGGTTTTTACATTCTAATTGATTGCAATGATCATCAGGTTGATTAAAGCAACACGAACATCTGAAAATTATCATTTTCATATTTATTTTTAATCATGTTTTTGTTCTTATAGGAATTTTTTACCCTTTAAACTTACGATTGATATTTTGTTATTTTATCACCAAAACATCTTGTCATAAATTGGTCACAAGTACTATCTTTGTCATTAATTTGCCTAATAATTTGCACAATTAGTGTTTATTAGTATTAAAAATTTTTTACCTGCAAATACAAACGTGTGGGGAATGCCCAGTTTTCATTTTGCCGTAACGTTTGAAATTATTACAAAATGTTTTTTTCCATTCATGTTGACATCCACATGTTATCTCAAAAATTCTACTACTTTTTGGTAAAAAATTAAATGGTTTATCTGCTATTGAATAATCTGAAAATAATTTTTAATAACTCATGAATTCATCCAATTACAGTATTAAGATTATTACCAGTATAACAATAAAAATTATTTATTGATGATATAGTTTTAGCTAATGAATATGTAATTAATGATATAATAAAGGCTAAAAGCATTACATAATGCTTTCCAATATTCCATTTCATTATATTTGTAACAACATTTAAGCCTTTTTTTTAAAAAAAAGAACCAGAAACCTAAAAGAAAAAATTTTTTTTGTTAATCTTTTTATCTGTTTTAAAATATGCATCTTCTCTCCTTTTAACAAGGAAAAGAACGCATTCTTTTAGAAGGCATTCTTCATAGGGCGTCGAAGCGATGCTAAGCGGCATCTCCTTCTAAATTGTCTAAGAAGATAGATGTTTTTGCGCGAATAATGACAAAAGGCGGTGAAACTGACAAGAATATGGGATAAAAGAAGAGAAGAAAAGCACTTGTTCATTTTCGGGCATTACTCCCACAAAAAAAAGAACTAAAGGAGGGCAACCGCCCTATAGATCGAGACGCTTCCGCAACTACTACGCTAATACATTTAGATCCCAAGAGGGGTGTTCCAGAAGACCTCTAAACATGCAGCAAATAAACCTTCAAGCTTTTTTGTCTTCATTCTTCCTATCCTTTTGTCGTCGACGTTGTCTTCTTCTTCATTTTTTTTTGTCTTATATTCTTTCATATCATTCAAGAAGCAGCGGCTTTTTGTTTTTGGTATATGTTGTTGTTGTTGTTGTTATACTTGAAGACATGACAATAGAAGTTATAGGATGCCAATTCAAAAGCGCCATGGAACATCTTGTTGCCCCTTTGAAGAAGATGAAAAGAAAAAAAACTTAGTTTGTCATAAATAAATTGACAAATATTTTTTTAACCCTGTTATCAAAAAAAGATTCTAAAGACACAATATACCAGAAAAGAAAAAAAAGAACTCGAAAAAAACAAAGAAAATTTTTTATAGCAAAAAAAGTGTAAGTTTAAAAGCTAAAAAATGGAATAGCATATTGTTCAAAAAAAAACAAACACGGACGATTTCACACATAACCTCCCTTAGCATGTTTCATGAGCTTGCCTTTCAGTAAAAAAATGTGCCAGCCTTGAAGATATTTTTTTCCCTTCTTTTCTCGTTCTTGCTTAGGTGAGTTTCCCTAAAGTCATAGCCTATTTTTGTGGTGGTGGTTTTAGAAAAAAGAAAGAAATAAAGAGATTATCGAATTCAGATGCTTCATCTAAAAAAGCAATGTGGTTTTTTTAATGTTAACGGAAATACAAAAAATTTCCGTTTCATAAAGACATAAAAAAAGGATGAAATAAAATTTGGATATATTAGTAGTATGTAGAAGATGGGAAAAAACGCTTAACTCTTAAATTAAATATTTAATTAATTTCTCAGAATATTTTTTTAAAGATGCGCAAAAATTACATATGAATCATTTAAAGATTCAGAAAAAAAAATAAAAGCTACGCTTGCTTTACTTTCAATTTTTCTTCCTTTTTTAAGGCTTTTTCAACAAAAACATGCAAAATAAACATTAAACAAAAAAGCAATGCTTTTTCTTTTTATATCAATCATCATCATCAATCGAAGTATATTTGTTTTTAAAAGACCTTTAGAGAAAAGTGCTTAGTTTTTCCTCCATTGAAAACTTGATAACGTTTTTGCGTTGGGGAATATTCATCATCATCAAAATCGTACATGTGATTACTGGGTCTATAGAATTATTCAATTCTATCTTTGATTTTTATTTCAATTATGTTATATCATTGACTCTTTTATTTTAAAACGGTGAAAAATTACATAAATTTACTGAAAACAAAGCTGTGATTAAGAGAAATGTTTACATACTTGCAAAAGAAACCTGTGATAATATCGAAAAAATAAATATGATGTCTTAAACAAAAGCAAAGTCGCATTTGAATCTTTCTTGGTTACATGGTGCAAAATAACCAAGAAAGACCCAAAAATAGCTTTAGAATGATACTTGGGTAGATTTGGGGATATATAAGCCCGTAAACGGTTTATATAGTCTTTTTTAGACATTCTGGACATGTCTGAACTATTTAAAATTTTTTCTAAATTATTTAATTTTTTTTTCGACGCACATTTCAGGGAATGGTCAGGGGACTATATGAAGACGTTTGATAGAAAAATTAATCGTATAAAATCATCCTACGTGAAAACACTTTAACCTAACGCAAAATGAGCCCGTGGCCCATCTGATTTTCTTTATTTTTAAGTTTCCTTCTTTTTTCTGCTTTCTTTTACAAAATAATTATGTTTTAAAATCACAAACTGTTTAAAATTTTTTTTAAAAATTTGAAATACAGCATATTACTAAAATCGTTTTTCTGCCGGCTCAAAAACACTCTCTTTTTGTTCAAAGTTAATTTTTCGCTGCAAAAAAATATTTTTTAACGACAACCAAAATTTTTAATATTTCATTTCTTTATTAATTCTACACATTCTACATAAAAAAAACAAAAAAAAATATTGTAGTTTTTAAAACTTTTCTTAATTCTGAATAAATTTATAAAGTTTTTTAAAGGAGACACCCGTAAAAGTTATTAGAATTAAATTAAATTAATAAAAGAGGAGAGTTACCTGAGTTAAAAACAGAGATGAAAGAGATCAAGTATGAAAAAACACGTAAAATTATCACAATTAAAAAATAAATAAATTGCACTTGTTATAAATGATTATGAATGAAGTGATAAGGATAAACTTGAAAAATATACATATTTACATGATAAAAAGAGGCAGAGATGAATGAGATCAAGTATGAAAAACACGTAAAATTATTAAAATAAAAAAAATTAATGGCATTTGTTATAAATAAATGATTATAAATGAAGTGATAAGTGAAAAGGGTAGACTTGAAAAATATACATATTTACATGATAAAAAGAGGTAGGGATGAGAGTTGGTCAAAAGCATCTTTCCATCTAAAAAGAATGAATTGATAATATAATTACATTTTAAATATAAAAGAAGAGAAAAACTTACAGGCCAGAATACGTTTTTTCAACTTCAAATTGAATCACAGTATTTTCCGATCCAGTCAATTTGAAATTTACACGTCCAAAATTTTCCGCAGAAATATAAGAAAAGCCGTTCAAAGAATAATGTTCAGATGGTTGGGGATCCTAAAAATATTTTAATGTAATCAATATAATAAAACATCAAAGAAAAAAACTAACAAATCGCGCACCATAAATTGAAAAACCAAAATCGCTTGATAGACGAGCATATTGTTTTCCATGCCTAAATTAAAACATGTAAAATTTAAAAAAAATTAAAAACAAACTTTGTGAATATAGTTCCTTCAACTAAATATTTAGCATGATTTCTGTAATTATCTCCACGAAGTTTTTGACCTCCTTTAGGTGGTTGAAAAAATTTGGTGATGGGCACTTGATTACCATTTGTTAAGGTGATGTTTCCATCCCCAACAACTTTAACAGTCTTCCATTTTTCAGCATTTCCAGATGTTACTAAAAAATCCAAATTATCAAATTTGAAACTGTTTAAAAGCAAAACAAACATACATGATTCAAACAGTTCGTAATAGCATTCAGGACAAACTCTTGAAGATTCAATCTTTTCTTTTGTTGATAATGCAAATCCGCTGCATTTTCCACAAATTGCATAGCCGCATTCGCGGCAATGATGCTTTCGACGGAAAGCATTAAATCGATCACCACACTGTGCCATCAAACACATTGTGACTTCCTTATCAGGAACCCATAATGCAGCAGAAGCTTCTTTTGGTTGTTTACCAAGTTTATTTTGGGTTCTACGGATGCTATTAACCCAGGCATCTCTTTCCATTTTTGAATCGCATTTTATTGCAATTGATTTTTTGGGATGCAATAACTGCAACCAATTCTCTCTTTCAATACCATCTTCAGATTTTGCTTCCAAATTATTCAAATCAAATTCCCATAATTGTTTAAAATCCAAATGTGACACCAATAAAGTATCAGAGAACTAAAATCAATGAATAAGAAATAAGATAAAATTTAAAAGAATTGTGAAAACTTACCAAAAATAATGTTCTTTTATCCATTTTTCGTCGGCATTGTTTCAATACTTCACCTTCTTTCACCAAATGTCTATCAGGCTTTAAGGCATCGAAATCAAAATTCTTTAATTTTTCGGAAATATTTTTACAGATCTCCGCCAATTTCGGTGTATACAGTTGACAACTGATGTCTTCAACAATATCATCCAATTTTTCAGCAGCTTCTTTCGTCAAATAAATTTCTGATTCGCTTCTTGGATCAAGGTTCTTTTGATATCTTTCCAAATAAAGTTTATATCGTAAAAGATTTTGAAAAATAGTATCCAATTGTCCACACACTTTAATACCAGTATTTTCGGGACTTTGAGTTACAGGCTTAATCAAATTATCAAATGTTGTGCAAATGAATACACTAGGATCATTCAATCTATCTTTTTCAAATTGAGCAGTTGCAGCAGCAAATGTTTCATCACACAACATTTTTTGAAGTTTTTGACGATGTGTTTCTATATGCTTTAAAAATGGAAAGCATTTAAGAATACCTTCAAGATTTTTTAAAATAACATCGGCAAGATTTGGAGATCTTGAATCCCAGAGGTGGGATATTTCTTCAAGATCATTTAAAAAAATTCCAAGTGAATTTACGAATTCAGTCAAATCTTCAGCAATTTCAGTGATGACACCATTGTGAGAAACTTGTTGATCATCTAGGTACTTTGGAAAGACCTAAAAATATATACAGTAATGTTAATTATGGAAGGGCACAAAAACATACAATGGCTATTAAATGCCATTTTTTATATAACAAATTCTGTGCCATTCCCAATTCACTAAAAATTGTTTCCAATGTCTCCAGTCGCTTTTTTTCAGTTTCACCGGAATATTTTTCTGGATTTCTAAAGTACTCTTTGTTAATACAAATCATAAAGCATTTTTTTTAAATTTCGAGTAAAACTATTCATCGAGACTTTTTTTAAAGTGCTTATATGGACTTAAAACTTAGCCCGCAGGGTATTGATAAGGGTTACAAGCAGGGCTCTGCGAAATCGAAATTGAGAAAATCGAAATGCCGAAATGTCGAAATAATTTTAAGGAAATTTTTGCTAATTGAAAAACAAGAATTACGCTGAAAATCCTTTATTTTAGAAAAAAATGTCGTTTTGTTTATTGACTTTTATACTAAAAATTTTAAAAATTCAATCCGAAAAAAACCAGTTTCGATTTTGAATTTCGAACAAAAAATGCAAACTGGAAGTCGAAATAATTTCATATAATCGAAATCGGAATATCGGAATAATTTTTTTTCAGTCGAAATCGAAATTTTTTCCGAAATCGAAATCGACATTTTTGATTTCGCAGAGCCCTGGTTACAAGTCTTGGGAATTCTCCGAAATTTCGATACCGTAACCCAGCAACAATATGTCTCAAAAATCTAAACTTACAGATTCTAACAAATTTGTAAAGAGAATCGATTAAAGAACTCAATGTGAGTCTAAATTTTTGGCTTTCTAGAATTAATTTGCCATCAGTTTGAAATTAAACAAAAACTTATATCCCTAAAGAAATATTTTTTCTGGGGTTTTTGGCGGAATTGAAAAGTACCTCATAAAATGCGCTAATATCTGACGCTTTTTTGGTATATATTTTACTCTGATAAATGCATGGGGGGTGGGGAGGGAAGGCATTTTCTGCTTTTATGAAAAACCATTCAAATTAAAATCTTCTACAACAACCAGTGATCATATCTTTCGAAGAATTCAATAAGATATTGACTTCTGCCAATTTCCATTATGAGATACCATGTCAGCGAAGCATCCAAAGAAAGTAAGAGCATTTTTGGCAAGCATTTCGAAATATGGGATCAATGCAAAGTACGAAAATAGAGCAACGTGAAAATCTTTGTTTTTTTCTCAATAGATAAGGCATTTTTTATAAAAAATAAAAGCAACAACAGAAACATTAGTCAACAGACACTGACGAGGGCGGGGGGGGGGGGGTAAAAATCGACTTTTCCTCGTTTTTTTAAATTTCAACTGTTTTGATCAATTTTTCATTGTTCTATCCTCCTACCATATTCATTCGCAAAAATAGAATGAATAAATGGAATTTGCATAATATTAAATAACAAAAAGTGGTGATATTCTTTTTAAAAAATAAAATCGAGTTGGGAGAAGAGAAATCAGAGAATGAAAAGAAACAAAGATATCAGGGCAGTACGAAAGTTTCGTTTTACTTTATACCTCGAAAGAAATACTAAATTTTCATTAATAGTTTCACTTTTTGTGACTAAAAATGACACTTTGCGATCGATATTTCCATCAATCGATCAAAAATCAATAAAATCAGAATTAGAAAAAATCGAAATTTTCGTCTCGATGAACAATTATTTAAATTTTGGTCGAGAATGAAAAAAGAGCGTTTTATTACATTTATAAAAACTTACTGAATTGGCGGCACCATGGCATCTTCTTCCGGTGGCCCATCATTTTCTACATTATTGCCATTCTCAGCGGCCTGAATAACTTGTTCCATAATACTTTTTTAAAATAAAATTTAATAATTCCAAATTTTTTAAAATAATTTCCTTATTTTTAAAAATAAATAAACAAAAAATGAAGAGATTCTGTTTTAGATCTTGAATCATTTCATAAATATTTTTCCTCTATCAAAAAAAGAGTCTTCCTCTATTTTCTGAAATTTCCCCTTTTTTTCCTTTTTTTTGCTTCTATCAATGCTTGTGCGTATTTTTAACGGTCAGTGTTAAACACAAAATTTTAGTAGACAGAGAGCTAGGCGGGTTTTCCTTCAGTGGAGAGAGATTTTTCGAAAATTACTCATAAACGGTTTATTAATCACAAAAAACCAAAAAAAACATACATCTTTTCAAAGGTTAACGATCAATGAAACCGTCGATGAAGCAGCTTTTTTAAAAAAATGAAATTTTTTTTTAATGTTTTAGGATTTGAAAGCAAAAGAAAAGAAAAAATCATAATATGCTTTAATTGTATCTTTATAGTGAAAATGGGATTACAAACACAAAGTTTTTCATTTTTATGAGACTCTAAAAAGTGCACAAAATAGCTGAAATTATGCTAAATTAGCTATTAAGTAATTAATAACCAAATAAAACAATGGAAAAGGATTATGGTGCTTTTTTAAAATAAAAACTTATTGCATTAATGCG
Organism: Panagrolaimus superbus; assembly: GCA_964035985.1. Classification (NCBI taxonomy): domain Eukaryota; kingdom Metazoa; phylum Nematoda; class Chromadorea; order Rhabditida; family Panagrolaimidae; genus Panagrolaimus; species Panagrolaimus superbus. The sequence goes on from OZ038356.1 coordinate 11,185,614, forward strand.
AAAAGAAAAGATGTGTTTGCTAATAATTTACAGTAAAGTAGATTTAAAATGAAGATTCGTCACTTTTAAGATGACTTTATACTGATATTTGTGCATTCTTAATGACATTTAGATATAGCAATAATTAAAAACTATTTGTGAAATGTTCAATGTCTGTTTAATTTAATCTTTGACATTAAGTTTTCTTTTATATTTTAACATAAATATTTTTTGAGATACGATTAAAACATTTTGTTGCAAAATTTTACAGTTAAAGACTTCAAAACATTTTTTTGTAAATTATTCAAAAAAAATGACAAATAATAGTTATAATTATTTGTGAAAACAAAGTTGTTTTGATGACCATTATCAAAACTTATAACAAAAAAATAAGCGATTTTTGATGAAATAATACTAATTAAAGTTCGTGGTATACTGTAATTAAAGATTTAAATTTAATCATGGCTACAAAACTAAATATAAGAATCCGCGAAAAAAATATAGCACAACCAATTGCTTTTGAATAACAAGGATAAAGAGATTTTTAGGATATTTGTATTTTTTTTAAATATAAAAACTTTTATGATATTTTTAAACCCAAATGCAATAATGTATTACAGAAAAAGAATTACACAAATCAGATTTTGTAGAATAATTACTGCACAAAAGTTTAATCATTTTTAGCTTTCATAGTTTTATTTTCTTTCGGACCATTGCCAGATTGATTGCGGCGATTATCAGTTTGAGGAGGACGATTGCCAGAATGGCCATTGTTACGTGAATGACGTTGTGATGGACGACCATTACCAGGACGACCATTATTACCAGGGCGACGATTATTACGGTAAAAATTTCGTCGAGCAGAACCATGATTTTGTGCAATAACTACTTCACCATTGAATGCAAGAACGGGAAGATCAATTGTATGCTTAACGCGTCCTTCATTATCCTATAAAAGAATGAGAAACAATTGAAGAGATATTTTAGTTGAAAAAAAAACATAAAAGTTACATACACGATCAACAAAAATCTTTTCAAAATCTTCTTTTTCTTTGAAATCAACAAATGCATAAATATTTGATTCATTGTTATCAGCTAAAAGACGACCAGGAACACGAACATGGGTAACAGGACCAAATTCTAAATTTTAAAAATTTAAAAGGTATTAGTTGATAAAAAAGGGGTAACCTTGAAATGCTTTGGTTATATCAACAACGACATCTCTTTCGGTTGCCATTTTTCCTTTAACAATTTTTGAAACATGAACAGTAAAATCAGATTTTGGTCGTGCTGGTTTTTTATTATAACGATGTTGTTTATTTTGAGCACCTTCAAGATTAACAGAAGTATTACCGTTTGCAGCAGTTGTTACATCAGTTGGTGGAGATTTTATAGCAACATTTGAAGCTGCTGAATTAACAGTTGTTGCAGAAGATTCAACATTTTTGCTTCCGTTATTTGTAACGGTAATATCAGGAGCAGTATTAGCTGATTTGATACTACCAACAACACATGCTGCCCACGAAGTTGGTGCTACAGGAGCAGTAGGAGCAACAACAGAAGGTGTTACAGGAGCAGCAACAGAAGGTGTTATAGGAGCAGCAACAGAAGGCGTTATAGGAGCAGAAGGTGGTTTAGGAGCTGCAGCTGAAGGTGTTGTAGGAGGAGCAACAGAAGGTGGTGCAGGAGCAACAACAACAGAAGGAGTAGCAGAAACAAGAGAACATTTTGTATTCTTTTGAGGAGCTGGAATATTTTTTGGTGGAGTTGCTGACGGAGTCGAAGCACTATTGGTCAAATCACGATCTTTAGGCTGGCAAGCTTTACGTTTATTTGATGGTTTTTTAACTTCTTCAGCAGCTTTAGCGCCAGTTTCAGATGTAGACTTTTTGGTTTCAGTAGTTTGACCATTATCAAATTCAAGTATAGGTTGTTCAACAATTGCTGATAAAGTACTTTCTTTGCTTTTAACATTTTCAAATGATTCTTCATGCCATTTAAACAAGCACGCCCGTACATACCATCCTTTTGATTGAGGAACCAAATGAAAAAATTCAGAAAAAGCAGATTTGGTTTTTTCAGTGGTATAATTGACAAGACATTGAACCAAAATTCCACCTTTGTCAGTAAATCCAGCATTCATGCTTACAACCAAAATTTTACCTTCTTGAAGATTAAGATTATCAATTGCAGTACGGATATCCTAAAATATAATATAGTTTTTTTTGTTCAAATATTAATATGTGATAAACCTCTAATCCATGAGCTTCTTTTCCATCGGTATCAACATAGACAGAATTATCACCAAATAATTCCATTACACCATTTGAACCATGAATAGCACCTTCATAATATTTTTTAGCAAATGCAAGTCCAATTTCTGAAACGTTTAAATGTTAAAGCAAATTGATGTGATTTATATTTATATTTACCTTTTGCATCCTTTTTAGCTACTTGAGAATCAGGAATTTGATGTTCATCAATTGTGGCTGAAGGATCTTGTTGCATCTGAAACAATTATTTTTGGTTAAAATATACGCTCATTTATTTCATAACCTCATTTGGATTAAGCAATTGTTGGGATGCTTTAAATTGCATAACTTCTGGTTCCTGTTTTTCATCATCTTGTTGTCTTGGAAATTCAAATGGATTCTGTAAATATTCAATGCAAAATAACCCTCATAAACTATATATTATTAAGTTACTTGAATAAAAGATGATGAACCTTTTAAGCCATGTGTTGCCCATTTTTTAACCAAAGTTGCTTTTTCACCTCCCTTTTTTACTTCTTCTTTTTCTTCACCATCAGTTGTATCTTCAACTGAATTTTCATAAGCTTCAATATGGAGGGAGAGGGTGCTATTGTTGGTATTGTTGGAACTTTTTGCTTTTTTACATTCATCTTTTTCCCCAAAATTACCATAAAAATTCAAAAAATTTGAAGATGGATTTTGTTTGTTAGACTTGTTCCATGAATTTAAATCTTTTTTTGCTTGTGAAACGGTGAAATCTAACAATTTTTATATGGCTGCAATCCTTTAAAATTGATCTTTCCAGAACTTTTATATAATTTTACAGACTTCAGATGATTAAAATCATAATAAAGGATTTAGTAAAGGTATTGTTTTGTCAATTTTAGTTTCCCGATTTTGCATTAAAATTTTTTGGAAAAAAAGATTGCAGCCGATATTTTACCGTAGCTTTGAACTCCTCTTTTGTTATCACTTGTAACTCCTTTTGATTTTGGAATTGCTTGAAATACACATTTATAATTTTGATTCAAATTGAGATTTTTGAATTGATTATGAAATGATGTATCATCAAAGACATTTTGCTTATCTTCATAAGAAAAACGGTTATCTTTTGTTGCCATCTAAAAATATCATTTTATTTAATAATGATTATTGAAATATTTACAAAATACAAGTAAATTTATAAATTAACGGAAAGAAAAAACGAATGTCTAGACTGGCAAAAACGATGTCTGCACTGTTTCTTTTTTTTTTCAACACCATTGAAAGCTATCTAGCAAATATAATGATGATGCAATTGTAAAAATGCGAAAGATAAGAAAAGAAACGGCAAAGATATGAGAAAAAATAAAAGAGCATTTGAGCAATATTTATGCAGTTTTTCCATTCCTGATAAGCTCCGCCTTCATATTTGGCGCATTGCATCATTCTTATCATTTGTTAGATTTAGAGGTGGAGCTTCACAGAAAAAAAAAGTAAATTCATTTGTTCTTCACATTCAGTTGACATATTCTTCATGAAAAATTAAAATCAATGACAAAAAACGGTTAATCAATAACATGTTATTCAAATTACATGTTATTGATTGCTGTTTTTAGTTCATATTGCAGTAGAATCATTTCTCGGATGATAAAATGACATATATAAATAATGTTTCTGATAACAATTTTTTTTTCGATTTTTTATTTCTGCTTGAGGCACACTGTAGAAACCGAAATCGTTGACAAATTACGTTTTTTTTCTTTTTAATGTCGCATTTATATCAGAAAAATGGTTCTACTATTTTGTGAACTAAAAACAGCAATAATTGCTTGGCAAAAATGAATTTTTAGCGAATTTTGTGTGACTTTTTGTTCTATCAGTTGGTGATACGGTAGGTGATGAATATCAGTAATATGTAGATTTTATCAACTTATTTTGATACATATTATTTATGGAAATAATTTTTGATAGCTTAGAATTTGATTCCTAAAAAGTTATGACATTTTAATTAGGCATTAAAAATGTCATATACCCCAACATCATTGTTTGACTTCTGAATGATGTTGAACATGTTGTAGATATCAGATAGTCATTTTGTGATTTGATTGTGATAAAGCAACTATATGGGGATGAAAATAATCCATTGACGACATCCTGGAAGCCAAAACAAAGTCAGGGGCATTTTTTTCCGAAAAGTACCATTTCATACTGTAGAATAGCGGAATTCGACAGGAAAACACGTTTTTCGCCATAGGCAAATCTAACAATTGAATTTCCTATGTTCGAAAACCTATACAAACGGAAAATCAGTAAAAACGAAAAAAAATCACGTCGGGCCACGTTTTTATGTGAACACTTTCGAATACCTCAAGTTTTTAATGATTTTAAAAACCGATTTAAGGTGATGATTTCTTTTCCTTGTTATATTTTTTTGATAAAAAAAGGTTTAAATTTTAAGAAAATTAAGTCATTTGACTCCTAATTCGATTTCTCGCGATTTTTTATCAGGGTGATATCATATCACCCTGATAAAAAATAGGGTTACGGATCGGGTCGGGTCGGGTCGGGTTAATGACCACTAGTCATTATATACTGTATAATTGTTTCAAAAAAAGTTCAGAAAAAAATTTTCCTCTATTTTCGCGCTTGTATCGTAATGGGTCCACGAAACGTTCTTCCAGCCCTGATTGGTATGTAGACATTTTTGTTTTTTTGCACTATTTTTTATGACTTAAGGTGACAAGATGGAAAAAAATAAAAATAGACGATATCTTTCTTATGTTGTGTTCCGTTACCGTACCGTGACGGTTTCATTACCGTGATATTACCGTCTTACCGTACCGTGGATATAAATTACCGTTGATCCACTGATTCTGCTTAAAAACTTTTTCAAAAAAGAGTAATGCAAAAAAGAAATGTTGCAAATGCTGAAAAAATGAATCACGATTTTTCTGTTCCCTCCAACATGTCGTGAAATTTGCATGAATTTCACAAAGTTTTTATTCTCCAACAAAAAGTATATAAAAGTCAATCTTTTTTCTCCTTTTTGTATGTCACTTTTATTCGTTTTATCGATTGAATAAAGAACGTTTATTATTTGTGACGTGTTGTTATTTTTGTCTGAAGACGTTAGGTTTCTTCACGACACAACATGAAATTATAGTGGATAAATATGAAAAAATATCCCCTTGGTAGGTTTGAGAATGTGTTTGTCTGTTTGTTACATTTTTGTTTTTCATATCGGTGTTTAGTATTAAAATGTTGAAAAAATTATGGAGGTAACTGTAAAATAGATGAAGTGCTCCGGAGGCTGCCGGAACTTTGAGTTTCGGGGCTTTAAAGATCCGGAAAAATGGAGAATGAATAAAGTGATGCAAATTGTTGGGGAATAAAGAAATGTGAATGAATGTTGAAAAAAGAATGCAAAAAAATGGAATGAAAGATTGATCTGCATAGAATTTTTATTTTTGAGAATGTTATCTTGCTATTGCCAAAAACACGGTGTGTCGAACGCGACCGAAGCTTGCCCATGAGAGAACAGTTTTCTTCACTTCTTTTCCATATTAAATATTTAAACCTAAATTCTGAGCGATTGAATCAAGTTGAACGTTTTCTGTAAAAGGGAAAAAAATAATAACCATATTCTTAAAATGTTTGACCACTCAAAACAAAAAAAACGGATTCTGAATCTTCAGGATTCTGAATCCAAGATAAAAATTTTCTTCAAATGTTACAAAAGTAGTATCATTCGAAGCACCTCATCGAGTAGATTACAATGAATACAAAATAAATCATTTTTAAGGATTCAGATGCCGAATAAATGAAGAAAAGAAAAATAAAAATAGAATTTTTAAGTCAGCGAATTTAATTTCTAAATTATTAAAAGTAATTTATTTTTCAGTCATTGTAATCTACTCGACGAGGTGCTTCGAATGACACTACTTTTGTTACATTTGAAGAAAATTTTTATCTTGGATTCAGAATCCTGAAGATTTAGAATCCGTTTTTTTTGTTTTGAGTGGTCACACATTTTAAGAATATGGTTATTATTTTTTTCCCTTTTACAGAAAACGTTTAACTTGATTTAATCGCTCAGAATCTAGGTTTAAAAATTTAATATGGAAAATCCGTTCGGGGAACACTTTTACAAGGGGCGCTTCGACACACCGTGAAAAAGCTGACAGGGAAAAGAGGACAACTGGGCGCCCGAAGGGCGCCTATTGCAGACATGCCTGCGATCAAAAAATAATGTAAAAATAAAATTTTCGAAATTTTTATAATGTTGAAAATGTTGAAAAAAAGAAATAACGCCCGCAGGGCTCCACATTATTAACTGCACCGAAAAAGTGCCGCAAATGCGATTTTAAATGCCCTGGCAAATCGATGATGTTACATATTTTCTGAACTTATGGAACACCCTTATAGGTAGAATGAAATTGAGAAAGTGAAATGATTCCAAAATTAAAATTTGTTGGTAAGAGTGTTGAAGAGATTGCCAAAAGCTGATATTGAAAAATGGACAACTGGGCGCCCAAAGGGCGCCTATTGCAGATATGCCCTCGATCGAAAAAAATGTTAAAATAAAATATTGCGCATTTTTATAATAATATAACTTTCTGATTTGACGGTGGCACTTTTAAGGGTGGATGTTGCAAGCAAGTAAAATCCGACAGATTTTGACGCTGACGGGTGAAAAATTTGTCAAAAAAGTCTTATAAATTATTCTAATTTAAGTTCTTCCATGTTTTTTTCCTGAAGCAGGGTACTTATCATTGATGCTTTAGCAGACCCTTATGCTTGCATGCATTTTTTCGTTTGATAATACATGGTGTTGATTGAGGGATGGGTCAGGGTTATAAATTTTGAGTTTTTCCCGAAGTCTGATCTAGACAGTCTCTAAAATGTAAAATAACTTGAAAAAAAGATTTATTTTTGCATAAAGCCTATAAAAAGTGAAATTGGACTTTTTTTTCTAAAACTGTAGCAATTTTTAAACTCTAAAATTTGCGCTTTTTGGGAGTAAGAAAGGATAAAAAGGCAAAATAAAAACACAATGTGCCATCAGTGTAAAAATAAAAAATGTATTTATATAAATGTTGAAGAGATAAAAATTAAAACTGGGTTGTCAAAAATTACTGTATTTTATTTATAGAATTTAAAAGTAATAATTTTCTGATAATTGTGTTAATATAATGATTTTGCTTTAAATATGGTAAAGCTGAAGTTAAACGGTATAATAGTCTAAATCATTTTGAATAATTGTTTTGGTTTTTTGGCAATAATAAAAACATGCAAATTAATGGACTGAATTTTTGCATAAAAATGTTATTAAAAATCAGTCGAAAATTGCAAAAAGGTGTAAAACCTTTGAAATATTTTTGAAAAAACCTATGCAGTACCCTATGTAAAAATATTGTTTGCGAGCTCCGGCTTTAGCCGGAGCGACTCTTGTTCATCGTTTAATTTTTCCTCTACTACGGTGCGCTGAAAATTGTAATAAAATAGTTTCGTTCAAAAGAGAAGAATCTGATTCAGAAGAAGAATTTGAACGCCATGTTATTGATTAACCGTTTTTTGTCATTGATTTTAATTTTTCATGAAGAATATGTCAACTGAATGTGAAGAACAAATGAATTTACTTTTTTTTTCTGTGAAGCTCCACCTCTAAATCTAACAAATGATAAGAATGATGCAATGCGCCAAATATGAAGGCGGAGCTTATCAGGAATGGAAAAACTGCATAAATATTGCTCAAATGCTCTTTTATTTTTTCTCATATCTTTGCCGTTTCTTTTCTTATCTTTCGCATTTTTACAATTGCATCATCATTATATTTGCTAGATAGCTTTCAATGGTGTTGAAAAAAAAAAGAAACAGTGCAGACATCGTTTTTGCCAGTCTAGACATTCGTTTTTTCTTTCCGTTAATTTATAAATTTACTTGTATTTTGTAAATATTTCAATAATCATTATTAAATAAAATGATATTTTTAGATGGCAACAAAAGATAACCGTTTTTCTTATGAAGATAAGCAAAATGTCTTTGATGATACATCATTTCATAATCAATTCAAAAATCTCAATTTGAATCAAAATTATAAATGTGTATTTCAAGCAATTCCAAAATCAAAAGGAGTTACAAGTGATAACAAAAGAGGAGTTCAAAGCTACGGTAAAATATCGGCTGCAATCTTTTTTTCCAAAAAATTTTAATGCAAAATCGGGAAACTAAAATTGACAAAACAATACCTTTACTAAATCCTTTATTATGATTTTAATCATCTGAAGTCTGTAAAATTATATAAAAGTTCTGGAAAGATCAATTTTAAAGGATTGCAGCCATATAAAAATTGTTAGATTTCACCGTTTCACAAGCAAAAAAAGATTTAAATTCATGGAACAAGTCTAACAAACAAAATCCATCTTCAAATTTTTTGAATTTTTATGGTAATTTTGGGGAAAAAGATGAATGTAAAAAAGCAAAAAGTTCCAACAATACCAACAATAGCACCCTCTCCCTCCATATTGAAGCTTATGAAAATTCAGTTGAAGATACAACTGATGGTGAAGAAAAAGAAGAAGTAAAAAAGGGAGGTGAAAAAGCAACTTTGGTTAAAAAATGGGCAACACATGGCTTAAAAGGTTCATCATCTTTTATTCAAGTAACTTAATAATATATAGTTTATGAGGGTTATTTTGCATTGAATATTTACAGAATCCATTTGAATTTCCAAGACAACAAGATGATGAAAAACAGGAACCAGAAGTTATGCAATTTAAAGCATCCCAACAATTGCTTAATCCAAATGAGGTTATGAAATAAATGAGCGTATATTTTAACCAAAAATAATTGTTTCAGATGCAACAAGATCCTTCAGCCACAATTGATGAACATCAAATTCCTGATTCTCAAGTAGCTAAAAAGGATGCAAAAGGTAAATATAAATATAAATCACATCAATTTGCTTTAACATTTAAACGTTTCAGAAATTGGACTTGCATTTGCTAAAAAATATTATGAAGGTGCTATTCATGGTTCAAATGGTGTAATGGAATTATTTGGTGATAATTCTGTCTATGTTGATACCGATGGAAAAGAAGCTCATGGATTAGAGGTTTATCACATATTAATATTTGAACAAAAAAAACTATATTATATTTTAGGATATCCGTACTGCAATTGATAATCTTAATCTTCAAGAAGGTAAAATTTTGGTTGTAAGCATGAATGCTGGATTTACTGACAAAGGTGGAATTTTGGTTCAATGTCTTGTCAATTATACCACTGAAAAAACCAAATCTGCTTTTTCTGAATTTTTTCATTTGGTTCCTCAATCAAAAGGATGGTATGTACGGGCGTGCTTGTTTAAATGGCATGAAGAATCATTTGAAAATGTTAAAAGCAAAGAAAGTACTTTATCAGCAATTGTTGAACAACCTATACTTGAATTTGATAATGGTCAAACTACTGAAACCAAAAAGTCTACATCTGAAACTGGCGCTAAAGCTGCTGAAGAAGTTAAAAAACCATCAAATAAACGTAAAGCTTGCCAGCCTAAAGATCGTGATTTGACCAATAGTGCTTCGACTCCGTCAGCAACTCCACCAAAAAATATTCCAGCTCCTCAAAAGAATACAAAATGTTCTCTTGTTTCTGCTACTCCTTCTGTTGTTGTTGCTCCTGCACCACCTTCTGTTGCTCCTCCTACAACACCTTCAGCTGCAGCTCCTAAACCACCTTCTGCTCCTATAACGCCTTCTGTTGCTGCTCCTATAACACCTTCTGTTGCTGCTCCTGTAACACCTTCTGTTGTTGCTCCTACTGCTCCTGTAGCACCAACTTCGTGGGCAGCATGTGTTGTTGGTAGTATCAAATCAGCTAATACTGCTCCTGATATTACCGTTACAAATAACGGAAGCAAAAATGTTGAATCTTCTGCAACAACTGTTAATTCAGCAGCTTCAAATGTTGCTATAAAATCTCCACCAACTGATGTAACAACTGCTGCAAACGGTAATACTTCTGTTAATCTTGAAGGTGCTCAAAATAAACAACATCGTTATAATAAAAAACCAGCACGACCAAAATCTGATTTTACTGTTCATGTTTCAAAAATTGTTAAAGGAAAAATGGCAACCGAAAGAGATGTCGTTGTTGATATAACCAAAGCATTTCAAGGTTACCCCTTTTTTATCAACTAATACCTTTTAAATTTTTAAAATTTAGAATTTGGTCCTGTTACCCATGTTCGTGTTCCTGGTCGTCTTTTAGCTGATAACAATGAATCAAATATTTATGCATTTGTTGATTTCAAAGAAAAAGAAGATTTTGAAAAGATTTTTGTTGATCGTGTATGTAACTTTTATGTTTTTTTTTCAACTAAAATATCTCTTCAATTGTTTCTCATTCTTTTATAGGATAATGAAGGACGCGTTAAGCATACAATTGATCTTCCCGTTCTTGCATTCAATGGTGAAGTAGTTATTGCACAAAATCATGGTTCTGCTCGACGAAATTTTTACCGTAATAATCGTCGCCCTGGTAATAATGGTCGTCCTGGTAATGGTCGTCCATCACAACGTCATTCACGTAACAATGGCCATTCTGGCAATCGTCCTCCTCAAACTGATAATCGCCGCAATCAATCTGGCAATGGTCCGAAAGAAAATAAAACTATGAAAGCTAAAAATGATTAAACTTTTGTGCAGTAATTATTCTACAAAATCTGATTTGTGTAATTCTTTTTCTGTAATACATTATTGCATTTGGGTTTAAAAATATCATAAAAGTTTTTATATTTAAAAAAAATACAAATATCCTAAAAATCTCTTTATCCTTGTTATTCAAAAGCAATTGGTTGTGCTATATTTTTTTCGCGGATTCTTATATTTAGTTTTGTAGCCATGATTAAATTTAAATCTTTAATTACAGTATACCACGAACTTTAATTAGTATTATTTCATCAAAAATCGCTTATTTTTTTGTTATAAGTTTTGATAATGGTCATCAAAACAACTTTGTTTTCACAAATAATTATAACTATTATTTGTCATTTTTTTTGAATAATTTACAAAAAAATGTTTTGAAGTCTTTAACTGTAAAATTTTGCAACAAAATGTTTTAATCGTATCTCAAAAAATATTTATGTTAAAATATAAAAGAAAACTTAATGTCAAAGATTAAATTAAACAGACATTGAACATTTCACAAATAGTTTTTAATTATTGCTATATCTAAATGTCATTAAGAATGCACAAATATCAGTATAAAGTCATCTTAAAAGTGACGAATCTTCATTTTAAATCTACTTTACTGTAAATTATTAGCAAACACATCTTTTCTTTTCGCATTAATGCAATAAGTTTTTATTTTAAAAAAGCACCATAATCCTTTTCCATTGTTTTATTTGGTTATTAATTACTTAATAGCTAATTTAGCATAATTTCAGCTATTTTGTGCACTTTTTAGAGTCTCATAAAAATGAAAAACTTTGTGTTTGTAATCCCATTTTCACTATAAAGATACAATTAAAGCATATTATGATTTTTTCTTTTCTTTTGCTTTCAAATCCTAAAACATTAAAAAAAAATTTCATTTTTTTAAAAAAGCTGCTTCATCGACGGTTTCATTGATCGTTAACCTTTGAAAAGATGTATGTTTTTTTTGGTTTTTTGTGATTAATAAACCGTTTATGAGTAATTTTCGAAAAATCTCTCTCCACTGAAGGAAAACCCGCCTAGCTCTCTGTCTACTAAAATTTTGTGTTTAACACTGACCGTTAAAAATACGCACAAGCATTGATAGAAGCAAAAAAAAGGAAAAAAAGGGGAAATTTCAGAAAATAGAGGAAGACTCTTTTTTTGATAGAGGAAAAATATTTATGAAATGATTCAAGATCTAAAACAGAATCTCTTCATTTTTTGTTTATTTATTTTTAAAAATAAGGAAATTATTTTAAAAAATTTGGAATTATTAAATTTTATTTTAAAAAAGTATTATGGAACAAGTTATTCAGGCCGCTGAGAATGGCAATAATGTAGAAAATGATGGGCCACCGGAAGAAGATGCCATGGTGCCGCCAATTCAGTAAGTTTTTATAAATGTAATAAAACGCTCTTTTTTCATTCTCGACCAAAATTTAAATAATTGTTCATCGAGACGAAAATTTCGATTTTTTCTAATTCTGATTTTATTGATTTTTGATCGATTGATGGAAATATCGATCGCAAAGTGTCATTTTTAGTCACAAAAAGTGAAACTATTAATGAAAATTTAGTATTTCTTTCGAGGTATAAAGTAAAACGAAACTTTCGTACTGCCCTGATATCTTTGTTTCTTTTCATTCTCTGATTTCTCTTCTCCCAACTCGATTTTATTTTTTAAAAAGAATATCACCACTTTTTGTTATTTAATATTATGCAAATTCCATTTATTCATTCTATTTTTGCGAATGAATATGGTAGGAGGATAGAACAATGAAAAATTGATCAAAACAGTTGAAATTTAAAAAAACGAGGAAAAGTCGATTTTTACCCCCCCCCCCCCCCCCCCCCCGCCCTCGTCAGTGTCTGTTGACTAATGTTTCTGTTGTTGCTTTTATTTTTTATAAAAAATGCCTTATCTATTGAGAAAAAAACAAAGATTTTCACGTTGCTCTATTTTCGTACTTTGCATTGATCCCATATTTCGAAATGCTTGCCAAAAATGCTCTTACTTTCTTTGGATGCTTCGCTGACATGGTATCTCATAATGGAAATTGGCAGAAGTCAATATCTTATTGAATTCTTCGAAAGATATGATCACTGGTTGTTGTAGAAGATTTTAATTTGAATGGTTTTTCATAAAAGCAGAAAATGCCTTCCCTCCCCACCCCCCATGCATTTATCAGAGTAAAATATATACCAAAAAAGCGTCAGATATTAGCGCATTTTATGAGGTACTTTTCAATTCCGCCAAAAACCCCAGAAAAAATATTTCTTTAGGGATATAAGTTTTTGTTTAATTTCAAACTGATGGCAAATTAATTCTAGAAAGCCAAAAATTTAGACTCACATTGAGTTCTTTAATCGATTCTCTTTACAAATTTGTTAGAATCTGTAAGTTTAGATTTTTGAGACATATTGTTGCTGGGTTACGGTATCGAAATTTCGGAGAATTCCCAAGACTTGTAACCAGGGCTCTGCGAAATCAAAAATGTCGATTTCGATTTCGGAAAAAATTTCGATTTCGACTGAAAAAAAATTATTCCGATATTCCGATTTCGATTATATGAAATTATTTCGACTTCCAGTTTGCATTTTTTGTTCGAAATTCAAAATCGAAACTGGTTTTTTTCGGATTGAATTTTTAAAATTTTTAGTATAAAAGTCAATAAACAAAACGACATTTTTTTCTAAAATAAAGGATTTTCAGCGTAATTCTTGTTTTTCAATTAGCAAAAATTTCCTTAAAATTATTTCGACATTTCGGCATTTCGATTTTCTCAATTTCGATTTCGCAGAGCCCTGCTTGTAACCCTTATCAATACCCTGCGGGCTAAGTTTTAAGTCCATACAAGCCACGGGCTCATGTGGCGTTACGTTAAAGTGGTTTTCGCGTAGGATGACTTTAAACGATTAATTTTTCTATCAAACGTCTTCTAATACAGTGCTCCACAAAACTATAACCCACCTTGAAATTTTGAGATTTTGAAATTTCTAGAAACCGGATCGCTTCATTTGTTTCAGATTCGGATTCAGCATGTTAAAAAACCTATATACCGGAAGAATTAGCCCAAACTCTCAAAAATTGACGAAATTTTCCGGGAAAATCGAAATTTTGCTTCCACAAAACTATAACCCACTCTTGGATTTTGCTCATTTTAATTAATTGCGCTAAAATACCATTTAGGGGTTGTTCAGCATGCTTATTAAAGCTAAAATGCAAAGAAACAAAGAAAAAATATGCAATGGCATCGATTTGCCAGGGCATCAAAAATCGCATTTTTGCCTTTTTTGGCACTTTTTCGGTGCCGGTGCAGCTGCGGAGCAAAAGTTTTAGAAGAAGCCACATATCCCATTTTGTAGCCCCAACCAAACTTAACATGTCCACAAAGTTTCATAACTTCATATCTAACACCCGCCGACAGCCCCCTCTTCAAACTTTGTAAAAAACGTCAAAAAATGCAAAATTTTAAAAAAATGCAAAAATTTTACAAATTTTTGAAAGTTTGAAGAGGGGGCTGTCGGCGGGTGTTAGATATGAAGTTATGAAACTTTGTGGACATGTTAAGTTTGGTTGGGGCTACAAAATGGGATATGTGGCTTCTTCTAAAACTTTTGCTCCGCAGCTGCACCGGCACCGAAAAAGTGCCAAAAAAGGCAAAAATGCGATTTTTGATGCCCTGGCAAATCGATGCTAATGAATATTTTTTGATTTTTTCTTCGCCAGTGAGCTTTAATAAGCATGCTGAACAACCCCTAAATGGTATTTTAGCGCAATTAATTAAAATGAGCAAAATCCAAGAGTGGGTTATAGTTTTGTGGAAGCAAAATTTCGATTTTCCCGGAAAATTTCGTCAATTTTTGAGAGTTTGGGCTAATTCTTCCGGTATATAGGTTTTTTAACATGCTGAATCCGAATCTGAAACAAATGAAGCGATCCGGTTTCTAGAAATTTCAAAATCTCAAAATTTCAAGGTGGGTTATAGTTTTGTGGAGCACTGTAGTCCCCTGAACATTCCCTGAAATGTGCGTCGAAAAAAAAATTTCGAAATCACAGGGCAAAAAAAATCAAAAAATTTAAAAAAAAATTTAAAATTTTTTAAATAGTTCAGATATGTCCAGAATGTCTAAAAAATACTATATAAACCGTTTACGGGGTTTTAATAAGTCAAATATTGGAGTTATAACACCAAAATGATGTTGGGGGTATTGTGAAAAATCTTCTCACATAGAAAAAAAATTTTATTCTGTTGTTTTTTTGCTTAGTTTTGATTAATTATGGCTAAATCAAATATGGAGAATCTGAAAATAGCATTTTCAGACATTGAAAAATATTATTAAATACAGTTTTTTGATGTTGGGGGTATTGTAGCACATTATAATGACAAAAATTGGAACTAGTCTTTGAGAAATGACGTTACACGGTTTCTTTTGTTTTTAATATTTTTTTTAGCTAATTCTACAAAAAATGACGAGATTTTTTTTTCAAATTTATTATTCATTGAAAAATTGGCCATTTTTTGTACCTCAACATCAACAAATTGGAACTAGTTTCTCAAAAGTGTCATAATAATTGTTCCAGTCTTTTTTTTTCTTTTACAACTACCAGTGCTGTCGGTTAATCGAATTTTTTCGGTTTTCGGTTTCGGTTAACCGAACCAAGCATTTTTCGGTTTTTTTCGGTTCACAATGCCAAAAAAACACTTTATAAGTCAATTCTAAATCTTTCTTCTTTTTTTTCAAAAAATATAATCAAAATTTTTAAATATTCTTATATTTTTACGCTCAAAAAAGATTCAATAAAAGATTTTCCTGTTCAAAAATGATGGGTTTATCAACCGAAAAAAACCGAAACCGAATGGCCTCAGTTTTTCGGTTCGGTTAACCGAAAAACCGGACCGAATCGAAACCGAACCGAAAACCGAAAAACCGACAGCACTGACAACTACATAAAGAAAAACTTGCTGGGATTTGTTTTTCAATTTAAAGCCTCATTTTCGAATTTTTTAGATTCAAAAATTAATTTTTCAAAAAATCGCTAAAAAATGACATTTTTTAACTTAGTAGCGCCGTTGAAACTAGGGCACGTACGAATATTCTGGTTATATAAATATGTCGAGAAACCCATAAGGAACAAAGTTGCAGTGGGGTTTTACCCCTTCACGATGTAATTTGGATTTGGCATGGCAAAAACCAAATTTTTTCACTAAAAATCAGCTTTTTTTCCATTTTTTCAATTAGTAGCGCCGTCGAAACTAGAGCACGTAGGAATATTCTGGTCATATAGTTATATCGAGAAACCCATAAGGAACAAAGTTGCAGTGGGGCTTTACCCCTTCACGATGTAATTTGGATTTGTCATGGCAAAAACTGCCAAAAAATGACCAAAAATGGACATTTTGCCAAATTTCGTATTCCTAACGGCACACCCCCAAATCAAGCCAGGTATCATTCTGAAGCTATTTTTTGGTCATTCTAGGTTATTTGGCACCGTTTGATACCAAAACATCCTAACGTAACATTTTTTGCCAAAAAATGAGCCCGTGGTAGTAATTCATAATTTCAGGTGAAAACTATAATGGCTGGAGATGCTCTGTTTCTCACTAATGTATTTGCGCCCATAGTCATAATATACAAGAAGGTTATATTGGTCAATAAAACGGCGATCGCCAGATATATTTTCGTTGTTTTGGCGCGTATTTGAAAACAATCATTATATTTTAGATATATTATGTTTAGTAAATTTTTAAGAATCATTTCAAAAAAATTTAGTTTAGCGGCAGTTCAGTTTCATATAATTAATGCATGAGTATATAATATAGTTTTTGCTTGGAAAAAAAACAATTAAAGCATGTGTTTATCATGTAAAGAACTCTAAAGCGTTGCTTTTAAATCATAAAAAAAGAATTTGTTTATAGTTAAAACAATATTAAAATATAATTAAATTAATTATGGAAGATCTATTTCAATTCCATCAACATCCACCGAATTAAATTGATATATTTTTGGTTTCTGGCGATGTTTAGTACAAATTTCTTTTAATCTTCTTGCGATCTATAATATTTTTATGTCAGTTATAACAGATATTTATTATTATTAATGCCTACTTCTTCTGCTTCATCACTTATAAGTCCGACATGCATTGAATTGGTTCCATCTGTAACTACAATATCCAAAACTTTGAGCGAATATGTTTTTCCATTCTATAAAATGGGAAATTCAGTTTTTAATTTAAAAATTTATTGTAGCAGTGATCATTAATTTTTAAGTCTTTTTATATTTATTGTTTTTTAACCATGATTTTGCAATTTTTTTTTCAAATCTAAGTTTTCTATTTTTCATATTATTTCGAAAACAGAGATTATTTATTGGATAAAAAACTTTTACTTTCTGACATGTTTTTGCTTTTATTATTTTTAAACCTGTTTAAAATTTATTAAAAAATAAAACTTACACTATTAGAAGTGAATTGATTATAACTATTTACATGTTGAATATTACATATTTCAAATTGTAATTCTTTTAAATTACGATTTGTACACGTGCAATGTCGACGTCGATAAACTAGACGACTATTGTATACGTACAAAACACCCGGAGGTCTTTTCTGCAACAATTTTTTTTTTAAAAATCTTTTATACGTATTTCATAATTTTTACAAACCTGTACTTTATTTTCATCACCATTGTTTGTATCAATCATAACACCTTTAATATGCCAAAAATCTCTTATTGCACTGTCGGGAGGAGATGGATCGCATATTTTAACAATAATACAACCCATTTGATTCTGATATAAATATAAATGAATATATCTAATATTTGTATATTAAAATTGTTAAATTTCATGCAACAACTTTAAACCCAAATAAGTATACTATAATTGTCATATAAATAGGAACATGACGTCAACAAAGCTATTTTTACAAAAAAAGCTATATCTTTTGTTGATTGATTTTTTCTGTTTCTGAAAAATGTATACTTTTAAAAAAACAAATATTAATTAAAATAACTGCCAAAATTGGGCTTTAAATTTTTAACACCACGCGATAGTTACATTATTATTTCTCATAAAGTTTATGAAATATTAATGTTCAAGATTTTTTTAAATGCAAAAGACACAATTAACAAATCTGTGAGAAAAAAAAGTTTTTTTGTTAAAATTTATCAAACAACTTAAGTGAAAAATGAAAAAAACGTTATGTTTGAAGAAAGGGTTAATAGCAAAAATAAAAATAAATAGGGAAGAAGAGAATAAGAGAGCATAAACAAGATTAAAAAGAAAAATGAGCTTATTATGGCGCCCAAAAAATTCTTTTTTTGCTGGAATTAATACCTTTACAAACGGACGTAAATTTAAAACATTTTGTTTCACCCTCTCCTGATAAAAAAAAAGAGAGCAAAGAGAGAATAGGGAAGTGCAACGCGCTGACGTTCATTTCAAAGAAAGATCTATGATAGCGACGATGAAATTTATGGTTTGTAATACAGCAAACAATAAAAAACAATGAAAGTTCAGACATTCAATAAACTTTTTTTGAGCTCAATTTCAAAAAATTTATAGCAAGAAAAAATTTTTTTATAAATATATCCCAAGGTAAAAAAGGAAGCAAGGACGCAACAAAAAAATATGCGCTCAAATTTTGGCCAAAACAGCAGCATTCATGAAATATTTGGCGAAACAATCTCTATTCCCCCCCAAAATACTCTTTTTCTATCTTTGCATCATCTGAATATGACAAGAGAATCTTTTATGAACCGCCCGGGTTCTTTTTTTCAGTTTTTTTTTGTTTTTTTTTCTGACAAGTTCAGTGTCTGAAAAAATTGATACTGTAGGAAAAAATTCATTTAAAATGCAACATATTTTTAATAACTATTTTTAAAATGTCATAAATTATAAAAAAACATACAAGTGTACAATTAAATTATTATTTAAATAAATAATAGTAGGCTATTTCACCGTTCGAATGGAAAATGAGAAAAGGGGGAAGAAAGAAGGAAAGGAGAAAAAAAAACGAAGAAACAAGAAGAAAAAAAAGTTTCCAGTGTAAGAAGTAATGAAAGCCACTTTTTCTCAAAAAAAGAAGGCTTCCTTAAAGTAGCTGGTGGTAGTCAAAGAAGGAATATGTAGCTATAGGGGTTGCTAAACAACCAGCTGCTCTTTAGGTAATCTTTTTCTTCCTTCTTTTTTTGTCAAATTTTCTTTTCACAAAAAAATAGGCTGTGGTTTTTATCGTTATTCTTTAAATTTTTGCGTGTTTAAAATTATTATTTTGACCTCTATTTTTTATGTGTGCTATTAATTAGCAAAAAAATATAGTTCAGTGGCGGTTTATATTATTTATTATTGATGTGGAAAGTTGAATCTATTCTCAAATTTTTCTATTATAACAAAAATTTATTTCTTTCTGATTGCTAGAGCGTAAAATTAGTTGAATTTTGGAATAGAAATGGTCCTTTGAGCATGGCTGAATTTATTTCATATTTCTTTTTGTGAATACCTTTGAATAAACAACAATTGCTCTCAGGAAAGGAAGGAAACAAATATGAACTTTTAAAAAAAAAGTTTATAAATTTTTAAGTAATATTAGAAAGCAATTATAAAAATTAAATTCTAGCACACTCTTTTTTCCCCTCCCTCCTATTAATGTTTTGGATGAAACAAAAAACCTAAAAAGTCTTTAAAGTTTGGTTGAGTCAACAATAAAAAAGTCTTTTGAGCTCTTCACAAAATAGCTTTTCGGTATTTTTCTAGCTAACATGCAAACATAGAAAAAATTGAAAACCAAAAACAAAAAAAACCGAAGAAACTTGTTCACCAAAGCAACAAGCGAGAAACGACTTCCTGTAAGTTGAAGAAAAATTGAAATGTTTTTTATGCATTTAATTTGTCTTATCAATGCATTTCAAACAGAAGTGGTATTGTAAAATGTGAACGCAATAGCAGAAGCAAAGAAATAAAGAAAAAACATATATACATGTAAATGTATTGGAGTAAATGCATGAGACAGGTTTTTAGACGCCTACATTGCTCTTGCCAAAACTCATTAAGGAAAATGCTCATAGGCGCTGCTTTTCCAGGATAGTAAAAAAAGTTTTTCAAAAAAAGCATGCGACAACAAGTGGCAATGCAAAAGACTGCTGCTATTTTCTTTTCTTCTTCTTTTTTTTTTGTTCTATTAACAAAAGCCAAAATTAACATTTAATTTGAAGTATAAATACAAATTAAAAAACATGGTAGGGTGGGGGGGAAGAAAAAGGAAAGGCTAAAGAATGTGAGACCAATTGAATTTAATTCGAAAGAGGTAAAAAGAAATAAATTAATACCACGAAAAAAAGTTTTCAATGTTTGAAAGAAGAAGTAATTTTTGAACAGAGTGATGGATACCTATTTTATATTCATTTCAAAGTGATTTAAAGCCTTCAATTTTTTTTCTTTTGTTATCTTCACGCTTATTTTTTTTTAACATTTGCAAAAAAAGAAGCAAGGAGAAAAAAAACGCTGACCAAAGAGATGATGATGGCGGCGGTAAAGAAACAGCTGCAAAAAAAGAAAAAATATTTTAGAGCCATTGCTTTATGCTAATGAAATATCAATACATCAGTGTCTTCATTGTTGCAACAAAAAAAGAAAAAATAAAATAGAGAAGAAAGAAGAACGAAGAAAAGTGCAAATGACATTATTGGGCCAAGTGGCCATGAGATTAGTAACAACAGTTTCAAAGGAAATTGATTATTATTTTTCAAAAACAACATTGCCTCTTCACACTCTTCTCAAAATAAACTAGATCCCAAAAAAGCAGATTAAAATAAAGGATAGAAAAAAAGGGGTATAAAAACTTGGTCAATTAAAGTGAACAGAAATGCGACAGTGACGACAAAATGAGTTTGACTATGCTTTAGTTAAGTAATGTCTAAAATGTCCATCAAAGTGCTAGTAAAATGAACAAAAAATATTTCAGAAAGCAAAAAATTGTACTATTTGTTACATTTTTAAAAGCATGTCTTTTGGGAATAAAAATAAAATGCAAAAAAATAAAAACTTTCAAAAAAAGACTTTTATGATGAAAGTTAACGGATAATACCATTTTTTTGTCTTTTCTTCGCAGCTGTTTTTTTCCTTGTTTTTAACGGGGTTAGTTTCTTTGATTTTTAGCCAAAAAAGGAAAGATCGAGTGTTAAAAGAGGGTTTAATGGATTCTTAAGGGTAAGTAGATATTCAGAAAGCAATACCTTAAAAGGATTTTTTTAAAAAACGAAATCAAAATAAAAAACAAAACCACTTTGAATAAAGTTTGCCGTCGCATTATTATCGACAAAAACTTTCGAAATCTTCTAAACCATTTAAGACAAACTTTTATGGCATGAAATGCATTCTCCCATTCATACTACAACAAATTTGGCAGAAAAAAAAACATTGACGTAGCAATTTTTCTCCTTTTTTATAAGAAAAGAAGGCAGGGAAGGAATAGAGAAGGGCATGCCGTCAACGACAAAGGCATAGTCGGCTTAAAAGATGGCGGCGAAACCCGATTTGAGATTGATAAAGCATATTTTCAACAGGAAAGTCAAGGAAAAAAAATGAAAGCAAAAAGTCAAAAAAAGTGAGATGTGAAATGAAGTCTGAAGAAAAAAAGGGGGAAACAGGAAGATGGGTAAAGTCTCTATCTTTCTCATTCTTTTTTATATGTATATATGTGTATGTATTATTTTGAAACAACAACAGAAAAAAGTATTGCGTATTAAAAATAAGAAAAAAACATGATACTTAAAAATAATAAAAAAAACATCTTACATGTTAACCTTACTTTTTGTGCTTGGGATTCAAGTACAATACATGTGTCATTAAAACTTTTCTTCCTTATAAAAATGATTAATTCTTAAAAGAGATAGATGACAGACTATTTTAGAGCTAAAAAATATATGTAAATTGATACTATGCCTGAACTGAACAAAAATATATACAGGGTGATTCAAAATTTTCGCCGAGTTGGTTTTTATTGGCAAATGGTTACTGTTGACTTTTGGGGGCTCATATTTTCAGGGAAGAGTCACCATTGACCCGAGTAACTTTTGCATATAAAATTTTGGCATTCGGTGACACTTCGCCAAACACCATCAAATTTAAATTTTTTTCTGTTAAACAGCTATTTTAACATTATTATTATGAAAATCTGGCCTTTTTTACAGGATATTATGCAAAAATTAGCTATTTAAGTTGAATACTGATTGAATGGCGAGGTATTGAAAAAATGGTCAATTTTAGAAAAAAATAATTTTATATGAGTTTTCATTGGTTTTTACACGGTCTTCAACTATTTTAATAACTAAACAACATAGAACGCTAAAAAATAACTAAATTAGCAAAATTCGAATTTTTAGCGATTTTGACCATTTTTTCAATACCTTGTCATTCAATCAGTATTGAACTTAAATAGTTAATTTTTGCATAATATCCTGTAAAAAAGGCCAGATTTTCATAATAATAATGTTAAAATAGCTGTTTAACAGAAAAAAATTTAAATTTGATGGTGTTTGGCGAAGTGTCACCGAATGCCAAAATTTTATATGCAAAAGTTACTCGGGTCAATGGTGACCCTTCCCTGAAAATATGAGCCCCCAAAAGTCAACAGTAACCATTTGCCGATAAAAACCAACTCGGCGAAAATTTTGAATCACCCTGTATATATAGGAATACTTGCACCTCTTTCTTTTTCTTATTCTCAAAAAAATGCCAAAGTAGAAGCACTTTTTCGATGAAGACAAAAAAAGGAAGATGAATAAAAATTCTTTGAGAAAGAAAAAAAAATGAAAAGGAAAAAAAGTTGATACTTGATTCTAGGCAAACGAAAATTGAATCTCTTTTGTTTCAGAATAACAACGAAGTAACTGAGCTGCCTGACTTAAACAAAAATATACCATATTAACTAACTAAAAAAAGTAGTAACATCCAAAAGTTTTTTTTAACAATTCCCTGGAGAATTAATTCTCTTAATGAATATCTTTTATTCTTTTTTTTGGTCATAGAACGAAAACCGCCATAAAAGGTTAATAAAGTAGCATAAAAAATATATTTATTAATACTCCCTTTTTACAAATAATATTACAAAAAATTCAATTTCCGTTTTATTTGCAGCTTATTAAAAGAATTTGTATAAATTCAGATAGCATTCTATTATTATTGGCTTCCTTTATGATTAACCAATAAATTACTTCTATAAATATAAATGTTTGTTTGACGGACGAAAGAGAGAAAAAAGAGGATGATTAAATAAGTGCCAATTAAAAAGTTTTAAATAGCAATTTTTTTGCAAGGGTCTCAAATTTTCTTTTTAATACTTTTTTCTTTATTTACAAAGCCATAAAAAATAAAAATTTTAATTTTTTTTTCTGTAAAATAAATGTAAAAAACAAAACCAGTTTTTTTAATTGTTCATTTTTAAAATTTTAAAATGAAAAACTTAAGTTTAACTTTTAACAAAGAAAGCATAGGCGGGGGGGGGGGGGGGGGGGGGGGGAACATGAATATTAAAGCAATACGCGCGAAATATGTGCTATAGCGGCAATTTACTCATTTAAAATGAGTTTGAAAAAGCTACCATCATTGGTACACGTAAAGTGTTAAAAATATAGAGAAGACGACGACGATGACTACAGCAAGCAACAACACACCGACAAGAGGCACACGGTTGCGCGCAAAAAAAGTCTTCTTCTTTCTTCTTTTTGTTTTGTTTGTATGGACTCGAAGAAAGAGAAAAATAGGCAAAAAGGAAGGGAAAAAAGGATGAACAATGAATGAAAGTGAGAATGCCGACACGGTAAAATGAAACATTTTTTTGTTGTTTTTTCTTCATATTTTCAATTGCGTTATATATTTTATTATTCAATTTTTTCGTCATTATTACTTTTTATATTTGATTAGTATTAACATTTAAAAAATGTCGAGAATTTGCTTCAACTTTACACGTTCCAAAAAATTTTAAACCAATTGACGCATTTTTTCCATAACGTTTTGTTCTTTCGCAACGGAATTTTAAAAATGAGCAAAGGTTTTCATGAGTAGTATTGTCGCTGTCACAAACTGGAAGACTACTGTAACTTGAAGAACATAAATTTTCACAGCATATTCCCATATAGTCAATGTCAAGGGTGCTGTTATGTCTAAAAAAATGCAAGTTTTTTTGGAGTAAAAAACAAATAAAAAGTAATTTAATCCTTTTTTTATTGAGTCATCATAATTCACTTACACCATTTTTGCAATACATTTTGCATTTAAAAAGCTGCATAAAGTTGTATGTGTAAAACCATTTGTGTCACAAACAGGAGAAGAAGCTTGTTGCATTGAAGTTTGTGAAGGGCATTGTTTTATACATTGACAATTTGGGCTATTCATGTCAAGTTTTAGATGACGATTCTTTTGTCGAAGTTCTACACACTGAGCTTGATTAAATAAGCAACGCGAAGAGTATACCTATAATAAAAAAAATTAATTTTAAATAGACTACAAAAAATATTTGTTACTCTTCCATATTGATCACAAACAGGAGATTCAAAAGGTTTACAATGTTCTAGCCGACAGCAAACACCATCATAATGATAAAGTACTTCTAAAAAAATTCGCTTAAATTTATTTTAACAAGATTGTAATTCTTACCTGGTTTTGTACTTTGAGTACAATTTAAAACACATTGATTCATAAAAGTGTAATGTATTCCAGACACAGAACCGCAGACAGGATCAATTTTCATGGGACAAGAGCATTTTCCAGCAAGCGTAAAATTTAATGCTTCAAAGAGCCTACAAAATTGTGTCATTAAACAGTGCCAAAAAAACAAAATTTACTTACCTAAAAAAGTTGAAAACAAAAATCAGAACAACTTTGTTATTAGTCATATTACGTAATAATCTTTGAATGGTCAAAATGCAAAGAATGTGAAGAAAAAAGTTTCGGGCTTTGTCCAAAGATAAAAAAGCACGCGCGAACCAGGTTCTACGAAATGGACAAAGCTTTTTAGATAAAGTGACCACGTCGACTTAAGCGATAATTTTGCGTAATGTTTACATTACATTGTTTTGAGAATGCTTATGCTTTTTAAATCGAGCACTTATTATACATATATATTTATAAACATATATAAATATTATTGTTATTATTATGGCATGAAGAAATTGAAAAAAGTAATTGAAAAACGGCAGCTTATAAAAAGAAATATATTTTACAAAGAATAATTACCAGAAAAAGCAGGGTTTGTCCTCAAAAACTCAAGTATACAGATTTATTTTGTTATGATGATAACAATCCATCCCTCAGTTTAATCTCGAAAATTGCTTCATTTTTAAATAACAATTAAAAGAGACAAAAAAATATTTCAAGGTTAATAAAATTATATCAAGTTTAGAACCCACATTTTTGTTTTTAACTTTACGCTTTTCAAAGTTTAATACCGTCATTAATCGATATATCCTCATATTTAACTTTGATTCAAAATTGAATCTTTTGCTATATTTTTTGGCAGGTTCCACCTCGAATACTTTTTCTATATTTATTCAGGCTTTTTTTACTTTCCGTTCATCATGATTCATTCAGTGACAAAGTTTCATTTCAACGTTTAATGATTATTTCAATTTCAAATCCAGTAGTGACAAGGATATGATTTCAGATTTCTTTTGAAATATCTCATTCATTTTGCTAAGATTTGAAAAAGATAAATTTTAACAGTCATTAGAAAAAATCAGTTAAAAATTAGTGCTTCAATTTATCGTTCAAACAGAATGTCTAGGTTAAAAAGTTTATGAATATAATTTTTGAATAAAACATGGAATTATTGAAGAAAAAAATGAAAAATTAATTTTCACAGATTATGAGCAATATTGGGAACCCGTGCCATTGATACAAAAACTTGTTCAAGACTTGATTCAATTAAAGCATAATCTTCAATTTGGCATCCGTTATTTCGGTAATTCCAATTGTCCACCAAAAGTACTAATGCATGATAAATTTTTGACCAAAGATCTGCTTGTGACTTTGGTAGAGACCAATAAACTGTGGTTGCCAAAAATGCCGAAGTTCTGGTTGCCATTGGAAAAACTTGACGAACAAATTCTTCTAATGAATTTATAATATCGGTGTTTGGTGATGATAGAGTTAAAGTAAGAATAAATTTATCACCAAATCTGTAAATATGAGTGTAAAAATTGATTGGTTATAAGATTAGATTACCGATGTTTTAAATGTTGACTTGTTCCAATTCCAAGTAGTTGTCCTTGATTAAGAAAACCCACTCGAGTACATAATGCTTCACATTCTTCCATTGAATGAGAAGATAAAATTTGTGATGTTCCAACATTTCTCATTGCAATGAGAATATCCCAAACATGTCGACGAGTTCGTGGATCAACCCCTGCTGTTGGTTCATCAAGCATTATTACATCACAATTTGTAATTAAAGCAACAGCGATTGAAAGTCGCCGTCTTTCACCTCCTCTGAAAAATATTTTTTGCTATAATAAAAAAGAATTTCTTTTGAGATTAACATACGAGCAATTTTTAACAACATTATTAGATCGATGCTTTATTTGTAAAGTGTCCAAAAGAATGTCAACACATGTTCTTCCATTTTTAAGTCCATTAAGTCGAGCAAATAAAAGCAATGTTTCTATAACAGTTAAATCTTCCAAAATTGCATTATGTTGAGGGCAAAAACCAAATTTCTAAAAATATTTATCAACTAAAACAACGTTTTTTTCCTTAACATTATCTTACGGCTTGTCCATCAATTTTAACTTTATTAACATATCCACTTCCTGAAGTTGGTGTTAAAACTCCTGTAAGCATGTGAAAAGTTGTTGATTTTCCAGCGCCATTTACTCCCAAAAGTCCAAAACATTCTCCTGGAAGAACTCCGAAAGATAAATTATGAACAGCGACAATATTATTTGAATATCGTTTTCTTAAATTTTGTGTACAAACTGCAAATTTTTCAATTGGAGATGTTTCAATTAAATTTCTTTCAGCAATAACATCCAAATCTTCTGCATATCCTGGGGAGGGCGCAGCTTTTCCAGTTCTTGATTTTAGCATCATTGTTCGCCACATTGTAACAAGAATTATTAATCCAACATAAATTGCACCCATCGCCAATGACCCATAAACTGCCCAACCTGAACATGGCCGAGTTTGGGTAATATCACAGGTTGCAAAAATTCTTGCAGCTCCGGAGGGTCCAGTATTCTCTGGATCATCTTTGTTCCAATCAATATCAAACATACATTCCGCTATCATTGTATATGTAACCATAATAAGAGATTTTAAAGGAAAAAGTATATTTGTAACAATCTCAAATGGATTGGCAATACTATTTGGGACAAGTTGTCGAATCCCAAAAAATACAAATCCAACCAAAACGTTGTAAGAATTTAATACCCCAAAAGCCATATTTGGACTTCCAAAAAAGAATGAAACGAAGTATCCTTGAAAAATGAGGGGAAATGAAATAGCGATAATGGCAGCAAAGTATCCTCCAATACATTTTGTTTGAAATACTTGAAATCCGAAAAGCATTGCAAGTATAACTATAATATAAATTAATCCAACAAATAAGTCAGTCATATATGCGGTAAGCCAATATGTAAATTGTGAAAGTTTGGTTAATCGATAAAGATGACATGCACCATTATGTCTTTCAGAAATGTATAAAAATATTGGAACAGAAAATATTACTGGATAAATCAAAGATGAAAGAATGCTAACAATAACTTTGTAAATACTATCAAATATTTTTTCTGCATCATCATTCTCCTTAATTCTTTCAGATTGTAATGAAGTTGTTATAGCATTTGGAACGGATGAAATAGCTTTGGTGAAAGCATCGATAGCTAATCCACCACTAGCCGATAATACACTTCGGGTATAAATTTCAAAATTTCCATATATATTTGTACTGATCCCAAATCCAAGAGGTGGAAGTTCTTTCTGTGAATCATATAATCGTTGATGGAAAGTTTCAGAAGGAATTGTTTCATAAGTTACATGATTCCATCCATTTAAAATTTTATTAATGTCATCATTGATTGGCGTATTAAATGCCCACGACCCCATAGCCACCATTCGAGGATATTTTGAAATATCCAAACCTGTAATAAAAAGTACAGTAAAGTTTGAAAAATTTTTACAAACAAACTTAGTTCATGTTTATCATTGGCTCCACTATTATGGGTCACAACACTTTCAATACATAATCCCAAAAGAGGTATTAAAATTATTGCTGGGATTAAACTTTTGATATAATTTCGACGAACATAATGCCATTTTCTTGCTATTAGAGCAAAACATTGATGGAAAAATAATTCTATACCATGCATTCCTAAAGAAACGATTATTGTAGTTTCACATTTAAGATTTTTATACATACTATCTTTTCGCAAATACAAAAATTCTTCAATCTTTTGCTTTATCCCTAATGCCTCTTCTGGATCTGCCATATCTGTGACTCTAAAATCTTATATTTCAATCATTTTTAAAATAAATAAAGCATACTTGATAAAAACTTGTTCCAAATTATTAAGTCCCACCCCAAATGAATCAATTTTTAATTCATATTTTCGAGCTTCAAGTTCGCTAAATAATTGTGGAAATTGTCTTTGGGATCCATTTGGTAAAATAATTTTAAACTGTGCAGTAACATGCCCATCAATTTTTGCTCCTTCACAATATTTTTGTGTTATTTGTATCACTGATTGAGCAATTTGTTCATATTCATTTGGGGTACATTGTTGTGTGTTTGCACTGATAGTTAAAACAAAACCAACACCAAATTTTGATTTTAAAAAATTACTTGATCCATTACAAATAAGCTCTCCTTTAGCCATAATAATAATTTTATCCGAAAGCAAATCCGCTTCATCCATATAATGGGTTGTTAATAAAACACTTTTATCAGTTTTAACTTTTTCAATAATATCTAAAACTCCTCGACGAGCCATTGGATCCATGCCTGCAGTTGGTTCATCCAATAAAAGAATTCGACTTCTACCAATCATTGCCATTCCAACGCAAAGCTTTCTCTTCATTCCACCACTCAATGCATTACCGCGAATATTTTGAGCATGAATTAAATCAACTTGTTCCAAAACTTCATCAACTTCCGATTGTAGAATTGGCAAATTTGTTTTTAAACTTCCATAAAAGAACAAATGTTCTTTGACAGTAAGCAGGGGGAAAAGGGGATCCCATTGGGGACAGTATCCGATCCTGCTATTTTCTGCTTCACTTCCAATAATTATTTGTCCAGATGTTGGTGTAATAAATCCTGTTAAACAACTAAATATTGTACTTTTTCCTGCACCATTACTATAATTAGATTACTATATGAGCATGCAGAAAATCGTTGGATGACTTACTGCCCCAATAAAGCTGTAACTTGTCCTCTATACGCTTTAAATGAAGCATTTTTAACCGCAATTTCTCCATTTGGCCATTTTTTAACCAAATTTACTATTTCAATATCTGCTAATCCTTTGGATTCAATTTCAAAATATTCCCCATATTTTTTTGCATTATCTAATTCTTCGAAATCATCGTGATACATAATTTCTTTTTTTCTTTTTATCCCCTAAAAATAATAATAATACCCCTTTGAAAAGTTTTTATAGCTTAAAAAGAAATGATGTCTCACCAAAAAGAAAAATGGGTGTGCTTTTGCAGATGAATCAATTGGAAGTACGTAATCAAGATAAAACGTAAGTAAAGTATAAAAAATTGCTTGGCCTATCAATGATATAAGCGGAACTATCATTGGCAAATAATACGGATAACTATTGAACATTCGAAATGGAATATCTACAATAAATACATAAGAGGATTAAAAAGATTTAAAAGCTAAACAAATTTCAAACCATAATTCAAAATATTTTCAGTATGAGTGTCAGCAAAAGTATAAGCAGAAAATGGATTTAATAATGAAGCGGCAATTGCCCCTCCAGGAATAAAAATATTTGCATATGGACTAACAATTAAATAATGAATAAGCATTGAAATACCCAAAAATGAAACTGCTGCAAACATTGCATAAGTACCACTAACAAAAAGTGTTGAAGCTAACATTGACCAAGCCACAGTAATATGCCCAAAAGCAATTAAATTTAAATAAAACCACCAACCATCCTAAAGTAATTATTATAATAAAAATTTTCAAAAATAATAAACCCATACACTAACGAAGACAACAATTGCTGCACCAGCAGGTATTAAAAATATCCACATTTTAATTGTTGCAAAAATAAAATGTGAAATATAATACACATATCGCTTCATTCCCATAACAATCATATAAACATGAATTTGATTTTCTTTTTCTGTTGTAACATCTTTTATTGAAAAGATTGATGGAATAAATAAAATTATAGCTAAAAGTGTTTGCCAAGTTGATAAAGTACTAGAATAATCTTCATTGTTGTAAAGGGTTGCAGGGATGTTATAAAAGGTGACGGAAGGCAACTTCATTTTTAATGAATGAGTTGCTTTTAAAAATGCCATATTTACGTAAAATTGTGTATCTTTTGCATCGTTTGTCGAAGAAAAGGAATTTGAACAAGCACTGTCATCACATCCAATCATATTTGGATCAAAATTATATTTTGCACTTATATCATCATACTAAAATTGTAATTCTAAATTCAAAAAGAAATTTTGATTTTCTTTACCCTATGTGTTGTATAAATCACATCATAATATAGTTTTGGGGGGTTATATGAGATTGATGTAAAATTTGCATAAACATTTGTATATGCATCTTCATTTATACGATCAAAATCAACAAAGATAATATTCATTGAGTTTAAAGCATTCTTTAATGGTGTTAAATCAATATCATCCGTGGCTCTGAAAACTTTATGTAAGACTAATTTTCTACCCCAAAAAACTGCCTAACATTTTATAATACAGAGTTTTATTATTATAGCCTCTTCTGTTATCATCGGTATAGCCACCATTTTTAAAGTTATCAATTACTTCTTGATTATATTCATTCACTTGAAAATCTTTTTTGATACTGGCAAAAGAATACCAAATTGCAGGAATAAAAATTAAAATGAATAAAATTTCAACAACTAAAATATACCATCGAGCTCTTATTGCTGATTTTAAATCTTTAACAAGCATTAATTTTAGCTTGCCAAACATTTTTTTAGTTGGTTTTTGCAAAATTAACAGCAACACCGATTTCTTCTGATATAATACAGATTTAAGAAAAAAATGCAATTTTTTTGTTAGTTTTTAAAAAAAAGAGATAACAGAAAAGGAGTGCTGCATAGACAACAATGACGTATTAAAGTTGTTAAATAAGGGTCGGAAAATAAAATGAAATCATTACATTTCTTGTTTTCTAAAAATGATATTACAAAGGTTTGCCTCCTCTTTAAGATGGTATTTTTGCTTGCCAACTTAGGATGCATTTCAGGCATTATAGTCGTCATTATCAAAAGCTTGTGATAAGGGCACCTGTACTTTTAAGATAAACAAGTTGGGTGAATTACCAAATCAATTTGTATTGTTTTAAATGCATTTATACAAATATCTGTGCACTGAATAACGACAAAAAACGGAAATGAATATCATTAAATTTCAGAAGCCTTGAAATTTTAAATCTTAATTTAAGAAAGGTGGAAGATGAATGCAATAAGAGATTTCAAATTTTACAAAAAATTGTTTTTCTTCCGGCCGATCCGGGTTTAATTTTTAATTAATTTTTATTCAACTGATTTCTTTTCAAATAAACATAATAGGTTATCACTCCCATCAATGTTTATTTATTTTTTATTTTTTTTAAACTGGCCCTCTGATCAACCTATGCAATTTTAATAAAGCTAAATTTTAACCCATGCCCCCTCAACAGCTCAGTGGGGAATTGAACTTGCGAAAATTTGAACGTGAAAATTAAAATTGTACCACTGAACTATTGGAGGGGGTGAATGGGAGGTCAATAAAAGCGCTGATGAGTAACATCAAAGGAATGTTCTTTGAATGCAAATGTGTACAAACAAAATCAAAGAGATTTAACGTTTTATTTTTAAAAATTTTGTTTCTTTTTTTTCCTCTACAAAACAATTTTCGAAAGCAAACGTTGCGACTTTTTCTTGAGACATTGCTTTGCAGATTTTTTTGAAAAAATTAATTTTTATTGCTTTTGTTTTTAAAAAAATGAAAGTTGTAGAAGATTCGAATCATAAATTTTAGAAAGTAGATAGATTTGATGAAAACCTGCACCATGAATCTTTTTTATTATTGAGGCCTTAAGGCAAAGGTGGATGATTGCTTTACAATCAATATAATAGTTTAATCTCGAAAGGTAAATATTAATTCTGAACGTAAATAAAAACTCAAATCTTTGATGGATATTATATATCCCTGCTTAATCACAGATTCTTTAAATATTATTAGAGTTAAGATATAAAAATTTAGAAATTTGAATTTTTACAAAAAATTGTTTTTCTACCGGCCGATCCGGGTTTAATCTTTAATTAATTAATTTTAAAACTGGTTGGATTAAATATAGGGGGTTATAACTTCCCAACTATATTCATAAAATTTTTATTTTTTTAAACTGTCCTTCAGAAAGGCCTGCGCAAATTTAATTTATTTATAATTTTTAAAGCTAAATTTGAACCCCATGCCCCCTCCAACAGCTCAGTGGGGGTTTGAACTTGCGAAAATTTGAACGTGAAAATTAAAATTGTACCACTGAACTATTGGAGGGGGTGAATGGGAGGTCAATAAAAGCGCTGATGAGTAACATCAAAGGAATGTTCTTTGAAAGCAAATGTGGAAGAAAGGGTTTTAATAAATGTTATGCAAATTTTTTAATATATCAGAGCATTATCGAAAAACGAAAATGTTTTCAAACCAATAAGTTTTTATTTGTTTTTTTTATTTTATCTTTAAAGGGAGTGTCGACGTCAAGCAAAACAATTATTCGGCAACAAGTATGTTTTAACGCGAAAAAGACTTTTTTTTACAACTCTATTTCGTGCTAAAACATACTTGTTTTCCATACAATTTTTTTGTTTGCTTGAAGTCGACACTCCCTTTAACTTTGTTAAAAATTTAATTGTTTTCTTTTTTATAAATATGACTTTGAATTTCTTAGTGTTTTTATATTTTAACATTATGCGTAAATATTTATCTCTTTACTTTAATTTATATTTTACAAAAATTCCGTGAGAAGCGTTTTAAAAAAAGAGAGAGCAAGAATCGACTGTGAGCTTATAAGTGTGATAGCAAGGCAATTTTAATGGTCGGTAGCTGTATGACTTGAACGTTGAATAAGAGTTGCACGTTCCTAAAAAAATTGTACTTTTTCAAATGAAATAATAATGTTTTTTATTTTATATTTCAAACATACTTCGTCGCTTGTGTTATACAAAATTGTTTGCACATTGTTGCCAGTACCAAAGGAGTCTGCTCCATTAAAAACAAGTGATTCAGGAGGATTATTGGTACCATGTCCGTGCGCCCAAATTTTGACGCTCTGGCCCGGCTTCAAGACGAAGCTCTTCGGGAAAGTAAATACAACTTCGTGCTTGTGATCAATAATACGTTTTAATTTCCATTCACCAATTGGTTCTTGTTTTGATCGATTAGTATTTAAAACGACAATGTATTTTCCATCGACAGATGCTTCTTGAACGGATACATTACCTTGTGCAGAGCGTTGGTAAGAATTACGGCTAGAAGTTTCACCACGAATAACTCTCATGGATTCTGTAAAATAATGTTTGTTAAAATTTTTATGCAAATAATTGGGGGCAACTAACCAGTTTCTTGAGTTTCGCGGAATTGTTGTGTGCGAACAACTTGTTCCACAAGTTGACGCAAACCAGCACGATCTTCTTCACCTTCGAGCATCTTACGGTAAATGGCGATTTCAGCATCAAGTGTCTAAAAGACTTTTTTATTAAATATTTTTCGGAATTTAGGTGATCCGCTTACTTGTTTAGTGTCAAGAAGCATTTGCAATTCAACCATAAGAGCATGACATTCGTCCCGAAGTTTACGAATTTGAGAATCACGGTCATTAAGGGCAGATTCATAAGTGCGTTGATCATCTTCAATTTGATAATGAAGTTCTTCAATTTGTTTTTCAAGTAAAGAATTCTGTAAATGCCTATTTAACTTTTTTTGTTGCTTAACTTATCATAATACTTACGCGGCCTTCTAAATCAGCAAGGGTTCCACGTAAATCACCTAATTGTGATCGAAGACGTTTCATTTCTTCTTTGGTGTATCCTTGTTCCATATTTTGACGAACAGATTGTGTTTGGATTTCTTGTACTTTGAGCTTGTACCAGCTTTCCATATCAGTACGTTGAACATTGCAAATGGTGTCATATTCAGTACGAATTTCACGAATTGCAGCAGCAAGCTCATTTTTAAAGTATTCACGGTTTTCGCTTGTTGTATCACGAGAAGCCATAGCTTGAAGATCTCGAATTTCAGAATCATGAGCTCGACGAACAAAATCAAGTTCTTCAATGATTGTTTGGACTTGATTTTGGAAATCAATACGATTAAGAGTTTCTTGATCAACTTCCTGTAAAAATGTTTATGTTTTTTTCTTTCCCGTATTTTTTTGCACTTTTTTTCACTAAAATTAATTACTTACAGTACGTGCACGTTGAAGCTCGCTAAGAAGGCGATGATTTTCTCTTTTAACTGCATTGACATCGTCTTCCATATTTGCAACACGGCGTTTAAGGAGTGTCAATTCGCTTTCAATTGCTGATAACTTTACAAGCAATTCATCGATAACACTTTTGTCGGTTGCACGTTCCCGGACAGCGCTATCGTATTTATGACGAAAAGTTGCAACTTCTTCAACCAATTTGCTAATATCTCGTTCAAGACGATCTCGATCAGAATTGCTTTCTTCAATAATTTTTTGAGCTTGTTTAATTTCACTTTCATACATTTCTCTAACATTGAAAGTATCACGACCCCAACGGCTTCGCAAAAAATCAAGATCAGCTCCAATTTTACGATTTTGTGCTTCAAGGAATCGAACCTTTTCAATGTAACTTGCAAGGCGATCATTGAGATCACTCATTTCTTTCTTTTCACGTTCCCGAGCATCTCGAATCGATGAAGCAGCAGTACTTCCACCAAAAGGTGAAAGTCCACTATTCATGGAAGCTGATTCACTAACAACTTTGAGGATTCGATTTGTTCCAGAAACTAAAATATAACAATTTTGGAGGTAAAAATGTGGTTTAGATTATTACCATTTGGTGAAAGGTTTCTTGCACCTCGAATATAATTTGAACGAGAAGTAATGGAACTTGTATAATCACTTGATTGATAATCCATCCTGTAAAAAAGCACTCCAATTATTGTTCAAAGAAAGGCGACAAAAAAAGGTATAAAAATGGATGAAGTTTTAATTCAAAGAGTTAAAAGCAACGCAAAAACTGATAATACACAAGAAAGGATGCAATGCATTCTATTTTCATGGTTATCAAACAAATAAATATATTGTTTGGCAATGTAGACAGCCTTTTATTTGCGATAAACAAAAAGAATGCAATCGCTCGTTTTTTTTATTCTAAAAAAAGAGATCAAAACTGAACGTAAAAAAGCGTTGTAAAAAATGACAGAACTGTATTATGTATAAAAAAACAAGTTGAAACTAGTTTTGTAGGCCAAAATGGCAAAACTCGACCGATCACTTTTTTAATCTTATAATCCAATGGCCAGAAAAAATTTTTTATTTTATTTTAAAAAAGAGCTTCATCATATGGTATATTGTAAAAAAGTGAGAGAAAGGGTGATGGAAAGAAGAAGATAGGGGAAATCAAACTTACTTTGGAAGTGTTGGAGGGGTTGAAACCTTCAATTTTAATTCAGCCGTTGTGGTGGTTGTTGTTGAAGGAGAGGCACGTTTAGGAATCGGCTTTTCTTTCAAAGTTGACTCATACTAAAAAAAGAAATTTTTAACACAAAAATTTCTTTTTTTTCAACCCTTTTCAACAGTTTGTTTCATTTGTGCCTATCATGACAAATTTCCCATCAATTTTTTTATACATTTCATTGTCATTAGTTTTGTTTAAACATTGCAAATTGAATACAAAAAATAATTACATTTTTTCTCAAAAAAATACTGTTTTTTTAGTTTTAATTTCTTCGATTTAAAAATTAATGTTTTTAAAAGATAAGTGTTTAGTTTAACAACTAACTCTTAACAACAAAAAAATGTTTGCACACATTAAATACTTAATAACTGTCGTCGAAAACTTTTTGAAGATTTCAAGTAAACACAAATCAAGGATAAAACAGAAACAAGTATTTCCGAATGTTTTAAACTACCCTATAATTTTTCAAAAAAAAAACTTACTTCTTCACGAGATTTTGTTGCCATTGTAGTATCGGTTGTAACAGTCGTCGTCTAAAAAATGCAAAAAATTTAAATTATTTTTCATTCAAAAAAAGCAAACAAATCAAAATGAAAAAATAAGCAAAAGCGAATCATCATTTATTGCCCTCATCTCTTTTTTTTCTTCACGTTAAATAACTATCCCTTTTTTTATGCTTTTAAATCGCTTTTTTGAAGCTGGCGCCCCTCAAACTTACCCCCCCCCCCTTTTTCATTTTTATATATGGCAAATGTAAGAAGAAGACGTTAGATGCGTTATCAAAATAAAACTGTTAATTGTTTATGATAGTACGCTTGCCTTTTATTTTGCGCAAGAATCAAGGAATAGTTGTTGATGCTTTAAACAAATAATATTAAAGCATAAAAATTTGTCCGTCAAAAAATATTTTATTTGTGTTATCAAGAAAAAGAAAATAAAACTATAGCCTTTTTCGTCCCAAAAAAAAAAGAGGGGAAAAAACTTTTTTCAGGGGAGTAACCGTACGGAAATTATTATGCAAATGCCAATTGTCAATTGTCAAAGCAAAATATGGAACAAAATAGACTCCGATTAATGCGATTTTGTGACGGAGAATTAAAAAAAATAAGGGGGGATAACTATTTATGAGGTAGTAAACAAGTTTTGTAAAAAAATTTGTTTTTGCTGAAAATATGACATTTGATTGTTGTCAAAGAAAAATGAAAAAGGTTGCTATTAAAGAAAAAGCATCGTTGCATTTTATTGTTGTTGCAAAAAATAAAGAAATTAAACGCTAATTAAAGTATCAAAAAAATGACTCACTTCTTCCATTCTTTCTTCGAAATGGCTTTCAGATTCTTCACTTTCTTCTCGCTTTAACGGAATTTTATTATTAGAAATATCTATTTGAATAATTTCTTCGACGGTCGTATTATGACTTGAACTTTCATGCAAAATATGGTCCACATCAATTTCAGTACCTTTTTCAACCTTTTCAATAGTCGGTGGAGGCTTTTCTTTCTCTGATTGTGTTGATGAATCAACAACGGAAGTGACCACTGTTGTTTCCTGTGTTGAGACATCCGTAAAGCGTTTCTCTTCCATCTGTGTCCAGTTTTCTGTTGTAATTTTTTCTGGTGGCAAAGGGGAAGGTGAGGGTGAAATTTCTGGTGTCCGAATATCAGTTGCAATATCAACAAATTTTGGAGTATCATGTTGTGTATAAGAATCTACAGTATGAGAGATCTGTTCAAATTGAGTCGAAGTATCAACAGATGGCAAAAATATTGTTTCTGTGGCAGTTTCAATAACTTCTGGAGCAGCATGGCCCACTTGAGTTTCTTTTTCCACCAAATTTTTTTGTTCACTTTTACGATTTCGATGTCTTTCAATAACTTCTGTAATGATTTCTTCTGTCACTTCAACCCTTGTATGACGCTTATGTTCATCAATAGAAGTTGCTGGTCGAAAAAGTGGTGGTGGAGGAGACGTTGGAAGAGGAGGGGAAGGCATTGAAATGTTGTCTACGACTGGTGGAGGGGGTGGTGAAAATATTGGGGGTGGAAGTGGTAACGGTTGCGGAGAAGGTGTTCGAGTTTTTGTTACAGTTTCCGATGTTCGAGTAATTGTTTCGGTAACTGGAACAAATTCAGGTGATTTTTGTCTTTGATCTTTCTTTGGAATAATTCGTCGATATTCTTCCGTTTCAATCTCAATTGTTTCTATTTGTTCAATTGTTCGCTGTGGACGAGACGGAGGTGGTGGAGATGGTGTAAATGTGAATTCTTGACTTGAATCTTGAAGATGACGAAATCGTTTTGAATTACGTAAAATTTCTAGTTTTTCACTAAATTGCTTCATTGCTTCTTCTTCAACTTTAATATCACGTGGTGGAGGCGTTACAAAAGGTCTTCTATTTGGTGGACTTGGTGGAATGGTTGGTGTATATGAAGCAATTTGTGGTTCAAAAACTGGAAATTCAGTAACAGATTTTGCAGTATGTTGTACGGGTTCACGGGTAATTGTTTCAGCAAAATCAATTTTATGTGGAATAATTTCATGATGTATTCGAACCGGTGGAACAATGGATGGAGAAGATGAAATCGGAAGTGGAGGAGATTCTACTGGCATTGGACCATCATGAAAAACCGTTACATTTTGAGATCGATGATGTTCAGTTTTAAGCCTTTCAACTTCACGTTTATAAGTTTCAAAATCAATTGTTTCATGCCGAGAGGAAATTTCAGAAATTTTTGTAGGTAATTTAATTATTTTTTGTTCATCAAATTTTTCTCTTTTTGATGAATCAATTGGCAAAACCACTGGCTTTTTCTTTTGAATATGTGATATCATAGTTTGGTCAGAATGAAAAGCTTCACGTTGTTGCTTTGTAGCAATTGTTGAAGGAAGTTTTGGAACTCTCCAACCTTGAGATGTCGTCATTGGTGGTCCAGGGGCAATACTTTGATATCGTTCTTCTTCAACTTCAATTTTTTTTCGTTTTGTTGGTGCAAAAACTGTTGTTGTTGATTCACCGCCGCCATATTTTGTGCTGCTGCTATTATTTCGATCATCATAACGTGCATACAATCGAATTCCATCTTCTCGATATGGTTCTTTTACTTCAAATGTTGTTTCCGAATGACGTCGAGGTGTCGCCAATTGTCGAGAATATGACATAGATTTTGTAACACTTTCAGAAATCCGATGTGAATGAACGTTTCGACTTTCCTCTTGAATAAAACTGTATTGTTCTTCAAAACGTTCTTTGTGTTTGCGTTGCCTAAAAAAATGTAAAAAGTAGCTTTTTTAAAAAGGGTAAAAAAATAAGCATAAAAAGTGGGTATTTGACGCGATTTTTCCTTTTTTTTGTAGAATAAATCACATGAAGGATCAAAGTAAACATTCACTTTAGCCAATTGAGGCGTCGAGACAAGCCTTCAATGCAAAAAAAATATTTCAAAAAAAAATTGCAGGAACATTCAGTCTTGGGTCTATTGTTAGTCAACAAAATATGCACTTACTAGCTTTAGGTAAAAGAAAATTATGTTGCGCAACAAGCATCGAAAAAAAATGAAAGCAATGGCCCGAGGGGATGAACATCTTCTTTCTCTTGTTCTTCAAAAAAGAAAACAAGAATTGTGACACTCAAATCCAGTGATCGCTTGGGATATGTTTTTGTAAATATCGCACTTAACAAGATATACCCAAAAAAAGACAAAAAAAAATATGTGACAACTTACCTTCGCGGTTCACTTGAACCTCCACGATGTTGATGATGCTGTTGTTGATGTTCTTGTTGGGGGTGGTGGCTTTGGTGATGATGTTGGTGGTATTGTTGATGATGTCTACGTTCTTGTCCTTGATATTTTTTTTCATACATATTTTCATCACCGTTATTTATAAATTCGCTTTCATTGCCATCAAAACGATTTTTTTCAAACATTAAATTTGATTCACTTGCATAATGATTTGGCACTTTATATGGCACTGTTTGCACCGCACCCATTGCTTCTTCCAATGCTTCTGAATTTTCATCGATTGGTGTATAGTCAACATAAAGGGGCCCAGCGCGTGGAAGATGGTGTTGTTGCGTTGTTGTTTCAGCGTTAGAACATTTGTAAGATAGATGAACCTTAAGAAATGAAAATGATAAACAATAGGAAAAACACAAGAAGAAGAAAAATATAAGAAAAGAAAAAAGAAAGAAAAAAGGCAGTAAAAACGGGAAGAAAAAGCTAAAAAGGAATGATATCAATGAATACCTCTTGGACGGTCAACTGGCGTACATCATTTGGGGATCCTGAAGAAAGAAGCGGCTGATAAGTCGGCCGTCTTTCAATCATGTCCGAACCAAGAGGACCTTGTGGGGAGTCGGTTGAACGTGACACAGTCACGTAAGAGCGATCATTTCTGTTTACTTCTAAAAAAAGTTTGTTTAAAAATACTCGAAATAAAAAAAAAAAAGAAAATATTTTTGAGTTGTTTTTTACGTTTTTTTTCTGGAAAAAAAAGTAAAATGATTGAGAAGGAAAATAAAAGTATTTCCAGATGATCAATAGACATTCTTAAGTCCGTTAATCGAGGCCAAATACGAGGACATTGGTTAAAAAAAACATGTGTATAAAATAGAATAAGAAAAAAAAGTTTAGGGATGTAAAAACTCGTTCCGCTCCTTTTCCAAGGCTAAAAACAAATAGCAAACATTCACAACTATTTTTGTCATGCGTTTTTCTTTGCTTTTTTTTTATTCAATGCTTTTTAAAAAATAAAAAAAAGCGATATAAATATGGGATGATGATGGTGATGTGATATAAAGATTAAACAAATCCGGATAAATCCTTACCCCGATGATTAGAATGTACGACGCGGCGACGTTGTGGATAATGACGGGGATCCGTACTTGAAAATGTATGAGCTGTTGTTATTTGTTTCACCTGCAATTGATTTTAATAACTATCCCTTTTTTTCTCTTCCACTTTTTTTTTCTCATTTGACTGATATTTATATATTTTTGTAAATAAATATAAGTACATAACGATTGCCCTTTTTGATGCAATTTCAACATTCAAAAAAGGTGGAAACTAGCATGTAATAAAAAGTGAGGTCGTTTTTTTACGTAAGGCGTCAAAAATTTTAGATGCTGCATTTTACCAAACAAAACCAAAAAAAAATATAAAAGCGAGATGACACTGAAATTGTAGGGCAATGATTTATGCGTGTATTTTTTTTTTAAATTTTTTTTCTGATGCGCAGAAACAAACCGGCTCGTCACTCAATTCAACTGAGGACTCGGTAGGCAATTGAAAGAGCATCAAAAAGGGGGGAGAAAGAGAGATTAACACTAGAGCCATAGCGATCAACCAACATCGACATTTTATGCGTGGATCAAAAAAGTCCAATGGGCATTAAAATTAAAAACTCATGAAAATTTTTTTGAAAAAAATGATGGTTTGTGAGAAAAAAAAATAGGAGAAGATAGAGTTTGCCTTCAAGGAAAGTACTTAAGTAGTTTCTTTTAAAAGTGAAACAAACTAGCATTTTAAAAAACGACCATTTTCCGATCCGTCTTAAATTTGCGTAAAAAAAAGAAGAAAGAAAAAAAGGGAAGAAGAAAACATGAAAATAAAAAATGACTCACTTCATCATTTGCGTCGGTGAAGGTGATTAACAATGTGCAAAGCTTCATCACCGACGACGTCTGCAACAACAACAGATGTTACATTTATAAAAAAATGGTTGAAAGCTGACAAATAAAAACATGAAAAAATGTTTTAAAAAATACAAAAATTCAATAATAAAAAAATAGTGGGATACAAAAATGAGTGAAATTTTTGGGGAGAAAACGCGCAAATCTCTTTATTATTTCGGAAATCTCATCCCTTCCGGCTATTCAAAACAAAACTTTCCCTTTCATTTCCTTTTTTTTAAATAATAATAATAATTTTTGTAACAAAAAGTTATAACAAAATCTTTATTGAACGATAAAAACGTTAATCTATTCTCTTGATATACGTGTTGGTACTTCATTGTCAATATTTTCCCAAAATATTCATGTTTTGAAGTCACTCAACTTTCACCAAAACCACAATACGTTTTGGACGACTTTATTTTAGTTTTTTTTGCATTAATGCGGTCCAAAACTATTTTACAAGCAAATAATACATTCAAATTCAATTCCCTCAAAAGCAAATGAACAGCAGGATTAAGTGCAACGAAAGTCGAAATCAACAATCCGAATCAAGGCCATTGAAAAGAAGGAAACCGTGTCAATGTATTAAAAAACATATTTCGAATTAAATAATAAGCTTTATTGGTAGTTTAGTTTAAACTACGTTTCATATACATTAAAATGAGATTTTAAAAACG
The DNA here is from genome assembly GCA_964035985.1 of Panagrolaimus superbus. Classification (NCBI taxonomy): domain Eukaryota; kingdom Metazoa; phylum Nematoda; class Chromadorea; order Rhabditida; family Panagrolaimidae; genus Panagrolaimus; species Panagrolaimus superbus. Next base: position 11,227,776 of record OZ038356.1, read on the forward strand.
TATACATACCAGTACAATAAAAGAACTAAATCAAGCAATATTTCCTAAGAAATTATTTGTTAACCTTTTCAAAGTATTCTTTGTGATTTCCAGGCTTGATACTTGGCTTATCATCTTCCCAGTCAGCAGGACAGACCTAAAAAATAAAGTAATGACATCTGTTTCAAATTTTTTAAAAAACGGGACAAACTTCGCCATGCTTTTCAAAATGTTGAACAGCTTTTAAAATACGAAGAGTTTCATCAACGCTGCGACCAATAGGTAAATCATTAACAACAGTATGACGAATAACACCTTTTGGATCACTAAGGAAAAGCCCACGGTAAGCAACGCCCATCTTTTCATCATAAACACCAAATTTCTTAGCAATATCCTTGTTAAAGTCAGAAAGAACAGGGATTTCCATATCACCAAGACCTCCTTCTTTGCGAGGTTGTTGAATCCAAGCCAAGTGACTGAAATGAGAATCACATGAGCAAGCAACAATTTCAGCATTTAAGCTGCGGAATTCTTTAGCACGATCACTGAATGCAATAATTTCAGTTGGACAAACAAAAGTGAAATCAAGTGGATAAAAGAAGAAGATAAGCCATTTATTTTTGTAGTCTTCATTACTGATAGTTTTAAATTCTCCATTAACGACAGCTTGACCCTATAAGTATAAGTCAGCAATAACGTTAACGACGAAAGTATATCAAAAAAAACCTACTTTAAATTCAGGAAGCTTATTTGTTGGGCCTATTGCATGAAGATGATTTTGACGAAGAATAGCACGACGAGGAACGGCGTAAAAGTTACGAGTCAAAAGGCTCTTCTAAAAAAATTAATATGCACTTGTACAAGAAAATGTATAAACTTACAGCAGTAGAAGAGAAGAAATTCATGATTCTGAATAGCTGAAAAAAAAGGAAAGCATTAAAGATGGCAAAAAAAAACAAAAAATCAAAACATTGGCGATATAAAAAAAGATAAAATAGTACGATTGACGGAAAAAACTTTGTGAACATCTCCTGGAAGAACAATAACAATTTGTTGTCGTCAACAAACTAGAAGAAAAAAAACATTCGACTCAAGACCACTGTTTTTTTTTACTTTACAACTTTTTATATTTTTTTCAACTTTTTACAGGGGAAAAATGTAGGCATTACTGTATTTGTAGAGTAACGGCTGCAGTATCTCAATTTTAAATGAATTAATTTTATTAATTTGCGTATTTTGTTTTTGGATAATTTTTTGATCTTAGAAAGCTTCTTCGTGCAAAACAGCATTTCCGAATAAATTAAAAAAGAAAAAGTTCACGTTTATGTACTTTAAAAATTCATAAGTTCAGATATTTTTATGTTTTTGTTTCTTCATTTATCATTTTGTCCAAAAGTTTTTTAAATGTAGGAGTGCACGTTTTCTTAACCACGGCAAAGTATAAATGACTGTTTAACAATCAAACAAAAAGAATAAGAGAGAGAGGGAGACAATCGGGCGGTTCGACTGCTATAAAAAATAAAGGCCAAGCAGCCAAAGACTACGTGAGTGATTGTTCTTTGCTCTTTGTGGCCCCCCTTTTGTGATGCATCTCTTCCTTTTCTTTTCTTTTTTTTATTTTACAGCCGTAAACGAATCAAAAAATTTTCTTTTTAATGAACAATACCTTTCTTTTGATTTTTGTCTTGTTTTGTTAAGCAAACTTTTGAACTAAATATTTTTTAGATTCCAGTAAATATGTCTGAACGAAAATCAAATTACGGCATTGAAACTGATACAATCACTCTTCAAAGATTTGTTCTTAATGAACAACGTAAATATCCAAGTGCCACAGGAGATTTGACAAATCTTCTTGTTTCACTTTGTACAGCTTTCAAAGCTATCTCTGCTGCAGTTAGAAAAGCAGGACTTGCTCAACTTTATGGTATTGCTGGTCAAACGAATGTTCAAGGAGAAGAAGTAAAAAAGCTCGATGTTTTAAGTAATGAACTTATGATCAATATGCTTCGATCATCATTGAATACATGTGCTATGGTCTCTGAGGAAGATGAAGAAGTAAATTACTATTTTTCTGTTTATGGTTCTTAATAAAAATGATTATTTTAGGTGATCAGCGTTGAACCATCGCGACAAGGAAAATATATTGTAACCTTTGATCCTTTGGATGGTTCATCAAATATTGATTGCTTGGTTTCAATTGGAACAATTTTTGGAATTTATAAAAGAATTAGTCCTGATGGAATTGTTACAAATGAAGATATCCTTCAACCGGGTCGTAAACTTATTGCTGCTGGTTACTGTCTTTATGGTTCTGCTTGTATGGTTGTTCTTTCAACAGGACATGGTGTTAACGGTTTTCAACTTGATCCCGTAAGAATTATTTCATATACATATATATATATAATTATTTTAACATATCTTTAATTTAGAGCATTGGAGAATTTATTCTTACAAATCCAAACATGCAATGTCCAACTAAAGGAAAAATCTACAGTCTTAATGAAGGATATGCAAAGAAATGGTCAAAAGGTGTTAGCGAATATGTAAGAACCAGAAAATTTCCTGAACAAGGAAAATCAGCTATGGGACAACGATATGTCGGTTCAATGGTTGCAGATGTTCATCGTACACTTTTAAATGGTGGAATCTTTTTATATCCTGGAACTACAGATGCACCAAAAGGAAAACTTCGTCTCCTTTATGAATGTAATCCTATGGCATATATTATGGAACAAGCTGGCGGCTTAGCAACAACTGGAAAAGGATCAATCTTAGATCTTCAGCCTGTAAAAATTCATGAACGTTCTCCAATTTTTCTTGGTTCAAAAGAAGATGTTGAAGAGCTGATCTCATATCTTGAAAAATATGATCATTAATTTTTGTTGTATTCTTTTTAAAATAATCTTGTTAGATAGAATTTATTGTATACAAATAAAATAACAAAATTCATAGTTTTTAATCCACATTTTTTTTCACTTTTTGCTGCACGTTTATCATAATGGGAAAAAGCGGGCGCTTTTGAATGCCGCAGCTGAGCAGGTACGTTCGAGGATATGCAGACGTTTCCCTGACTTTTATTTCCCTGACCAAGTTATTTCCCTGACTAAATTCGTTCCTCGAATTGTGAGCTTCCCTAAAAAGGGCATGCATAAAAATTGTTGAATTCTTTTTAATTTCAGATATGCCAAGATATTTACCTAAGACATGGAATTAGATGGAATTGATTTGAATTTTATTTTGTGGAACTTTTTGGCATTATCATTGTTTTTTCAATTATTTTCGACAAAAAGCGATGTTAATGGAATTGTAGCGCAAAAAAACTTACAAACCTTCAGTATCCCAAAAAAGAGATGAAATGCATTTCTTTGTATGTAAATCTCTTTTTGGGATTGCATCTTATGCTTTTCCTCGTGACCAAAAAGGGTTATGAAGTTTCACATAAGAAAATTTGTTGACTTGAATAATCAATCTTGATTCAAGTTTAAATTTCTGAGATTTTCTTTATCTTCAACACTAATAGCACAATTAGCAATTTCCAAGCTTGTAAGTAGCTATTTATAGTATTTATATGACCTCCCTTCTTCCCATCCATTTACTATGGATTGCTGTAAAATACTAACTATTTTAATCTGTAAATAAATTCTAATTCTGTACAGAATTCCCCTAGTAATTGTATTCTTGAGGTATTTTATCATAAAAAAATTTGCTGTGAGAAGTAAACTCATTTTTTTTATTACATTTGTCTAGATTCATTAAAATCCTTCCATTTTTGATCATCGAAATCATGATGATCAGAAATCAGTTGATAAATTTTTTGGGCTATAATATCAGCAATTGACAGCACTAATATTTTTTTCAAAAAATTTTGATAAATTATATTTTATGAATATGAGAATTTGTTACCCTTTTTAATTTTTGTTGTTTATCTAAGTATTTTTGCCTTTCAGTTATATTTATTAAAAAATTTTATTTCATTTTTATTCATCTCATGAAAAATGCAAAATATCTATTCAATTGTTTTTGCAAAAAAAAATCTTTCACGATTTGTACATTTCCTCTGAGAAAAAATGTACAAATCGTATACGTACCCAAAAATTTATCTAATGACTCATAAATAATATTTCACACTTGCTCTTATAGGTGACGAATTATTGATTCATAGTTCTCATTACCATTTTCCTAAAAACGTTAAGTTTAGCAATATAATAATCAAAAGAAAGATAGTTCACCACTTGCCATTTTTTAGTTAATTATAAACAGGTGTATTTTGCATTGTATTTACCTTTTCGTTTGTGTTTCAATAATTCTTAATGATGCTTTTTTTATCACTTTCGGATTTTTATTTCATTCGATGTCTTATTTTTTTGCTTTATTTAAACAGCGCGATTATTTTGAGGGACAATTTTTTGCAGACATGAATATTCAAAACTAATTTTTAGGATTCTTTCGCGCGTATGACTGTTGAGTGAAAAATGCTAAAATTTAATATCAGCGATAATTATGTAAACCAAGGTTTTTCAATTCCATCTCCCTTTGTGCGATATATAATGATAAATATGGATTGCAACAACCTTAAAAAGTTATATAAAACTTGCAAACATTTTTATGCCCGGTTTCAAATTAATATTTTGAATAATTTAGTTGTCGACAAAAAAAATAATCAAACAGTATATACTTTGAGTTTTGACTCACACCAGTTAGATCAGCTTCCAAATAATCTTTGGCTAACTAGCAATCTTTCAATTTTTGGAATTCATGATTTATCTCCACTTATTTCAAAAATTATTAGATGTGACCTTTGTGAAGCTTACTTTAGCACTGATATGACTATAAATGAATATTTATTTTTGACTCGTTCTGGAAATATAGAATACATGATCATTCATGGAACAATTTACTCATCCCAAAACAATACTGAAACACCATTGGAAGATTTATTATCACCCCTTATAAATGCAACATATATTAGGTGAACATTTAAAAAGCTTTATTTTCTCTGAAATTTGTTTTTTTAGGGTAAAGGATTGCTTTGTTACTAAAGATACCATGAAAAAATTACTGCAAGTAAATTTTAATAAAAAACTGACAGCTTTAAGTTTACGAGGGATTAATCAAATGCTTGATGCAAATCTAATGGATCTCTTTTTACAGGTATGACTTTTTTAACGGACAGGCAAAATAAAAAGGAAAAAAGGACATTTTTTAGGCAAAAAATTGTCCTTTTTTCCATTCACGGTGAATGGCTCACCGTGATTCCTGCCTAATGTATGCTTTTTTTCCTGCGGAGAATCTGCTTTTTGTTGTATTCACAAGCGGTAATGAACCACAATAATATATTTATTAAAGATAGTGGGCCGATAAGCGACCGTGCATTAGAGCATATAATATAAGGTAATGATATGAATAATCTAAAAGATCGAAAATTTCTTTTGTTCTGTGCCTGATCGTCAGGTTCATCCATTCAAAAAAACGAAAAAATTTTCATTCCCCTCATTATGACGGATGTCGCTTGTTGTTGATACATTTGTTTCAGGGATTTCGATGTTTTTTGACAATAACTTAATTTTTTTGCAGAAAAATCTTGAAAATAGAGCTGGTGTTGAAACATTTTTTAAAAATGAAGATGATAATCGTCTATTTCTTTCACAAATATTTGTAAAAATCGACGCATGGATCCCTGCAGAAAGAAAACCGTTGTCATTTCCTTATGCTTTTATGATTCAAGAATAACTTTTTATGATATGAAATATTCTTTATGTAAATGTATATTTATCTTTCCCAAAAATTTTACATGTGCTTGAAATGTATCTGAATTACTGTGAAAGATCTTAAAATAGATATTTACAGTTTCATATTTTTCTTTTTATAAAATAAATATCTTGTATCACAACGGTTTTAAAAAATCGAGCAAGAGTAAAAGTGAATAAGAAAAGCAAAATAGTGACAGTGCAAATTTTTATGAAAAACAAAAGTGCCTAAGCATAAGAAATGCATGCATTCGGTCCTTCTGATGAGTAAAAGTAAACTACAACGAATATATTGGTCGATAAAAAAATTGTCAAATGAGAAAATTGGAGAGAACCCTAAACATTTTTTCATATTAAATTTTTAAACCCAGATTCTGAGAGACTGAAACAGTTTTTTTCTTTACACAGGTTTCACAAAAAATCTAAACAAAATAAATCAATTCTACATATTCATTTTGTGTAAAGTGCGTTGCATAATTATAAGGTCACCTCAAATTTTAAGATTCTAAATACTCAAGCAATGTTTATCCAAATTTTGGTACTATATTCGGATTCAGCAAACAAAATAACCATTAAAAGGTGGTAATGAAAAAAAAATTATTTTAAACACTTTACTAAAAATTATATATTTGTTAGCAATGTATTACCCAGGTTTTTTATTTTATTTTGTGACCAAACTCTTATAATAAAAAAATAATTTGTACATTAAAATTTTTTTTTGAAACACACCTTTTTTTGACGCTTTTTTTACAAAAGTGACCAAAGAAAGGGAATTCGTCGCGCTGTGCCTTGAGTAAGTCCCCTTTTTCTCCCACCTTTTTAAAAATATATTTAGGATTTTAAAGGCAATGTTCAAGTATACTGTAACTAACGGTAAAAAATGTATAAAAATTAATTTTAAACATTCACAGAATTTCACAATTACATTTTTTAGTATTTTTCAAAATTTTGGCTTGGTCCCCCCTTTGGATTTTGATATATAAAATGATAAAAACTTCCAATCGAAAAGAACGAAATTGGAATTTTTTGTGATAGAATCAAAAAACACATTATTGCGGACATAAATTAACGAAATAAATATAGAAACAGCTATTTCTATCTAGTTTTAAGCTGAAATTTTTTTAGTGCAACTCCTTCCACGTTTCTTAGTACTCATAATTCGATGCGAGCAGCGAATTATGAGTACTAAGTTAGGTATATATCAGTTCCTGTATGTTTTTAAAATACTAAAAATATAATTAAAAGCATTGTTGAAAAAATATGATAATAAAACTATGAATTATCAAACATTTTCGAAAAAAATTTTTTTGAAAAATTGTTCGTGGAAAGAGTTTTGTGTACGCATAGCGCATTTGCTCGTAGAAAAGCTGCTTGGCAAAATGAGAAAAATGAAAATGAACTTTGCTAAAAAAAATATTTCAATAAAGTATCACTCTGCTGCATGTCTACCTATTACTTAATTATCCTTTATATGCAGTATATTTGAATGTCCTTATTAGTTGTAAAAAGATTTCTTCATCCAAAATTAGGTTTGTATTGAAAAATACTTTTGTTCACAGTTTTATCTTTTTAGCTAAAAGTTCTTGCTTACCATATGATATTGCATCACGAAAATATTCAGCTGCTGTTGCTTTTAAGGAAGAAAAACTTAAACCTGAGAAGGTAGAGAAAAAGGTGCCTGTCGAATGGGAAAAAATCATTGTCAAAAAGCTCAGTGTAGAATATCAAAATCGTAAAAATGATTCAAAATTATTGTATGATAAACGAAGACTTATGGCAAATACTGTAAAGTATGTTTTTTGTTTTGTAAATACTATTGGTATGACTTTCTTTTAGTTATATCACAAATGGTAATATAAAGAAAGTTATTGGAACAGCAACACAAGATGCAAATTTAGAAAAGTTAACTCCGAATTTAAATTTTTTTGATGAAGTTGGTGTTTCATTCTTTCATGGCTTACATTAACCCTTTTTTTCAGTATTTTGCTGTAGTTCTGAAATATTCAACATCAGTTTTAAACCAAGGCTTTGAATCTCGTGAATCGAATGAATGGGACCAGATATTATACTTTATCATTTCTTTTCTTTCAAGAGTTTCTCTACATAATGATGTTTCTGCTATTGGGTTTTTGACTACTTTAAAAGCTGTCGAAAATTTTATTGTTAAACATCCGCAAAATCTGAATTTAAAACGTTTTGATAAGTTGCTAAGGAGTTGTAAAATAAAAGCAAATGATCTACCATCAAAATTTGATTTAACTCATAATCAACTTTTATTTGATCCTGCAGGAATTGAAGAATTGTCTCCTCGTACAAACTTTGCTTCTGCTGAAATCAAAGATTCATATGATCAAAATTTAAAACTTGTTAAAAGTCTTTGTGAGCCGTCTTTTTCTCCTGATTATGATTCTCCATTTGTCATTAATCGGCGATCTAAGATGGATTATGTTCGTGCTTTTGAAGATCAATTGCAATCTGAAATGGGTGGTTTTATGAAAGTAGATAATTTTACACGTCTGAATAAAGCTGAACTTTCAATGGAAGATTACATTGCAAAATGGAAATGGAAAGAAATTATTAAAAACAAGTTGAAGGAGCGCTCAGAACTTGTACAAGATGCTTTTTGTAAGATTTTTGCGCAATTTATCATAGTCTGTAATTTACTTTTTTAGTAAAGCAATGCTTATCGAATGCTGATTTTGAAAAATGTGCTGAAATTATGTTAAATGTCGTACATGCTGCATTATCTGAAGGGTCAGGATATATTCCAGTTTATGAATTCAAAACAAGAATGGCTGATGGAGTTTTACATCATATTTATAATGTTTTTCTTCAAAAGATTAATGTTTCTCCAGGAACCGTAAGTTTTAGAAAAAAAAACTATTAATGATTTCTTGTTTTAGATAACTCGTAAAGTGTTTTCTGATTTCTTAGAATACTTTTGTGATCATAAAATTGCTCAAATATACAGTATACGTCAATGGTGGAATAGATGCTGTAATTCTCAGAACGTTGATCCTACAATTACATTACCATGTAGTGATTTTAAATTTTACAGCAGAAAAAAGGTATGATTTTTCTGCTTTGATAGCTCTCAAAGTTATATTTTAGCTTAGTGAAGCCCTTTGTGGCGTTGTTATGGAAGCGTGTACGTTTTCGTATAAAAATCATTCGGGTCGTGCGTTCAGTTTTGGAACCGTTACTTTGGAAAGTACGTCTAATTTGTCTTCAGAAAAAAGAATGAAATTATGTAAAATGATTGTTATTAATCCCATATTGAAACAAATGATTACGAAAATCGAATTCAATCATCTATTTTTTCCACATAAAATGCTACCTTTTCGAGTACCTCCTCGACCTTGGATTGATAAAGGCAAAAATGGTCCATTTTATACACATCCATCAGATATTATTCGATCATCTGAATTTTTTAAAGATGTAGATGTATGCAAAGAATTCCGTGTCAGATTAACATCGGATGAAATGGCTCGACCTGTTGTTGATGCGTTAAATGATCTTGGTTCAACTCCATGGATTATTAATGGCGAAATGTTAGATTTGTTAACTGAGATTTTTACAATGGGAAATGACAAAACTCAAGAAGAATTTTTATCAAAATTAAGTGTTCCACTTCATCCAGGAACTTTTGTTGTCCCTGAGTTTGTTGATATTTTTGGTATCTCTGCCAATGCTACAGATATTTCTACTGAAGAATGGAGAAAATATTATAAAGAAAAAAATGAAGTAAAAAAAAATAAGTTTGTAATATCAATCTTATTCCATAAATTATTTTTTTCTTTTTCAGATATGAAATGAACTCATTATGGGCTTGGCTTCGATATCGGGTTGCATTAGCACGCCATTACCGTAATGATGTCTTATTTTTCCCGCATAATATGGATTTTCGTGGTCGAGTTTACCCTATTTCTTCTCATTTAAGTCATATGGGTGATGACATTAATCGATGCATTCTTAAATTTGCAAAAGGCAAACGCCTTGGAAAACGCGGTTTATATTGGTTAAAGCTTCATGTGGTGAATGTTACTGGATTACTGAAAAAGAAATCTATTGCTGAAAGAGTACAATATTTTGACGAACACCTTGATGATATTCTTGATTCTGCAAATAATCCATTAAATGGTAAAAGGTGGTGGCTTGAATCTGACGATCCATGGCAAACTTTAGCCGCTTGTAAAGAATTAAGAGATGCATTAAAATTAGAAAATCCTGAAGATTTTGTCAGTCATTTGCCTATTCATCAAGATGGATCTTGCAACGGCTTACAACATTATGCAGCATTAGGTCGTGATTTAGGAGGTGCATTAGAAGTTAACCTTTGTCCAGCTGACAAACCGGCTGATATCTATTCAACTGTTGCCGCGCGTGTTGAAGAAAAAAGAATTGAAGATGAACACGATGAATCATCTAAATTTCATGAAATTTCATTAAAACTTCGTGCTGCATTGCCTGAACCTGTGCCAAGAAAAGTTGTGAAACAAACAGTTATGACTACAGTATATGGAGTTACGGAATATGGTGCGAGATTACAAATCAAAAAGCAACTGAAATCTCTTGGATATGATGACGAAAATGTGAGTTGTTTATTTAAACGCTTTTTTAAAGATCTTTGTTAATTTTAGATAAAAGATTTTGCAGCTTATTTGACAGAACGAACATTTTCATCTTTACACGAAGCTTTTGAAGTTTCAATGCAAATCAAAGATTGGCTTTGTGCCGTCGCAAAAGTGTGTAATAATTTGAAAAGACCGGTGGAATGGACAACTCCACTTGGAATGCCTGTTATGCAACCGTATATTAAAATTAAATCAGTACTTGACAAAGTGGTTTTTACACCTGTTACTCATAAACAAAGTAGTGCATTTCCACCAAATTTTGTTCATTCACTGGATTCAACACATATGATGTTAACAGCCCTTCATTGTAGAAAACAAGGAATTACATTTGCTGCTATTCATGATTGCTTTTGGACGCATGCATCAACCGTTGATACAATGAATACAATCTGTCGAGATCAATTTATTCAGATGTACAATGAACCTTTGATTGAAAATTTGGCAAAGGTTTGTTTTTCACATTTTTACGCTTTTAAAAAGTATATAATATTTTCAGGAAATGAGAGAAAAATGTCTTCCACCAGCTCTTTTAAGTAAAATGGATACAGAAACGGCTAATAAAAATATCAAACAATTAACTCCTTCATTTAAATTTGGCGATTTGGATATTTCTCAAGTCAAAGATTCCGTATACTTTTTTAGTTAAATAAAAAAAATTAGGTATTAGTATTATTAGTTTTCCGATGCAAATTGTTTGTTGATTTTGAATTATATAAAAATCTTTTTTAATGTTGTTCCAAAGCAAAAACTTTTTTTTTCGAGAAAGTTTCGCGTTTTATGAATATTTTTTTGAAAGAAAGAAAATGACGTCTTTGAATTGGTGGTTTTTGAAACTCATTTTTCTTCCAAGATAACAAGTGATGTTTTATTCTCTGAGGGCTTGGAAGAAAGTTGTATAATTAATCGTTACAAAACATACGGTGATAATTGACAGAGATTTCAAAAAAGAAGTATAAATATACATACTGTAGTTTTGAGTTTTTGTTTCCGTGATATGCTGCATTCGTTTGTCAAGTTTTCTTATCCATTTTTTCTTCTTCCTGCATGTCCACTTGGAAATTTTTGAGAAAAATAAAATGTTTGTTATCCTTGCATAAATTATAATGGCAAAGGAAATAGATATTTCAAAACACTATTGGAATATAACCAAAATTTTGCAGCATACAAAAAAAGTCTTGAGATGCCATTGCCTTTTTTAGTTATTTCATGAAACAATCTGGTTGAGGATACTCTAAAAATTTGTTAGTTTTTTTGTCATTTCAAAAGCATTTGCAGAAAACACTTCTTTTTTTTCTCATTTTAAAAGTGAATGATGTGTCTCCAACGCTTAATGTTGAATGCGCAGTAGCTTGCCTGATGCCTTGCATGAAGAGAGAAAAAAAAAGGAAAGCCGCTGGGCAAAAAAGCTGAATGGCTCATGACTTAGTAAAAGGGCGAAAAAGAAAAAAGCCAAAGCACTCTTTTTTTGGGGTCTTTTTTTCTTCTTCCTATTTCAGCTTTGCTTGTTATTCCATGAGCGACAAAGCTTTAACGCAGCAAAGGCTTTTCTTTTGTCGTTATTTTTTTTCCTCCCTTCTTCTTCTTTTGTGTGCCGGTTTCTACTAGGTTCCGTCATAGCCATTGGCATTAAAAAATGAAAAAGGGAGAAAAAAGTATAGTCTAAAGGGAATTTAAAAATGAAATGTAACGCATGCCTACTACTACCACCACCACAACCACCACTATTTGATATTAGTATTAACTAGAAGCAAATCCCCCCCCCCCCTCCATCAATGGTGGCAACAACACTTTTTCTTTAAGAAAAAGTTTCTTTTTGTAATTGTTATCGGCTATTACTTCATCTTGCTTTTTGATTGAAAGTGTAATGTTTAAAATGTATTCTTTTAGGGATTTTTTGTATTATGGGCTTTTTTAAAAGTTAAATTTGCAGCAAAGATGCCGACTTTTAGATCTTTTTTGTTTTATCTTTCTTTCATACATTTTGTTTCGTAATCCTTTTTTTTTACATTTTGTGTGTATGTGTGTTTCTCCCTATGAGGCAACTTCCGGTCAAAATTAATGTAAAACACATCAAAAAGAAAGCTTTCTTTTGCCACCAAAAAATGCTGAATTCTTTTTTTTCATGATAAATATATATCTGTTTTCTCCCTTTTTTGAAGCATAAAAATTTTTTTAAACTTATTGCATGTTTATTAAATTCATTTTTAATTTTAATTTTTTATGCACAATTTTTTAAACTTCCGTCAATTTTTGAAAAAAGAGAAGAATATCGTAGAAAAAATGCTTTAAATAAATCTGCATTTAAAGCTTCACATTTGATGAAATTGTCACTGACTGTTTTTCGCTTCTGCTTCTTCTTCTTTGTGTCGCTTAATTTTTGTTGCTTTTTAACACATTTTTCAATGCTTCTCCTTTTTTTCGGAGGATAAACGAATCTTCATTTTATAATTTCCGCTTTCTAAAAATCTTTCACGTCATCATTATATTTTTTTACCTTATTTGAAACTCAAACAATTTGCGTGTTTTTCACTTTTTTTTATCCATCCATTGTTTGCTTTCTATTGTTTAACTCAAATGCCACTTTTTTCCTTCATGCTTAAAGCCTTTCATTTAAAACTTAAACTTTTCTATATTGGCTCTGCAGTTTTTCCCACTTTTGTTTAAATTTTCTTTTTCAAATTTCGCTTTTTAAAACTTTGTTACCAGTTTTGAGGTTAAAGTTCTCGCTGTTTTTTCTCCAAATAACTAAATTTGTTAAGTGCCCATTTAAACTTAATTTTTTTCAGTTGTTGTGGTAAGTGATTTTGAAACATCTAATACTATCTATTACTAGACGTTCCTTTCAAATAGAAAATAGAAAAAATTTTTTCTGTAACTTTATTCCAAAACAATTGAAGCAAAATAAATGTGCGACAAACTCTAATTCTTCTTAGTTTAGGTTCCTTGTTCTCTATCAGCATTTTTTCGGAAATTGCATCGTCTTCATGCTCATCAGTCTTTTACATGTCTCTTTTTTTTGCCATGAAATTGAAGCCCAAAAGCATTTTTTCTTTTATATTGAGACCGCGGGGCAAGAAAAAAAGAAAAGGGGGGGGGGGGGGGGGGAGAAGGGGATAACCAAAAAAAGGACCCTTTTTTTCGTCTGACGAGTTCATGGATGCCGCAATGGGGGCTTTAGTAGTACAGCATTTTGCTACTTGTAAGCATCTTATTTTTTTGCTTTCGCTTTCTCTCCCCCCCCCCCCCCAAATCTGCCAAAAATGCGTGTGCCCCCTTCTGATGCAGCAATGGTGTCGTTCTTCATGTTGTCGTTTTATTTTTCGTTTTCGTGGGTGAAGAACAACATGCTTCTATACTTTTCCCGTTATCCCCTTCAAAACTTTTTTCTTCTTCCTTTTTTTTATTTTTCAATTTTTTTAAAAACTTTTTTGACGTGTTACTGGCATTTTAATATCTCATGCTTCAGTTAAAATAAGCATTGAAGAAGATGAAAAAAGTTGATTTTAGATTGACTTTCGAGATGTGACAAGCATTTTTAGAAGCAGCCTTTGGTGTCATCTCATTCAGCAACTACTTTATATATATATATTGTTGCTATTCCCCGAGTGCTTCCACCCCAAACACACAAAAAAAAGAAATAATGCCTTATTTTATTGCTTAATCAAAGTAATCACCACTTCCGCCTTCATTTTTATATTTTTTACATATTTTAATCATCAGAATAATTATTCAATTATTATAATTAATTATGGGAGGAACACTGAGTTCACCATCTGGTTCAACAGCTCCATCAACATCTGTATGTAATCATTTATTTACAACTGGAACGGATGTTGGCCCACCTTCTGCATCATTATATCGTAGTTCATCAGGAAGTAGTACTTCAAGCAGTAATGGAAAAAAGCATAATTCAATGTTTGTTACTGGTTGGAATTTTGCAAGAAAATCTGCTGCTGCTTCTGCACACGTATTTCCACCATTTTCGTTTCATTTAAGTGGTGGCGGAGAAAACAATAATAATATCGAAACACATTCATCAAATAATTATAATAATAATAATAGTCGAAGAGGAAGTAATAACAGAGGAAGTAGTAATAATAAAGAACAACAAAAAAACTGTACTTTTAATAAACCTTCAACAACGATGAATAGCAGCCGATTTATTATGAGTCGATCACATGATTCAAACATTTCAGCTACATCAACTTCTGCACTTCCACGAACAATATATGATCAAAATTCAAATAATTATAATAACAATAATAATAATAATAATAAAAGCTTTAAAAATTTACCACAAACTGATATTAAAATTGATAATAATTATAATATTAGAAGTAATGGAAAATGTGCAAATATTACGGGATTATCTTCAAAAAAAGGGTCAAAATCAAAAGAATATAATAAAAATGGAAATCATCATTCATCAACAATTTATCCTCCACATACAGATAGGCCAACAACTGTTTTTTCAAATATGTACAGTATACGAGAGGATTTGAGGAAGAATTTGTCATTGGATAAACAGGTTAGTTTATTACAAAGCAAAAAACTATTATACTGTTATATTTGTAGGATTTTGCAAATAATAATAACAATAATACTGCTAGCCCAGCTGGTCCAAAAGCTAGAACTCCAATGTCACCGACTCATAAAGCAACAACCAAAATCAATGGAAGACAAAAAATTCATGAAGCTCCACTTATAATGATGCAAGGGATAAATGCCGCGCAAAAACGTTTTAAATCAATGGGAAGCTCTAAATCTGTTGAACTTAAAAATGCTATACTTCCTCCACCATCTTCGCGTTCGGTAGATGAAATTTGTCAAAATACTTGTAAAAAAACAGTTATACAAGCTTCAACATCAGAATTATTACGGGGCCTTGGACATTTTATTGCTCATAAATGTTGCATGCATCATTTTGAAGCTGCAGATTTTGTTATGTGGATGAGAACTGTTGATCGGTCACTTATGCTTCAGGTCTGTCAAGTTTTTACAAAATTTGAAATGAAATTTTTACCATCTTTTTCCTTCAAGATTTACAATGTTTGCTATTTTTTAAGGGATGGCAAGATGTTGCATTTATAAATCCTGCAAATTTGGTATTTGTTTATATGCTTATTCGTGATCGACTGGATAAAGAAGTTGATCATATGAGAAGTGTTGAAGATTTGCAATCAATGGTGCTTACATGTTTATATATTAGTTATTCTTATATGGGAAATGAAATTTCGTATCCATTAAAGCCTTTTATTGGTGACAATGAAGTAAATTCTTTTTTAACCCTCATAAAGAGATAAATAAATTATATATTTTAGGATCGAAACAAATTTTGGAATCGTTGTGTTGATATTATTAATACTCATAGCTCTGATATGCTTCGCCTTAATTCGTCATCAGCATTCTTTCTCGAGGTTTTTACAGAATTAAAAAATTACTCGGTTGATGTTTAATTAAAATATTAATGGCATTTATAATGTTTTTTCTTTTCTTTGTTAATTATTTATTTAAAAAAATGAAACTTATAGTAGTAAAGAGCTAATGCATTAAAAAAAAGTTATGATTATATTTTTTTGCCACAAAATTATTTAAAACTTCCTTCTTTAACACAAAAAATTTGTGCATCCAAAATAAAATTTTGAAATTAATTAAATGTGAAAGGTGATGAACCTTAAATTAAACCAAATTAGTAATTCCCGTACTTTTTTCAAAAAAAAAAAAGAAAGGGAAGCGGAACAAAAAATTCATCAAATAATAATACAACAAAAAAGGTGTTATTTTTCGAATTATGCTTTTTTTGTTATTTACATTTCTTTTTTTTTACCCAATTACATGGAGTAATTAAAACACAAATAAAAAACTTTGTAGCTTTAATTTTTATTAACCTGCGTTTTCCTTTTCTTTCAAGACTTTCAGTTTTTTTTTCAAAGGGGGGTGTTTCCTCTCAATTAAAGGGTCAGCACAAAAAATTTATCGAAATAAAAGGCGGGTTTGAATTTGAAAAAAAAATGTGTTAAACATAATTTTTTACAAACGGTTTTTTTATTATTTCGTTTTAAGTCATCAATCACGACGAAATTATGTTTTTTCATATTGTTGTAGCAATATTATGTTATGTTTTCCATGTTGAAGCTTATATTAATTCATATCCATACGGATATGATGGATCAAAGGGTTATAATAGTTATCATTCATATCAACAAAATTATGCTTTAAGTCAACCATATTATGGTTATTCAAATTATCCCAGCAATTATCCATATAATTATAATCCATACAGTAATCTCTATATTGGTAATTATCCCATTGTTCGACCAAATCAAGGCATGCTACCTGGAGGATATGTTGAACCGGGTAATATTGGAGTTGGTAATAATTTTGCTTCTGCCTTTTTATTTTGTATGAGTTGCAGCAGGGGCTAAAAAATTTTATGGGCAAATAATAAACCATGGTAATTTCGAAATGTGCTTTCATATTTGTATATACTTTTTTTGCATTAATAATTAATAATGATAAATAATAAAAACTCAACATGTGTCTTTACAATCTAACTATTTGTTTTATAAAAACTGCATGTTTCAAAAAAACAAAGAAATTTATGATCTCATTTCAAGCTTTTGATGAAAGCACAACACACAGCTTTCGATTTTCATTGTTCGATATTTAGTAAATATCGAACAATAAATTATTTACAATAATATCGCTCGGTTTCTGAAAAAAAGGAGACATAGCTATTTCTTACTTTTCAAAAAATCTATTTGGTTATTTATCTTGATATAGGTTAAACTTGATATAGACTTTATTCCTGGCACAAAAAAAACAAAGTTTTTAATGCAATCAAAGTATTTTTTTACACCGATTATCTTTTTGCTAATAACACGTTCTCAATATATCTGTATTTCTAAGTTTAGTCTTAATAATTTTAAAAATTATGGCATAAACAAGGTTTTGTTCAGTAAAACGGTAATAAAATAATATCAGAAATAAGTAATAACTCATCGATCGTGTATTTTATTATGTTATTTGATTTTATTTCTTCTAAAAATACCACATTTGAAATTTTCTCATGAAAAAGATATAAAAACAAGTGGAAGATGACAAAAGGATTCTAAAAAAATTTATCCTGTGTCAGTTTTTTGCGCATTTTTTATCTATAAATCTATAAACGGGAAAAACTAATTTAATGCGCATTCTCCGTTACGCTTTTAATCGAAAAATATTTTTGTTAAATCATTGCATTGTAATAAGGAAAGGAAAGTAAGTGATTAAAGGTTTTTAAAAATAATTTTATTAGAAATTTTTTTACTTATATTTTGGTTATTTGTTCATAAATTACCGTAATGTACCTCAAACATAAATGTTTTCATACTACCAAATTGTAGTTATGTTATGGAAATCAAAAATATAACTGTTAATAGACGAAACAATTTAATAAAAAAAAGATAAACAAACAACAAAATTTTTTAAATAATTCAAAAAATTAATTGAAATCAAAAATAGGCATAAATTTACCATCTTGCATTGTAATAAGGAAAGTTGCAGCATCTGAATTTTCATCATCCCAATTACCGTATCTTTTCCAATTCTTTTCTTCATAAACACCAATTCGGCAATCAAACCACCGAGATAAACATTCGAGATGAACTTCAGTTAAACCAAATGAAAATAAAGTGTCACGAACAATTGGATTTTCATGATTATATTGAGAAAAATTATGTCCCATGAAATTGCCTCAAAAAAGATGATACAGTTTACGAAATATAAAAAAAAGTTACCCAATGATTTAAAATTATTGTAGAAATATCTATTTACCATTTCTCTAATGAGGGCAGCATCTGTTTCAGCGCCAGTTAAAAAAAGTGAGAAACAAGAAAATCCAATGAATGTTTGTTCTTTTGTGCCGAAAGCCGTAAAAGGAATGGAATCGGGGTTGATGCGTTGAATGCGAGACCAAAATTTGACAGCATCATATGAATATTTGATGTTTAATTTTTTGCAACATTGCGATAAATAGAAACCCGAAGGAGCATAGAAATAAACAGAAGTAAAGGAATTTGATGAAAAATGCCTGTAAAATAACAATTCAAAAAGTTAAAAGATTAAAAGCACAAAAATCATACTTTTGACCAGCTATTTCCATATATTCAACAGGTGATGATGAATTTTGGGATTCCACAGTAATAGATTTGTCAACAAGTACATTGCCATTTGCACTAATAGAATTATCAATACCTTTGCTAAAACAAATAAATTCAGTATCTCTAAATTAAAAATGAAACATCTTACTCAACAACATCATGTTTTGCTCTCTTATTCGATATTGGTCTCATGACAGGAACACTTTTTCCACGTTTTCTTCCCATATTACTGTTATTTTAATTAATTATTAATTTAAATCTGAAGTAAAATAACTTTATTTTAGAAAAATAAAATAAAGAATTCAGTTTTTTTTAAAATTCGAAAACGAATATTTTGAACACTGGTGGAAAGTGATTTTGAATGTTCTGGCAAAACGTGCTTAAACGTTGTTCTTTCTCTTTCTCAGACTTGTAAGTGGCCTATCAGAGAGCAGTAAGCCATATGTACTCAAACGAGATTGTTCGTTGCCAGAAACAATTTTTGAGCTCTTTTTTTTTAAAAAAACACAGAATCTTGAATTTTTACGCTCTTTTTTCAGATTCTCGTTTTAAAATACTTTATTTAAAAAATCCGCCTGGATAATTATTTTTTCCTACTCTTTTTACATATATATGGAAAGTTTCATGGTTTGATAGTTTCTCAAAATGCTCAAATCTTCCCTCAAACAAAACAATCTCGTTTGAGTACCTGTGCTAGTAAGTTTTCTTTACCTAATATGTTTATATTAAACTTTTTTTCTATATATATTTTGAAATGGCTGGCAAATGGTTTGTGTTCCATTTAAACGAAAAGTAATGGAGCAGCGATACTCACCGTGGCTTACCATTTAATTTTGGTTTTTTTTTGTTTTTACAGGGGGACCAAGTCCAAATTTCGACTTTTTCAAAAAACATTTTTTTGTGAAAAACTAAATGGTGTTGAGTATCATCGCTACTCCATTACTTTTCGTTTAAATGGAACAGAAATCATTTGCCAGCCATTTGAAAATCTTTCTTGAATCACCCTGTACATCTTTTTTTATAAAAATTTTAAGATGGCGTTTTTAAAAATGTAATTCTAAAAAAATATTTAAAAATTGTGTAAAGTATATTTTTTCCTATTTTTAAATATAATTTTCAGTTTTTACACTTTTTGGATTACGGTAAATAACAAAAAACTTTAAACGACAACGATTAAAGTTTGTAATAATTTTTCACGGCATATATACTTTTCTAAAAGAGTAAATTCGCAGTGTCACTTGACAAAGTCAATCATAAACAAATAAAACAATATAAATGAAAAAAAAATATAAAATTATGACAACTTTCAATTTGTTCTTTAATTTTTATCAAAAAATAGCACTGATTAGTCACTAATTATGAATTAAGCATCATCAAATTTTATGTGACATCAAGGCCGTATTTAGGGGGGGGGGGGGATTCGGCACCTGTGCCCCCCGAAATTGAGGAATTTCCTTTGATCTTTTGCCGCTTCGTGTTGGCGGCGGCAGAAGATCAAATGCGCCCCCCCCCCCGAAATCGCTGTGCCCCCTCCGAATTTTTCTTCTGTATACGGCCTTGTGTGGCATAAAGATAATTATAGGACATTTTGTCCAAAATTTTTATTTATGAAATAATAAAAATTGTTTGCCGAATATAATTTTTTTAAGTATCAAGAAGTCAATTAAATTTGATGACTTCTTAAGATTAAGTAATCTTTCTTTTTTCTGGGGGCATCATTATTGTTTTAATAGACAACCATTAATTGTAGGTCTTGTTTTCCACCCTCTCGCAATTGACACGTAAAGAAAATTGATTACTTGCTGCAAATAAAATTTTAATTTGGTATCATCAAAGGGGGTTTCTTTTTAGTTGTTCATTTAAAATTGCAATTTTCTTTTAAAAGATATATTTTATATTTATAATGGGATCTTTAACTTCTGGAGATACGCCATCATTGCATAAATTTATCAAATATAATCGTCATATGGGAATAAAATCACCAATTGTAAAAAAAGTGAGTCAAAAGGTTGATCTTTTTTTGATTGTTATTTGAAATGCAAAATATTAGTGCTAGACATAATCTTTTTTCCCCTCTGCCTTTACATAAAAGTATGAAGCAATTTTTTAGTCGTTATTCATTTTTTCAGTGTATTTTTACAGTTAAAACTCTAATTTTTACTTTTTTTAATATTATTTTATTTAAAAAAATTATATTTTTAGCTCCATTCAGATTATTTAATGACTCCAATTATCGAAAAAACAACAAGCCATGAAGCCCTTGATGGTGTTAAAGGTAATTTTCTATTATTTTTTTTTAAAAAAACCTATTTTTAACTGCATTTTTAGTTAAAACAAAACATTCACCTGCAAAACTTACCCATTCTTTCAGTGAACAAAATTTGGCATCACCTGATCTCGAAAATTCTAAAACAAATTTAAATTCTAAAAATACAACATTTTTATATCCTCCATATTTAAATGGCCCTTTACCACGAATTCCATGTATGTTTTTTTTTCTTTTCTGTTTTATTTTTTTCAAGAATCGCGCCTATTGTGCCTTTCTCAGCAGCGCTGTTTACTTAATAGTTGAAAGTTGTTTACTTTTTTCTTTCTTTGCAATGATCGAAGAAATGAAAAAAAATCATTTATTAAAAAATAACTGTTTTTTCCCTTTTTTTACATTTTTTATTTAACTTTATTAAAAAGAACATTAGCAGTTCTACAAAAATTGTTTTATTGGCAAACTGCTCCAAGTTGATCTCAAATAGCATTACTTTTGTCCACGTCAGCTTTTCACCCCTTTTTTTTCGTCTTTGTACACATCTTCCTTCATCTTCATTCATTTGTTTTGCATTAGATTTCTTTCGATTTTTTTTCTTTTTTTCTTTTCCCCCCTTTTTCATTATATTTTTCGACATATTTTTTTGGCGATGATCGAACCGATTTATTTATAACGATTTTTTAACAATACTTTTTTTGGGGAAAAAAGAAAGGGTACACCCGATTGTTTGAAAAAAAAATGAAAGAAGTTTATGCTCATTTTTGAACTAATCTTCAGAGCATTATATTGCACAATTTATTTTTGATTCTTTTCTTTATTTTGCGCACCCCATTCATTCAAAAAAATTTTGTAAGCGTTTTTGTTGACAACATTTTTGACATAATTTGATTGTTTCAAACTATCCTTTTTTTTCCGTCTTTCTTCTTTTTTTGCTCGTTTTTGTTTGAAATGCTTGATAATTGCATTCCATAAGAAGAGCAATTGATGCGTTTTTTTTTGTTATGAATAATCAAAAAAAAATCTTCCTTTTTTCCTCAAAGTTTTTTTAGTTCTCTTTTGCTTCTTCCTTTTTTTGTCATTTTGCATTTATTATGGAATCCATATACACTTTTAACGATTCTGAAGACACTGAATATTATTTTGATAAACAATATCTTATAGCTAATCATACAATTTCTAACGCTCCATCAGTTTATTTATCTACATTTGGATCTCGAAAAGTTTCAAATTTTCAACCTGGTGGTATTTACGGTTCTCGACCTGATCTTCTTGCCCCTAATGTGTTAGAAGCATACTCACATAAAAAGTAATAGTTTTTTTCCCTTTTTTTCCAAAAGTGTTTTGTTTTTATGTTTTATTTTTTCGCTTTCAACTTTCATGCTTCTTTCTTTTTATGTTCGCCTTTGATATAAGCTTTTATCGCTGTTATTTTTTGCTTTGTTCACCCTTTTTTATGTTACTTTTTTTTGCTTATCGTTTGCTTCCAGAGAGATGACTGATGCTGAGCGTACATCACTTTTATCGGAGTCACTCGATTATCTTACACCAACCTCTGGTGGATCATCATCATTAAATGGCGGCCCAATCAATGACCTACCTTCTTCATTAACTCGTGATCATTTTAATAGCATTGCTTTTAATTCAAAAGGTGGCGACAATTCATCAGTGTCAAATACAACACATTCTGGCGAAGAAAAATTTCATCATCATCTTAATCAAACGCTGGGAAATCTTGGATCAGAAACTTCAAGCCGTCGCGGTGGTGGAGGAGGGGGTTACGAGCATTCATTACCACCTGGAACATTTTATTCAACTTCAACACAATCACAGTCACAAATGCGGACAATTGGATTTAATATGCGACCCTATAACATTGTTCCAAGAGTTAATATCTCTGGCGATCCATCAACAAATGAAGAGTTAGATTTACGTAATCAAAATATGCTTGATATTAACATGATGCCTGCTTTTTTTAACCCATCACGCTTTGTACCTAATTTTGAGCACATACAACCTCTTACTCATGATAATAAGGGATCAAGCTCTGATCCACTCCATATGTTTGCCTTTGCTTCTGTCTTCTAATCCTATTTTTAATTATTTTAGGCATCGTGGAGAATTATCTGCTGGTGAAAAATATCGATATGATCTTAGCCGAGCTCAACTTAAAGCCACATCTCGAACTTCAGCATTGTTGGCAGGATTTGCCATGGTTTGTGACTATATAAAATTTTTCAGCTTAATTGAGCCTAATCTTTGTAGGTTGCACTTGTTGAATTACAGTATGATGAGAATACGCCACATTTATTATTAGTTACACTTGGAATTGTAACAACTTTACTTGTATCTGTTCATTTAATTGCCCTTATGATGTCAACATGTTTGCTACCCCATATTGAAGCAAATGGTTGTACACAAGATTCACCGCATAACCGATTACAGTAAGCTTCTTAATTTTATCATTTAATCTCATAATTATAAAGCTGATTATATTAAGCTTTTACATTGAATTATCATGGCTTTTTTCAACTTGTATTGGCCTTTTATTATTTCTTCTTGAAATTGGTGTTATATTTTTTGTTAAATTTGATGCAGTAAATTTTATTCTTGGTGCATATATTACAACTGCTATTTTGGGTAACTTGTTTTATTGATTTTTTTACACATTTTATTTTTTTCTATTTCTTTCTTTTTCAGTGCCTGTTTTTATTATTTTTGTTGTGATATCATGTTTGATTCATCGCGAACGATTCTCACATTCCGTTGATCGGGTTGGTACAAAAGTTGGTGATCTCGAAAATATTATTGATGATAATCCAATAATGCCTAAACAAATGTCAAATGTTGGCATCATTCAACAAGTTTAAATTTAAAAAAATTTTAAATTGTTGTTTTTGTTTCCATTGTATTGTTAAAATTTTTAAGCTTTCATTTTAAATCATAATTTTTTTGCGGGTTCCTTTTTTATAATTATTTTTTTTTGATGTTGAAATATTTGTAAATTTATTTTTTGTTTTTGCTTTTAATGGCTATTAATAATAACACTAGAAAAAATAAGGAAACATTAAAAAAGCAAGAAAGAAGAAGAACAAAATAGAAGCAAAGTAAATGAAACCTTATAATGAAAAAAGAAAGAAAAACATTTTTTCCTGCATTGATTTTTTTTGACATGTTTAATATATATAAATACATATATCCATTCTTCCACCTTCTTATTTCTTTTGTTAAATTTGATCAAAAGTAATTTTTTTAAAATATTTTAAAGAATAGCGGGATTTAAAAGAAGAAAGAAGAAATATAAATCCGGAAATGTCGGACATAAATGCCTCTAAAAGCCGATTTCCTTCTGCCCGTCCATGGACAGCTAGTGGCAGTCGTTCACCATTTACTACGGAAGAACCTTCAAAACCAGGAGAAAAAGAAGAAGGAGAAAACAAAATCGAAAATCTTCGAGAAAAAAGAAAACGTACTGTTGAGCGTTCACTTGTTGGAGGAAGAAGGCAGAGACGAGCTGCTGCACGTCATGCTCCAACCGCTTCTGATGATCATTCATCGGTAGAAGAAAAAGAAGTTGAAAAAGAAATAATAGTTAAAAGTCGGCCAAAAAAACCAAAACGTTTTTCATCATCTCATTTACGTAAATACAGTGTTCCGAGACACGAATCTCCTGAAACTCCGGCAAATATAAAATCAATGGCTGAAAAAGAGCAGGTAATCATTTCAATTTCGTCTTTTAGAAAATTTAAAGTTTTTTAGAATAATGCCCCAAAAGAAGAAAAAACACCTGAACAAAAACCATCAAATGGTAATGCCATTAAACCAGAAAATGAAGAGCATTCAGCAGTAAAACCAATTTCAAAATTTGTGAATGTTGCAAGAGTAATTTTCACTTTTTAAAAAAAATATAATTTCTCAAAAAAAATGTTTTTTTTTGCAGAGTTTTAAAGGTCTTTCAAGTATTCGTTTTCGTAAAAGTCGTGTTGCCGATTCATCGGGAATAAACGCAGTAACACAAAATCAAACAGAATTTTTAAAAAAGTTTGGTTTATCAAATTTGATACAAGCTGATGATCATGAAGAATATAAAAAGAATAAATTAAAATATATTTTTAAAAAGCTGGTATTTGATAGTAATGCAGGGTATTTCTATTATTGGTTAGCAATTGTTTCAATGGCATATGTTTATAATTTAATCGTTTGTTTCTTTTTTTTGTTATTTAACGTTTAAACATAATTGTGTTTTATAGGTTGTAATAGCAAGAGCTGTGTTTTATGACATTGCCGCCGGGTATTTATGGTTTCCATGGATGCTTTTAGATGTATTTTTTGATTTTATATATTTTTTAGATATGTTTATACGATCTCGAACAGGTTTAACTTTTTATCAAAGACTTTTATTACAACTTCTTTTTAGGCTTTCTTGAGCAAGGTTTGCTTGTTCGTGATGTTGGAAGAACAACAAAAGCATACATTAAAAGTACACAATTTCGGCTAGATATTTGCAGCTTTTTTCCTGTTGATCTTATTTTAATGATAATATTTCGACGCCCACAACCAATTTATCGAATGAATAGATTGTTAAGACGAGATAGAATACAAAAATTTATGGAACAGACTGAAACAAGGTTAGTTAAATAGTTTATACATTTTTATTGAAAATATGTAATTTACAAGGTTATAATTTGAAAATTTAACAGAAGTTCAATGCCAAATATATTTCGTGTTGCTGCTGTTGTTTGGTATATTTGTGTAATTATTCATTGGAATGCATGCTTTTATTTTTTGATATCTGAAAGTGTTGGATTAGGAACAGATTCATGGGTTTATGGAAGTAAAAATATTCAAAGTATGCCACCGTAAGTTGCTCAAAAAATCCCAAATATTTTGTTTTAAACAAGGATTTTTCTTTTACAGGGGTGTAAGCGTTTCGGATACTCTTGCCCGACGATATATTTACAGTTTTTATTGGTCAACTTTAATTTTAACAACAATTGGTGAAGTTCCATGGCCGCAACAAAATATTGAATTCGTTTTTGTTACACTTGATTTAATGTGTGGTGTTTTAATTTTTGCTACAATTGTTGGTAATGTTGGCACAATGATATCAAATATGAGTGCAGCAAGAGCAGAGTTTCAAACAAAAATGGATTCCATTAAACAATTTATGGAACTTCGACGTGTTAGTAAAGCTCTGGAAGTTCGAGTTATTAAATGGTTTGATTATCTTTGGGATAATAAGCAGGGATTAAGTGATCAGCAAGTTTTGGAAGTTTTACCCGATAAATTACAAGCTGAAATTGCAATGCATGTTCATTTTGAAACTTTAAGAAAAGTTCGAATTTTTCAGGTACGTTTTTTGTGGATTCAAAAAGTATGATTATAAAAATTTGCAGGATTGTGAAGCTGGATTACTTGCTGAGCTCGTACTTAAATTAAAATTGCAAGTTTTTAGTCCGGGAGATTTTATTTGTCGAAAAGGAGATATTGGAAGAGAAATGTATATTGTTAAAAGAGGTAAATTACAAGTAGTTGCTGATGATGGCATTACAGTATACGCCACCCTAATTGAAGGGGCTGTTTTTGGGGAATTAAGTATTTTAAACATTGCTGGTTTGTTATTTTTTGATGAAATATTCATAAATCTTTTTTCAATTTTAAGGCAGTAAAAATGGTAATCGAAGAACAGCAAATGTTCGTTCAGTTGGATATACGGATCTTTTTGTTTTAAATAAAACGGATTTATGGACAGCTTTAAGAGAGTACCCGGAAGCAAGAAAAATGCTAATTCAAAAAGTAGTTTTTATTTTTAAATTGTGAAATTTGTTTTTAAAAATTTTTATTTTTTTTATTTTTAAAGGGACGTGAAATTTTGAGAAAAGATAATCTTCTTGATGAGAATGCGCCGGAAGAAAATAAGACAGCCGAAGAAATTGCAGATGAATTACAGACAAATGTGAGATTATTGCAGCAAAAGTAAGCCAGCTCTCTCTCTCTTTTTTTAGCACTCCTTTATTTGATGTGCTTAATGAAGTATAAAAATATTTTAAAAAAAGTTTCAAAAAAATGCTTTTATAATAAAAACTTTAGAATTGCGAGATTGGTTGCGGAAAGAATAAGTACCGATGAAAAGCTTAAAACAAGAATTGGATATTTGGAAAGTAAATTATCCAAGTATGAAGTAATCACTGAATCATCAACAGAAGAAAGTGATGACGATGATGATCAAGATAATAGCAATGATGAAGAGAATAATGATGATGGAAAAATTGTGGAAAAAATTATTGTACCAAGTAAAAAAGATGTATAAAAATAAAATTTATTTTGTTTAAAATTAGATTTATTTTTTCATTGTTTGCAATCAAAAAAGTGACAGCCGTCAAAAATAGAATCACAAAAAAAAGAAAGAAAATGTGTTTGTGCTTTTTCAAAAAACTGAAAAAAAAAAAACAAATAATCATTAATAATTTAAATTTACAGTAATACATAAAAAATTTTAAAGATGAAAAAAAGTATCATTGCATTAAGAGGTTTCTTTGAAAGGAAAAATTAAAGACGATTTACGTCATTAATGAAAGGAAGCACATGGAAGCCATTAATGGTAAAAAAATATGTGAAGCCTCAAGAGATTAAATAAATCTTTCCTTAGATCTTATTATCAATAAAAAAATATGGCAGAAGTTGTGTAAATTTATTTGTTATTCTTCATTGAAAATGGGTGAAAGAACTTTTATTAGACTTCAACTATTAAAAAAAGTATATCCAATAAGGTTTGTAAATTGCTATTTAACTTTGTTTCAAACATGATATCTTTAGAAAAATTGTGATAGCTGCTTCAACTGTTTTTGTATTTTTATCATTTTTAATTGTATTAGAAAGTGCGTTCATATTAAGCGCAAATACCAAAGGTGGAAGTCCATTTTTGGTGATATTTTCATATGTTTTGGCATGGCTACTTGTTGCAATCGGGTTATTTGGCTTAAAAGTTGGTATTTTATCACAAAATTTGGGGCATCATAGAGCTTCAACGGGCTCCCGACCAAATTCTGCTCCAGTATGGGTTCCATCACCAGAGCCCGATCCAGAATTGGTTAATTTTACACTTCCAGGTTTGAATTTATTTATTTTCTGTTTTTTACACAAAAGTATAAAACGAATTTTAACAGGGTCGGTTCAAACCACAACCGTTGAAGTACTATATCCTCCCCCGCCTCCCCGTTATTCATCCTTATCAAATTCTGCAGTTTTATCTGGTGATAGATTAGCAAGGCCACCAATTACTCGTCCAGCTACTTCACCAATTTCATCTCCACCTCCACCTTATCTTCCTACTTCCGGCTTGCCGATTCGTTAACCCTTTTTCTTTGTTGATATTCCACTTATTATGTCGCGAAATTTTTCGCTTTTTTTGTTTCTATATTTGAATTACCGAATAATAAAAAAAAAGTTATTAAACAGACATTCAATGTATTTTAAGAATGCAAATGATGATGATGATGATGAGTTCAATTAATTGTTTGCAAGCATTTTCTTCTGTCAAATTTGGGCGGTCATTGTCGCGAAATTGACACTGTAAGCAAAAAAAGATGCGCACTGTCAACAATATTTCGGAGCATATTAAAAAAAAGGTCAAAAGCAAGAAAATTTTCTTATTAAAAAAATAAAGATGCTTTTAGTTGCGTAGTCATCACAAAAAAAGACTTGAGGATAATATTGTAACGAAGAAGACAGACTTATTTGGTGGTCTTCTTGTTGTTTTTTTTTATTCTTTGTCTTTTAAATGTTTGATTAAGAATGTTCAACAAAGGCGGTGCAATGTTTGACATTGTTTCAATAAAGTTTTCTTTGACAAATTTAGAATTCATTTGTTTTTGTCTCATTTAAACGTTTTAATTCTTTCTTTTTTATTATTTCTAAAGTAGCATCTTTTTTTTGTAGAATTTGAATATTTTTGGCAAGGCTTCTTTCCATCATTAGCCAGCCTTCTGCCGACATCAATCATGACGAATTATGTTCGTCTACCATATATTTTATTAATCACTTTTGTCTTTATTCCTGTATTTATATATGCTCAAATTCCTTTATCACTAAATTCTATGGGAAATGCATTTTATAATCCTCCAGAAAGAATGTCATTTAATTTACCATTTTTTGACGACGATAATGTTAATCATAGTTGTCGAGTTGGATCTTCTTGTTCACATTGCTCACATTGGTTCAATGAAAATGATGCATGTGATAGTAACAAAGAATTACCGATTTACCACTGCAATTCTCAAGGGTATTTTAAAATTAAATTATATTTTAAATTTTTTTAAAATAATAAATATTATTTAGTATTATTGAACAAGATAGTGATGCATATCTTATTTGTAATGAAAAGAAGCGTCTTGAAGCTAAAATATGTCCAATTGGAAGTATTTTTAAAGAAAATAATGGTTGCCAAGATCCAACAAAAGTAACATTTAGGCAGTCAGCTGTAACAGGTATGCAAATTTGTAACACGTGTTACGGTGGAAGACCCGCCGATTACTAACACTACTAGCAATAGAACAGTTAAAAGCTCGTCTGGTTCAGGTCATTTTTCAGGAAGTGGGCGTGTTGGCGATATTTGCAGCTTTAATACTGATTGTTTAAGTGTATGTTTTAATTAAAATCTTAACTTATTAATCCATATTTTTTTGCAGGGAATGTATTGTTCTGGGGGATTATGTACATGTTTAAGCACCTACATTCTTCGAGAAAGCTATTGCTATGAAAGTAATCTGTTTACTACTTTTATAAATTAATCCTTTCATTTTTATTATTATTTATAGAAATTAATCCTAATCAGCCTGGATGTACATATGATGTTCAATGCTCAGCAGTATGGCCAAATGCAAAATGTAATGTTGACTCTGGAATTGGTACATGTCGGTGCCCAGAAAACACCCACGTTGCCAGAGAAACAAGAGACGGATGGGTTTGTGTTTCACTTAAAGATCAAGGAACAGGCGGCACGTCACCCCTTTACTTTATTTGTCCATTACCGGAAGGTGCTGGTTTTAAAATTGCTCTCAATGATCCTGCTCCACAATTTGGGTCATTCCCTGTGGGATGCACAACTGGATCTTCTGCCACCGTAGAACCTGTAGCTGGTCTTCATGGTGGTGCATCATGTATTTGGCCAAGTACTGGAGAGTTTGTTGGCGATCTTTATGATTGTATTCATACTGCTCCAAGCGTTAAACTTCAAGCTCAATTCCCTCAATCCCAATATGCTCCATCAGCAGATGGGGTTTGTTGTCCTTCTCGAGCTCTTTCATGTGTTCAACCTCAAGTTACTGGACCAAATCCAACAGAGCCTCGTTGGTGGTATAATTCCGTTACTGGCACGTGCCAACAATTTTTATGGGATCCCGCAGCAACACAAGCACAGTTTCATAGTGCTAATAATTTCCGTACAATTGATCATTGTGAATCATATTGCCGAGATACTTGTACACGTGGAAGCCCCCAATATACTAATGAAGCAAATGTTTATGCTGAACGTCCAATTCATGGTTGTTCAACTTCCATAACTTGTGCAAATGAATACCAATGCACTGCAGTTGGAAGTCAACATCTTTGCTGCCCAACTCCATCTGCAATTTGCAGTACCAAAGGTGGACGTACATTAGATTTGCATCCTCGAACAACACCATATCATCCAGGATTTACAAGTCATACATCAAAAGAAAATGTCAGATTTTATTATGACGTTTCAAGTGGAAGATGCCAAGATTTTGTTTATAAAGGAAACGGTGGAAATTACAATAACTTTTTGTCCAAGCATGAATGTGAAATGTTTTGTGCTCGTTGTAAGCTACATTACTGCTTGCTTAATGCTGAAAAGATATATAATATAAATTATTTTAGTGCAATGTGATCGTGGAACCCCCTTAAAGATTGGAGAAGAATCACAACGTTGTCAATCAAATAGTCAATGTCCAAGCTCCCATGAATGCAAAGCTGATCAAGGCGTTTGCTGTCCTCGAAAACGTTCGTTATCTCAAAGCAAAAAAAAAATTTAAAAAAATTATTTTTTTAGAAACAATTTGTTCGCAACCACTTAGAGTAGGGGATTGCACAGAAAATGTAAAGCGATATTGGTATAATGCTGTGAGCCGACAATGTCAAATGTTTGAATTTACTGGCTGCCAAGGAAATGACAATAATTTTGATACAATTTTAGAATGCCAAAATTTTTGCAAAAATGCTATTCGTAAGTTGAAAAGCCTTTAAAATGAAAAACTTTGTTTTATATTTAAGCTGAACCTCGATGTATGCAAGGACAAGCTTACAAGGATACATTTGGAAATTTTGTACAATGTAATCATGGAGCTTCGAATTGTCCACCAAATTATGAGTGCTATTTTGACGGAAATCTCTGGGGTTGTTGTCCCACAAAGTCATATACATGTTCATTGACACAAGATAGTGGAGTTCAATGTGGTGCTGGTACAACTTTTAAATATTATTATAACACACAAACACAAGCATGTGATTCATTTCAATATAATGGATGTGATGGAAATTCAAATAATTTTGCATCCCGTGATACATGTGAAGAATTTTGTGGAGTTGGAGGTTGCCCCCATGGTGGTTTACCTATGCGCGATCACACCGGTCAGCTTATGGTTTGTACTTCACAAGAAGTTTGCCCTTCAAGTCATGAATGTACAACTGTATTTGTTTCTTCAAATACTATCAATCGCTGCTGTCCAACGAAAGCCCATGTTTGTTCACTTCCACCACTTCAAGGAACTCTTTGTGGTTCACATCAACTTACCCGTTATTATTTCAACATTGTCACAGGACAATGTTCTCCCTTCCAATATAATGGCTGTGATGGTAATCAAAACAATTTTGTTTCCCTTTCAAAATGCAATAATTTTTGTATGAGCAACTGTAAGCCTTTTTATAATATGCATTCAGAAGGTATTAAAATATTTTTAAGCATGCCCCGCTGGAAGTGTCGTTTATATGGATCCCAATGATCACAAGCCTATTCTGTGCAATGAAGCCCTCAAAAATAGTTGCCCTCCAAACTATGCTTGCACTTTTAATGCCCTTTTAAATAATTATGTCTGCTGTGGCTCTACTGATATGGGAGTTTGTCCCGATGGTGAAAAGGCTTATGTAAATGCCTTTGATATGACAGCCAAGGAATGCATGATAAATATGGAGGGTTCATGTCCTTCTAATTATCTTTGTCGTTTTAATTTACAGCGAAATAAATACTATTGCTGTTCATCGGTTAATGGACGCACTTGTCCTGTAGGAAAATTTCTTTATCGTGATCCTCGTCATGGTAATTCTATTCGGTGTACAATTGGAAAAGAAATGTGTCCGGATGGTTATTCATGCCAATCATATTTAAAAGGATCTTTTCAAGGCTTTTGTTGTTCAGCTACCAGTAAGTTATTAAATTTCTTCATTGTTTTTACTGAATCGCAGTTGATGCTTCAGCGATTTGTCCGGATGAAGCTGAATTCCTTGTGGATGAATCAAGTCAACAGCCAAGAATTTGTACAATGGGGGCATTTGTTTCGTGCCCAAATGGATATACTTGTAGAGCAACTCATGCCTCAAATGAAGGTTTTTGTTGCCGTGGACATGTTGTTTCCGTTAATGACGGATGTCCACCAGGAAATTTCGTTTATATGGTAAATAATGAAATAGCAAATTGTGATCCCTTCAATCCCCCAAATGCTCCATGTCCAGGAGGATATACGTGTCAATGGTCAACAGCTAATCAAAGATATCAGTGTTGTGGAAATCGACCATTACCCGTTCCAGAAAAGAAGAAAGATGGATGTCCGCCTTCACAAATTGCATTTCAAGATGGAGATGCTGCAAGGGTATGTACTGCTGGAGGACAAACTTGTCCAGTTGGATATTTCTGTCAGTTCTCATCTTCCAACAATCAATTCCAATGTTGTGGTGTTTCTGCTGGTTGTCCCAATGATCAAGTTGCTTTTATTGGACTTCGAGGTGAACCAGAGAAATGTCTCCCAACCTCGCCTACTTGTCCGCATGGATATACTTGTCAAAAAACTTTAAGCAGTCAACATATTTGTTGTACAGTTAGAGTACAATCAAGTTAGTTAAAATTAAAATACATACAAATTTAACTCTAACAATTACAGAAGATTGCTCTCTTGAAAAAGTATTTGTTGATGGACTTTGTTTACGAAAAGCTGAGCCAGGTGAAGAATGTACACATAATAAACAATGTAATGGAGGGTCGATTTGTGAAGAAGGAAAATGTATTTGTGCTAATAATATGCAGCTTAATGGCAAATATTGCCAACCTATTCCAACTTGTAACGAAAAACAAATTCTTCTTGATGGAATTTGTCAAAACTTGGTACAAATTGGTGAAAGATGTCTTTCGTCAAGACAATGTCCAGAAACTAGTTACTGCATTTCTGGCCGATGCAATTGTAAAAGAGGTCACATTGAAGAAAATGGAAAATGCGTGTTGGAAGAAGAAGTCGAAACTAAACCGACAAGACCAAAAGTCAATAGCAAACCTAAGCCATGTATGCCTTTTTTATACAATGTTGACAGATGATAAATCATTAAAATTTTAGTGATTACCAAATGTTTTAATCCAAGTTTATCAGCATATAGAGACCCTGTAACAGATCGAGTACAATTTTGTTCACCAATGACAAGTAATTGCCCAGAAAATTATTACTGTCAATTAAATGCAGTTAAACAACAATATATTTGTTGTGGTATCCCGGAAGGTCGAAAAAATGGTGTCCTTCATACCAGAGATGTTTGTCCTCGCGGAAGAATACCATATTTGCTTAATGGTCAACCACAAAAATGTTCAAAAGCTCGATGCCCAAAAGGTTATCAATGTGTTTACAATGGACATGACTATTTTTGTTGTTCACATAATAATGCTGCTTCTTCATTTACAAAACCCAAAATTATTGCAAACAGTAATTTCAAATTTTTTGTTAAAGTTGCACGCTGAAAGCTATCTTTTTTCAGAGAACGATCAATGCCCATGGGGTGCTTCATTGATATATCCAGCAACTCATACACCTGTAACCTGTGATCCTCGAGTTAAAACCTGTCCATTGGGTTATTCATGTGAACGAAGTCGATCGGGCAGATCTTTTATTTGTTGTTCACTAAGATTAAGGGACGACATTGGACAACGTTAGTTTAGATTTAAAATTGTGTACTTTAATGATAAGTTTTTTTTTGCAGATGGATGTCCCCATAATACGGTGCAAGTTCAAAGGCTTGTCAGTGAAGGAGTAATTCAAAGACGATGTGGTAAGATTCTTTTTTGGTCAATATTGTGAAAGGTGTCATTTCAAGACAATAACTTCAACAAAAAAGATACAACATTAAAATAAATACAAATTTCATAAAATTAAATTTATGTTTTTAGAACGTGCTTGTCCTCCACATTCTCGTCCGATCGGTGGTGTGTGCTATGAGGTAGCCGATGACCAAGCATGATTGACAGCTTCCATTGCGCACGTCGATGTCGTCGTCAAAACTTTGCTTCACCCTTATGAAGCAACGATAAAAAAATTTCCTTCTTTATATTTTTTACAAAAATTTTTTTTGCTTTAACATAGTAATTTTATATTTATTGACGGCTCTTCTCACGACTCATTTTGGACATATTTTATATAACGACGTCCTCTTTTAATGTTCTTTTCTTTCTGATTCTTTTAAAACAAAGATGTCTTAGGTCACTCATTTAACTCGACGACCACCTTTGCGAGTCAGTTTCTCCATAACAAGAGAATTAATAATAAGATAAAAAAAATTATTTTTTATTTTTCGGGTTTTATTAATTGTTATGGAATTTTACTACTTTTAATAAGGTGGCAGCATTCCTTTACCCCATCTCTTCCCTTCCTTTTTGTTGTTTCATATTGTTTTTTAACAATTTATCCCGTAAGATATATTATCTCTTTCCCCAGTTTTTTTTAAAATTCGTTCGCAAATTGTTATTGTATTATTTTGTTAAAATGTTAAATTTGTCCTTTTTCCAGCATTAAAAAAAGTAATTTGTATTATTAATTGTAAGCTCAATTTGGCTTGCCTATTTTAACAAGCCAAAACGGGCAGTCTTTATTATTGTTTTTTGTTAATAAATTTAATTAATCAAATTAATACTCAATGATTTTACATTACCTTTTTGTGGTATTATTTGTTACAGGTTTGTAACAATAGTATATTATTGGATGAATAAAAAAATATTTAGATCCCATAAATGCTCGAAGGGATAAAAGGCAAACAGGAAGTGGAAGAGTTGGTGATGCTTGTGCGTTTAATACAGATTGCTTAGCTGGAATGTTTTGTAATGCAGGATTATGCTCTTGTTTAACAACTTATATTGCTGCTGAAAGCTATTGCTATCAAAGTAATTAATTTCTTTAGAAAAATATTCAGATTTATGTTTGTTGTTGTATTTATAGAAATTGAGCCTGGACAACCTGGATGTGTTTACAATGAACAATGTAGCAGTGTTTGGCCAGAAGCATTTTGTGATACCAGCGCTGGAGTGGGAACATGCAGATGTGGCGATAAAAAAGTTGAAAGAGCAACCCGTGATGGGCATGTTTGCTTAGATGTTCATGATGCAAATGAAAATACCCTTGCAATTACTTGTCCTTTACCAGAAGGCGCAGGGTAATTTTTTAAGAAATAACCTTTAAATGATTTTAAGTTTTTAAAATTATTTAGATACACTTCTGCATTATCAGATCCAAGTCATCCTCGCCAAAATGATGGCCCCGGTCCAGTATTGTGTAACACTGAAAGTACAGTAATTTCTCAAACTATGGGCAGTGATGAAATGGGTAATGGCAATTCTGCATGTCTTTTTCCTTCTGATAACAGTTATTTGGCGGATCTTTATGATTGCGTTGAATTTGTTTCGGTAATGGATTTAACATCAGCAGGATACAGTGAAAAAGCGAATGGAATTTGTTGTCCAAATCGAGCTTTTACATGTGTTCAACCAACTGCAACCGGACCCAATCCCTCAGAACCTCGGTGGTGGTACAATGCTGTAACAGGAATGTGCCAACAATTTTTATGGGATCCATTTGCCAGTGCGGCTGGAGAACATAGTCCAAATAATTTCAGAACTGTAGAACATTGTGAATCATTTTGCAGAGACGGTAATAATAATTTTTTTAATTTTTTAGTTTTTTCTTCTCAATTTAAAAAATTAAAACACTTTTAGCGTGTGCTCGTGGAAGTCCAGAATATGATGTTCGTGCA
This sequence comes from Panagrolaimus superbus, assembly GCA_964035985.1. NCBI lineage: Eukaryota > Metazoa > Nematoda > Chromadorea > Rhabditida > Panagrolaimidae > Panagrolaimus > Panagrolaimus superbus. The sequence goes on from OZ038356.1 coordinate 11,263,828, forward strand.
ACATTCATTGAAGAAACACCGGTAACAGGTTGTTCACAAACTGCAACTTGTGGAGCCAATTATGAATGCAAAACTATTGGCTCTATACAATGGTGTTGTCCAAGCGTTAGTAAGTAGAAAATTTTTAAAATCATAATTAAAAATTCAACAAATTGTATTTCAGCAAGTGTTTGTGGTATTGTTGGAGGACGACCTCTTGACCCTTCAATTCATAGCCGTGGAGCAATTTATCATTCAGGGGTCCAAAAACAAGGAACAGCTCCTTCAACTCGATTTTATTATGATACAAATTCTGGAAAATGTTCAGCTTTTACTTACTTTGGAGCAGGGGGAAATTATAATAATTTTATGTCCAGAATTGATTGCGAACTTTATTGTTCGAGATGTAATTTTTTAATTAAAATTTTTCTGCAATCATAATGTAATCATGTGATTTTTAGTGCAATGTGATCGGGGAAATCCACTTCGAATCGGTGAAATGACTCAGAATTGTCAAAGTAATGCTGATTGCCCCAGCTCCCATGAATGCAAAATTGATCAAGGAGTTTGTTGTCCTCGAATGCGTAATTTTATTAACCATGCTAAAATTTGATATAAAATTAATTAAATTTAGAAACAATTTGCACCCAACCTTTAAGAATTGGAAATTGTGATCGTAGTGTTCGACGTTATTGGTACAGTGCCACAACTCGAGAATGTCAATCCTTTGAATATACTGGTTGCCAAGGAAATGATAACAATTTTGAGACACTTATTGATTGTCAAACATTTTGTCGTAATGCTTCACGTACGTTTACTTTTTTTGGTGAGGTTGATTTAAAATAAATAACTTTTTTAAGCTGAACCTCGATGTGCTCAAGGGCAAGCTTACAAAGATCATACCGGAACATTTGTTACATGTTCAACAAATCGAGCTAAATCAACATGTCCTGCAAATTATGATTGTTATTTTGATGGAAATATGTTTGGCTGCTGCCCAACCAAAGCTTTTTCATGTTCATTACCTTCAAGTCCTGGAATAACTTGTGGTCCAGGAATTTCATATAAATATTATTATAATCCACAAACATTAGAATGTGAAACATTTGAATTTCTCGGCTGTGACGGAAATTCAAACAATTTTGCATCTCGAACAGAATGTGAAGGCTATTGTGGAGTTGGAGGTTGTGCAAATGGTGGTTCACCTCTTAGAGACAACAATGGAGGATTAATTAGTTGCTCAGATAAAAGCGACAGCAGTTGCCCTCCAACTCATGAATGCCAAGGAGTTACAATTGGTAATGCTCGTTCAAATCGATGTTGCCCATCTCGAGCTTATATTTGTGGATTACCACCTCAACAAGGTTCATCATTATGTTCTGGGGGACTTACAGTAGTTACAAGATATTATTTTAATATTGTAACAAAAAAATGTTCTTCATTTGTTTATAATGGATGTGATGGAAATCCTAATAATTTTGCATCTTTAAATCAGTGCAATAATTTCTGTCATGCCGCAGCTTGTAATGCGGGGGATGTTGTATATTTAAATCCAAATTCACATGAACCTATTACATGCAATGATGAAATGCAACATAATTGTCCAAGAAATTTTGCATGTCAATATGATAAACTTACAGATCAAGTAATTTTGATTTTTTGGACATAGTTTATTTTAAAAATTTTTATAGAATGTTTGCTGCGGTGCAACAGATATGGGAGTTTGCCCTGAAGGAGAAAAAGCATACATTAATGCAATGGATATGACAGTTCGAGAATGTTTAATTAATGAACAACATTCATGCCCAAATGATTATCTTTGCCGATTTAATCCACAAAAAAACCGTTATTTTTGTTGTAGTTCTATTTCAAAAACTAAAAGCTATTGCCCCGTTGGAAGAGCCCCATATCGTGAACCATTAACACGACAACCATCTCGTTGTACAATGAATACAGCCAATAGTGGCTGTCCAGATGGATATGCTTGTCAATCAGAGCTTAATGGAGCTTTACAAGGATATTGTTGCTCTGTTAGCGGTAATTAAAATTTTAACTAAATTTAAATAAAACGCTTTTAATTCAGATATTTGTCCGAATAGAGAAGAATATTACCTTGATGATACCACTTTGATGCCGAGAGCATGTACCATTGGTCAATTTGTTGCTTGTCCAAATGGATATACTTGTCAAGCATCCCATGACGGAGTTTTAGGATACTGCTGCAAAGGTGTTGCATATATGGGATCCAGTGATGGCTGCCCTCCAGGAGAAATTGTTTACATGGAAAGAAATGAAGTTGTTGCATGTGATCCATTTAATCCGCAAAATCAAGGATGTCCTTCAAGTTTTACTTGTCAATGGTCAGTCCGAAGTCAAAGATATCAATGTTGTGGATCAGAAGTTTTACCACCTGTTACCGAAGGCGATGGATGTCCTTCGAAGCAAGTTGCATTTAATGATAATGCCACGAAAAAACCTAAAATTTGTACTTCTGCATCATTTTCATGTCCAACAGGATATTTTTGCCAATTTTCAACTGTCAATAAGCAATTCCAATGTTGTGGTATTATTTCTGATTGTCCTGCTGGACAAGTTGCATTCATCAGTATTTCTGGTGAACCACAAATGTGTAATATGAATGGTGGAGCTCCATGTCCCGATGGATATTCATGTGTTCGAGGAAGAAATGGAAAAGAATTATGCTGTACAGGAAAAAATCGTATGTTTACTGTAATATGTTCAAATAGCTTTTACAAATAATTCATTTGCAGCGTGTACGATTCTTCAAGTTTTTGTTAACGGTGAATGTCTAGATAAAGTAGGAATTGGACAAAGATGTTTTGATCAGGAACAATGTACTGGTGGCTCAAAATGTAGTGATGATGGTAAATGTCAGTGTCCTTCTGGGTGGATGCAAGAAGGCCAAGAATGTGTTAGAAAACGTATTAACACAAGTACGTGTTTTTGTATTTAACACAATAAATAAAAAAACGTTTGTTTAGAATGTCCTGAAGATCATATTAATGTTGAAAATATTTGTTTACCACTTGTTGACATTGGTGGTAGTTGTACTACATCTTTACAATGTCGAGGTGGTGGAATTTGCCAGGGACATGTATGCAGATGTCCTAAAAATATGGTTAATAAAAATGGCAAATGTACTTCAAAGGAAGACAAACGTGGAAGACCTATGCCACCCAAAGACGGCTCTTTTGAGCATAAACCTTTAACAACAGGAAAAGTTACTACAAATGATGTATGCCCTCATCCTTTAAGACAATATCTTTCAAATGGGGTTCCAAAGAGTTGTCTCAGTGGCAAACCATGTCCAATTGGATATCGATGCACATTCAGCAAAAAAGCTAAAGGTTATTTCTGCTGCAGTAATTCTCCTATTTTTGGTCAAATGAAATCTACTAGTAAGTTCAAAATGTACAAATTTTATAAATGTTTACTTTAATTTCAGATGCTGCCGCACAGGGATGCCCAAGTGGAACTGCTCTTTTGTTCCCTCGTACCAGTCATCCTGTTGTTTGTTCCCCTCATAATAAATGCCCAACCGGATATCAATGTTTAAGAAGTTCTGTCGGGAAACATTATCAATGTTGTACAGTATCCCTTATTCAATCAACTTCAACAACTTTAACTCCGGTAGTGGCAAAACCACATTTTCATAACAGCAAAACAAGCATAAGCATGAGTACGTTCCGAATGTTACAAAAATGGAATCAATTTGGACGTAGAGGTGGACTTCCAACTTCTATTACAGAAGGCATACATGCTATCGCCCAAGCTTCTCCAACATGGGAATCTTATGAAAAAGTTAAAAAGCCAAAAACTAGATACATTGAAGATGAAAATTCTGCAGCAGAGCTTGACGTTGTACCAAAACATCATGCTTTAACAAAAAGTTTGCCATGTCCATCATACATGGTTCTTGTTGAAACAAAAATCAATAATAAACCAGTCCGACGTTGCCGTAAGTTTTTTTTCCTTTTTTGCTTATAAATCTCACTATAAAACAATTTAGAAACTTCTTGTCCCTCATCCATGACTCCAATTGGTGGAATTTGTCGATCTGTTAGAAATTAAAAAACCCCTTCCATGCTTCTTCCACTTTCATGTCGCACAATTCTTTTAAATTTTATTTTGTTATTTCTGGTTTTTTTGTTATTGTTGGAATCCTTCGCAACGGTTATGGTTTACTTTTTTTTAATTTAATTGATTGTTTGGTTAAAATTTTGTAATTTAAGAAAAAAAAATAAAGTTTTGAACAATTATTTTTATTCGAAACAAAACAACGTAACAAAAAAGTAAATCATCATTGACCAAATAATCTCCCCAAGTGCCGCACGATTACCTCTTATCGAAACTCAATGGAATCGAACACATTTTTAATGGAAGGGAAAAGATGCAATATTGTTTTAAAAAAGTCTGAGTACTTTTAGGGAAGTGTGCGCAAGCCACCGACAAAAATGGATGTTACGAAAGGGCATACTTTCTTTTCTTCTTCTTCTTTTTTGTCTAACAAAAGAATAAAAAGTGTTGCTTGCATTCATTGCCTCGTTAAGCATTGTCAATGACCGCTTAAACTTCTTCGACGACAACAACCCCTCTATGAAGTTTAGCCCCATTATTCAATAACGGTTAAATCGAGACGTTTAATGAGAAAAGAAAAAAAAATATAACGTACAAAAAAAAAAGGTGAAACAAAAAAAAAGGCGAGTCACTTAGTGCTAATAGCCAAGTTCCGCGCGGACATTTTGGCTTTTGTTACATTTAATGGAAAACGAGCTATTTTTTCATTCATTTTTTTCATCAATCATTTTTGTTGATTATAAAAAATTTTTTTATGAACGCGAATTAAACTATCCTTTTTTTCAAAATCTTATCGAGCTGTAATAAAGTTTTATTCTTTTTCCGGTAACAAAGTTCAAAATGGTAAGGTGGTCTACAGTATCCATCAATGGCACAATTCTTTTAATATTCATATTTTTATTAAGCAGTAAGCGTTTTAAATATTTTTTTAAAATCATTCATTTTTCTTATTCGATTTATTAATTTTTTTATTTACGGTATTCTACCAAAAATTTAAACCTTTCAAGGTTTGAAGAATTTAACAAAATGGATTTTATTTTTTATAAATTTAAAATGTTTTATTTTTAATTTCTACTTTAAGATGCTTTAAGCACGGTACTGCTTATCATTTGACATAATATATTTTCGGCACTTTTTTTTTAAATACAAAAAAATAATTTTTAAATTTCCGACCCATCTTTTATATCTTTAAAAAAAATTTAACTTTAAAAACTTATTCAATATTTTACAAAATTTTCTATAATTTTGGTTTCTTTTTTTAAAGTAAAAATTGAGCGAAAGAACTTTCACTTTTACGATACATTATGTTCGATTTTATGTTTTTCTTTTATTTGCAGTATTCAATTTTTACGTAATTTACTTTGACAAAATTTATTACAAAATAAGTATAAAATATCCATAAAAATACCTTTTAAAACTTACGTTAAAATTTGGCTTTAAGTTTCACTTACAAATTCATTATTTGTTTTAATTTTACTAACGTGGACAAACACTTGAAAATTTTAACGATACTTGAAAGGATAATGATCCGCTGCTTAAGCTCAAGTAATGGATTCCTCTTAATTATAATAAAAAACACCAGAAAAGGAAAAAAAAACTTTTAATTTCAAAATTTCATATTTTAGCTCATACAAAATCAGTACAAGGATATTGTGAAGAAGGTGTATCATGCAATGAATGCCATTTAATCAATTCTGGTGATGATTGCAGACCAGGAATTGCAAAACAGTTATTATTCTTCTGTGACACAAGCGAAAAGTAATTATTTAAAAGAAATACATTAAAAAATAAAATAATTGATTTAGTAAAACACGATTGGATCCAACGGCATTTTTTGAGTGTATTGAAGGAACATATCGAGTTATTCGATGTGCCGATAATTTGGCCTTCAGTCCTCATACTCAAGATTGTGAAGCTGCAAATAGTCATAAAGCTAAAAAGCGATCAAGTGGAAGCAGAACGGGTGATATCTGCAACTTTAATACAGATTGTCAAAGTGGAATGTTTTGTGGAACAGGTGTATGTACTTGTTTATCAGATTATGTTGCAATAGCGGGTTATTGTTGGCCAAAAGTAAATCCTGGTGAAAGTGGATGTATTGAAGATCAACAATGTGAAGCTGTTTGGCCTGCCGCAAAATGTTCAAGTTCCGGTCTTTGTGAATGTCCCTACAAAACTGTTCCATCACGAACAAGAGACGGCACCGTTTGTGTACCAGCCGGTGTGCCACCATCGTGTCCATTACCGGAGCCAAATAATCCTGGTCTGAAAACAATCATTTTAGTTTAAAAATAAGCTATTTTTTGTTTTACAGATTTGCCTAATCCTTCTACTATTCTTGCAAATTCTTTAACCCATCCACTTGGACCAGAAACTTATATGCCAGTATTATGTACAAGTATGAGCAATGAAGTTCGTAATTCGAATGGGGGTGATGGTTCAACATGGTGTATTTATCCAGATGCAGATCAAGACATTTACATTGCTGATATCTTTAATTGTGTACCACATCCACAAGTTAATCCAGACTTCTTTCCAGAATATTCTGATACTATTGATGGAATTTGTTGTCACAGTCGAGCATATGTTTGTATTCAACCTCTTGACCAAGGAGAAGAACCATCAATTCCTCGTTGGTGGTATAATTCTATTACAGGCACATGCAGTCAATTCTTATGGGATCCAAATCAAGCTGAAGGAGTTTCACCAAATAATTTCAGAACAATTGAACATTGTGAAAGTTACTGCCGTGATAGTATGTTTCAAAACATTTTTAAGTTTTAAATATCAAAACTATGCAAATTTTTAGCTTGTCGACGTGGACCAAATCAATTTACTGAATCAAAATGGAGTATTTTGGATGACACCCCCGTCGTTAATTGTATTCATCAATCAGGAAGTTGTTCAAATGAGCATTCTTGTACTCTTATTGGATCTCTACAAACTTGTTGTCCAACAGTTGCACATGTTTGTAGTCTAAATGGTGGTCGACCCCTTATTTATCAACCTCCAGATAATTATGATCGCGGACTTTTAACAGCTGGAGGTAAAACTGCAAGTCGATATTACTATGATGCTGAACAAGGGCGGTGTATGAATTTCTTATTTGATGGTCTTGGAAATTACAATAATTTCTTTACCAAACAAGATTGCGAAAACTTTTGTTCCAAATGTAAGAAAAATAAATAATAATTTTAAATCAAATAAAATTTTAGTGGTTTGTGAAAATGGCAATCCTCTTCGCATTGGTGAAGATTGGCAAAGGTGTGAATCCAACACTGATTGTCCATCATCCCATCAATGTGAATCAGTTCATAAAGTTTGTTGTCCAACAGCTCGTAAGTGATGTAATGAAATAAGTTAAATACGTAATTATAATATTTTAGAATCAATTTGTACACAACCAAAACGTCTTGGAGATTGTACAAATAGTGTTCGTCGTTATTGGTATAATGCTGCAACACGTCAATGTGAACTTTTCCAATACACTGGATGTCAAGGAAATGACAACAATTTTGATTCTCTTTTAACTTGTCAACAAAGATGCCGAAATGTCGTACTTGAACCAAAATGCCCTCAAGGAAGAGCTCATAAAGATTCAAATGGCAACTTTTATACATGTAGCACAAAAACTGGTGGAAAATCATGTCCCCCAAATTATCAATGTACTTTTGATGGAACCGCCCATGGTTGTTGCCCCACAAAAGCTTACACTTGTTCATTGAGTCCTGATAAAGGTGTTCAATGTGGCTCTGGAAAATCATTCCGATACTTTTTTAATTCAAACAAACAATCATGTGATTCATTCCAATATGATGGATGTGATGGAAATGGAAATAATTTCCAATCTGCAGAAGATTGTCAAGATTATTGTGGTGTTGGAGGTTGTCCAAATGGAGGTCAACCGTTACGAGATGTTGCAAGTAATCAGTTAACAATGTGTACAGAAACTTCAAAATGCCCAAACACGCATGAATGTGTTGCAATAAATCTTAATGGAAATGTTGCACATCGTTGTTGCCCAACAAAATCTTACATTTGTTCTCTTCCGCCACAACAAGGTAATCAATGTTCAAAAATGTCAATTACACGTTTTTACTTTAATATTGTTACAAAAGAATGTGCTTCGTTTGGTTTTAATGGTTGTAATGGAAATTTGAATAATTTCGGGTCTGTTGAACAATGTAAAAATTTTTGTTCTTCTTCTGGTAAGTCAATATGAAATTAATATTTTATTTTATTTTAATTCCTTCAGCATGTTATCCTGGTGAAGTCACGTACAAAGATGTAAACACAAAATCAGTTATTGAATGTAGTCCAACCTTGGTAAATACTTGCCCAACTGATTACACTTGTCGATATGATGCCCTTTCAACTTCACATGTTTGTTGTGGCACCCCTCCATCTGATGTTTGCCCAGATGGTGAAAGAGCTTTTATCAATGCTATTGATGAATCGGTAAAGGAATGTGCAATAAATGTTGCCGGCTCTTGTCCATCCAACTTTTTGTGCAGATTTAGCGCTGTCCATAATCGTTATTATTGTTGTGCATCAAAAACTGGAAGTGAGTTTAATAAATAAATAATTTTGTAAAAATATAATCTTTTAATTTATAGATGTTTGTCCTGATGGCCGAGCATTGTATCGTCAACCAAAAACTTTACAACCATCTAGGTGTACCTTAAATAGTATGCATCATGGATGCCCTGATGGATATTCATGTCAAAGTAGAGCTCAAGGAGTACTTCAAGGATATTGCTGCTCTGCTTCAAGTAAATACTCTATTCTTTTTATCTTTATTTAATTTCAAATTCTTTCAGATGTTTGTAAAAATGGTGGTGAATTTCTAATTGATGAAAAATCGAATATGCCAAAAATTTGTACCCCAGGAGCATTTATCTCTTGTCCAAATGGATATCGATGTCAACGTTCTCCTGGAAGTGCAAATGGATATTGTTGTAAAGGGGAAATTACTGGTATTACTGAAGGGTGTCCACCTGGAGAATATGCTTATACCCTTAAAAATTCGATTGTTTCATGTGATCCATTTAATCCCCAAAATAAGCCATGCCCTGATACATATTCATGTCAATATGCAATCGCTTTTCAACGGTACCAATGTTGCGGAAAAGAACCCATTGAAGAAGATGAAATTATTGCAATTGAACATGGATGCCCAGCTAATCAAGTAGCATATGTTGCTTCTGGAGTTGGTTCACCCCAAGTTTGTACTTCATCAGCACCAAATGCTTGTCCAACAGGATTTTTTTGTCAATTTTCTGAAAAGAATAAACAATTCCAATGTTGTGCACATAAATCAGGTTGCCCAGGTGAAAATGTTGCATATGTTGATATAAGTGGTTCACCAAAAGAATGCAAGCCAACTTTACTCAATCAATGTCCACGTGGATACTCGTGTCAAAGAACAACAAAAGATCGATATGTTTGTTGCACTTCTCCTGACGTTGATTCAACAACCCCTATTCCTGAAGAACCTTTGATTTCAACATTAGCTACTTTAACAGCTGAAAGTCGAAACAGAGTGACAGCACATAATTGTGCCGTAAATGAATTGTACTTAAATGGTGCATGTAAACCAAGAGGAATTGGAGATGCATGTATTTTAAATGAACAATGTCCGGATGAAACATATTGTATTTCTTTGCTATGTGGATGCCCAAGAGGAATGAAACCACTTGAAAATAGATGTATTAAAGAAGATATTGATGTAAGCTTAAATACCACTGTTGCCCTTATGAATTGTAAAGCTGATGAAATTGAATACGCTGGTCGTTGTTTGAAACTTACTTTTCTCGGGAATAAATGTGAAATTAGTAAACAATGTTTAAATGGAGCAGAATGTAAAAATTCAATTTGTATTTGCCAAGCTAATACTGTTGGATATAAGGGTCGATGTGTTGCAAGCATTTGTGGAATTAAAGGCGATAAAGAAGCTCAAGTTACAAGTGAAAATTCTGCAATGGTTTGTACAAAAACTCCTTGCAAAGCTCCATATAAATGTACATTTACCCCTGTAATTACGGACTATATTTGTTGTAAGCCAGCAACAGGCTCTCAAAGAGCACTTGCAACACGCCCAATTTGGCCACCAATTAAAGCTACAACTCCAAGACGTACAATTTCATCATGGAAAAATCAAACAAAAAAACCATTTAGAAAATTTAATCAATGTCCTGATGGATCAACTCCATTACTATTTCCACGTTTAAATGTTCCAGTAAGTTGTGGTGGAGGTGGTAAATGTCCAAAAGGATATTATTGTACACAAACAATGTGTTGCCGAAAAGCAACAACAAGAATGTATGATGACGCTGGACCAAAGTGTACTGCCGGTACAACAGAATTGACATATTATAATGAAAAAGATGGTTCACTCACTAAAAAATGTGGTATGTTTTTGATTGCAAAAAAAATTTAAAAATCTATCTTTTTTTCTTTCCAGAACGATTGTAAATTCGACACTTAAAAATTGAATCAGAATCATCGGTGTCAAAATTAAAATGCCATCAATCAAAATTATTTAGATACTCTTTTCTCAATTTCACAACTCATTTAAATTCAGTAATTATTTGTTATTGTTTTTTTTCATTACATTTGTAATATTAAAAACAAATAAAAATCTTTTTCTTTCATTCTTTTTTTTACCGGTGCCATACCAGTAATTATTTGTAAAACTTCACTATATTTTTTGAACTTTCATGTTTTTAAACCTCTGCCTTTCCCTTTTTTTCTTTTATGCATTCATACTTTCATTGCGCAAATACTATTTTTTTTGTTGTTTTTTTAATCAATAAAAGTAAACTTTTACCTAATATTTTTTTGATTACACAAATAAAAATAATTAGTACCAGGTGGTCCATAATTTACTTGTTTTATTTTGCAATTAGAAAAAAATTTTGTAATTCTTAAAAAGTTTACTTAAAATACTTGCTTTTTTAAGTACTTTGTTAAGAACCCGAAAATGACAAGTAAGCTTTCTTTCTTTCTTTCTTCCTTCCTCCCTTTGTATGGCTACGTTTAAAACTTGAAAAAGCAAAAGTTACGCAAAGGTAAAAATGAAAATCTCTTCGAATAATCTGGTCAAAATTAAAGGGCTTTTATGTGTATTGATTAATTTTTTCAACAAAAAAGGGACAGTGAAATCGGATGTAAACATTGAAAATTGCACCTTTTAAAGGAAAGCCATAAGCTAAAAAATGGACGTCAAATTTTTTGTGTTCTTTTCGGATTTTGATCGGGAATAAAGAAAAGAAAAGAAAGGAAAGTGAAACAAACGTTTTGTTGACAGAAAAAAGAAAGTTTAACAAAGCACAAAAAAAATATGAAAGTGGATATAGTATTTTTATGGATAAAAGAGAGGAATTTTTACATATTTGTATAAAAAATAAGCTACACATTGAACAAAAAACGAAAATTTGAATTCTATAATAACCCAAAAAGCATATCATTTGTGATAAAAAAAATTTCATTTAAATAATTGGATATTTTGTTTCATTTAATTTTGCTCTCTCTTTTTCTTTCTTTTTGCGTCAATTACGGTAGCGTTGCTTTATTTTCTCAAAAGTACACTAACTATCATAGCTATAATTTTTTCAAATTCTTTTTCATTTTGTTACTGAAGATAATCAACTTATCCTTGGATTAAGATGATTTTTTTATTCTTCTTGAAAAAGAGAGAGAGATAGCTTTTAATGTCATAGTGGAACAATTCAGTTTTTTTTAGCGATGCTTTCATCCTCCGCCCTAACACGTTTCATTGTTCATCACCACACGGGGGATAAAAAAAAAAGAAAGAAAGCAGAAAAATATTTAGAGAAAGAACGTCCCTAAAAGATTGTCGAAAGTGGACGTTGGCCACCTTCAAAAGCGTGGCGCACTCATTCACTTAACGCCGCAGGTCAAAAATATACAAGACAAAAAACTCCCTAAAAATTTTTTTTCTCGACACACAGACAGGCACCGCGCATCATCAACATCATCAACATCTTCATCATCTATCGTGTTCACGAAAATACAAAAAGCGTCGCAATCCATCGAAGGACATAAAGTCTGCTCTGCTCATTTTATATTGAACACTCCTCTGTTCAGTTTAAATCAGTTGCTTTCTTTGCGCAACGGTCACTAAAGGCTTTTTTAGTTACTTAATCACAACATTCATTAGCCTTTTGCATACGTACTTCTTCTCCATAATAGACCCGACGCAGCAGCAGTAGCAACTCTTCACTTGTATTTTCAATTTTGCTCTTTTTCTTTCAAGGCAGTTTATTTTATTGTAACAAAAAAATTCTTTTGAATCTTCTTTCTTTTAATCATTGAATACGTTGATTCAATTTGTACGTTTTCTGTTGAAATCCGTCTGTAAAAAATTGTTCGATTTAACGTACATCAGCAGACCAAAAGTAGCATTATGCTGCTCAGGTCTGTCTCTTATCAGTTTCTTCTGATACAATTTTTATTTTTTGCCACAGGTAAATCTAAATATTATTTTCTGACATTTAAAATACTGATATATTTTATAGTCTTAACTTCTGAGATCAGACCATGTCAAATTGGTGATCCATGTAATGGCTGCCGTCTTTCAAAACCTGGTGATAAATGTTTAAAAGACATACGACAACCTTCACTATTTTGTGATTTAAAAACAAAGTAATTCAAATTTCACATTTATCTTTTTATCATTATTATTAAATATTTTTAGTCAAACTGATATTCACGAGAATGCATATCTCGTTTGTGATCTCGCTAAAAGGCAGTTAAACCGCAAAGTTTGTGCTGCAAATGAACATTTTAGTGATGGAGAATGCAAATCTGGTAAAAATCGCTACAAGCGTCAGGGTGTTGCTGGTTCTGGTCGTGTTGGAGATTTTTGTTCATTCAATACTGATTGCTTAACTGTAAATCCTATCATAATTTAAGTTTTTATATTAATTATTAAAACCTTTAAGGGCATGTTTTGTTCTACCGGAACTTGTACTTGTTTAAGCAACTTTGTCGCTATTCAAGGATACTGTTATTTGAGTATGTTTATTATTATTTTTTCATCCTCTTTTTAAATAAGTAATTTATTAAGAAAAAAATCCTGGGGAAAGTGGCTGCCAATATGCTGAACAATGTAGCGCAGTTTGGCCTGAATCTCGATGTGAAAAAAGTCGTTGTGAATGTCCAGAAGATGTTAATGGCATTCCATATGTAATGTCAAAAAGTCGTGACGGTGTTGTTTGCATTCTTCATTCCGGTGAAGATGGTGATCCAGTACCGAAATGCCCCCTTCCTGAATATGATGATGATTTACTTACAATGCCAGTTTCACAACTTCGTAACGCTGCAATGACAGATCCAGATGATCAAGAAGTTCCAATGGGTGAACATGTAAATCCTCTTCAATTTTGTAGTTCTACTGCAACTGATTACACCAATTTTGTTACAAATGGTGGTGGAGCATGCGTTTATGGACAAGAACCATTCAATTCTGGAAATGGTATTTATATTGCTGATATTTATGATTGTGTTACTGCTCCATCATCAATGTCAAATGTTAAAGCAGCCATGGAAGGAGTGTATGATATTCATCCCGCAAGTGACGGTATTTGCTGTCCTAATCGGGGTTAGTAAAAAATTTCATTTTTCTATTTTTTTTCTTCTCCTTCGAGACACTGTTATCTTTTTTCAAACAAACAAAAACTTTTTTTTTCTTTTTTCATTCTATATAAATCTTTTGCGCACGTCCACGCAACAATAAAATGTCTATATTTGTATAATAATGGACATTATATACGCTCAAGTGAATCATTGTCACTTTTAAATATCACGATAAAGACCAATATTATTATTATTGCTTTTGTAATAATAAGTCACGATACAACCTTTTTTTCTAAATATGAAAAAAAAATTGTAACCATTTTTAGCATTTACCTGCATTCAACCTAAGCGAGAAGCAGATAGTGGGGCAGCAGCACCAGCAGGTGTTCGTCCACGTTGGTGGTATAATGCTGTTACTGGAACATGTGAACAATTTATGTGGGATCCATGGGATGAAACTGAAATGCAATCACCAAATAACTTTAAAACTCGAGAACATTGTGAATCATACTGTAGAGATAGTATGTTTTTAAACATAAAAATAATAAAAAAATTCAACAAAAAATTATAGCATGTAAACGTGGGTCACCCCAATATCTTAGTGGAAGTCAAATGAATGAAGACGAACCAGTTAGCAATTGTCAAACTGCAAGCTCCTGTGCAAATAACTTTGAATGCACATCCGTCGGATCCATGCAACTTTGCTGTCCAACAGTTTCAAACATTTGCAGCAATGGTGGTGGACGTCCTAATGATATCCTTCGCTCTACAAACTTCGACCCTGGACAACCCATGAAACGCACATATTCTCTTACATATGCAACTTCTTCTCGCTATTATTATGATGCCGAACAAGGCCGATGCATTGCTTTCACATATCATGGAGCACTTGGAAATTATAATAATTTTAAATCTTCTGCAGAATGTGAACTTTTCTGTGCAAAATTACAATGTAATTACGGTACACCTTTAAAAATTGGATCAAATAATCAAAGATGTTCAAGTAATTCTGATTGCCCCAGTACTCATGAATGTCAAAGTGATCATAATGTTTGCTGTCCTCGTCCCCGTAAGTTACTTCCTTGATTGCATTTTTTACTTTTATATGAGGAAGCTTCTAAACCATTTGACTGACTTAAAATATTTTTTGTTTAAAAAAAGGAATTAAGTTAATCTTGTCTACTAAGAGCTTACAAGTAAGCGTCGCCGCACAACAAACAATTTGACTTTAAAAATTGACAGGGATTTTTCCTTTAAAAATGACAAAAAAAAATGAAAAAATTCAAAATAATTTTGAATTTATATTGTTTTTGCATAAAATTTTTTTTACACTGAGATAAAGACAACAAATAACATGTAATGATTTTAGAAGCAATTTGTTCACAACCTTTACGACTTGGTGATTGTAAACAATCTGTTCGTCGATATTGGTACAATGCTGTCACACGCGCCTGTGAAATCTTTGATTACACTGGCTGTCAAGGAAATGACAATAACTTTGAAACACTTCTTGAATGCCAAAATACTTGTGAAAATATTATTCGTAAGCAATTATAGTTTTGTAAAATAATTATGATAATTTTAAATTCTCTTAGCTGAACCACAATGTCCACAAGGTGATGCTTATAAAGACTATCAAGGAAATTATTATGTTTGCTCAAATTCCGGAACTGGAAATGTTTGTCCAGTAAACTATGAATGCTATTTTGATGGTTTTGTTTGGGGTTGTTGTCCAACCAAAGGTAATGCAAAAATCTATAAACAACAAATTCACAGTTTATCTCATTTTTAGCATATACTTGCTCACTTTCTGCTAATAAAGGTATCACTTGTGGCTCAGGATCTTCATACAGATATTTCTACAACTCTCAAACTCAAGAATGCGAATCATATCAATATAATGGATGTGATGGAAATTCCAATAATTTTGCTTCTCGAGAGGATTGTGAAGGATACTGTGGAGTTGGAGGTTGTCCAAATGGTGGAACCCCCGAACGAAATGAATTTGGGCAACTTATGGTTTGTTCTTCAACAAACACTTGCCCTTCAACACATGAATGTACTTCTGTTACTTCCGGAAGTAGTGTTGTAAATCGTTGTTGTCCAACTCGAGCTTATATTTGCTCTTTACCACCACAACAAGGATCTTCATGTAGTTCATCCGCTGCTGCTCGATATTATTTTAATATTGTAACAAAAGAATGTACACAATTTACTTATAATGGATGCAGTGGAAATTTGAATAACTTTGCTACCATGGAACAATGTAATAACTTCTGCCTTTCTGCCGCTTGTACGCCTGGAGATGTTGCATATGTAAATCCTAATACAAATTTACCATATGAATGTAACGCTGCTCTCAGCAATAGCTGTCCAAGCAATTTCCTTTGTACTTATGATCCATTATCAACCAACAGTGTCTGCTGTGGTGCCACAAATATGGATGTTTGCCCTGAAGGAGAAAAAGCTTACGTCAATGCTGCTGATATGAGTGTTCGAGAATGTCTTATCAATGTTGACGGATCATGTCCATCCAACTACCTTTGCAGATTCCATGCTATCAAAAATCGTTATTATTGTTGTGCTTCAATTTCTGGAGGTTAGCAATTCGTAAAATAAAATATAAAATAAAACCTTTTTTTAGAACTTTGTCCTTCTGGTAAATCCCTTTATCGTGATAGTTCATCAAAGAGTCCTATCCGCTGTACAATTAGTAGTACCAGTGCTCAATGCCCCAATGGTTACTCATGTCAATCAGATGTTCCTGGAGCATTCCAAGGCTATTGTTGTTCTGCGAGTCATCTTTGCCCAAATAAAGCAGAATTTTACATTGAAGAAAATACTCAAATGCCAAGATCTTGCACGGTTGGAGCTTTCATTACTTGCCCCAACGGATATTCATGCCAAAGTACTCAAACAGAATTTACAACTGGATATTGTTGCAAGGGAGATGTTATATCTATTTCTGGTACTGTTACACTAAAATACTAAAATTTTTAACTCATTTAATATTCTACTTCTTTAGATGGATGTCCTCCAAATGAATTTGTTTACATGAAAGATAATCAAATTGCAACATGTGATCCATTTAATCCACCCAATGCTCCATGCCCAACCGGATATTCTTGTCAATGGTCTCTTTCAAATCAAAGATATCAATGTTGTGGGGCATCAGCCATCACAAATCCCAAAACAAGTAAATCACGACGTAATATTTTTGGGTCATTACAATGCGTGTTTTTTTCTTAACCTTTCATAATTTTATTTTAACAGTTAACAGTAGAAAAGCTACTAAACCTGTTTAACTTTTATAACTTCAAACCCAAACAAATCGCATGACAATTTCCCAAAAAAGTTTGCTAATTTTTCACTTTTGTTTTTGATTTTGTTTTATGCACTGCACAATTAAAATCGAAATTTACTTTGTAGTTGCAGCAATGGGATGCCCAAATAGTCAAGTTGCCTTCAAAGATCCTATCACAAGTGCACCAAAGATTTGCACTGCCGCAGCACAAAATTGTCCAGTTGGATATTTCTGCCAATTTTCAACTACAAATAATCAATTCCAATGTTGTGGTATGGATGGTGGATGTCCAAATGATCAAGTTTCTTTCATTGGTATCAGTGGTGAACCACAGACATGTGTCATGGGACAAAGTACTTGCCCCACTGGATTTTCATGCCAGAGAACTCTTACTGGTTCACAAATTTGTTGTACTACTGGTAATAGTGCTGAAAGTAAGATAATATTTTTGAAAAATAAAGCTCTATAAACAAAAAAATTAAAGCATGTACCGATGGACAAGTAAATGTTGACGGGGTTTGCTTGAAGAAAATGAAGTTACATGAAGTTTGTATGAATCCTGCACAATGCCCCGAAAATGGTGATTGTGATGAAGGGAAATGTGTTTGCAATAAAGAATTCAATGAAGTTAATGATAAATGTTTAAGAGGTAAATTCTATCAACAAAATCTTATTTTATTTAATCTCAAATGCCGTTTTAGAATGTGCCATTGATGAAGTTCGCGTCAAAGAAGAATGTCTTAAACGTGTTTCTGTTGACAAAGAATGTATTGATAGCATACAATGTCAAGGAGGGTCTAGTTGTGAAGAAGGAATTTGTAAATGCCCTGCTGCATATCATAATATTGGTGGTGTTTGCACAAAAGTTTCTTCCCGTCCTGATGGTAAAAAGGGTACTGCCAAAAAAGATGATGTTTGTCCAATGTCCGGACAAGTTGCTTTTTACGAACCACGAACAAAACAAATTCGTATTTGTATTCCAAGTAAAAGTAATTGTCCAAAAGGATATACTTGTCAACACAGTCCAACATTATCCAAGAATATTTGTTGTGGACGTGCAGCAACTTCACCTGCATCCAAGGGAACTGTTAAAGGAACTGAAGCAGTTGGAAAATCCCGACCAACTTCATCCCGAACAACATTTGCTGGCAAACAAGATGTTTGTGAACGGGGTAGTGCTTATCTTGTTAATGGTGTTCCACAAACTTGCACATCAACCACTTGTCCATCAGGATACAAGTGTCAATTTTCGCGTAAAGCAAAAAATTATTATTGTTGCTCAAAAACAAATAGTGCTGCTGCCCATGGATGTCCATCTGGAACTGCTCTTCTATTTCCATCCACTGGAACTCCAGTACAGTGCTCAAATGTTGGAGCAAATTCATGCCCCTCGGGTTATGCTTGCGTTAAAAACACTAAAAATGGTAATTATCAATGTTGTACAACTGGCACTGCAGCTTCTGCACTTCATAAGCTTAGCTCTCGCAAAGATGATGTTCGAAATAATGCAAGTAAGAAATTGCTTTTTAAATTACAAAAAAAATAAATTATATAATTGATTTAAGGTGGATGCCCAAGTTATCAAGTCCAGGTTCAAAGAGTTGTTAATGGCCGTGTTGTAAAACGTTGTGAAAATAGTTGTCCACCTCATCAAGTTGCAGTTCGAGGAATCTGTCGTGATGTTCATCAATCAGATGATCCAATTCCTATCAATGACGAGTAGACACTTTTTTAAAAAAAATGAAACATATTTAAAACAGTTAACAATATGTCCCAAAAAATTTTAAATGACATTTTTCCTTTTTTCCTTCTGTTTTTAAAAAAACTTAATTTATTATTATTATTGTCAAATACTGATCTATTTGACCAAACTTGTAGGTGTTTTTGCACCAATATTTCTTTGTTACGATTGTTGATTATCTCATTGTTGTAATTGCAATGTTAATTTCTGTATTTATAAAATCTTTGTTTAAACAAAAAAAGAAGCAACACAATTCAAAAAGAAAAAAATTTCAAAACATTTTTACCAGATCAATATAAAAAGTCATCAAAAAAGTAAACAATCAGAAATTTACATGAATATCTGAATTTTGTCATCGAAATTTAAAGTTAATATCACACCTAACTTTTTTTAAACAAATGAACAATTTTTTCTTTCTGCCGGGGGATTTTGGGTTTTTGACACGACTATTTTTTCCTCTCAAATGTTGTTGAGCAGCGCTGTAGCCTGATGTTGAGTTGCTCTTTTATGCCTCTTCTTAATGCTTATCACGTTTTTTTCATTTATATATATTAACAATACATATTAATAATGTTTAATATAATATTGATTGCATAATAAATTAATTCTTATATTACTGTCAGTGGTTACTGATATTTTATATTCCTTTTTTTACACCACTTGACCGGAACCCTTGTTGTTAACTCGATCTTCACATCGTTCTTTTTTTAATAACTTATTAAATCATCTATTATGTTTTTCATCTAAGACAATGATTCCTAGTTCCTTGCAATTGGTTATAATTATGTGATGTTTTATGTTTTGACTTTGAGTGCTGAATTTTAGTCAGTTCATGTTTTTTAGGCCTCTTCGTGTTATTATTTATATCAACTTTTTTTATATATAGGTTCTAATAATCAAGCTTTTAGTACCGTAATAAATATTCTAAACATGGTTAACTTTCTTAAGCGAATTGTTGGTACCAAAAGAAAATATGTAAGTTCTCATAACTCTTTATTTCTGTATTTATAAAATGTTTTTCTTATTTAGCTGTTTTAGACCGTTATTGTTTCTCAGGATGAGAATCCTCCTACGTCTATTCTCAAATCAAAGAAATCTGGAACAAATGATGAACACGGACCAAGTGTTAGTTTGATTTAGTTTTGGCAATGCGTTAATTGTTGATGACTTTAGGAAAAGAAGAGTGTTCGCTTTAATGATGAAACTGTAGAATGTCATTATATAGAACCTGCTCGCCTCCCAATGAGACCTCTTAGACGTTGGTCATCTAGAAAACGGCCCAAAGTTTATCCTACATTCACAGATGATCATGCAGAAGGGTGGATGAATTAGTTCTTGATATTATAATCCATATGTGCATATCTTTAACCATTCTGTAAGAAATTTTTTCGGGTGGGCTATTATGCTTTGATTTAAGAAGTTTGAATTTATTGTTGTTTGTTAAGTTTTTGTTTAATATTTTCCGGGTATATTAAATTAAATAATAATGTTTTTAACATAAATAGTTTATTTTTTTGAATTTTTTATATGCAGCATGTTAACTATATACGTATATATAAATGAATACACATTTGTTAGAAAATATTAATTTCCAGTTTTGTTCGGATAAAAATCAGTATTTACAACAACATCTTTGATTTCAATGTTATGTTTTCAATGATTTAATTTACCTTCTAAAGAAAAAACGATCAGAAAAACAAATATCCAAAAACTGTAAAGTCAATTTCAAACAAACAAACAGTGCTTTTTTTGTTATCGATGGGAGAGTGTTTCGTTATAAAGGGCCGATAATCTTAAGAGATTTCCTAACCATTAAAATGACCGCATAAAAAAGAAAAACGTCTGTGAATGAAAAAAGAGGAGTTGCTCTATTAGATCTTTTTTTTCACACGCACGTTTACTACTTCGTGAAAAGGTACTCTGAATTTAAAAAACATTTCAGCTTTGGTGATCACTTTTAAATTTTTGTTTTTCTTAAAGAAAGTTTCGTTGAGTTATGTTTTTATTAGTATTATATTGTTTTGTTATTGGTAATGTTATTGCTACTCAACCATGGTATCACACAAGAGAAGTACGAAACGTTTCAACAAATTCAGGGAATAATGTTACGTTTAAATGTGAAAAAGGTAGCGAAATTTGTAAAATTTTGTTTTCATATTTTTTAAAAACGATTTAGAATGTTCAACAACAATGGATTGTCCAACAGGTTTAAGCTGCTTTCAAGCAACAAATGATTCAGAAGGATGTTGTCTTAGAGGTTTATAACCAACCATGTCCCATAAATTTTTTAAACATTGTTTTAATCCTTTCAGCATTAAAACCAAATGAAACCGGATGTGTTATGGATGATCAATGTAAGCGAGCATGTGAATCAACCCATTGCGATCAATCGCAATCTCCCCCACGATGCTTATGTGATATTGGAAGTCATTTTCTTTTCAATAAATGCTGTAAGCTTTCTCTCGAAAAAACCTATTTAAAAGCAGCAATAAAAAATAAAAATTTAAGGGAAAAAATGTCCTGATTTTGCTCATTCTGAACCATCCGTTGATTCTACAGGTTTCAGTCAATGTGTTTTAAAAGTTGACTCTAAGACTGCATTAAATTACATGCGCAGATTCCGACGACAAATGAGAAGCAACTTCTGTTAATTTGCATTTTTCTTGTGTAAAATTTATATGTGATTAATAAATAAATTACGAAAGTATTATACATATAAAACGAGGAAAACTAAAAATTTTCAAAAAAATCCAATCACACAAAAGCATAATGCATTTATCATAAAAGATTTATGCTCACTTTTTCTCTTAGGGTACACTTCAAGCACATACAAAAATTTTTGAAAAGGCACCCTAAGTTTCATTTGATAATGATGAGGATACTGTACTTTCATTGTTGGAACCATCTTTGAGTTTTAACCACATTGTTACACCAGCCATTATTGTTCGAATTTGTTGTGCTAAAAATATATATTTGGACACAAATGAAAAAACTTACAAAAGCTGATTTAGAAATTATCTCTTTAGAGCCAAAAATTTTATGTCAGCATCAACAACGCCAATGTATAACAGCGAAGAAAGCATTAATGAATGAAAAACAGAAAAGAAAAGAAAGCATCTAACATTTTAAGGGTTATAAAAAAAGTATTGATTCGATGTGTGATTTTTGCATAAAAAGATCATTAAAAAGAAAACGGACCTCCTGCAGATGCTATCATTCATTTTCTCTTTATCGATTCTCCATCATTTTATAGGAATTCTCAGAAATGATCTGCACGTTTTTTGTGTGTTTTTATAACAGTATAAATCTATACAACACAGATCAAAAGTTGGCAAAATACTCCCGCTTTGAAAAAAAATCTCGCCTCGATTAAAAATAGTTTTTGACACAAAAATTTGCATATTTTGTTTGTGTTTTTTTAAATCCTGTGCTGTTTTGAAGCATGGATGTGGTACCATAATCTCTTTAATTAATTGATATTTTTTGCTGCCTGAGCTAATCAAATAAATCTTCATTAATTTAAAAGCTTGTTTTATCAGTTCGGAAAACTAAACAATTTTTTTCGTTTGAAAAAGTTTTTAAATGAAATTTCAAATTTGCAAAACCAAAAATGAGATTCTTTATTTCACATTTTTACAAACAACATTAAACAACAAATATGCATGATATAAAAATTGGTAGGATATGCAAGAACTAGTCGATTAACTGCTAATTAGTTTTTTAAACTTTCATTTATTTTTGCTGGCATATATTTACAAAACTTCTTCAGATTGCTCATTTTGCAGTTAAAAACTGCTCTTTTATTATGCAAACAAAGGAATACATGCCTTGTGGCATGAACATTTTAATAAACTTTAAACTTAATTGAAAAATCTTTTAAAATTTTTGATACTTTTATAATTAAAGTTCACAACATAAAAGTTGCATCTTGGTTCTGGAAAAAATACAAATATCATGAAGTAAACTAATTATGATTTTTAATGTTTCCTTTTTTCATTCTTTCTGTCTACCGTAATCTTTATTCTCACCTATCGCGCTTTCTACATTCGTTTGTACATTGTGAACTTAATACAATTTTTATTGTTCAAAAAATATCGAAAAATGGAAAAAATTGGTTTTATATTTTTCTTTTTTTTCTCGAAAAAGGAAAAACATATAAAAAGCTTTTTTTTCATATTCCCTTAACAATGATTTATGGATATTAAAATGTGCAAAAAGCATATATGACTTTTAAAATTTTGTTTTAAAAATTAAAATCCGTGGCATTTCTATTCATTTAACAAAAAATTATAGCTTTTGTTTATTATTTATAAATATTAAATACAATACAAAATGCACCATAAATATACAAAAAAAACAATTTCTTTAAATGCCATTAAGCGAAATAAAAATTTTGAGCACTGAGAAGTTTGTTGTAATTTTTCTTTGGGGCAAAACAATATTATTGATTTTGGCGTGGATTTGCTCGTCGAATAGTTGTACTTCGTCTTCGACTTGCCATAAATGATTTTGGGCAAAGAATTTTCCGAAAAGCTCGACGAAATTCAAGATTTAAAATTCCATAGAGAAAAGGATTGAGAGATGAATTAATGTATCCAAGCCAAACGAAAGCTTGAAGCACCTAAATAAATATTGATCGTATAAAATAATAATATTATGTTTTTTTTCTCTTACTTTTGGATGTATATAACACGTTGAACAAAATGGTAAAATGATATAAACGCAAAAAAATGGTAACCAACAAAATGTAAAAACGAATATAATTACAGCAATTGTTTTTGCAGCTCTTTTTTCTTTTGCAACACTAATTTTTTCACGCTTTTTTAACACGGTTGTTGTTAACTGTTCTCCAGTTTCTTTATTCTTTGCATTTGTTTCTGTTATTGCTTTTAATGGTGGAGTGTCATCGGAGTTTTGATTTTCACCACTACTCAAATTACCGTTCTTAAAAGAATAGATAATTTTTAAATGAAGCTTCTTAAAATAGAAAATTAATTTTTACCGTAAGCCCACTAAATCCATCTCCAATTACCAATGGAGTTCTTTCGACAAGAAATTTTGTTGAATTACTTCTGCCATTTTGTTTTGGCTTTTGTGAATTACTATTACGTATTTTGTCTTTTTTTGGTGTTGTTGTGGTGATTTTCATCAAAGCACTTCGGCCTAAAAAAAAGCAAAAAGTTTGCAAAAAAAATTGAAAAGAAATTATTTTTTTGATGCCATTTTTGCTAAGTGCAAAGTTCGCAAACGTACCTCGATTTGTTCGAATTCTCTGTCTGGCAGAAATAAAAATTTTTACATACACAACAATCATAACAGCTAATGGAACAAAAAAAGACCCAGCTGCAGAAAATACCACAAATGCCTTTTCGGTACTTAATTCGCAATGGTCTTTTAGCTTTTGAGACGACCAATCATTCCATCCAAAAATTGGTGGAACTGAAATAATTGCACTAACAATCCATACCTATAAAAATAAAATGGGTGTAATAAAACTATCGTATATTTTTCTCTTTTTCAATAGAAAAAGGAAATGTAAAGTAATCTTTGAAAAAAACTTACCAAAACAATACTTATCAATACAAGCTTTAAAGTTCTCTTTTGAGCATAATTTATTGGATCGTGAATTGCAAAATATCTATCCAATGCAATGGCGCATAAATTTAATATTGAAGATGTGCATAAAAGGATATCTGCAGTTGTGAATAATTGACACATTGTTACACCTAATAGCCAACGGCCATCTTAAAAAGAAAGTAATAAAAATATATTTTTTTAATAAAAAATTTAAATTCAAAGTTCATCTCGATTTAAAATTTTGCACAATTATTTTTTTCTTTTTTTTTTGCAAAACTTTGTGTTTTTTTTCTCTCTCTTTTTTTTTTTTTAGATTTTCTGATGAATATGTGAGTGAGGTTGATCAAAATTAATGGCATTTAAACATGTTCTTGCAATCTTTTTTTAGCCAAAAAAATTTTTTCGATTCTATATGTTTACTTCTTCTCACGCTAGCTCATTCTCTTTTCCGTTAAATTCTAAAAAAGGAAAAGAAAGCATAAACAATATTGTTCGAATAATTTCATATACCATCCAGTTATAAGATTATTGAACTTTTGCGAGTGTTTTTTTTCTAATTTTGCTTAAACTTGTGTGAAAAAAAGAGCATTGAAAAAGATGATAGAAGAAGTTTTGATGATTACTTGTTTCTTTTAAAAAGTTGGTTATAAAAATGTATGGTGAAATTTAATCTTAATCAGCAGTTTGAAAGAAAATGGATGAAACAGTTTGAAAATGCCAACTATACAATTAAATTTTTAAAAAGGAACTAAATTTTAAACAAATATTTTTCCAAGTGTTTTATTATTTACATTTCCACCATGAATTTTGATATTTTGACTTTTCTTTCTTTCTATCTTTTTCTCTCTCTTTAAACTTCTGGTAAATAAAATGATGTACCCATTATTTTTGCGTTATTCATTCTTGTCTTTTTAAGAGAATTTCATTTTCGACATTATTTCAACAACAAATAGCGTAAAACGGCACTTTTTAGCCATTGTTTCGGGGGCGTTAAAAGTTTTTTTTGGTAGACGGACAGCATGTTGCTATTTTTTGAAGGCAAGTGCTTCAAAAATTTGATTGTCACCAAAGAAAGCTTGCTTTTTTGTTCAAAAAAATTTGCAGAAAAAACAACATTGCGCAAAATAACAACTTTTTTTGGTGTATTTCAACTTTTATTTTAAGCTGCGGCTGTCTTTTTTTGGGTGATGATGACCAGATTTTTTGGGAAGAGATAAAGCGCGTGAAACTAAAATGCAATTAGTCTTTTATTTAAGCAGAAAAATGGGGATGTTGCTGATGGTGTGTCATTGTTAAACCCAATGGAAGAAAATAAAATTACAACGAAAAACATTTTTTGAACAGAAAAAAAAGAAAAACTGTGCAAAGTTCTTTCAAAAAAGTTTTTAGAATTGCACGGAAAAACAAAAGAAAAAGAAAGTTGGTCTCTAAATTGCATAACCTTTAAAAAATTCATTTTTAGCTACAAATGAGTTCCCAAAAAAGACTTGCTGTTTTTTAATGAGGCCCTAACAAAGCTATTTAGAGGTTGTTCCATAAAAGCCTTTTTTACTTAAATGAGTTTAAAAACTGATCAATGACGTTGCTATCCTTTGTAAATTTTTGCCATATTTTTTTGCTTCGATATTCATTGAGCCGTTAAAGATGAGAAAAAAGAAAAAAATACATATATTCAGACATTTCAAGCAGTCAACCGAATATTAAACGTTTCACAGATTTTGGCAGCTTGTCTATACTCGAGAAAGCAATATCTCCCTGGATGATTTTACAATGAATTTCCGATAATATTAGTTGCAAGAACATTTTTTATCTCCCTACTTTTTGGACTTTTAAAAGATCTTTTGCATGTATGAATTTTTTTGAACTATAACTTTCAGTTCTAGTTGAATTCATGAAGAATTGAAATGCAAAAAATTTTCATATAAAACAGATTTTTTTGAGCATTAAAAAGTTTCCCACTTAGATACCGTTGTTATGATGTTAAAATTTTTATTGCGCCTTGTGGCTCCCAAAAATTTTAACAATAAAATTGGCAACGGCAAAAATGCTCCCTCCTTTTTATGATTCTAAATTATTCATAAACTAAATAAATTGCATATATCATAAAAATTAAAGCTAATTTAGTCTTTCAACTATTTTTTCCTCTATCTTCTTTCTTCCCCCCCCCCCCCCCCCCTTCAACTTTTATATGGATTGAAAAAGAAACAAAAAATGAATAACTAAATGAAAGCACGCTATAAACTATTTTAACAAAAGTACTCTTTTTCAGTTTTTACAGATGTTAAGAGAAAAAGAGCACGAACATCCTTGTTGGTTATTGTAAAGTCTAAATGATATATAATTTATTTATTTAGACACCGGCAAGTGAAAAAAAACTTTTGGAAAAAATAAAAAATTTTGCTTTATTATAGTACTTTTAGGCCTAAATAAGAATATAATAAAAACAAAAAAGTAAAAAAATTGAGTAAAAGCGCTGAAAATGCCATCTGAAAATTTCAAAAAACAAAATTTTTTGGTAGAAAAAATGATACTTTTTCTTTCCTTTTTTTGCAACAAAAAAATGCATTTCCTTTATGCTTTTGAAGGACGCGTCGCCAAAAACACCTTTTTTAGGCGATTTTGTATGAAAAAATGGCGGTTTTTGGGGTATTTCATTTTTTCGCTCATATTCGCTCATCTGAAAAAAATACCATGGGAATCAGAATCGATTTCTCTATCGAATTATATGAAATTTATACCCGCCCCGCTAGGACCCTGACTTTTGTAGTTGAAACGATACAGTATTTTAGCATTTTCGGCAGTTTGTCCGCGGCAAAAAAATTTAAACGTTGCATATTCGGAATCAGCGTAAAAAATAACATCTAGTAGCTCTGATTATTAGTTTGTAAATTAAAATTTAATTTTTCATACTGTAACCAAAAAAATGACAAAAAAAGGAAAGGAAAAATGTTTGCTTGCCAGTGTCTATATTTATTGCTTGTTTTTTAAAAAAAAAAGTTTCCTTATTTGTGATAACATTTAAAAAAAAGAAAAAAAAGAAAAAGAGAACGTTTTTTGTGCATTTAAATTTTTTTCAATAATTTATCTCACAAAAGTAGAAAAAAACTAAACGCATCAAGACCAAATGCCTAAGGCAATAAGCATAGTCACATTTTTGCTTTTCTATTTTTTTAACCTAAAGTTTGAAACAAAACCATAAATAAGAAAAGATAACCTTGCTTCTTCGAACTACTTAGCAATTTTGTGTTTTTTTCATTTTTTCTAAGAAAAATAAGAACCTTATTATTTTTGTCGATCTTTTTTATTGAATGAATAAAAATAAAAAATATGTCGAGGCAATCTTTAAAGCGCAAATGTGGTAAATCTTTTTGGGAAATTCCCACATTATTTGTTTTCGTCAGAAAAAAATTTAAAAAAAAATGTTTTTTTTTATAAAATATTAGTTTAAAAGCTGAAATTATTGTTGCAAAAATAAAAATCGCAAAACTCTTTGTTTCATTTATTTTTTGCAAAACGAAATTTTTTTTTTCTTCAAAAAAAAAACTTGTGTTGCAAAAGATGAAAATTCAAAAAATTAAAAAAAAGAACTTTTAAAGTTATTAAATGGGAAAATGCCATTCGAAGGAGGGAGGAAAGAAAAAAAAGAACAATACAATTTTTAAACAAAAAGTCTGCACCCCAAAAGTTGCTGTCTTAAAGAATAAGGTTCTGAGAAAATCTTACGTTCAAATATCACCACAATAATATAAATTATAATTAAAATAATGTTTCAAAAAGGAAAATGAACGGATGAAAACTTACTGGCTAAAAATTTGACAACATGTAACGGCATTACAATTAACGCTACAGCTAAATCGGATGCCGCTAGCGATACTAAGAAATAATTTTGTACTTTTTTTAATGGACGATAACTGAATACTGCAACAACGACAAGAACATTTCCAATTACAGTCATCGCAATAATTACCTGTAAAAATTTTTAAATTTAAAATCCTTAAAATTAACAACCCATTTATTTTTAAACCATTCATGCAGAGATTTTTTTCTTCTTCTTTATCTTTATCTTTTCTTTTATTATTTTATTTTCTATGATGATTTTTAAGTAGGCCACTTAAACGCCACCCATGGAATCGCTTAGTTTCCAATTGCGTAAGAGTCAACAAGCGTTTTAAAAAGGCTGTAAATCTTTTATCAAAGAATAAGAAAGAAAAGAAAGAAAGAAAGATGGCATTTTAAAAAACTTTTAAAACACAACAAATTTTATGAATGAGAAAATCTTTTGTTGAATGGCAGTTAAGTATAAAAAAATAATATGCTTACCAAATATGTTATCGTACCCAGTACTAATTCAAAAACAGGTATGAATGGCCCTCTTTCTGGTTCATTTAAACTTTTTGCTGTAATATTTATTAAATTATCATTATCTAATGTTAAAGAAGTATTTGCATTTGAATTAAGTAAATGTTGATGAAGTGAAAGTATTGAACCAAGCACCATCTCACTGCTTGTTGAAGCCGAGGTATCAACCTGATGAAATTCCATTACAATTTTTGATAAAGAAAAAAATATTTTTATAGATTTAATAATAATAACGAAATATATAATAAATAATAATTTAATTAATTAATTACAAATAATCTCTTTTCTTTATTATTATGATAAAATAAGGAATTTTTAGCGCCTTCTGAATAGGAATGTTGCTTCAAAAGGCGTAGAAATAAAATGGAAAAAGGAAGGCGAAACAATTGAAAAAGTGGCGCCTTACAAATATTTTTTCAAGCCTAACAAAGCCCCGCCCTTTTTTTTAAAAAAAAGGAGAGGGTAGTTTTCATTCTCTTTCCAGAAAAAATATAGGGAAGAATAAAAGCAAATGTGCCATCACAATCCCGTCGAATAAGAAAAAGAGAGCTTGAATTGAGGCATTTCTTCTTTTTTGCTTCTTCAATTTTATGGTAGAACAATAGCAATGATAATGATGTGATAGAACCCAGGCATTTAGAAAACAATAAAAAATAGATTTAAAAAAACAATTTTAGTTAAAGTTTTTTATTTTCACATTTAAAAATAAAAATAAACATAAAAAGACAAAAAAGTACGATAGTTTTATATCTTTTTTTTGTAGTTTATTTTTTGTATCAAAATAAGAAGATAAAAAAAGGAGAGAGATTTATGAGGGCTTTGGGGGATTACCGTTTTTTTATATAATGCTCTGATAACGGTAGAGAGAGATTTTCTTTAACTTTACTTATTTTTTTCTCTCGACCGAATGAATGAAGGGGGGCGTTGTTGAGAATGTTGCGCATTTATCTCTTCAAGCTTCAAATATTTTGTTTTTCTTCAAAGAATTCGATGGCCTCCTTCTTATATATTTAAAGACTTACTGGAATCTTGGAGAATATAAAATGTAAGTCATTATTTATTGCAAGTCTGATCAATTCCTTTTTTCTTTTTTCTTCTTCCCTTTTTATTATTAGCACAATCAAAGAAAATAAATGAAGACAAGAGTTTTCCCCCTTCCACAGCATGAGACTTTAAAAATCCAAAAATATTTTACCTTAAATTAAGTTAGTTTTTTTTTGTTTTCTTTAAAAATTTCTTCCAAAAAATGAATAAAAATATTTTTACGTAATTTTTTTCTTTTTCTTCTTTGCTTTGATAGAATAAACTCTGAAGACGCAAGATGCCAAAAGACATTAAGTGCCCACCCGTGTACAAAAAAAATTATTGAGTGCTGATAAGAGATGGTTAAGGGCACCCTTATAACAGATTTTTTTTAAAAAAAAGCTGCTTAATTTTTTTCTTTTATTTTAAAAAAACACTTTGGTCGTCACTTGAGCAATCTTTGGAAGCTTTGAATAAATCAAAGTTAAAAATAAATGTATGCTTAAATTTAGTATGAATCAAATATTGTTTTGATGCTTGGAACAAATTAAACGAAAGATAGACAAACGTTTAATGTTTTGAAATATGTTTTATAAAAAAGCGTTTAATTTTAATGGTATATAAATATTAAAATACATATGCTATCAATAAAATACTGTTAGCAAATTTGATTAAATATACCAAAATAAAAGGCTATGTCAAGAAATTAAATTAAATAACTTTCCAACTATTTAATAGGTTTTTAAAAACGTACAAACAAAAGAAAAAGCCATGATTTTTTTCATGTTTTCAATCTTTTAAAGTTAAAAAATAACGAAACGGAAAAAAGGAAGAGGAAAAAAGGTTATGTAGTTCTCGCAGATGGGGAAGGGAGTACATTGGAATAAGTTAAGACCACTCATAATATGTTTCATTTAAAATATGTAACACATGATGACTGACAATCATATTGGATAATGGCATAATAGAGGGGGGGGGGGGGGAGAAGAAAGATCCTTGAATAAAAAAGTTAGCAACACAAATGGATATTACACTATTGAAAAAAAAAGCAAAAAAAAGACTAAAAAGTATAAAAAAATCGACATCATCAAGAGCAAACGGATGCGGTCTGTTGACAACTTAACCCCCAAAATGAATGAAAAAAAAAAGAAAATGTTTTACTTTTTTTGGACTTTAAGTATTTTTTGTTGCTAAATTGGTAATGACATCAAAAATACCGTTTATAATGTGGCTTAAGTAGTAGACGCAAAAAATATTTAGGTAAGAAAAGTACATTATAAGAATGTGGTAAAAAAAAGAATACAACTCATTCTTCTTTATTCATATTTTATTTAAATAAAAAAAACTGAAATATCTGTTTAAAGATAGGTGTTTTACGATTTTTATTTAAATTTCAAAATAGACTGAAAGGATATGTTTAAAATTTTTTAACGTTATTTGTAACACTTCAAACCAGTAAATATTTCAGTGAAACTTAAAATTTAAAAAATATATAAAAAGCTGGGAAAAAATTTTTTGGAGACCGAGTCATTCAGCTTAATGAATATAAAATAAAGGCATCCAGTCAAAATAAAAGACTTTTTAGCTTTTTAATGGAAATAAGTTGGAAATCTTTTTTTTCTTCAAAAAATGAAACTAAAAAGACCGTTAAACATTTTTTTTGGAAGGAACTCGTGTGGAAAAAAACTCTTTTTTTTGTTTCTTATTTAATGCAGGTTTTTGTTTTCTTTTATTTTTTTTGAAAATACGTTAGAATCATTTTATTTTTTATTATTTTTAAAATAATTATGGCGTCTGAATGTCTTAAACCTTTTTTTACCTTTTCCATGGATTATTTCGGAAATAAATGTGGGAAAGCAGAAAATGCTTATCACTAAAACACGTCTTTTTAAAAGGGGGAGGGTGAGGTGATAAAAAAATTTTATGTCCGGAACCAATGAAATTTTTTACGAATTTATAAAACTATTGAAGTGTCAGATATTACGAAATTGTAATTACTAATTTTGAAAAAGGATGTTGATAAGAAAAAGTTTGTAAGTATAAAAGAAATTTCAGTGCAGAACAATTGAACTAACTAGGAAGTTGGCTTAAAAATTTAAATTGCTGTATTAAAATGTATGTTTCAAATGTGCGTAAGAGTTGCTTTACTCCATTATCCATTGAAGAGGACAATAATACTTATATTGAAGTTCGTCGCCCTGATGAACTATAATTTTTGCATGTGAGATGTCTCTGATAATTTATGGTTACTTAATATTTGTTCAAAGTCCGTTTCATATGGTATTATTAAAGCATGTTATAAGTTTATGAAAAATTTTGGTATATGTTTTAAAAAATGTGAATTTTAATTTTATATAAAAATAATAATAAATATACTATTTAAAAGTTTGTGGAAAGCGTAATAGAATAAACAAAACAGAGAACAAATATGAACTTTTCTTTTAAGTATTATTTTGTACCAGTTTCACTTTCATCATCAATATTAAGAAAACCTCGAAAATGATTTATGCCATTTGGTCTATCAAATGGTGGAGCAGAAAGTTTTCTTCTGGTACCGTTATGGGATGGGCTATTGCAAATTGTTTGGGCTGTATAATAAAATGGGCTATCTATTTGATCAAAATCAATGCTTAAATCAATTAATGGTGGATCATGTTCAACAAAATCAGCGAAATGCCAAGGAAAGATTGGCACAAGTGGTGGTTGTTCACCATTAAGAGCTTGATCAATTGTTCGATCCCAATTAATTTGACCTAAAATAAAAAATCTGAAGTAATTTACAAGGAATTGGTATTCTCACTGATAATATGATCAGACATTCCAACTCTTCGGCATACCGTTTGTATTAGTGATCCTACGGATAATCTACGACCACCAAGCCAAACAGTTATCTAAAAAAATTATTTTTAACAATATGATATCCATCAATTAGTTATTGAAAATAGAGCCGAAAATCTCGAGACAGGCATGGGACCGAGGCCAAAACGGCAGCGCCAGGCCGGCATGAGGCCTAAAAGTTTTCGGCTGGCTTCGTTTGGCCTCATTATTTTTTTTTATATAGAATTTTTTAAACAAAAATTTATCCAAAAGGAAATCGGAAAAAAGACTAATAAAAACAACGAAAATTCATAAATCAATTGCATTTTTGGGGCTCTTTTCAAGTTTTTTAAACTGCTTAGAGATTTTCCCTATGGTGTTTGAAACAGTTTCTGACGTTAAACGTGATCGTTGATGTGGAATGAGATTTTTAACTACAGTAAAAGCTTTTGGTAATAATGCGTTAAATTTTTTTAAATATTTGCAATTTCATAAAGTGTTAAATATTTAAGGTCTGCCTCATAAACCACGATCTAGCCGGCCTCGGGCCAAAAATATCAAAGACGGCCGCATTTTCAAAAACCCCTTGCCGTCAATAATAGCTATTACCCCTTTAACATTGCTAACATGTCGACCAGCATAATGAACAAGACGAAAAACATCTGCAAGTTGCTCCACTAATGCTGTGGTAAGCCATAATCCAATTGTAATATAAATTAAAGTTGGCAGCAAAAAGTCCATCCTTCGAGGAACAATATCACCTAATCCTAAATTTGTTTTGTCTTTAAACATGCAACAACAAAAGTTTCAAATAAATCATTTTTTACCAATTGTAGTCAGGGACCTGAAATGGATAATTATTAATTGCATATACAAATTATTTGTTAAAACAAACATATATGAAAAATAAACGCTATCAAAATATGTCAGTTGATGCTCCCATAACGGTAGCACCGCTGAACCGGCAGCAATAAATCCCAAAAATAAAACTGCTACCAATAATACCTAAAATTAGACCATTGTTTAAATCGAACAATTTTCTTTATAATATTTTAAACCTCTCCAATTTCTCTTAATAACTTTCTTTCACCTTGTTTTTTCAATTCTTTCTTGTAAATTAATTGTACAATATACATAATTCCAGTTTTAAAAAATCTTCCAACATCAGCAATTGTGATGAGAAATAATGGAATACCAAAAGCCCCATACACCATTGTAAAAATTTGGCATACATGTGTTGTTGGAGCAAGATCTGTATAAAAAATATAATTTGAAATTAATTGCAATTATTTGATGTACAAAGACAAACCTCCATAACCAATTGTTGTTAAAATGGTGAATGCAAATAAAACACTGGAAGGATATGTCCATCTTTTTGGGACATTATTTGTATTTCCATCAAACAAAAGATAATTTTCAACAGATATATGTAATTTTGATATTTTTTTCATAAAATTTCTGAGATCATTTTCAACATTCAAAGTCTAAAATAAACTTTGCATTTTTTAAATATAATTTTTAGCAAATTTAACAAACTTCATTATAGCTTAAAATTCGGTCAAAAAGTTCTGATTTAATTTGTCCAATAATTCGTTTTTGTTCAATATGCCGTTCATTTTCATATTCACCTTCCAAATAATGAAATATATAAGCACCAACGAGTACATATGAAATAACAAAACAATATAAGATTAAATGCCAACCCGCAATTCTTAGAACATGTCTTAATCTCATTATCTACAAAAAAAGGTCACAAAAGTAATCGATTAAATTTCAAAAATTAATAGCAAAAGCTTGAAAGTTGTTCAAAATTAGCAAAAAAGGCAAATCACAGACTTACAAAAAGCTGACAAGAAAGAAATCTGCAAAAAGATTTTTAAAAATAAAAAGCAAGCATACGGTAATTGTGGTAATAAAGAAAAGCAATCGACAAAAACAATAAGCAGTCAATCAATGACTTAACACTGAATAAACAATTTTAAAATGCAGACATAAACATACAAACATTCATTAAAAGCATTTAAACAAAATAGAAACATAAAAGAATATAAAAACCTTTAAGCAAGAATTCTTCATGTTTTTTGGCACATTCAACTTTTTTATAAATATAAAAAAAAGTTTCTTTAAATGTTTTTGGAGAATAAAAGTGATCGTTTCCGGAATATCTTAATAAAGTTAGTTCCAAAAGAACGGCATATTTAGTTATTTGGGTTAAAGCCAATTTAAAAGCCTTCAAACTGCCAAACGACAGCCAAAACTTCAAGAGATTCTTGGAGCGTAAACACTTCAAAACAAGCAAAAACTAAAAAAATGGGGGGATAAACTGCTGCTATTGAAGCGTGTACATGGTAGATTTCAGGTATTTGCCAGAAAACGCAGGAAAAGCAGAAAGCAAGTTTACGGTTGATTGCTTAAGACCAGATGAGAAAAGAAAAATGAGAAAGCTAATGGAAGAAAAAAAGCTGTGAAAAAGAATATGATGTTAGCAAATCTGCGATAACTTGACACATACACAAAAAAAACAGACATAAATTCTGAAGCCGTCAACAAGGGAACAATTTAAGCTCAGCTTTAAGCTTCACTTTTTTTATTAGCACATTTTCAGCTAAAATTAATGAAGTGGAAAAAAATATGGAGAAAGTAAAAAAGGCAATAAGAATCTTTTCAAATCGTCATCAATGTCGCCGTCAACGACGGCTTTTGTTGTTCGTGTAATAAAACAAGATAAAAGATTAAGGAGAACAAAAAACATATAAATACTTACCACATGGGATTTCAAAACAATAAAATGTCTTGATTCACTTTTGCAAAGTGTTGTTGAAGCTGTATTACCATTATCATCTGTTTGATTCACAGAATGATATTTAGCAAAACGTGTCTTTTTGGTTCCTCTAGTTCGTATCATTTTTTTATAAATAAAAAGGACATTGAATTATCTGACACTAACAAATTTAACACAAAATAAAAAAAAAACTTTGGAAGAGACAGCTTCTTTCACGTATTGAACAAAAACTTTTTTAAATACACTCCAAACTTTTTTTTGTTTTATCTTTAATCAGATTTTATGTTGCAGGGTGGCAGAAAGGACAATAAAAAGCAAAACAGAAAAAAAAAAGAATTTACGCTAAAATCTTGTTAAAACTTTGGCAGTTTTGTTGAAGGCTATAAAAAGAAGACGAAGTGTTAAGGATATATTAATACATTGGTATTGCTCTACCCAAAATTTTGAGAATTTTTCTTCCTTTTTTTCTTCTTATGCCTTTGTATTATGTTAATCTCGTTTTTCCAATATTGTTTTCAAGCTTTTCCTTGCAATCCCTTTTTTGTATTAAGTTTACAAAAAATAGTTTTTACAGATTACTGTATTTTCTTTTTTTGCAAATACCATCATCTAATCATCTATATTTCCGCAAAGTGAAGAAAAAGAGAATTTTAATTAAAATATGTTTTTCATAGTTTTTTAAATTCCCTGTGGCATTTTAGCTAACAAATTAGTTTATAGTATTTAAGAATGACTGTTTTATCGTTTAGGTAAAAATTAAATCTCTAAGGAAAATATAACTGGTAAAATCAAAAACATTTTTCTCAAAACTACATATTTCGATAATATTATACAGTAAAAAATATATATCTATGGCGGCTTATCAAAATAAAAAAGAACTGAATATAAAAACAGTGACGGAAGTTATTATATATATGTATATTTTTGCAAGATTTTAATTATCAGTGAAAACGTTCCATAAAAAATCGTTAATCAACTTGAGTGAAGTCATTATTAAAATTCCAATGCCATAAACATACACAATTTTTCATTTAAAAAGAACTTTTAAATTACTTAAAGCGTCTAGGATAGCAACAAAAAACAACACTTTTTTATGTTCAAAAATTTGCATAACAGTTACCCTTTCTTACACTGTCAAAGAACTTTCCTTTGATGTTACTCATCAGCGCTTTTATTGACCTCCCATTCACCCCCTCCAATAGTTCAGTGGTACAATTTTAGTTTTCACGTTCAAATTTTCGCAAGTTCAATTCCCCACTGAGCTGTTGGAGGGGGCATGGGTTTTAAATTTAGCTTTATAAATTATAAATAAATTAAATTTGAGAGGCCTTTCTGAAGGACAGTTAAAAAAAATAAAAATTTATAAATATAGTTGGGAAGTTATAACCCCCTATATTTAATCCAACCAGTTTTAAAATTAATTAATTAAAGATTAAACCCGGATCGGCCGGAAGAAAACAATTTTTTGTAAAAATTCAAATTTCTAAAGTTTTATATCTTAACTCTAATAATATTTAAAGAATCTGTGATTAAGCAGGGATATATAATATCCAGCAAAGATTTGAGTTTTTATTTACGTTCAGATTTTAATTTAATATTTACTTTTCGAGATTAAACTATTATATTGATTGTAAAGTAATCATCCACATTTGCCTTAAGGTCTTAATAATAAAAAATACTCTAGACTTTCATTAAATCTATATAATTTCTAAAATTTAAGATTCAAATCTTCTACAACTTTCATTTTTTCAAAAAAACAAAAGCAATAAAAATTAATTTTTTCGAAAAAATTTGCAATGGACGTTTTTTTTTGCGCAAAGCAATGTCTCAAGAAAAAGTCGCAACGTTTGCTTTCGAAAATTGTTTTGTAGAGGAAAAAAAAGAAACAAAATTTTCGAAAATAAAACGTTAAATCTCTTTGATTTTGTTTGTACACATTTGCTTTCAAAGAACATTCCTTTGATGTTACTCATCAGCGCTTTTATTGACCTCTCATTCACCCCCTCCAATAGTTCAGTGGTATAATTTCAGTTTTCACGTTCAAATTTTCGCAAGTTCAATTCCCCACTGCGCTGTTGGAGGGGGCATGGGTTTTAAATTTAGCTTTATTAAATTTTAGTAAAATTGCATAGGTTGATCAGAAGGTCAGTTTAAAAAAAAAAGTTTATGAACATCGATGGGAGTGATAACCCATTATGTTTATTTAAAAATAAATCAGTTGAATAATAATTAATTAAAAATTAAACCCGGATCGGCCGGAAGAAAAACAATTTTTTGTAAAAATCGAATTTGCAAATCTCCCAAATTTGAAAGACAATAATGTTCTAAAAACGGCGATTTATTTAGTCTTCAAACTCAAAATTTTATTTTTTCAGAATGCCAAAAAAATGCTTATTACTTAGTGCATTTACATCTTGATTCTTACAAAAAATCGCTTTAATATGATGTTTAAAAAATATCATTGTCGTTGAAAAACTGCCAGTTTAAAAAATTAGTTTAATGAATTCAATCCAAATCGGTCGTAAAAAATATATTTTTTGAGATATTCTATTGTAAAATTTTAAAAAACCGTTACAAGACAGCTTTTTCAATATTTTTCCAAATTTTTTTTGAAATCGACTGTTCCGTTATTTTTGGCAAACATAATTCGTTGTGTTTGTTTTCATGTTTTTCTGGTATTATAAAGCACACAGTGTTGGCAAAAATTTCTTTGTTCTTTTTTGTTGGATAGAAAAAATATTTTTATAGTTTTTTATTACTTAATTAATACCTAAGGGTGTTGAGGCTTATCGCTGATGGGTGTTCTTTTTGATTGACCCCCTCGGGATTGTTAATTTCCGTGTTATAAAAAGCATTCTTTATCTTCTTTTAACTTATTGATTTAAAATTATTTTTTTTTCCTTTATTATTCGGTAAAAGACTATATATAAAAGACGGCAATAAACAGTATATAATTTCAGTAAAACGAGTGTTAAAAGTAAAATAAAATCTGGATTCATTTCTTTCTGTAAAAACCTGGAAAAATAATGGGATTTTCTCTTATATTCTTAAAATATTTTAATGTTATTGCATATGTTTTTGGACTGACAGGAAATCTTGCAATTATTGTATTAATTTTGTCTCAAGAAGATCAATATATCAAAAAGTATAGTGCATTTTTACTGCAAACAACATTTTTAGAAGCATTTATTACTTTAACATCGTTATGTGTCCTTCCGGTAAACATAAAAATAGAGAATAATTTGATAAGATTACTGTAATATTTATAGATCTCTGGAAAAGTTGAAAACCTTTATTATGCTTTTAGCGGTAATAATTTTTTGAATTATGAAATAATGGGATTGCTAATTATAATGAGCATATATTTTTCTGTTATTATAACAGCAGTCGGTGCCACATCAGTTCCATTTTATATTCGATATTTAGTCATTTGCAGGTATGTCATAAGTTCTATTTTTAAATTCAATAACCATATAAATTTCAGAAAAAAAGTAATTCAATTAAGACATTATTTTTGGGTATACAGTATCCTTGTAATGTTATTCAGTGTTCTTTTTTTCATAATTTTTTTTATTCTTCAATATGGTACAGCCCTTTATGGTAATTATTCCCGCATGGTTGGTAATAAAGCTATTTTTACGGTATTCGAAATCTTTAATAGTCAAAAGTTTAAACATAAAATTTATAGGGAAATTTATTTATAACATCTTTTTCGTTGATTATTTTTACTTTATCAGGAATATCTATGGCATACATTTACCGATTACATTGCCGGATTCTCAAAGAACTTGCTTCTAAAAATGTTTTTATGCATATCAAAATCAAGACTTTAAGTAAATCCCTTCAAGATACCCTTTATACACAGGTGAATATTAAAAACAAACTGCTGAATATTAAAATTTATGGTTTTAGAATTTGTGTATGTTGTTTGCGGCAATAATTACAAGCTTTATTTTGTTGATTAGCAGCTTCCTTGAATGTGATCATTGCATTTCATATGGCTTCCTTTTTATTACCTGGGCTCCAATATCAAATATATTTTGTGTTTTTATCATGATGAAGCCATTTCGGCAAATTATTTCAAGGATATTCAAATTACTATGTTTTAAAAAAACGACACAAGTTTCAGCTTTTTCAGTTAATGCTAATTACTTTAATTAATCTGGGTACAATTTTTCATATAATTTATAAATGTTGCAACTTAAAAACTTGTAATAAAAAGTTGGAATAATACGGTAATGTAATCTTAATAAAGTACATGAAAATCTTTTTTAATTGTCCACGTTGATATCAGATTTGAAAATATTATTTTGTTGAATAAAATGTATCACAAGAGTTCATTTTTATACGTTAAAAGTTTAATTTATATATAAAAAATAATAACAATACATAAAACATCCTTGAACGTTTAAAAAATTTAAGCCATTGTGTAAAATTGAAATCCCAAGGCGAAAAATGCAACAGATTTTTTGAACTTTTAAAAAGAGTTTGATCAAACAATTGAATTTCAAAGAAACGTTAAAAGGAGCTGATAAAATAGTAACAATTATCTATTCATAACATTTATTTTATGACAATTATTAATGGATACAGTGATATAAATTAAAATTGCTTCAGTGCTTAGAATGTCGACAGATTTACCAGCATCCGTTTTTGAGCAAAGAATTGCGGATAAAAAAACTGAACTTATAAAAGCAGCTCATGTCATTGCTTCAGAATTAAAAACTTGTTCTAATGAAGAATTGTCAAAAAGTGGTAAAGCGGTGGGTTATTACTTATTTTATATATTTCCTTTGATTCTGCTGTTATTTTAGTTTGAAAATCTTGTTGCCCAATGTAAAGATTCAATTAAATTTCGTTTGATTGTTCATTTGGATTTGGATTGCTTTTTTGCTCAATGTGAGATTGATAAAAATTTGAGGTTAATGACTGCACCGATGGCTGTTGGAAGTAATTATATGTTGGTAAGATATATTTCGTGGCAATTATTTTCATATCTGTGATTAAACATTTAGAGCACTGCAAATTACGAAGCTAGAAAATATGGTGTACGCTCAGGAATGC
Source organism: Panagrolaimus superbus (assembly GCA_964035985.1). Lineage (NCBI taxonomy): Eukaryota > Metazoa > Nematoda > Chromadorea > Rhabditida > Panagrolaimidae > Panagrolaimus > Panagrolaimus superbus. The sequence goes on from OZ038356.1 coordinate 11,304,172, forward strand.
CAGGATTTCAAGCTAAACAGCGATGTCCTGGTTTAGCTATTATAACACCCGATTTTTGTTGTTATGAAGAAGCTTCCGAAAGATTTTTTACTGTTTTAGACATGTTTGATCCAGAATGTATAAAAGCTGGATTAGATGAAGCTTATATCGATATCACTAAAATTTTTCTAAATCGAAAAGATCCTGGCAAGTTTTTATCTGTTTGTTGTAAAAGCTTTTAAAGCATTTGTTTTAGATTTTCTTTATGTAACTATTTTTGATGGACCTTGTAAATGTAAAAAATTTAGAATGGATGATCTCTTAGTTGAGTGTCGTATAATTTCAAAAGCGGATCCAGTTTTTTGTGATATATGTAATTTGGAACAAATTAAATGCAATGGAGAATTATTTTATGATGTTACTGTAGAAGGAGTGTGTCTATACTATTTTTTTAAAATTTAAATTTTGCAAATTTTTAGCTCGTTGCTTATATTTGTGATAATATTTTATTGAGAAGTAATTTGCTCGTTACTGCTGGTGTTGCACATAGTCGGTTATTGGCAAAAGTTTGCAGTGATATTAATAAACCTCATGGAATTTTTATATTAGAACATGATCCAAAAGTATTGGAAGAATTTATTTTTAAAACTCCGCTGAAAAAAGTTTGCCATCTTTTGCATAATTCTTTACATACTGTAGTTTTTTTAATTTAGTTTCCTGGAATAGGACCAAAGATGACGGAAACTTTAAAGGAATTTGGCATTGTTACTGGTGGTGACTTATGGAAAAATCGAAATAAACTTCGAGCAGTTACCGGAGGAGAAACTTTCGTATCTTGGTATAGCTTTGCGTGTATTGTTGCTGGAGTAGATGGAAATGCATTAAGTAATAATTCTGTTGATGGATTAGCCAATCCTTCTCATGCTCGTATTATTTCATCAGGTATTAAATGGTGATTTTTATTATTAATAAAAAAATTTTTTCTAGAAGGTCAACTGACTACTGGACACGAAGAAAGTTTTAAAAAGTGCAGTGGAGAGGAATTGATAGAACGTGGATATTATGTAATAGAAAGAGGTATTCGAAGAGCTGCTCGAGGGAGTACATACAACGTTGGTGCATTACATTTCAAGATAAAACTAGCTAATTTTGAAGTAAAAACTTTTTCTTTTGATTTAAAAGAATCTTTTGCATTGGATGATTCTTTTATCAAATACTCCAAAAACCGATTTGATGGAATTATAAAAGAACTTGGGAACGTTGAAGTTTGTACATTCTGTAAATATTTGTATATTAAAATATTGCTTTTTTAGGTGAGATTAATCGGAATTAGATTTGGTGATCTCAATTCAAGTAAAACTCCGTACGTTCAAGGGAATTTGAAAAAGTACATTCCTGAAGACGATGAAGAAGAATATGATGATATTGAAATTGTTCACGAAAATCTCAGAGATGTTGATGAACCTGTATTGAAAAAACCTAAGATAGAATCTAGATTGTCATGATAATATTGATTGTATTATTTAAATTTGTATGCGAATAAAATGTAAGTAACTATAGTACAGAGTGGCTACACTTTCTAGAAAAAATATTTAAAAAAGTTGTATAAAATTTTAGACGTTTTTCGCGTTGGGAACATTACATTGTTTTTTATTTGTTTGTTTGTTTGTATCGAAAGATAGATAGATAGTATCATCTGTTGTTAAAAATATTGCAACAATTTTTTAATTTTATTGCAGTTAAAAATGGGTAATAGTATTGGTTCTAAAGTTAATAACGAAGAAATTATCAAAGAGGTTAGTTAATTTTGTCGTATACTAGTTTGAACAAAGAATTTGTTAAAGACTAACTCGTATCCAGTTGTGATGTTCACAAAACCACATTGTGGATATTGTAAAATGGCAAAAACTTTATTAAATGAACAAAATATCCGATTCAAAGAAAATGATCTTGATCTCATATCTGCAACAAATCCCACAGGATATCAAGTAACTTTTTGTTTTTTTATTGATAATGTTTAAGATTTCACTTGTTTAGGCATATATTAATGGACTTGTCTATACAACTCGACAAACATCAGTACCTCAAATTTTTATTTGTGGAAAACATGTTGGCGGATATACCGAATTGAACAATTTACATAAAGCTAAAAAGCTATTTGATGCCATCGATGAATGCTCAAATCAATACGATCCAATTCCATAATTTCATGGCCTTTTCTCTTCTTTTTTATAAATATACGTTGGTGATATTTATTATTAGATGTTATATGTTATGTAGTTCGCTTCTATGAAGTAAAAACTTTTTCTATTGTTTTGTTTTGTTTACAGAATAAAAGTGTCTTTAGCATATGGTATAGAGAGAAGCGTCGGGGAAGGATAGAACGGTTAAAAACAGATATCGATGACGTTCGTTAAAATTCTTTAATTTCTTTTAAAACAAATATTTTAATACCTTCGCAAAAATTAGAAACATCACGTTTTTGAAATTGTTTTGCATCAACATCAAAAGATTTCAAATGTTGTTGTTTGTATTTGGCAAAATGGAACATGTGCAAATCTACATTTTGTGAGGATAACTTTTTCTTTTTAGAAAGCTCCAACGTTTAACATTAATAACATTTGTGTGCTAATTTTGTCTTTAAACAATAGCTAAAGCTTTACTGTTCATGTGGCATTTTGCACGAATATGTGTCTTTTATGTATTTTGTCGATAGCGTGACTCTATTATTTGTTGGCGTTATTAATAACTTTTGTATATCTGTTCCATTTTTTATATTTTTTTTTGTATCAAGCTTTTTTCTTCTTAACGTACACTTTTATTTATTTATTTTTATTAAAAATGTATAATAATATCTTAAAACAAATTTTATTAAAAAAAAGCGTTTTTCAAGCAATCTTTGATTTTTAACCAATTCTTGCAGCATAATATTGCCGCTTACCCACTCTGGCAAGGTATACACGCTTTCCTACATTTCCTTCATCGTAGCTACGCTTAGAGATTTTATTATAGTTTCTAAAAGAAGATCTTTTTTAAGAACATATGAAATAAGGAGCATCATAAACTTACGGTAATAAATGGAATAAATTTGAGTTGTGTTCGTGATTGAGCATATTAGCTGAAAAAGTGTCTGGCTTTTGATGTCTCATTACCATAATTTTTTGAATGAATGGCTGAATACTTGCTGCATCTTTACGAAGTGGATAATAGATATTGTCAAAGCTTCGATGGGGATGTATTGCTTCACTGATACACGGAAGCGTAATAAAAAGAGCAGCAAGAAAATATAAATTTAACATACTTTCAGAGTGGTAATAATATGTTAGTAAATAAATAAAAATGAAATCTTTACTTTTTAACTTTATCGAAATTTATAAGTAAAGAACCTCCTTATTTCCTGAAAACTTTTTTACCTATAATGTGACACACATTCAAAAATATTTTTTAATGCTTTAAATCTATAGGAAAAAAAGTACCCCGCCTTTCTTGAAAACTCCAATTTTGTGGTAAAATGCTTTTAATTGAAATTTTTTTGCTTGTTTTTTTTAAATAATGACAGTAAACTGTGGGAAAAAAATAAATTTTGACGTTGATGACGTGAGTACGATATATTAATTTCGTGTGATTGAAAAAAAAAGAAACAAATTACATGTTAGATTCTTAGTTAGATACACCTCTGTGAAAAAAACATATTTATATTTTTCAAATTTTTAACTAATTCAGAGATACCATACTACATGAAAACGTGAAAAAATAAAGGAACAATCAGGGATTTAATTTTCTTTATTTTTAGGGACCTTTTATAATTCCGGAAATGACGAATGATCTTTTTATTTGTTTGGGTTTGAGCTGTTTTGTATTTCTCACCTTTGCGAATGAGGACAATGGCGGGTGGTAATGAATTTTTTGTACTTATACATTACGCTTAAATGTTCAACTTTTATAGGCAACTTCCTGGAGAACAACGTTTTGGTTATGAAGGCCCATGTACAATTGATCGTATTGATGGAAAAAAACTAACTCAAGATGAATTTCTCTCTGAATACGCCTATACTAAACCTGTCATAGTTTATAACGTTGATAACAGTCATTTTAAAAAGATATGTGAAAAAGATGAAATGCTAAAAGAATGGTCAGATGCTGATGTTGTATTGAATTCAGCGAATACTTACTCATACTCAAGGATTCCATCAACTTTTGGAGCATACATTGAAAAACATCTCAAACCACAAAATTTAAGCACTCTTGGAAACGGTAACTTTGTCATATTTTTATAAAAATTTTTTATTATAATTTTTTAGAAACATTGTATCTTTTTGGTGACATTGATCAATCTTTATGGAAACCTCTTTTGGATGCTTATCAGTTGCCAGCTTGGACTGTACCCAATCATGATCCTGCATTATCATTTGGAATTGCCGGCTCCGGAACGGGCGTACCTTTTCATTTTCATGGGCCTGGTTTTGCTGAAGTTTTGCATGGCAGTAAAGTACGTGCCATCTTTTAAATGTTTTTCAAAGGTATTAAAGGCTTTCTTTCTCAGCGTTGGTTCCTTCAACCTTTTAATAAACGACCATATTTTAATCCAGATAAATCTTCTCTTGATTGGTACCTCAATGAATATCCAAAGTTAAAGTCACATGAACGCCCTTATGAATGTCTTATGAAACCAAATGAAATAATTTATTTTCCAGACAAATGGTGGCACGCAACTCTTAATTCAGAAACTTCCGTTTTTATAAGTACATTTTTAAGTCCAAGTCCAAAAGTGACGGCAAAGTCAGAACTTTAGTTGTTGTTTTTTTTCTGAATTTTTTCAAGTCATTCACTTTTTTTGTTACTATTTACGTGTTTATTTCGGGTTTATTATTTTGGAAAAACGCAATATATAAAAATAAATAAATAATAAAAATTTCAACAAAAAATTTTTTATTCAAAAGCGATTTCTTTGTAAATTTATAAAAAAATTTTTTAAATAGGACAAACATCACGTAAATCAATTGCATGTTCAAAAAGCATGGCAAGACGAGAAGGATGGCAAAGATACATGTACAAATCTTTTCCATCGAGATTATTCTATAAAAATGATGTTAGTAAAGTATTACAGTATCCTCGACATACCAACATTTTCAACGGAACGTTTTCCAAGGCCCATATGAAAACTTTTCTTTTCTAAAAAAATATAATTATTATAGAATTTTTAATACACATTATTATTTTACCAGGAAAGTTAAGATCAAATCGTTTTCCAAGTCCCATATGAAATTGATTACTCGAAAAACGTTTCATTGAATCACCTAAAATAAAATGAAGAAATTACGGTAGATGGAGAGTAAGTGGTACACATACTCATGCTACGTTTTCCAAATCCCATATGAAATTGATTCATATCATATCTTTTCTGAGAATCAACTTCTGGTACAAGATAAAAAAGTTCTGCTGCGTCATTTAATTCATTTGCGCGTTTTCCAAGGCCCATGTGAAATTGACTAAATCCAGATGCAGCACGTTTACTATCTAATCCATAGAAAGGTACTGTAGAACGTTTGCCAAAACCCATGTGCATATTTCCAGCCTGTAAACAGAAAAAATACTTTTAGTTTGGTCATCAAAATTATGTACAAAGGGGAAAAAAACTTGCATATCGTTTTTCTGCAACTTCATCGTCAAATGGCATTGCAATTGTTGATGCATAAATTGTAACAAATAAAAATAAACCAAAGAATGAAAAATTCAACATATTTTTATTTTTTAATGAAAGAGAAGCTTCTGAAAGGCGTTTGAATGGTTAAATAAGTGACTTTTGAAGAAAGAAATTTCAGACTATTTATCCTTGTTTTTTTTAACGAAAGAAAACAGATTTCATGTGTTATTTTTCTCTCAACTCTCACTCACTCACTTCCTCCCACAGAAATGATGATCAAAATCTTGGGAAAAAAAGGGAGGATGACGAGAGATACCACAAGCAAATACACTTTTTTTCAAACAATATTTGGCACTTTATGATGCCAAAATGAGATCCAAGATTCGAGTGGCAAGTCAAGAAGGAAAAAAAAAGAGTAAAAAAAGGCATTCCAGAATAACGAAAGACGAAAAGAAAAACAGCAGAAACAATCCAAATAAAATCTTAAACGCCGCCTACTGAAATGCCATGGCATTTCTGCTCACAGAAATATTGTTCTTTTTTTTGAGAAGTTAATTTAAAAATAATAGATGAGTTTCAAATTCAGATTCAAAAATTTTCACACAATTCCTTTGTTTTTTGAGTGATAAATGATGCTTTATAAGATTGACAAAATTTCATTGTTTTTTTTTATTAAAAAATAATTTCAAAAAATATAGTGATGTTTTTTTGAGCAAGCAACAAGTAATAAACAAAACATCGAAAGCACTGGGACATCTATAGAAAATGAAAACAAGAAACCCAAAATAAAAAATGTTGGAAGAATGCAAAAATGGTAAAAATGCTATTCAACAATTCAACCGTTTTTATAAAATAAAAAGTAAAAATTCTTTTTCACTATTTTTTTTATAAAGAAGTGAAATTTATTGGGAAAGTTCACAAGCAAAAGTGGAAATGACTATTTAAACGCGGAAAAAATGGGTATAAAAATAATACAAAAGTATTGAAAAAACGTGATAAAATATGGTAGGGAAAGTATGAGAGCCATTTGATGACAACGTTTCATCATCGTCGTCACTGGAGCAATTAATTGTTTTCTCATCAAAAAATTTCTGATTCGTTATATCAAATTTCTTTTTCAATTCATTCTTTTCTTCAGGGGTTAATAACAACATTACGGTAAAAATTGAACATCGATTTCCTTTAAAAGCTCGAGTATAATCTACTCCAATTTGATAAGGAGATAATGAAAGTTGTTGTGAAAATTTTTCTTTTAAAAATACTAATGACGAATTAGATTCTAAGATCCAGTGTATATAAAACTGCTCATATAAATTAATTTTTGAGCAAATGGTTTTGTTTTCTTCTGGTTTTTGAAGACGAACATACAAATTTGAAGCTGAAAAAAAAGGGAAAAAATGAAAAGAAGCTTTAAAAGAATTTCAACAAAAAAAAACAAGCAGCTACCTGCAGCGCCATCAACAATAGAAAAGCCATGAAGAATAAAATGTTTCTTTGAGTTTTGTGTGAGTAATTCAGAGCGATTAACAATTTGTCCAACAGGGCAAAAATCAATATCTTCATGACATTTATTATGGTCTTGTACTTTGAAAGGATCAAAAGGCCTTGCAGTTTGACAAATTCCGCCATTCATTGCAACAATTTCCCAAAAAAGTTTTGTTGGACTCTAAAAAGAGAAACACAAAAAGTTTTTGAATAAAAAAAGGTTGAAACAAAAACCTCGTGGTCACTGCTTTGTAAACTTTCGTCATGCTCTTCTCCTTCAAGGTAATAGCTCACTTCTGTTGGCAATGCCAAAAATGAAGAGATTTGTGTCTATTTAATAGTCATTAATTTAATTAACTTTTACTTCCAACTTTTTTGCTTACCAATTTTATAAAACCTGTAATATTGGTATCGTTAAAAATTGCCATTGCAATCTTTTTTTGGCCTTTTAATTCAATGGTGCCACAACCAACAACATTTTCATCAAAGTCTGCCATAATCGTTAATCCAATTATACTTCTGTTGCCCGTTAAAGCTTTGTTTTTTAGGAATAACCTTTCAGATTTATTACTTCCGAGTTTTTCAATTAACTCATTTTCCCATCCAAGTTTTGTTTTAGCTCCAAATGTGCTTTCACTGCATGGGGGAGCTGTTGAAATTGTCATATCTATGGGACGTTTATAAAAGTAAAGATTTTTAACATTATTTTTTGGCTCTCCTCCACTTCTGAAACCAATTATTTCTGTTTCGTTAAACAATGGGTATTCGAAAATTTCAATATCTGCTAAATGTCTTGATGCTGCAATATTATGTGTCCGTAAAATGGCATTTCCTTTAATAACACCAAGTGGAAGAAGGGTTAAATTGGCACATGCCTGAAAAATGTCTTTCATTGTTCTGTTTTTTTCTTCGTCCGTCCGTTTCAACAGCTACATATTTAAGAAAAAATAGAATAATAAAAGAAAAAAGGGGCTTAAAAATAGTAGTAAATATAACTTACTTTAATCCAACCAAGATCCACTTGCACAGATTTAATATTATCAAATTCAATGAAACGGGAAAATGATTGAATGTTATTGTTGGCTAAAAAAGATAAATTGGGCATTGTTAAAAAGGATGACAAAAAATAGAAATGAAAAAACAAACAATTTTTGGTTGAGAACCCTCGAATTGGAATTGAATCTTTGACCGTATAAGATGACGAAAAATTGAAACAACTTGAAGATAATGTTGGGGTTGTCGAGAAATGTAAAGTTGCAAGAGTTTCATTAACATCAAAAATGCTTTGAAAATCTGACACAACAAAATATTCTTTGCTAGTTTTAATTAAATGAATTTTTCCAATAACGGGGTGAAATAAAGATGTTGTCAAAATTGGAAATCCAAATTTGGGTAAAAGAATGCCACATTCTCCATCAATACTTAATGCCTAAAGTTTAAGAAGATTCCTTAAAAAAATGCCTAAAATTTTTGGTTACTTTAAAAATTTTTGAATCGTTGCCAAAAAGGATTAATTTTGGCGCATAATCATTATGGATTATCACTTTATCCATCGTTTTATTGCATGTTTCTCCAATTGCAACGTTTTTAGAAATTTTTTTCGTCACCCGTGGAGCGACAAATGCATTTTTTTGTTCGACATTTACATTCATTCCATTTGCGGATAAATAATTTGCAGGTAAAATTTGTTTGCAGAAAATCAATTCTGTGTCTTTGAATAATTTTAAATAACTATTCTGAAGAGTATGAACAATAGTGGAATTAATAATAGTTTCAGTGGTAATCGCTGTAAATGAATTAAGAGTGTAATTTTGATTGCTTGTCTTTGAACAATCATCAACTAATTCAATAAAAAGTTGCTTTTCTTCATCAGACTTTGAAAGCAGAGGAAACATTTTGATGACATTTTTTACATCAAATAAATAAATTATGCCATTTAGTTTATCATCGGATACTGCAACTTCATATAGTGGTGATTTGTCAAGGATTACTGTAGAACATGCAATAGACTAAAAACAAAGTTTACTTTTAATATAAATATTTTCAAAAAAAAATCGCAAACTTGTCCATCTTTTGTTATTACAATGGTATTGCCAATGATATCTTCTTTCGGTGTATCAAATTTGCTTAAAATTGATTCAGATTTTAAAACATTTGAAGAATTTTGAAAATCTTTGCATTGATTAATATTATTATTAAAAGGGATGACTCCATCCAAAATAATAAATTTTAGACCATTCCCTTTTACATCAAAATCAATATTCACAGTATCACCATTATCTTTTAGCTAAAATTAGATAATAATTACATCCCATCATTTGTTTTTAACTTAAACATACTTTTATAAATCCTATTAAATCATTATCATTAAAAAGTGGTAGCCGTTCATCACATATGCAATATTTAATAAAAACTAAAAATGTCACAAATCTTAAAAGCATTGATCTAAAAAATTGAACAGGTTTTTAAAAAAACAACATAAAAGGTTACAAGTTTCACACAAAAGTATTCAATACATAAAAAGTGACATGTTTCTGGTATGAATTCAAAAGACTCTTATTTTTTTCAATGAAAAAAATTAAAAATAAATCGACCTGAAATACAATAGGCGTGAAGCAGCTACTTTGAAGGAAAAAAAAGTGAAAAGAATTTTTATTTTTCGAAACAAAAATAAATTTTGTTAAAAAATTTTTAAGAAAACATCATCCGTTAGAAAACACAAGAGAAAAAAATTAGGTCTTGGATAAACGGTTTTATTCTGGAAAAAAAAACCCCGAAACTTAATTCTATGAAGAGAGACAAAAAAAAGTAAAATAAACAGTAAAACGGCTAATCACTTAAATCAAAAAATGACCACATTTAATTTGACACTCCAGTGAAAATTTCAACGTTCTAAAAGTTGCGCTGAACGTCCTTGAAAAATTAAAAAAATCTTTGATTTCTTCCCAGAAATGGAAATGACTAAAACTTTACAACAAAAAAACATCAATCCATACACTGGAAAAACGCGTTTTTTTGTATAATCATTATTTTTTAAAACGATATTTTAAAGATTCACTCATATTGACTGATGCTCCATTTCTTATAACAAATCTATTTAAGGCCATGTAAAAAAAAGTACATTTTGATATAAATGAAAGAAAAGAAAAAACTGATGATTGTCACCAGCAAAAAATACTAACAAAAAAAATTAGCTGATTCAGAAATGTTAAAAAAACTGGTTACAAACAAGTGCAGAAATATGCAATAATGATGTAAATAAAAATAACGTTGCTGTTTTTGGTTATTCAAGTTATTCTTGTACTATATATTTCTCCCACTTTTTTGATGTTCTAAAAATTTTTTGACATCTTTCTTTGCAGAATGTTAAAAAAGGCAAATTCTTTTTTTTACAGTATTTTACCGAGTTTTTGAATTTGAGGATTAAATACATGTATTTAAACCATATATGAATATTAAATTAAAATTTTGTAAATTCAAAAGATTATTTTTGTAATGGAATTTAAATTTTGTTCAATGCTTGATTTTAATACAAAACCAATTCTCTTTCAAGTAAGTTCCTTTTGTTGTTACAAATTTTAAAAGTATTTTTTACTTTTTACTTAAACTGCTCTTTAAAACTTTAAAAGTTTGACACTACTTTTTTAAAACATCTTTGAAGTTCTTAACTTTGCTTTTTTTCTTTTGTTTTGCACTTCACATTTTTGCCCTCAATTTTTGATCGCAAAAATGTGAGCTTTTTTTTCTTTTGTTAGTCTTGATCGGCCCCCGCTTTTTTATTGCTGCTTTTTTGTCCATTCAATGTTTCACACTTTACTGCATGCCGTTGCCAAAAGGCTGGCTGGCAAGCAAACAAGCGATAATATCCCCCTCATTGATCTTGTCGTCCAGTAAACGAGAAAAAATCCGCCCATCTATCCACCCACTCGGCTCTTTTTTTGTGCTATACAAGATTGTGATATCAAAAAAAGAAGCAAAAACAAATTCAATACTTTTCTTCCTTAAGGCTATAGAAAAAAAACATAGCGTAAAAATGAATTGACAGACGCACAGATTTTTCGCGATATCCATCAACCAATCTGCCTCAAAATTGTGGTAGATATATTCCAATTTATTTAGCCGGCATTTTGATTGTCGAGGATAGTTGACTTTAGGAAAAACAAAAGACACTCAGCTTTTCAATTTTTGAAAAGTTTGTGAGCTTTAACGTTTTGTCCTGTTCCTTCATAAAGTAAATCATAACATTAATTTAATTTCTTTTTTTAGTAATTCAAGATTCCAGCCATGTCTGACGAAGAAGAACAATAGTAAGTTGGAATTTTAATTTTACAGTATTATTTTATAAAAATTTCTGCTTGCAGCGAAGAGGAAGAAGAAGTAGTCGAAGAAGAAGAAGAAGTTGAAGAAGCTGAAGCTGAAGAAGAAGCTCAGTGGGTTTTTGTGCACCAATCATCAACATTTCAACACTTTTTATATCCCTTTTATACCCTTTTTTCCCCTAAATTTATCCAATCACGTTTTTTTGAACCCTATCCTTTTTCTATCCCCATTTCTTTGCAGACCTCCAGCTGAAGCAGCTCCTGCTGCTGCAGATTCTCATGAGGAAGTAAAGTAAGCACTTCTTTCACCCATTTTTGCGTTTCACTCACATGTTTTTTCTTAACTTTTTTTATTGATTACACTGTGTGTACTTTTTCCTACTAATTCCCAATATCTACTATTTCTTCCATTTCAAATCAACTTCATTACATATCAAAGCCTTTAACACGTTCACCGATAACAAAAAAAAAATAATTTTTGCACATTTTTAGCGAAGTTGAAGCTGAAGAAGTAAAGTGAGTTAGAAATTTTGCTCTTCTTTCTATTATAACAAAAAAATCCTTGTGTTAACAATGATGGATTAACATGATTTGTTTGGTTACTTACTGCTTAACAATATTTTAAACTGTTAGTGCACGCTATAATATTTTAGACTTCGTGCTCGTCCACCTCCTCCACCAAAGGAAGAACCAAATGAGGAATCTATGACTGAGGCCGAAAAGGCCATGCTTGCAGCAAAACGGCGTCATGAAGAAGAAGAAGCCGCAAAAATGCTTGATTATGAAGAACGGCGTAAAATTGAACGTGAACAATATGAAGAAGAACTTCGCGTTTTGAAAGAAAAACAACAAATACGTCGTGAAGAACGTCAACAAGAAGAACGAGAATTTGCTGAACGTCGTCGTCAAGATGATGAACGTCGTCGTCAAGAAGAAGTAATTAATAATTATCACAGGCTTTATAAATTTTAAAATTTAGGAAGAACGCAAAGCTCGCTCTGAAGCTGAAAAACGCCGCAAGGAAGAAGAAAAATTAAAGCGTCAACAAATGATGGCTGGATCTTTCAGTCTTGGAGGTGGCAGCGCTGGCCGTAACTTTACTGTTTCAAAAGGAGAAGGTACTGGACCTGCAAGCTTGGCTGGACCTGAAAAGAAGAGCAGGGGCATGAATCCTGAACAACAAGCGGAAGCAAAAAAGAATTATGTTGGAAGCGTTTGCCGGCCAGTTGATGTCTCTAATCTTCTTCCCAATGATCTTAAAGATAGAATTCGTGATCTTCATAAACGTATTTGCAAGCTTGAAGCTGAAAAATACGATTTAGAAAAGCGTGCAGAACGTCAAGAATATGATGTAAGCTTTCTTTTATCATATATTTTCTGGGTTTGACATCACGCATTATTTTTATAGTTGCGAGAACTTAATGCTCGTGAACGCCAAGCTGCCCGTAACAAGGCTCTTCAAAAGGGTATTGACCCCGTTGAAGCTGATGAATCAATGCATCCCCCAAAGATCACAACCGCTTCTAAATTTGATCGACAAACTGATCGACGTGGATATGGTGATCGTCGTGAACTTTTTGAAAAGGTAGTCAATTGTTTAATTAATGTATTTGATTTATATTTATCCGCACAATATTTAGCCTGTAGAAAAGCCTGCACCTAAAATCGCTCACGGAACTGGTCGTCCACCACCAGAATGGGGACGTCGTCAAAATGAAGAACTTGAACAACTTCGAAAAAATTTAGAACCACCAAAGTATGTTGAACAAGTTAAAGATGAAAATGCCCGGCCACCTGTTGAACCAATGCCATTGCAACTTCCTAATGATGATGACCCAGAACCAGCGAAAGAAGAACCCGCTGCTGAAGAAGTCGCTGCATAAAAATTTACCATCGCCGCCGTCATTTGAATTTCTCTATTTTTAAGTTTCCTTCCTTTTTTTCTGCTTTCTTTTACAAAATTATGTTTTAAAATCACAAATTGTTTAAACATTATTTTAAAAATTTGAAATAAAGCATATTACTAAAATCGTTGTTCTTCCAGCTCAAAAACACTATCTTTTTGTTCAAAGTAATTTTTCACTGTACAAAAAATTTTTTTTCACGACAACCAAAATTTTTAATATTTCATTTCTTTATTAATTCTACACATTCTATATAAAAAAAACAAAAAAAATATTGCAGTTTTAAAAACTTTTCTTAATTCTGGATAAATTTATAAAGTTTTTTAAAGGAGACACCCGTAAAAGTTATTAGAATTAAATTAAATTAATAAAAGAGGAGAGTTACCTGAGTTAAAAACAGAGATGAAAGAGATCAAGTATGAAAAAACACGTAAAATTATCACAATTAAAAAATAAATAAATTGCACTTGTTATAAATGAATGAAGTGATAAGGATAGACTTGAAAAATATACATATTTACATGATAAAAAGAGGCAGAGATGAATGAGATCAAGTATGAAAAACACGTAAAATTATTAAAATAAAAAAAATGAATGGCATTTGTTATAAATAAATGATTATAAATGAAGTGATAAGTGAAAAGGGTAGACTTGAAAAATATACATATTTACATGATAAAAAGAGGTAGGGATGAGAGTTGGTCAAAAGCATCTTTCCATCTAAAAAGAATGAATTGATAATATAATTACATTTTAAATATAAAAGAAGAGAAAAACTTACAGGCCAGAATACGTTTTTTCAACTTCAAATTGAATCACAGTATTTTCCGATCCAGTCAATTTGAAATTTACACGTCCAAAATTTTCCGCAGAAATATAAGAAAAGCCGTTCAAAGAATAATGTTCAGATGGTTGGGGATCCTAAAAATATTTTAATGTAATCAATATAATAAAACATCAAAGAAAAAAACTAACAAATCGCGCCCTATAAATTGAAAAACCAAAATCGCTTGATAGACGAGCATATTGTTCTCCATGCCTAAATTAAAACATGTAAAATTAAAAAAAAATTAAAAACAAACTTTGTGAATATAGTTCCTTCAACTAAATATTTAGCATGATTTCTGTAATTATCTCCACGAAGTTTTTGACCTCCTTTAGGTGGTTGAAAAAATTTGGTGATGGGCACTTGATTACCATTTGTTAAGGTGATGTTTCCATCCCCAACAGCTTTAACAGTCTTCCATTTTTCAGCATTTCCAGATGTTACTAAAAAATCCAAATTATCAAATTTGAAACTGTTTTAAAGCAAAACAAACATACATGATTCAAACAGTTCATAATAGCATTCAGGACAAACTCTTGAAGATTCAATCTTTTCTTTTGTTGACAATGCAAATCCGCTGCATTTTCCACAAATAGCATAGCCGCATTCGCGGCAATGATGCTTTCGACGAAAAGCATTAAATCGATCACCACACTGTGCCATCAAACACATTGTGACTTCCTTATCAGGAACCCATAATGCAGCAGAAGCTTCTTTTGGTTGTTTACCAAGTTTATTTTGGGTTCTACGGATGCTACAAACCCAGGCATCTCTTTCCATTTTTGAATCGCATTTTAGTGCAATTGATTTTTTGGGATGCAATAACTGCAACCAATTCTCTCTTTCAATACCATCTTCAGATTTTGCTTCCAAATTATTCAAATCAAATTCCCATAATTGTTTAAAATCCAAATGTGACACCAATAAAGTATCAGAGAACTAAAATCAATGAATAAGAAATAAGATAAAATTTAAAAGAATTGTGAAAATTTACCAAAAATAATGTTCTTTTATCCATTTTTCGTCGGCATTGTTTCAATACTTCACCTTCTTTCACCAAATATCTACCAGGCTTTAAAGCATCGAAATCAAAATTCTTTAATTTTTCGGAAATATTTTTACAGATCTCCGCCAATTTCGGTGCAGTTAATTCACAACTGATGTCTTCAACAATATCATCCAATTTTTCAACAGCTTCTTTCGTCAAATAAATTTCTGATTCACTTCTTGGATCAAGGGAACTTTGATATCTTTGCAAGAGTAACTTATATCGTAAAAGATTTTGAAAAATACTATCCAACTGCTCATATACTGTAATACCAGTATTATTGGGATTTTGAAAAACAGGTTTAAGCAAATTATCAAATGTGTTACAAATAAATACGCTTCGTTGATTCATTATTTCTTTTTCAAATTGAGCAGTTGCAGCAGCAAATGTTTCATCACACAACATTTGTTTAAATTTTTGGCGATGTGTTTCTATATGCTTTAAAAATGGAAGGCATTTACCAAAATCTTTAATATGAATTAAAATAACATCTGCAAGATTTGGAAATCTTGAATCCCAGAAGGGGGATATTTTTGCAAGATCATTTAAAAACATTTCATGTGGCCCCACGATTGGCACCAAATCTTTTGCAATTTCAGTGATAACACCATTGTGAGAAACTTGTCGATCATTGATGTACTTTGGAAAATCCTAAAAATGAAATGTAGTAATGGTAATTACGGAAGAGCACAAAAACATACAATGGCGATTAAATGCAACTTTTTGAAGAATAAATCTTCTGCCTTTCCTATTTCAGTGACAGTTCTTTCCATTGTTTCAAGTCGCTTTCTGTCAGTTTCACCGGAATATTTTTCTGGATTTCTAAAGTATTCTTTGTTAATACAAATCATAAAGCATTTTTTTTTTAATTTCGAGTAAAACTATTCATCGAGACTTTTTTTAAAGTGCTTGTATGGACTTAAAACTTAGCCCGCAGGGTATTGATAAGGGTTACAAGCAGGGCTCTGCGAAATCGAAATTGAGAAAATCGAAATGTCGAAATAATTTTAAGGAAATTTTTGTTAATTGAAAAACAAGAATTACGCTAAAACCCTTTTTTTTAGAAAAAAATGTCGTTTTGTTTATTGCCCTTTTTACTCAAAATGTTAAAAATTCAATCCGAAAAAAACCAGTTTCGATTTTGAATTTCGAACAAAAAATGCAAACTCGAAATCGAAACAATTTCATATAAGTCGAAATCGGAATATCGGAATAATTTTTTTTCAGTCGAAATCGAAATTTTTTCCGAAATCGAAATCGACATTTTTGATTTCGCAGAGCCCTGGTTACAAGTCTTGGGAATTCTCCGAAATTTCGATACCGTAACCCAGCAACAATATGTCTCAAAAATCTAAACTTACAGATTCTAACAAATTTGTAAAGAGAATCGATTAAAGAACTCAATGTGAGTCTAAATTTTTGGCTTTCTAGAATTAATTTGCCATCAGTTTGAAATTAAACAAAAACTTATATCCCTAAAAAAATATTTTTTCTGGGATTTTGGCGGAATTGAAAAGTACCTCATAAAATGCGCTAATATCTGACGCTTTTTTGGTATATATTTTACTCTGATAAATGAATGAGGGGAGGGGAGGCATTTTCTGCTTTTATGAAAAACCATTCAAATTAAAATCTTCTACAACAACCAGTGATCATATCTTTCGAAGAATTCAATAAGATATTGACTTCTGCCAATTTCCATTATGAGATACCATGTCAGCGAAGCATCCAAAGAAAGTAAGAGCATTTTTGGCAAGCATTTCGAAATATGGGATCAATGCAAAGTACGAAAATAGAGCAACGTGAAAATCTTTGTTTTTTTCTCAATAGATAAGGCATTTTTTATGAAAAATAAAAGCAACAACAGAAACATTAGTCAACAGACACTGACGAGGGCGGGGGGGGGGGGGGGGGGGGGGGAGTCAAAATCGACTTTTCCTTGTTTTTTTAAATTTCAAGTGTTTTGATCAATTTTTCATTGTTCTATCCTCCTACCATCGTTTGTTGGTTGGTTGATTGGTGGGATATGCGTTTTTATTATTCATTCGCAAAAATAGAATGAATAAATGGAATTTGCATAATATTAAATAACAAAAAGTGGTGATATTCTTTTTAAAAAATAAAATAGAGTTGGGAGAAGAGAAATCAGAGAATGAAAAGAAACAAAGGCAGTACGAAAGTTTCGTTTTACTTTATACCTCGAAAGAAATACTAAATTTTCATTAATAGTTTCACTTTTTGTGACTAAAAATGACACTTTGCGATCGATATTTCCATCAATCGATCAAAAATCAATAAAATCAGAATTAGAAAAAATCGAAATTTTCGTCTCGATGAACAATTATTTAAATTTTGGTCGAGAATGAAAAAAGCGCGTTTTATTACATTTATAAAAACTTACTGAATTGGCGGCACCATGGCATCTTCTTCCGCTGGCCCATCATTTTCTACATTATTGCCATTCTCAGCGGCCTGAATAACTTGTTCCATAATACTTTTTTAAAATAAAATTTAATAATTCCAAATTTTTTAAAATAATTTCCTTATTTTTAAAAATAAATAAACAAAAAATGAAGAGATTCTGTTTTAGATCTTGAATCATTTCATAAATATTTTTCCTCTATCAAAAAAAGAGTCTTCCTCAATTTTCGGAAATTGCCCCTTTTTTCCTTTTTTTTTGCTTCTATCAATACTTGTGCGCATTTTTAACGGTCAGTGTTAAACACAAAATTTTAGTAGACAGAGAGCTAGGCGGGTTTTTCTTCAGTGGAGAGAGATTTTTCAAAAATTACTCATAAACGGTTTATTAATCACAAAAAACCAAAAAAAACATACATCTTTTCAAAGGTTAACGATCAGTGAAACCGTCGATGAAGCAGCTTTTTTAAAAAAATGAAATGTTTTTTTAATGTTTTAGGATTTGAAAGTAAAAGAAAAGAAAAAATCATAATATGCTTTAATTGTATCTTTATAGTAAAAATAGGATTACAAACACAAAGTTTTTCATTTTTACGAGACTCTAAAAAGTGCACGAAATTGCTGAAATTATGCTAAATTAATTATTAAGTAATTAATAATAATAAAAGCAATATAATCACAATGGAAAAGGATTATGGTGCTTTTTTAAAATAAAAATTTATTGCATTAATGCGAAAAGAAAAGTTGTGTTTGCTAATAATTTACAGTAAAGTAGATTTAAAATAAAGAAGATTCGTCACTTTTAAGATGATTTTATACTGATATTTGTGCTATCTTAATGACATTTAGATGTAACAATAATTAAAAACTATTTGTGAAATGTTCAATGTCTGTTGAATTTAATCTTTGACATTGAGTTTTCTTTTATATTTTAACATAAATATTTTTTGAGATACAATTAAAACATTTTGTTGCAAAATTTTACAGTTGTTTTGCTTAAAGACTTCAAAACTGTAAATTATTCAAAAAAATGACAAATAATCAATTATTTGTAAAAAAAGTTTATTCGAAGAATTAAAACTTATAACAAAAAAATAAGCGATTTTTGATGAAATAATACTAATTAAAGTTTGTGGTATACTGTAATTAAAGATTTAAATTTAATCATGGCTACAAAACTAAATATAAGAATCCGCGAAAAAAATATAGCACAACCAATTGCTTTTGAATAACAAGGATAACGAGATTTTTAGGATATTTGTATTTTTTTTAAATATAAAAACTTTTATGATATTTTTAAACACAAATGCAATAATGTATTACAGAAAAAGAATTACACAAATCAGATTTTGTAGAATAATTACTGCACAAAAGTTTAATCATTTTTAGCTTTCATAGTTTTATTTTCTTTCGGACCATTGCCAGATTGATTGCGGCGATTATCAGTATGAGGAGGACGATTGCCAGAATGACCATTGTTACGTGAATGACGTTGTGGTGGACGACCATTACCAGGACGACCATTATTACCAGGGCGACGATTATTACGGTAAAAATTTCGTCGAGCAGAACCATGATTTTGTGCAATAACTACTTCACCATTGAATGCAAGAACGGGAAGATCAATTGTATGCTTAACGCGTCCTTCATTATCCTATAAAAGAATGA
The DNA here is from genome assembly GCA_964035985.1 of Panagrolaimus superbus. Classification (NCBI taxonomy): domain Eukaryota; kingdom Metazoa; phylum Nematoda; class Chromadorea; order Rhabditida; family Panagrolaimidae; genus Panagrolaimus; species Panagrolaimus superbus. The sequence goes on from OZ038356.1 coordinate 11,323,463, forward strand.
AACAATTGAAGAGATATTTTAGTTGAAAAAAAATAAAAGTTACATACACGATCAACAAAAATCTTTTCAAAATCTTCTTTTTCTTTGAAATCAACAAATGCATAAATAGTTGATTCATTGTTATCAGCTAAAAGACGACCAGGAACACGAACATGGGTAACAGGACCAAATTCTAAATTTTAAAAATTTAAAAGGTATTAGTTGATAAAAAAGGGGTAACCTTGAAATGCTTTGGTTATATCAACAACGACATCTCTTTCGGTTGCCATTTTTCCTTTAACAATTTTTGAAACATGAACAGTAAAATCAGATTTTGGTCGTGCTGGTTTTTTATTATAACGATGTTGTTTATTTTGAGCACCTTCAAGATTAACAGAAGTATTACCGTTTGCAGCAGTTGTTACATCAGTTGGTGGAGATTTTATAGCAACATTTGAAGCTGCTGAATTAACAGTTGTTGCAGAAGATTCAACATTTTTGCTTCCGTTATTTGTAACGGTAATATCAGGAGCAGTATTAGCTGATTTGATACTACCAACAACACATGCTGCCCACGAAGTTGGTGCTACAGGAGCAGTAGGAGCAGCAACAGAAGATGGTGCAGGAGCAGAAGGTGGTTCAGGAGCAGAAGGTGGTGCATGAGCAGCAACAGAAGATGGTGCAGAAGGAGCAACAGAAGGTGTTACAGGAGCAGAAGGTGGTTCAGCAACAGAAGGTGTTACAGGAGCAACAACAGGAGATGGTACAGGAGCAGCAGAAACAAGAGGACGTTTTGGATTTTTTTGAGGAGCTGGAATATTTTTTGGTGGAGTTGCTGGTGGATTTGAAGCACCATTGATCAAATCACGATCTTTAGGCTGATAAGCTTTAACTTTATTTGATGGTTTTTTAACTTCTTTAGCAGCTTTAGCACCAGTTTCAGATGTAGATTTTTTGATTTCAGTAGTTTGTCGATTTTCAAATTCAAGTTTAGGTTGTTCAACAATTGCTGATAAAGTACTTTCTTTGCTTTTAACATTTTCAAATGATTCTTCATGCCATTTAAACAAGCATGCACGTACATACCATCCTTTTGATTGAGGAACCAAATGAAAAGATTCAGAAAAACCAGATTTGGTTTTTTCAGTGGTATAATTGACAAGACATTGAACCAAAATTCCACCTTTGTCAGTAAATCCAGCATTCATGCTTACAACCAAAATTTTACCTTCTTGAAGATTAAGATTATCAATTGCAGTACGGATATCCTAAAATATAATATAGTTTTTTTTGTTCAAATATTAATATGTGATAAACCTCTAATCCACGAGCTTCTTTTCCATCGGTATCAACATAGACAGAATTATCACCAAATAATTCCATTACACCATTTGAACCATGAATAGCACCTTCATAATATTTTTTAGCAAATGCAAGTCCAATTTCTGAAACGTTTAAATGTTAAAGCTAATTGATGTGATTTATAAATTATTTACCTTTTGCATCTTTTTTAGCTACTTGAGAATCAGGAATTTGATGTTCATCAATTGTGGCTGAAGGATCTTGTTGCATCTGAAACAATTATTTTTGTATAAAATATACGCTCATTTATTTCTTAACCTCATTTGGATTAAGCAATTGTTGGGATGCTTTAAATTGCATAACTTCTGGTTCCTTTTTTTCATCATCTTGTTGTCTTGGAAATTCAAATGGATTCTGTAAATATTCAATCCAAAATAACCCTCATAAACTATATATTATTAAGTTACTTGAATAAAAGATGATGAACCTTTTAAGCCATGTGTTGCCCATTTTTTAACCAAAGTTGCTTTTTCACCTCCCTTTTTTAATTCTTCTTTTTCTCCACCATCTGTTGTAACTTCAACAGAATTTTCATAAGCTTCAATATGGAGGGAGAGGGTGCTATTGTTGGTATTGTTGGAACTTTTTGCTTTTTTACATTCATCTTTTTCCCCAAAATTACCATAAAGATTCAAAAAATTTGAAGATGGATTTTGTTTGTTAGACTTGTTCCATGAATTTAAATCTTTTTTTGCTTGTGAAACGGTGAAATCTAACAATTTTTATATGGCTGCAATCCTTTAAAATTGATCGTTCCAGAACTTTTATATAATTTTACAGACTTCAGATGATTAAAATCATAATAAAGGATTTAATAAAGGTATTGTTTTGTCAATTTTAGTTTCCCAATTTTGCATTAAAATCTTTTAGAAAAAAAGATTGCAGCCAATATTTTACCGTAGCTTTGAACTCCTCTTTTGTTATCACTTGTAACACCTTTTGATTTTGGAATTGCTTGAAATGCACATTTATAATTTTGATTCAAATTGAGATTTTTGAATTGATTATGAAATGCCTTATCATCAAAGACATTTTGCTTATCTTCATAAGAAAAACGGTTATCTTTTGTTGCCATCTAAAAATATCATTTTATTTAATAATGATTATTAAAAAAAATACAAGTAAATTTATAAATTCACGGAAACAAAAAACGAATGTCTAGACTGCTAAAATTGATGACTGCAAGGTTTCTTTTTTTTCAAATTTCGACACCATTGACATCTATCTAGCAAATATAATGATGATGCAATTGTAAAAAAGCAAAAGATAAGAAAAGAAACGGCAAAGATATGAGAAAAAATAAAAGAACATTTGAGCAATATTTATGCAGTTTTTTTCATTCCTGATAAGCTCCGCCTTCATATTTGGCGCATTGCATCATTCTTATCATTTGTTAGATTTAGAGGTGAAAAAAAACGAATTGTGATTTGCAAAAAAAATGAGAGAGAAAAATGGCGCCATCTCATTTGAGTACCGTTTATTTGAGTACCGCTCATTTGAGTACCAAAAATGTAACATTTGAGTACCAGTTCCAGAATCGAATGTAAAAAAATCAGTATTACTGGTGTAAATTGTATTTACTAGGTCATCTATACCTCCCCAAACAGATTATGTGTTATCAAATGTATACTTTTTTTCTATTTTTTTAAATGGTGCCACTATTATGTTTTTTTCACAGTTTTTTTTTGTTATCGTCGTATTCAGAAGTTGTTGGCGTTGTATCGGTTGATGTTTTTTGGCTATCGTCTTCAATATCGGATTCGTCTTTTTGTTTCAAATATTGTTGTTGTTCTCGCAGCTTTTGCTGTTCAATTACCGTAACATCAAGAATTCAAGTGTTTTGAAAAAGTTGGTCAAAAAATGTCAAACACAATCAAAACTAATTTTGAAAAAAGTTTTCTTTCTAAAATATACAAAGTTTTTTTATCATTAAAACGATATTTCAAACCAGTCTAAACCAACTAAAATCCAGCATCAAATAATCGAAAAAAAATCAGTCTTCAACCGATTTATAAAATACAATTACAAAACCAAATATTTGTACTTATTTAACTGCCCTAATTTTTGCTATAAATAGAAATAAAGAAAGATTATTAATGATAATTTTTTAAGACACAAAAAAGAAATAAAAAAAATAATACATTCAAATCGAAAAAATAATAAAATCAAACACAACAAAAAAGTAAATGATTAAAAAAAACAGATAGAAGTCATTTCCGTGCAAGAACCTACGAAAATTTACCACGTACATTTGAATCCATTAAAAGATGCATTGGAAAAGGCCCCTTAATTGCTTCAGTTTATGTTGACGGCAAAAATGGTGAATTTGCAAAATACACTGGAGGATTTCTTGAATACAATTGCCCATCCGGGCAAATTACCAATCATTTGTTGATGATTGTTGGATATAAGACGCCTAAACGAAATGTGATTTTTGTTTTTTTTTGAGGCAATATTTGTTGCAAAAATCGCCTCACTTTTTTGTTTTTTCAGTTGAAAAATTTTTAAAAGTGAGGCGATTTTTGCAGCAAATATTGCCTCAAAAAAAAACAAAAATCACATTTCGTTTAGGCGTCTTATATGGTAAAACTGGAAATGATGAATATATTGTAATCAGAAACTCCAATGGTGTTTCCTGGGGAGATATGAGATATGGAAAAATTAAAATTAATGGAAAAGCTACTAACCCCCTTTGCATTCTTTCTGATAATACAGTAAGATTATGGGCAAAGAAAGATAACTTTGATTGAAAATTGGAATAATTTTGAATTGGTGCATCGTGTAAATGTATAAACAATTTTTATGGATTAATAAGTTAGCTTTTATTTGTAACTTTGTAATTGTTTTTCGTCATTATAAAATAATGTCGTTTGAATTTGAAAAACTGTGCTGCGTTTTCGCATTGAAGGAAGGAAGACCCGGAAAAAAATGCATTGAGCAAAAGCAGTGTTGTTGCGACTCCGACTCCGGAGTCGATGGAGTCGACTCCACATCGACTCCGACTCCGGAGTCGGAGTCGGAGTCGGAGTCACTAATTCCAAAAGATCAAAGAAAAAGATGCCGCTTTTCGGAGTCGGAGTCGATAGATTCGACTCCGATTGAATTTGACTCCGGAGTCGGAGTCGGAGTCGGAGTCGATAAAAAATGTCGGGCACATCACTGAGCAAAAGTATAGAAAAAAGCTCGCAGTGTAAAATAAGAAAAAAAGCGGTATTCTTTTTTGTTTACTTGTTCACCAAAAAGAGGTCGAACAAACAAAAAAAGCATCAGCATGTGTTTTCTCGGCTACCTAGTCCCTTTATATTGACTATTTCTATAAAGGCAAAACTTACACCACAACTTTCAAAAAAATGTTGATTAAAAAAGAAATATTGAATCAGTTGTGTCCATTATATCAGAAAGAGATAGAAATATTGGAAAAACACTATGTTCAAATCCCAGAAAACAATCATGGATTAAAAAAAGAATGTTTATTTTCACAAAACTATTTAATGATTAAAGAACTCTGGAATATATTCTTTGAGTAAGTTAACTCTAACTTTGTTTTACAATGAAACAAACATTGAACTTTAGTTTTGCCATTGTTAAAATGTAACAATAGAAATATATTATTAAACATTTTTGGTCCAAAACAATTCAAATCTTTTTAGAGAGTCTAAAAAAGAACAGGCAGAAGCATCATTTGGACCAAATGGATCTCAACTTGTTCAATCATTTTTGAATGATAAAAAGCGATCAAGATATCATTTTTATATTTCAGATGGAAATGATGGTTTTATAAAACTTTGGCAAACAACCCCAATTTTCAATAAAAGCTTTTTCCTTGATTCTAATGCTATACAATTACATTTGAGTTTACCTCGTAAAGGTTTAGAACAAACATGGAAATACTTTGACGAATATTCATGTAATAAATACGTTTACGTTATTAAATTCTAAATATATTTTTTTTCAGGCAAACCATTGCCGGTTGAAGCACATACATTGTATAAAGAAACGAAAGAATTATATTCCCAGATTTTGGCGGCGGAAAATTGTGATAAAAAATGGTTTGATTTAATCATTCAAGTAAAAGATATTGAATATGTAGAAAATAATATTGAATGGAAAATTGGCCAGAATTTAAACAATCAATATCTATGGAAACTTTATCTTAAATATTTAGAGAACAATGATACTAAAGTTCGTACATTTATTTTTTACCGAGACCCTTAAAATCTCCATTTTTATTATTCCGCTTTACTATGCTTACTGCAGATATCAAAACTAATTAAAAGTTTCTAGTTTACTTTTTCGTTTCCCAATCTGAATTTGTAAGAAAATATAAATTCTGCTCCATTTGATTTAAACACTGCTTAGGTTATTTAAAGTGTAATCAATAAAATATATTAGGTGTAATATTTCTTTAACCATATTATATCTTTATGTTTCAGCGATTACTATACCTCTATTCCTGTTACTGCAGATTTTTCATAAGCGACGTCGAAACTAGGACCGAATATAAAAAAGCGGTTCAAAAATATGGCCCAAGCGGCGTTACATGGATAAATTTGTTCGAATTTGAATTCAATGAAGGAAAAATATTAGACAGAAACACATATCCCACTTATTCAGAGTATCAGCCAAGAATTAATAACATCTTAATATTTTCCGCTGCTAATTGTTTCACCCAAAATTTTTCTTTGTCGAAAACACTAATGTTGTATATTAAAGGGGGAGTCCCACCTCAAACAACTTTTCTTACGACCTTTTTTGTCAACGCACAATGAAAAAGAATGCAAAGCGTGCGTAACACCGCACTCACTTTTTCATTCTTTTTCATTGTGCGTTGACAAAAAAGGTCGTAAGAAAAGTTGTTTGAGGTGGGACTCCCCCTTTAAAGAGAACGCAAATCCGAGAATTCTACACCAGCTTCATAAATGTTGCAAATATTTATTTATCACTTTTTCACATCCTGTTTATCACATGCTTCAAATATGTGAGAACAGTAATCCTCAGACCGATGATATACCACAAAATTATGTAGAATTCTATCAACAATCTGCTTGCATTCGTGTTGCATGGTATAAACAGGTAGATTTATGCTTTGATCATAGATTTATTGTTTCAAATTCATTCAAAGTTGGAATTACAACGTAAGTTTTACGTAATCATAAAAAAATTATTTTCTATATAAACCTTTTTGATATCGTATACCCGCGTTTGCAAGTTTTTTTCTAAACCTACTATCACAAATTTCAGGAGAGATACCTTAATAAAAGTAATACCGTATATATTTCACTGCAGTGCCAAATATATTCAAATTGGCTGCCAAGACATTACGTACAAAGATTTTACATTCCTTATTGGACATGGAAATGTTGTAAAACTTTATTTATCCGATACCAATATCGTGAACGACAAAAACGAACATGTTGAACTCCAAGATATTTTAAAATTTACTCCAAATATTGTTGATTTACAGTAAAAAAAATTGGAGAAATATATTAGTTACGATTTTCAATTTTTAGAATGAAAACTCCTACAACGAGTCAACAAACATTTAAAGAGCTATATCAATTAAATTTTAAGAAAAAGTTTAAATCCTTTGAATTAAATGGCCTTAAAAATTGTGAAGCTTATGCAATGGCAGAATTTTTGAAAGTATTTTCATCTATGTTATAAACATTTATATAAGTTTAATTTTTTTTTAGAAAAACTTGAATTCTAATTCAAAATTTGTTACACATTTCGACAAAAACGTCGAGCAAAGCGTCGTAAATGACTGTTACCATGTTTTAAAAAAAGAATTAACAGGATACTGGCCGGCATTTGAAGAACCAAATATTGAAGTAAATCAAGCTCCCGGAATTCGTCGCTCAGTATTTGTTTCCTCACTCACTCAATAAACCAATTGTTATTGGTTTTGGACATTTTTGAATATTTATATGTTACGGACTTAACTACTAGACGTTCCTTTCACATTGAAACGATGTTCATAGCGACGACAATTTTGTTTATATATTTCTATTTTTGATTACAGATCATTACTTAGATTGTCGTATAGAAATTTAAGGATGTTTCCGTCATTTTGTTGAGAAGTTTATAAAAAAAAGTTAAATTGCAGAACACAAAGTTTTATATTTTTGATAAAAACAATGTTATAATAAACAAAACAGAAACAATAAATAAAAATGTATATCAAATGTAACCACAAAAAAGAGATATTTTTTATTGTGCCCCATCAGTATTAGCAGCAGCAGCTTGTTGTTCAGCTTCATCTTGTTGAATTGAAACACCAGTGAAAAATTCCAAAGGATGTTCTTCCATAGCTTTTCGTTCTTCAGGAGTATAGTCATCAATAATATTTAAATATTTTTGTATTGCTGGTACTTCCATTTCTTCAATTGCATGCATAACATAATCTCCAGCAGCTTCAAGGAAACGTTGAGAATCCAAATAATCAGCTTTCCAACAAAGTTCTTTAAATTCATTTTCAGACATTTCTTTAAAAAATTTATTTGTCCATTCCAAATCTTTATCAGTGATTGAAGCAGTTTCAGGAAAATGATTATGAAGTTCAACAAATTTTTCAAGCTGTTTTTGAGTCATATCAACTTCAACAGCATCTGAATTATCTGTATGTTCTGTGACATTCTTTAAAATATTGCAACAATTAATTACAGATGGACCAACTTCAATTTGAAATTCTGGATTTATCTTTGAACGCAAAAACATTTTTTGAACAGCAGCAGAAGATTCAGAAGCCATATTGGAGGAAGCCAACGAGAGAGGACGAGTCACCGGCCGATAAATTTTAAAAAACGATTATTGTCTAAAAATAGTCGCCAAAGAAAAGCTTGGCAAAATGTATTTTTTTAAAGTTGATATACAGGGTGCTTCAAGAAATTCCCCCAACGTTTTTTTACGAAAAATGTTTGACAAAGGAAGAACAAAGGAAAAAAAATTTTCGAAAAAAAACGTTGGGGAATTTCTTGAAGCACCCTGTATCAAATCTTAAAAACTTTTTTTGTGCATTTGTGGACACGATATCGGCATTTTTAGTATTCAAAATCGTTTTTAACGTCCTCGAAAATGGGTATGCGCCAGCTTTTTTGATTTGGTTGCGTTTGGCCGATTTGCGATCATTTTTGGTTGAGTATACGTAAAGGTATATATAAGTTTATCCATAAGCGTTGCCAATAAACATCACTTTTAAGCATTAAACGGGTATATATTTAGCATCTTTAGTTGTAATCTGAAATATATATGCATTAATATATGTTAATAAACAAAAATAAACATACCAAACTTACCTGTAAAGATACAGACAATACCACGTATATATATGAAAATATTAACAAATAAGCAAAACATTTGCTAATTAAGTATAATATATCTCACAAAAACCTTAATTGCAAGTTTATTAAGCTTAACTATGGAACAAAAACTTATATAAAGCTTTTAACATAGTTAAAATAGCTGAAAAGGTAATCATTTACGTCTCAACCAAAAATGATCGCAAATCGTCCAAACGCAACCAAATCAAAAAAGCTGGCGCATACCCATTTTTGAGGACGTTAAAAACGATTTTCAATACTAAAAATGCCGATATCGTATCCACAAATGCTCAACAAAAGTTTTTAAGATGAGTTGCAAAATTAGATTTTAAAAAAGTGTTCCCAAACGGAAAAAAATTATTTCTATTTCAGTCATAATCGTTTTTTAAAATTTGTCGGCCGGTGGAGTTGAAGAAAAACCAAATGATGCTTTTCTATTAATTTTCAGTTGCTTTTACATGAGATTTTATATGGTAGTTTATGAGAATGCCATGAAAAAACAATTTATAGGTCATCATCAATATATTAAAGGTTACAATAATTTTTTAATTGCTACTGTGCGTATTACTGCCAACCGAAATTTTCTCCATGACCATGGAAAAAGGCAGTCTGTTGATCAAAAATTCAGCAATCAGAGAAGAAAAAGAGGTAGCTGTATTTTTTAAGTCAATATTTTTGAGGAAAAAAAGAAGCAATATTTAATCACAAACTGAATTAATTTTTGCAAATAAAAACAGGCGCACTCGGTCAACAATATATTTCATTATTTGGGAATATTTATTTTTTGTGAAGTAAAAAGTTTGAAAAAATCCCCAAGAAAGGATCTTGATTCTCGTATGGCTATGCATATATGACCCTACAATATAACTTCTCTGATTCGTGGAAAACTAAAAAAAAGCTTGTAATGTAAAGCTTCAAAAAAGCCATACCATTTAGTACATAGTAAGCCGTAAAAAAACTTATTTTTATGTTATTTTACAAAAAACAACAACAAAAAAAGCTAACGGTTTCAGAAAAAAAAGGAACAAATAAGCACATAACAAAAAAAACTGTGAAAAAAACATAATAGTGGCACCATTTAAAAAAATAGAAAAAAAGTATACATTTGATAACACATAATCTGTTTGGGGAGGTATAGATGACCTAGTAAATACAATTTACACCAGTAATACTGATTTTTTTACATTCGATTCTGGAACTGGTACTCAAATGTTACATTTTTGGTACTCAAATGAGCGGTACTCAAATAAACGGTACTCAAATGAGATGGCGCCATTTTTCTCTCTCATTTTTTTTGCAAATCACAATTCGTTTTTTTTCACCTCTAAATCTAACAAATGATAAGAATGATGCAATGCGCCAAATATGAAGGCGGAGCTTATCAGGAATGAAAAAAACTGCATAAATATTGCTCAAATGTTCTTTTATTTTTTCTCATATCTTTGCCGTTTCTTTTCTTATCTTTTGCTTTTTTACAATTGCATCATCATTATATTTGCTAGATAGATGTCAATGGTGTCGAAATTTGAAAAAAAAGAAACCTTGCAGTCATCAATTTTAGCAGTCTAGACATTCGTTTTTTGTTTCCGTGAATTTATAAATTTACTTGTATTTTTTTTAATAATCATTATTAAATAAAATGATATTTTTAGATGGCAACAAAAGATAACCGTTTTTCTTATGAAGATAAGCAAAATGTCTTTGATGATAAGGCATTTCATAATCAATTCAAAAATCTCAATTTGAATCAAAATTATAAATGTGCATTTCAAGCAATTCCAAAATCAAAAGGTGTTACAAGTGATAACAAAAGAGGAGTTCAAAGCTACGGTAAAATATTGGCTGCAATCTTTTTTTCTAAAAGATTTTAATGCAAAATTGGGAAACTAAAATTGACAAAACAATACCTTTATTAAATCCTTTATTATGATTTTAATCATCTGAAGTCTGTAAAATTATATAAAAGTTCTGGAACGATCAATTTTAAAGGATTGCAGCCATATAAAAATTGTTAGATTTCACCGTTTCACAAGCAAAAAAAGATTTAAATTCATGGAACAAGTCTAACAAACAAAATCCATCTTCAAATTTTTTGAATCTTTATGGTAATTTTGGGGAAAAAGATGAATGTAAAAAAGCAAAAAGTTCCAACAATACCAACAATAGCACCCTCTCCCTCCATATTGAAGCTTATGAAAATTCTGTTGAAGTTACAACAGATGGTGGAGAAAAAGAAGAATTAAAAAAGGGAGGTGAAAAAGCAACTTTGGTTAAAAAATGGGCAACACATGGCTTAAAAGGTTCATCATCTTTTATTCAAGTAACTTAATAATATATAGTTTATGAGGGTTATTTTGGATTGAATATTTACAGAATCCATTTGAATTTCCAAGACAACAAGATGATGAAAAAAAGGAACCAGAAGTTATGCAATTTAAAGCATCCCAACAATTGCTTAATCCAAATGAGGTTAAGAAATAAATGAGCGTATATTTTATACAAAAATAATTGTTTCAGATGCAACAAGATCCTTCAGCCACAATTGATGAACATCAAATTCCTGATTCTCAAGTAGCTAAAAAAGATGCAAAAGGTAAATAATTTATAAATCACATCAATTAGCTTTAACATTTAAACGTTTCAGAAATTGGACTTGCATTTGCTAAAAAATATTATGAAGGTGCTATTCATGGTTCAAATGGTGTAATGGAATTATTTGGTGATAATTCTGTCTATGTTGATACCGATGGAAAAGAAGCTCGTGGATTAGAGGTTTATCACATATTAATATTTGAACAAAAAAAACTATATTATATTTTAGGATATCCGTACTGCAATTGATAATCTTAATCTTCAAGAAGGTAAAATTTTGGTTGTAAGCATGAATGCTGGATTTACTGACAAAGGTGGAATTTTGGTTCAATGTCTTGTCAATTATACCACTGAAAAAACCAAATCTGGTTTTTCTGAATCTTTTCATTTGGTTCCTCAATCAAAAGGATGGTATGTACGTGCATGCTTGTTTAAATGGCATGAAGAATCATTTGAAAATGTTAAAAGCAAAGAAAGTACTTTATCAGCAATTGTTGAACAACCTAAACTTGAATTTGAAAATCGACAAACTACTGAAATCAAAAAATCTACATCTGAAACTGGTGCTAAAGCTGCTAAAGAAGTTAAAAAACCATCAAATAAAGTTAAAGCTTATCAGCCTAAAGATCGTGATTTGATCAATGGTGCTTCAAATCCACCAGCAACTCCACCAAAAAATATTCCAGCTCCTCAAAAAAATCCAAAACGTCCTCTTGTTTCTGCTGCTCCTGTACCATCTCCTGTTGTTGCTCCTGTAACACCTTCTGTTGCTGAACCACCTTCTGCTCCTGTAACACCTTCTGTTGCTCCTTCTGCACCATCTTCTGTTGCTGCTCATGCACCACCTTCTGCTCCTGAACCACCTTCTGCTCCTGCACCATCTTCTGTTGCTGCTCCTACTGCTCCTGTAGCACCAACTTCGTGGGCAGCATGTGTTGTTGGTAGTATCAAATCAGCTAATACTGCTCCTGATATTACCGTTACAAATAACGGAAGCAAAAATGTTGAATCTTCTGCAACAACTGTTAATTCAGCAGCTTCAAATGTTGCTATAAAATCTCCACCAACTGATGTAACAACTGCTGCAAACGGTAATACTTCTGTTAATCTTGAAGGTGCTCAAAATAAACAACATCGTTATAATAAAAAACCAGCACGACCAAAATCTGATTTTACTGTTCATGTTTCAAAAATTGTTAAAGGAAAAATGGCAACCGAAAGAGATGTCGTTGTTGATATAACCAAAGCATTTCAAGGTTACCCCTTTTTTATCAACTAATACCTTTTAAATTTTTAAAATTTAGAATTTGGTCCTGTTACCCATGTTCGTGTTCCTGGTCGTCTTTTAGCTGATAACAATGAATCAACTATTTATGCATTTGTTGATTTCAAAGAAAAAGAAGATTTTGAAAAGATTTTTGTTGATCGTGTATGTAACTTTTATTTTTTTTCAACTAAAATATCTCTTCAATTGTTTCATTCTTTTATAGGATAATGAAGGACGCGTTAAGCATACAATTGATCTTCCCGTTCTTGCATTCAATGGTGAAGTAGTTATTGCACAAAATCATGGTTCTGCTCGACGAAATTTTTACCGTAATAATCGTCGCCCTGGTAATAATGGTCGTCCTGGTAATGGTCGTCCACCACAACGTCATTCACGTAACAATGGTCATTCTGGCAATCGTCCTCCTCATACTGATAATCGCCGCAATCAATCTGGCAATGGTCCGAAAGAAAATAAAACTATGAAAGCTAAAAATGATTAAACTTTTGTGCAGTAATTATTCTACAAAATCTGATTTGTGTAATTCTTTTTCTGTAATACATTATTGCATTTGTGTTTAAAAATATCATAAAAGTTTTTATATTTAAAAAAAATACAAATATCCTAAAAATCTCGTTATCCTTGTTATTCAAAAGCAATTGGTTGTGCTATATTTTTTTCGCGGATTCTTATATTTAGTTTTGTAGCCATGATTAAATTTAAATCTTTAATTACAGTATACCACAAACTTTAATTAGTATTATTTCATCAAAAATCGCTTATTTTTTTGTTATAAGTTTTAATTCTTCGAATAAACTTTTTTTACAAATAATTGATTATTTGTCATTTTTTTGAATAATTTACAGTTTTGAAGTCTTTAAGCAAAACAACTGTAAAATTTTGCAACAAAATGTTTTAATTGTATCTCAAAAAATATTTATGTTAAAATATAAAAGAAAACTCAATGTCAAAGATTAAATTCAACAGACATTGAACATTTCACAAATAGTTTTTAATTATTGTTACATCTAAATGTCATTAAGATAGCACAAATATCAGTATAAAATCATCTTAAAAGTGACGAATCTTCTTTATTTTAAATCTACTTTACTGTAAATTATTAGCAAACACAACTTTTCTTTTCGCATTAATGCAATAAATTTTTATTTTAAAAAAGCACCATAATCCTTTTCCATTGTGATTATATTGCTTTTATTATTATTAATTACTTAATAATTAATTTAGCATAATTTCAGCAATTTCGTGCACTTTTTAGAGTCTCGTAAAAATGAAAAACTTTGTGTTTGTAATCCTATTTTTACTATAAAGATACAATTAAAGCATATTATGATTTTTTCTTTTCTTTTACTTTCAAATCCTAAAACATTAAAAAAACATTTCATTTTTTTAAAAAAGCTGCTTCATCGACGGTTTCACTGATCGTTAACCTTTGAAAAGATGTGTGTTTTTTTTGGTTTTTTGTGATTAATAAACCGTTTATGAGTAATTTTTGAAAAATCTCTCTCCACTGAAGAAAAACCCGCCTAGCTCTCTGTCTACTAAAATTTTGTGTTTAACACTGACCGTTAAAAATGCGCACAAGTATTGATAGAAGCAAAAAAAAAGGAAAAAAGGGGCAATTTCCGAAAATTGAGGAAGACTCTTTTTTTGATAGAGGAAAAATATTTATGAAATGATTCAAGATCTAAAACAGAATCTCTTCATTTTTTGTTTATTTATTTTTAAAAATAAGGAAATTATTTTAAAAAATTTGGAATTATTAAATTTTATTTTAAAAAAGTATTATGGAACAAGTTATTCAGGCCGCTGAGAATGGCAATAATGTAGAAAATGATGGGCCAGCGGAAGAAGATGCCATGGTGCCGCCAATTCAGTAAGTTTTTATAAATGTAATAAAACGCGCTTTTTTCATTCTCGACCAAAATTTAAATAATTGTTCATCGAGACGAAAATTTCGATTTTTTCTAATTCTGATTTTATTGATTTTTGATCGATTGATGGAAATATCGATCGCAAAGTGTCATTTTTAGTCACAAAAAGTGAAACTATTAATGAAAATTTAGTATTTCTTTCGAGGTATAAAGTAAAACGAAACTTTCGTACTGCCTTTGTTTCTTTTCATTCTCTGATTTCTCTTCTCCCAACTCTATTTTATTTTTTAAAAAGAATATCACCACTTTTTGTTATTTAATATTATGCAAATTCCATTTATTCATTCTATTTTTGCGAATGAATAATAAAAACGCATATCCCACCAATCAACCAACCAACAAACGATGGTGGGAGGATAGAACAATGAAAAATTGATCAAAACACTTGAAATTTAAAAAAACAAGGAAAAGTCGATTTTGACTCCCCCCCCCCCCCCCCCCCCCCCCCCGCCCTCGTCAGTGTCTGTTGACTAATGTTTCTGTTGTTGCTTTTATTTTTCATAAAAAATGCCTTATCTATTGAGAAAAAAACAAAGATTTTCACGTTGCTCTATTTTCGTACTTTGCATTGATCCCATATTTCGAAATGCTTGCCAAAAATGCTCTTACTTTCTTTGGATGCTTCGCTGACATGGTATCTCATAATGGAAATTGGCAGAAGTCAATATCTTATTGAATTCTTCGAAAGATATGATCACTGGTTGTTGTAGAAGATTTTAATTTGAATGGTTTTTCATAAAAGCAGAAAATGCCTCCCCTCCCCTCATTCATTTATCAGAGTAAAATATATACCAAAAAAGCGTCAGATATTAGCGCATTTTATGAGGTACTTTTCAATTCCGCCAAAATCCCAGAAAAAATATTTTTTTAGGGATATAAGTTTTTGTTTAATTTCAAACTGATGGCAAATTAATTCTAGAAAGCCAAAAATTTAGACTCACATTGAGTTCTTTAATCGATTCTCTTTACAAATTTGTTAGAATCTGTAAGTTTAGATTTTTGAGACATATTGTTGCTGGGTTACGGTATCGAAATTTCGGAGAATTCCCAAGACTTGTAACCAGGGCTCTGCGAAATCAAAAATGTCGATTTCGATTTCGGAAAAAATTTCGATTTCGACTGAAAAAAAATTATTCCGATATTCCGATTTCGACTTATATGAAATTGTTTCGATTTCGAGTTTGCATTTTTTGTTCGAAATTCAAAATCGAAACTGGTTTTTTTCGGATTGAATTTTTAACATTTTGAGTAAAAAGGGCAATAAACAAAACGACATTTTTTTCTAAAAAAAAGGGTTTTAGCGTAATTCTTGTTTTTCAATTAACAAAAATTTCCTTAAAATTATTTCGACATTTCGATTTTCTCAATTTCGATTTCGCAGAGCCCTGCTTGTAACCCTTATCAATACCCTGCGGGCTAAGTTTTAAGTCCATACAAGCACTTTAAAAAAAGTCTCGATGAATAGTTTTACTCGAAATTAAAAAAAAAATGCTTTATGATTTGTATTAACAAAGAATACTTTAGAAATCCAGAAAAATATTCCGGTGAAACTGACAGAAAGCGACTTGAAACAATGGAAAGAACTGTCACTGAAATAGGAAAGGCAGAAGATTTATTCTTCAAAAAGTTGCATTTAATCGCCATTGTATGTTTTTGTGCTCTTCCGTAATTACCATTACTACATTTCATTTTTAGGATTTTCCAAAGTACATCAATGATCGACAAGTTTCTCACAATGGTGTTATCACTGAAATTGCAAAAGATTTGGTGCCAATCGTGGGGCCACATGAAATGTTTTTAAATGATCTTGCAAAAATATCCCCCTTCTGGGATTCAAGATTTCCAAATCTTGCAGATGTTATTTTAATTCATATTAAAGATTTTGGTAAATGCCTTCCATTTTTAAAGCATATAGAAACACATCGCCAAAAATTTAAACAAATGTTGTGTGATGAAACATTTGCTGCTGCAACTGCTCAATTTGAAAAAGAAATAATGAATCAACGAAGCGTATTTATTTGTAACACATTTGATAATTTGCTTAAACCTGTTTTTCAAAATCCCAATAATACTGGTATTACAGTATATGAGCAGTTGGATAGTATTTTTCAAAATCTTTTACGATATAAGTTACTCTTGCAAAGATATCAAAGTTCCCTTGATCCAAGAAGTGAATCAGAAATTTATTTGACGAAAGAAGCTGTTGAAAAATTGGATGATATTGTTGAAGACATCAGTTGTGAATTAACTGCACCGAAATTGGCGGAGATCTGTAAAAATATTTCCGAAAAATTAAAGAATTTTGATTTCGATGCTTTAAAGCCTGGTAGATATTTGGTGAAAGAAGGTGAAGTATTGAAACAATGCCGACGAAAAATGGATAAAAGAACATTATTTTTGGTAAATTTTCACAATTCTTTTAAATTTTATCTTATTTCTTATTCATTGATTTTAGTTCTCTGATACTTTATTGGTGTCACATTTGGATTTTAAACAATTATGGGAATTTGATTTGAATAATTTGGAAGCAAAATCTGAAGATGGTATTGAAAGAGAGAATTGGTTGCAGTTATTGCATCCCAAAAAATCAATTGCACTAAAATGCGATTCAAAAATGGAAAGAGATGCCTGGGTTTGTAGCATCCGTAGAACCCAAAATAAACTTGGTAAACAACCAAAAGAAGCTTCTGCTGCATTATGGGTTCCTGATAAGGAAGTCACAATGTGTTTGATGGCACAGTGTGGTGATCGATTTAATGCTTTTCGTCGAAAGCATCATTGCCGCGAATGCGGCTATGCTATTTGTGGAAAATGCAGCGGATTTGCATTGTCAACAAAAGAAAAGATTGAATCTTCAAGAGTTTGTCCTGAATGCTATTATGAACTGTTTGAATCATGTATGTTTGTTTTGCTTTAAAACAGTTTCAAATTTGATAATTTGGATTTTTTAGTAACATCTGGAAATGCTGAAAAATGGAAGACTGTTAAAGCTGTTGGGGATGGAAACATCACCTTAACAAATGGTAATCAAGTGCCCATCACCAAATTTTTTCAACCACCTAAAGGAGGTCAAAAACTTCGTGGAGATAATTACAGAAATCATGCTAAATATTTAGTTGAAGGAACTATATTCACAAAGTTTGTTTTTAATTTTTTTTTAATTTTACATGTTTTAATTTAGGCATGGAGAACAATATGCTCGTCTATCAAGCGATTTTGGTTTTTCAATTTATAGGGCGCGATTTGTTAGTTTTTTTCTTTGATGTTTTATTATATTGATTACATTAAAATATTTTTAGGATCCCCAACCATCTGAACATTATTCTTTGAACGGCTTTTCTTATATTTCTGCGGAAAATTTTGGACGTGTAAATTTCAAATTGACTGGATCGGAAAATACTGTGATTCAATTTGAAGTTGAAAAAACGTATTCTGGCCTGTAAGTTTTTCTCTTCTTTTATATTTAAAATGTAATTATATTATCAATTCATTCTTTTTAGATGGAAAGATGCTTTTGACCAACTCTCATCCCTACCTCTTTTTATCATGTAAATATGTATATTTTTCAAGTCTACCCTTTTCACTTATCACTTCATTTATAATCATTTATTTATAACAAATGCCATTCATTTTTTTTATTTTAATAATTTTACGTGTTTTTCATACTTGATCTCATTCATCTCTGCCTCTTTTTATCATGTAAATATGTATATTTTTCAAGTCTATCCTTATCACTTCATTCATTTATAACAAGTGCAATTTATTTATTTTTTAATTGTGATAATTTTACGTGTTTTTTCATACTTGATCTCTTTCATCTCTGTTTTTAACTCAGGTAACTCTCCTCTTTTATTAATTTAATTTAATTCTAATAACTTTTACGGGTGTCTCCTTTAAAAAACTTTATAAATTTATCCAGAATTAAGAAAAGTTTTTAAAACTGCAATATTTTTTTTGTTTTTTTTATATAGAATGTGTAGAATTAATAAAGAAATGAAATATTAAAAATTTTGGTTGTCGTGAAAAAAAATTTTTTGTACAGTGAAAAATTACTTTGAACAAAAAGATAGTGTTTTTGAGCTGGAAGAACAACGATTTTAGTAATATGCTTTATTTCAAATTTTTAAAATAATGTTTAAACAATTTGTGATTTTAAAACATAATTTTTGGGCCTCCTTGAGGGTCATTTGGTCAAAAAATCGCCAAATTTGAAAAATTGGAGACTTTTATCCTAAGGAAAATTTTTTTCTGTGATTTTAATTTTATAAATTTTTGCATATTCGTACTCAGCTCGGCGAGGCGCGTCGAACGGTACCATTTTTAGGGCTTGTGAGTTACTGTAGCATATAGTTACCGTAACCCAAAATAGAAAATAACTAAATTTTCAGAAGTTTCAATTTACGTAACCTATATAAAATATGAGAATTTATAGCCTTCTGGCTCAAAGTTTTCGTCCCTGTGCCACTTAATGCTTCACTTTCTCACAATTGTGAGAAAGTGAAGCAATTGTGTTTTAAAACGCGTTGTATATATTAAATTTATGATTATTTTTATTATAAATTTTAGATAAATTATATAAATATTTATTTGATCAAATAGTGTTTTTTATTTAAAATGCAAAACAATTAAAAGTGATGAGACCGATAAGGATGAAACAGAGTTTAAATAATTAAATAATATTCTTGATTATTTAAATAGGATTGAGTTCCGTCAGAGCTTGATCAACAGCTTGTACAGATTGAATTAAATCATTTTCATTAAAGCATAGGGGTGGCTTATATTTAAGGATATTTGAATATGGGCCATCAGCATTAAGAAGAACATTAAACTCTTTTCTAAGTTTCATAATTAGGTTAAGTGCAAGCTCGGTGGCAGGTTCTCTCGATTTTCTATCTTTTACCAAATCAATACCCCAAAACATTCCAACACCGCGAACATCTCCAACACATTCGTGTTTTTCTTTAAGTTTGTTTAGCTCTCTTTCAAAAGCTTTTCCCATTGTTTTTGAATGTTCAAGAAGATTTTCTTCTTTGATAACTTTTAAAACGCCGAGAACGGCGGCACATGCAACTGGATTACCACCATATGTATTAAAATATCCAACGGCCCCTCCAAGGGAATCAGCAATTTCTTTTCGAGTTACAACTGCAGCAACGGGGAATCCATTGCCCATTGGTTTGCCCATTGTAATAATATCAGGAATAAATCCATCATTATGAAGTTGATGGGCCCAAAATTTATCACCAATTCGTCCAAATCCTGTTTGAACTTCATCAATAATCATTATACCACCATGTTCACGAACATATTTTGCAACAGATGTCATGTAACCTTCAGGTGGAATAATTTGACCACCACAACTTTGAAGTGCTTCAGCAAGAAAAGCAGAAACATTACGGCCGTTTGCTTCTGCAGCTTTAATGATATCTCTTACATCATTGGCATATGCTTGTCCAGCAGCAGCAAGTGCATCTTCACAATTAAGTTCCTCATCACTAAGACGATGACGTCCACGAAAAACGTCAGGAACTGGAGCCTCAAAAATTAAGCCAATTAAACCTTTGTTTGAAAGAAAAAGAAGCACGTAAAAACAACAGCTGTTTTTGCGTCAGAAACATTTTTTAAATGAGAAATAAAACAAACTTTATGAACCCATTCAGGTTGGGGGATTGTACAGCCATGATCAAATTTATATGGACTCATTTGCATTGTTGTGGTAAGATGGCCATGGTATGCATGATCAAGAACGATAACGTCTTGATGTTTTGTATAATCGCGTGCAAGTCGAACAGCTAAATCATTAGCTTCTGACCCGGAATTACAGAAAAGAACCGTATCAAGTCCAGTACCAGCAACAGTTTTTAAAAGTTCTTCTGCGCATTCGGTAAGCATTGGACTAACAAATCGAGTGTTGCAGGTTGCAGTTGCAACTTGTTTGCAAATTGAATCGACAACAGTTGGATGACAGTGACCAACTAAAGAATTAAATCAACTTTTTATCACTTCGTCATCGCATTTTTTCTAATTACCGTGTTGAACATTACTGATGCAATCAGTAAATTTGCGTCCAATTTCATCATAGAGGTATTGCATGGATCCTTGGGTAACAACAAAGGGATCATTTTGATAAAAAAGTTGACATTTTGATCTTAAAATGTGACAGATATTAAAAGTTTATTAACCATCCTAAACTTGACTTACCCAATAAAATTTTCACGTTTTGTAAGGAGTTCTTTTTTATTTAAAAGTGGAGGAATTGGCCATCCAAGGGCACCCTTGGCAGTTTCATTAAAAGTTTGAAAGTAGCCACAAGCTTGGACAACAAAGTCCATTATTTTTATATATTATTAATAAAACTTTATGGAAGTTGGTTGATCTTAAAATTGATGATTATACCATTTTTATCCTTGCTTTTTATATTCCAAACTGGGCGGAGACTTTCCTTCCATCCCTCTCAACTTTGAAAAAAAAGTCCATCTGATTTGAAAGCAAAAATCGACCGCCTTTCGTCTCCTTCCCTTTTTTCTTGTTCTCATGAGGAAGCTTGAAAAAAGTTAAAGGCGTGGCGCTAGAATGAAAAAAGAGAAAGAGAAAGAAAGGGGTAAAAAATCTGTCATAAAATTTTTCAGTGTTTATTATGGCCTATGTGCATTTGGTCAAAGACAGTTTTATATGACAAGAAAACGTTTTTTCAAGGCTTTTTCTTACGTTTTTTAATCAAATAGAAACAATGGGGAAGCAAAACACATAAATGAAAGTTTAAAAAACATTAATCACCGGCATTTTAGGAAGGAAATTCGGCGAACTGCTTGCTATTGGAAATTTCCAAAAAAAACGAACGCTGTTAAAAGAGTATTTAAAACAAGATAAAGAAAAGGTAATATTTCTGATTCCAGCATTCTTCTATGGTTTTTTTCTCACTTGTTTTTCCTTTTTGATTTTTTGCTTTTTTGTTATATTTTTTCTTTTTCTTTTACTTCCGCTGTTAAATTTGATCTTTAGCTTTATGTATTTTTTGCTGCTTTTTCTTAAACTTTGTTCTTTTTGTTTCTGCTTTTGTTTTGCACTTTTTGGTGACTTATTTATTATCACAAAATAAATTATTTTATCATTATCCCTATTTTTCACGCTTTTTTTCTTTCTCTTTTTTTATTGTGTAAAATTAAAATTTATTTTTTTGCAAACAAAGATGGCATAACAATAATAAAAATGATTTTTAATGATCAAAAACAAAAAGTAACAGCACTTTTCTTTTTTCCCCCTTTTTTTTCTTTCTTTCCATTTTCCTAGCTGCTCTGTGACGATCACAAAGTTTTCATGAACACTCGCGCAAATTTCAGCGACAAAAAGAAAGAAGGCTGCGACTGCTGCAATGTTTTTTCTCTTTTTCTTGTTTTTCAAACTCCAAAAAAATATTTAAAAAATAGTTTTGCAAGTGGGATCAAGAAAGGTGACAATTATTGAGTAAGAAAAAGCTTTTTT
Source organism: Panagrolaimus superbus (assembly GCA_964035985.1). Classification (NCBI taxonomy): domain Eukaryota; kingdom Metazoa; phylum Nematoda; class Chromadorea; order Rhabditida; family Panagrolaimidae; genus Panagrolaimus; species Panagrolaimus superbus. The sequence continues at coordinate 11,345,416 of OZ038356.1, forward strand.
GAAAAAAAAAATAAATGAACCAAAGATTTTGTGATTAAAAGTCAACGAAAAACTATGTCGATCAAAGTGCATGATTCTTTTTTTTCTTGGTAGACATTTTTAATGGTTTAAAGATTGCCCTAAAATTTTAACGTTATGTTTTTAGAACAATATTTTAGACGAAAAATGTACATGCAGCTTTTCTTTTCTTTAAAAGACCAAGATTTAGAATTTCACATTACGTAATTGTTAAATATTTGTGTAAATTATACTTTGAAGAAATAAAATAAACAAAGACTTTCAACAAATTTGCTACATTACGTGATTTTAAAAATATTTTATTCTATTAAAACTTTAAATAAACCTAATCCTTCTTTGATTCAGTTTTAAATTTTAATGCTATTGAATTTTTTTAAAAAGCGCTTTGGATTTTTTAAAACTCCAAAAAACATATGAATGAATTGTTTTATACGCAATTTATATAAACATTCAGAAAACATTTAGCTATCTTTAAAGGGAACGGACGTTTTAGCACTTTTTTTATTTTTGAGGTCTCGCAACAATTGAGCCGTTTACACGACAAAATTTTGGAGCATGCAAGACCCGGATTGTCGGGATCTTGCAAAAAAAGTACCTAATCGTCCGCATCATTTAAACCATAACTAACCAAACAATTTTACTTTTTAAACAAACTTTAAATAACATCTGTCTTTGAAATATTAATTATTATTTGTTCATTTACTCTTAAAGATAAATAATTTTAAATAATTTTACATTGGAAAAAGACAAAAATTAAGGACCACTTTATTTTTTATTAAAAATTTCGTTTGGGATAACAGTACAAGCAAATTTATACGAACGTTTTTTGATTTTTGTTTAACGTTTTTTTCGTTGTAAATTTTAAACATGTTTTGGATTTATCTCCCAATCTAAGAAACTTTTCCGTTTTCTTCTTTTTATTTATAATGTAATATGTTTTGGACCAAAGGTCAACTAAAATTTGGTTGATTTTTGATATTTTGATTTCTCAGATTTCTTATTTATTTTATTTTATATGAATAGAGTTTATGTGTCTTTTTTTTTTAAATTAAAAGAAACCATGAGCAATACAGACTTTTAGGTGCCATTTACAGTAAATTAATGTCATGTGCTAGTTAACCAAAAAACACCAGATGTTTAGCATGTTTTTAGCCTTGATTGTTGTGTTTTCACCAAAAAGCATGTACCATATTGAAATAATCTTGTTAATTTTATCACAAAAAAACTTTAATTTTTAAGCATTGATGATGTTGTTTAGCAGGTTCAACTTTTTCTCTTGCGTCAAACAATTAAAAGCTGATAAGAGGTTCAAAAAAAGATGCGGGGGTTATTGGGTTTTTTTTGGCAATAATATATTTTCAAAACTTGTTTAAACTAATTTAAAAATGTGTTTTTTTGCTGAAATATTTTGTGAAATTTATGTTTTTCAAAGTCTCATTCTTAAAGTATTTTGTAGTTTTATGGAATAAATGTTTTTTTTCCATGATCAGTTAGTGAACTTCTTTTTTTTTAAAACAACAACTTTTTTGTAAATTTTTTTTATCATTTTTTTCCCTCTGATTATTGTGTTGTTCAGTTTCATGATTCTGACAAGTGATTTGGGCGAAACTTTTTCTTCTCATAAAAGTTATTTTCAACGCTTGATTTTTTATTTAATATTTTTTGATCTTTTCTGTCCTTATGATACAAGCACGATTATTACCACACAGGTGAAGAAAAAAAACATGGAAGGTGGAGATGCCTGGACATTTGAAGATAGAGTGCGTTGTTGCACCCAATAAAAAACTGACTTCCTTTTTACAATGAAGATTTTATTAGCAAAGAAATAATTAAAATTGCGTTTTTTTCATGTGAGAAAAAAAAGTCACAGGTATCAGTTTCCGTTTTTTTCTTCTTTCTTTTTTTTGTGGGACATTTTTGCTTTTTGAATGTAGTATTAATGAATAAAAATATATTTAAACCATTTATTTGATTTATTGTAATCTTTAAAAAAAAGGCAACGAAACAACGTGCAATTAATTATTCATCATTTACAATCACTCTTTTGTTTTCCGTTGGAGCAAATAATAGCCTAAAAAATACAATAACCTTTATAACAAATTTGTGTTAATTTTTATCTTACTTAAAAATAATTGCCCCTAATAAAGCTCCAATAATTGGTCCAATCCAAAATAGTAAATGATTAAAAGCCAATTGTATTCCTTTTCCATGAAGAGCTTGAAGAGTAATTAATACCAAAAGGTAAAGTGGATTCCATGATATATTTGAATGTAACAAACTAAAACACTTTTATTTTTGTTTATCCTTTCTATCGTTTTTTCTGTTACCTCAAAAGTGATGCCAAACCAACTGCACCACAAACCGGAAGTGGACTTCGAGATAGCTGCCGCCAAGAAGTTGTTTTTTGTGAAACTTTTTTTGTAACTAAAAGATTTGAAAATATAATTATTGTTGTTCCAATTGTTTGACACAATATCATTTCATAAACACTTTTTGTCCAATCTTGTGTAAGATCTTGAATAATCATAGGTTCACTCGGAAAAATGCCGTTATTAAAAAACTATAAAAAATGTAATTAGTTTTTTTTCTTATTAAAATAATAGTAACTTACAAAGAATAAACATGCACCCGCAATAGCTCCTAATATTTGCAAAACAATAAATAACAAGCATAAATACCATTGAGTGGTGAGGGTAAAAAGTTGGGCTACTGTAATTACGGGATTGATATGAACGCTGAAAAAGGAAAAATTTATTGAAACCAGAATTTGTTAAAAAAGTTATTACGTTCGAAATGTTGAAAGAAATACAGTATACAAAATTGCATCAGTAATTGATAGCACCACAATTTTATTAAAAAATACAACATGCCGTTGAACTAGCTGTGATTCAAGGTGAAAGAATACAACAATTGAAGTAATTACTGATAAAAATTCTGCCACACACGGTCTTAAAATTGTTGTACAAAATTGTCGACATTTACTCTGTTTTGACTAAATTTATTTATATCTTTAATGAATTTTTTTTCGCATAACTTCCTAACAAATTTCTTACCGTTTCTTTAGGTTGTAAATGAATTTTTGATGAAGTTGTTCCATAACTATCATAAACATCATAAAAATCTCTTTCATTTTTATTTCTTAATATTGATCTCATAGGACTTCCATCTGGTCCAATATCTAATGGATGAAGTTCAACGTCCTGACTATTCATCATTAAAGAAAAATCTGCTGTCCTTTTTCCCGGATAAGTACCGTAAATTCCAGAATTATATGCCATTGTTAAATTTTCTTTTTTTTGCCTTTTTCGAAGGTTAACACCGAAAAATAAATGGAAAAATGAGGAGGAAGAAAAAAAAAGTTTGCAAAAAAAGCTCACAAACAAAAGCAACAAATTTCTGCTGCTGACTCTCTTTTTTTGCCCTGTCCTGCAAAAAGCAATTAATCAAATTGTGACAAAAACCAGAAAAAAAACTTAAGTCCGCAAAAAAAAATATGGCCATTGAATCACGTTAAAGGATTTTTTAAAAATGAAAAGTTTTGCACGAAAAAACACACATAAATGTATTAATTTTGATAGTTAGTCATTGAATAATGAAAATTAAAAAAGAAAACAAATTGGTTTTAAAAAATATAAAAGCAGGATTTTGCATTGAAAGGAAAGAGTCAGAGCTACAAGAAAAAGATTTTTTAATGATATTTAAACGTTTAGAAAAAAAGAAGAAGAAACAAATTTGCAACGCAAAAAAGAGCTAAAAACAAAAAACTTTTTTAAAATATTAAATTTCAAACAATTGTATTTTTTTTTGCTTTGAAACAAAAAAATTACTGTTTTGTTGGCGCTAATAACTTTTTAGTAATAATAAAAGAAAGAAGTAAAACAATAAATGTCATTAAAGAATCTCTTGGGGAAATCATTCAAGTAAAAGCCTATCACACATTTTTGAATGAATAAAAACTTCCTCATCTTTTACACACTTTTTTCCCATAAGAAAAGCCATTTTTAAAAAAAATTGACAGCAGTTAGTAGTTAAAAAAAGAGGAAGAGATTGTAATGAGGGAGAAAAAGAAGGGAGAAAGCGCTAAATGCATATATAAAAGCAAGAGTTTTTATGTGAACTACAACCTCCTTTTTTTTTTCTTCTTCTTCCTCCTTTTAAAAATGGACAACAACAAAATAAAAGAAGAAATTGAAAAGCTCCTTTTAGAAAGCCAATTGTTTCCCTTTTTCTCTTTAAGTTTTTTATATTTTTATTCACACCTTCATTTTAACGGAAACAACAACAACAAATATATATTTGATGATGTCAAAGAAATGTATTCAAGCGCGCAATAAAATTCATTCATTTTTTTAACAACAATAAAAAAAGTTGAGGTCGTTTTCAATAATGAAAAAAATGCTTACTCAGCGCAAAGAATCTCTCTTATTCAATTTTTGGCGTAAATACAATTGAAAAAAAAGTAGCACCGCCTGTTGCCCTTGCTTGAATATAAAAAAAAAGAAAGACACAGCAAAAACTTCTTCTTTCCAGCTTTTCTTTTCTTTCCTTTCTTCCACCTCCTGGCATTCGAAGCTGTCAATTGTGATTAATTTTTGCAGTGAACGCGCTGTAATTGGAAAAGCTTTATTTTTTGAAAGTTTTGATTGCGTTTTTAAGTAACGGTCAGAAGAACATCTGATGAAAACAGCGGTGCAAAATAAAATCAAAGGAAAAAGAAAAGTTAATCATAAATCAAGATGAAATTAGCTCATATGGTTGTTTGTTGCAACAGATCAAAAAGACATTTTTACTACTTCTTTTATTGCAATACTATATGAAAAAAATGTGCATCAATGGTAATCAAAAAAAGGTAAAACTGAAAATATAAATCTATGCAGCAACTTCTTCCTCTGCTGCAGGTTCATCCTCAACAGGCTCAGGTTCGGGCTCAGGTTCAGGCTCGGGTTCCGGTTCAGCTTGTGGCTCAGGTTCTGGTTCTGGTTCGGGTTCTGGTGCTGCAGCAGCTGATCCTCCCTCCGGTGCAAGCTCATTCTCTTTATCAGCATCGTTTGCAGCAGGAGCTTTAGTTGCAGATTGAAAGCTCTAAAATTGACCCGGCGTAAAACACTGTACATATAACCCTCTTTTTTTAAATATTACTGGTTTTTTAGCCAAACTTGGATCAAAATCTTCAGCCGGAATTTGTAAGGGGACTACTGGAACAGGTGGTTTTGCGGCATCTCCTTCAGCTTTTACAAGTTCAACATATTTAACAGGTTCAAGCTTTTTTCGAAGCTCTTCAAGTTCTTCATTTTCCCGACGTCCCCATTCTGGTGGTGGACGACCAGAGCCATGAACAATACTTGCAGGTAGTTTAACAACAGGCTAAATTATTTTAAAATGGAAAAAAACAAAAAAGAATAAAGTTTTGCATATTTATTTAATTCTTTTTACACACTACGTACAAAGGGTTCTAACAAAAGGATAATAAAATTAAAAAAACTTAAACAAAATAAATTTTAAGGAGAAAAAAAACATTTGTCAATAAAAACCTTGACTATAATAGATATTAAATGGTGTCATGTGCTCATTGAGAAGGTGTTAGTTGTTTATATTTAAAGTTTTGTTGGAAAAAAATATTGGATTTTTGTAACGCAAATTTTTCAGTCAGACATAATTTAAGGATGGATAAAAACAATGGGGTAATAAAAATTTGGGAAACACAAAACAGTTTTTCAAAAATTATGTAAAAACGATTTTAAATGATGAAATAATTAGGAACATAAGAGTTAGTAACAATGAAATTAAGCTATCACTGATATCATTGATTAGTGTTTGATCATTTAATATATCAATATGATTCACGACATTTGACATCACATTTTTCAATTGCTAAAAATGTTTTAAAAAATTTTAGATTCATACATTTTCAAAGATGTTCTTTTTGTCTCCATATGATCGACGATCAAGTGTACGATCGAATTTGGAAGCAACACTAATTTTTGGCTGAAAATTGAAAATAAGGGGAGATAGAAAAAGAGAAGATTAAAAAATTAGAAAGTTGTTATTAGAAAAAGAGGTTAAACGCACCGGATGATCAGAATTTTCAGCTTCTACGGGATCAATGCCTTTTTCGATTGCCTTTGAACGAGCAGCTTGAAGGCGGCGTTCATTTAATTCTTTCAACTATAATTTAATGATTAATGTTTTTTAAAATTACTTTAATTATTTAATGTAAGTTTTTCTTACATCATATTCTTGACGCTCTGCGCGCTTTTCTAAGTCATATTTTTCGCCTTCAAGTTTACAAATTCGATCATGTAAATGTTTAATTTTTTCCTTGATGTCATTTGGAAGGAGATTACTGACATCAACTTCACGGCAAACTGAGGAAATATAACTTCGCTGAAACGATATTTAAAATTATATGTTGTTGATCGAAATTAAATAATCGATACCCTTGCTTCAGAAAGTTGCTCCTTTGACAATCCTTTTTCTGCTTTACCTGTTGCAAGATTTCCCAATTTGTCAGCTTTATCCTTTTTAGAAACAACAAAATTTGGTCCACCTGCTCCGCTTACGGCACCAGCAAATCCTCCGGCCATCATTTCTTGACGCTTTCGTTTATCTTCTTCGCGGCGACGCTTTTCTGCTTCCATTTTAGCTTTGCGTTCTTCCTGAAAAAATAACACTTTATTTAAGCGCATCTGGATTATGATAGGGAGCAGATACTTCTTCTTGACGACGACGATCTTCATCTTTTTTACGGAGGGCTGCAAATTCGCGCTCTTCTTCAGCTCGTTCAGCACGACGTTGAGCTTGTTTTTCTTTCAAAACTCGAAGCTCTTCTTCTTCGCGTTGGCGTTCAAGTATGCGGCGTTCTTCATAATCAAGAAGTTTTGCAGCTTCTTCTTCTTCATGACGCTTTTTAGCTGCCTAAATTTTAAGGATTTTAGAGATCTGCGTCAATAAAGCAATCTTACAAGCATTGCTTTTTCAGCTTCGGTCATAGTTTCTGGATCAGGTTCAGCTTGAGGTGGAGGAGGTCGACGAGTCCTAAATATATGGGCTTTATTTATATAAAGTTATAAAGAATAATATCATTACTTTGTTTCTTCAATTTGTTTTTCTTCATCATCTCCTTCACCTTCGCCTCCTTCATTTTCTTTATTTTCTACAGCAGCAGGTTCGGTAGCGGCAGGTTCTTCAGCAACTTCTTCATCGACTTCTTCGTCGATTTCTTCCTCCTCTTCGCTACTATAATTTGATTATTTGTTAAGTGATAAGAGTTGAAAAAAATTTTGTTAGTAAACAGCCACACATAGTTTTTATGACAAAAACCCAAAGACATTTATTTAATAAGTTCTTACCGCTGCTTTTTTCGCCATCTTGGAACCCATTGTTTTGGTATCATCTTCCATAATGGAAGTTTAGGGCGCTTTATTTTGCGATTTACTTGTTTTAAAACAACACCAAAGGGAGAATATAGAGAACATGAGGGATGAAAGGTTGTTAATTCCAAAATTTTATCCCAATTAACTTTTTTAAGATTATATAATTGACGAGATTCACTTTTTTCTTTAGGAAATTTGCGAGTCGGAGTACGACGTTTATAAAATATAGGAGAATTTGTTTTTGGGGGGCTCAAACAGCAACACGGTTCACCTAATAAATAACACCGGGCATTAGAGCGTTGAATACATGTAGGATGTGGAATTTCGCGCGAATAATGATACATTTCTGTTAAATAATCGTTTGATTGCGATGAAGATTTCGTTGTTGTCGCGATTTTGGCATTTTCATTGCTGCATTCATTGTTGTTATTATTTAAATCACATTTTATTGTTGGCTTCTTAGAAGTTGATGGAAGCGATTGCAGCTCTAAAGAATGTAAATTTTCGTGCTTCACCGATGTCGCGACACGTCGGCGAGCACTCTGCTCGTTTTTTGATGACTGGATTTGGGCGTCTGAATTCCGATGTTTTGGAATTTTTGCTTGTTTATACACATTTGAATGAAGACTTTGCTTTGTATCACCTACAGAACAAAAAATTGTATTTGAGCTTGTTCGTTTTTGAACTTTTCTCAAGTTTGTACGAATTTTTTGAATATCATCATCAGGAGGTTTGATAAAATTCTCTTGAAGTAATCGAACAGCGGTTTTTGTAATGACTTGAGAATCTTTGGAAAGCTCCTGTTTTTGTTCAAACGGAGAATCAATAAGTCGACGCTTTGGAACACTTCGAGGTTTTTGTTCTTCTTCTTCAAGGTCAGCATCAATAAGTTTTCGCCTTGGAGGTTTTCGGGGTCGTTCAGCATTATACCAAATTTTTAGAGTTCTTGTATTACATGGTAATACCATTTGAGCACAACAATCTCGTTCAGCTCTTTCAGACAATCTTAAATGCATTTTAACATTTTTTTCAACAGGTTTTTCAGGTTCATAAAAACTCTTTGCTGTTTGATAAAAACTGATATGTTGAATTGAAATTTCAGCACTACTTCGATTAAATGGTCGAGAGATAACTGCTGAAGCAGATCGTTGATTGTATCTGCATGTTTTTGGGTAACTTCGTTCAGGCTTTTTTATGGCAAGTGGAAGGGGAAGTTGAAAAGTTTTTACAGGCAATAAATGTGGAGGCAAGATATTTCTTTGTGAATCAATTGTATGACTTCGATTAAGCTTTATTTTTGGTTTTTCTTTTTCAAGTGGCGGAGAAGGAAGTGGCCGTGGCTCAGTAAAAGTTGATTTACAAAATCTTTTTAAAGTGATAGGTTTAATATAGTTACACGTAAGACGTTGAGAAGGTGCTTTAAATTCTACGGTACAAGTTGTACCTTCATCTTGAAAACTTTGTCGATCAATAGCTTTCTTTTTTTGTAATTTAGGTCTTTTCGGTCGAGATATTGGTGGAGAAGAAGACGAAGATTGTGGTAAAGTTGTAGCAAAAGACGTGGTTTCTTTTTCTTCGGCTATTATAGGCAATAATACGTGAGCACATTGAAGTGATGATTGATCATTATGAAATTCAATTTCATCACAACAAATATCTTCTTCCGATATTTTTAGCTCTTCTGGTGTTGATTCATGATTACTTTCAGAATCATGTGAATCATGGCCCGTTGAAAGTCCTGAATCGCTGTCATCACTTGGTGATTTACTTTTACGGGAATAATATCGTATTGGCCGTTCTTCAATAATTGGTACACATTCATAATGCTTTAAAAATTTCCTTTCATCTTCCCCTCGTAATCCTCTTCCTTTTAGCATATCATCTATGACACTATGGGCAGCCATTAATCGCTGAACAAATTCTTGTTGATTTTTTAATTCTTGAATCGTTGGATCATCTGCTCGAACAGCAATTGAGATAACTTTTTTTGGCTCTTGTGGTGGAGTAAAGAGTGGAGGGGGTTCAAGGCCCAAAGAATGCCGACGTCGAAAGCTATCCCGTGCTGAAGTATCAGTTGATTGAATGCTTCCAAGTTGTCCTCGACGTCGAGACAAATAATCATGAGGTGTTCCAGAATCGGGTTTTTCTTTTGATGAAGTAATAGTGTTCGGCTTTTTACTGTACATGGCTTTGATATTTTCAATTTCTGCATTTGATGAAACACGTGAACCCAAGGCTGATCGATTGTTATCTTCAACAGAGAAAGCTGATTGTCTTGTAATTCCTCGAGATACATAATTTGATGATGAGCTAAGACTTCGTTCAAAGCTTGATGTAAATGCAGAATCGAAGCTACTCCTTGACGATACTACACCAAGTGAACTTGTTGCACCTATGTATCCCCGTGTATTTCGTGATGAGGAAGTTGAAGAAGATGATGATGATGATGTTGAGGATGAAGGATAAAAACTTGACGATGAGTACACGGACGACCGCATCATGGACAAACAAAATAATTTAAGTTAAACACAAAATAAAGTGATGAAGGGACAGCTGATAGATACAAACAAAAAACTTAAAAGTTTTGTTTTTCTTACAAAGGAGTAAAAAGAGATTTACATTACATAAAGTCAAGAAGAGGTAGCAGAAAAATGAATTTTTTGCAACTTACAATTGCTCTTCTTCGTCAGACATGTTGAAGCTAAAAAAAGAGCAATTAAATGTTACAAATTTTTAAGGATTTTTTGTTTGAAATCTTTGAAGAAAGTAAGACCGAATTACAATAGAAAAGAAAGGAAGAATAAGAGAGAAAAACGAAAAGACGCCACAAAATCCAGCACCTAAAAGTTTTATAGAAATTAAAAAAATTTAGGAAAATATGTTTATTTTTGCACGAGAAAAAAGTAAGCGTCAACAAGATAAAGATAGGTTTATTCAAAACAAAGCAATCAAAGAAAAGGTCCGGTTAAAAAACATTTATCAGCTGACGTCTCTCATACTTTTGAGATCCCCAGAATGCTAAACTTGAAAAAGATAAATAAGTCAATCCTTGGATGGAAAAAAGGCGGAACATTTTAAAAAAATCGTAAAAAATATATCAAATTAGTTTTTTTCAAAATTTGTATAGTTTTTGAAACAATTGTTGCATAAGAAATGGTCACTCCCTTTTTTTATATACGAGTGGACATCAGATGTGCCTAAACTATCAACTATTTTCCTTAAACTGATTGTATAGCTAAAAATGAAATTTTAAAAAAGATGATGCCGCTGACAAACATCTGTCAGTAAAAAATTTTGTTCTAAAAAAATAAAAACATCAAATCCATCTTTTAACAAAAATTTAAAGCTAGTGAAAAAAGAGAGAAAGTGGATACTTTAAGGTTAAAATATAAAAAAAAGAATGCAAGCGTTAAAAAGAAAATCCAACTGCTATTTTACTTTTTTTTCATCTGCAGTTCAGAACGATTTTCCTTGACGTAAATGCCATTTTTTTATTTTGATGAGAGAGGGTGAAAAAGAAAATAAAAAAGGCTTTCTCTCTTGTGATGATCACGGCAGGTAGGTTTAAATAACATCTCACCCTCTTTGATATCAGATTATAAAATTGGTAGCAAAAAAAATAGGGTGGCAGCAGACAATTAGACAAGCAGAAGAAAAGATTAATAAATATGAGAGAGAAAGAAGCGCATGGCGGGGGTAATGATCAGTGATAAACAGATTTTGCAAAAAAAAAACAAAGAAAAAAGAATGTTTTTCGAAAATCATTACCGGAAATCATAAAAAATGGAAGAATAAAAGAGCAAAAATATGATAAAAGTTTAAAAAACTAATCAGCAAGAAAAAAATTGCAGCCTATAAGATTTAAATAGTTTTTATTAACATTTTTAGCAGAAGGTACCATTTAAGCTTGCATTATTGAATCCATGTCCATATTACAGTACATTTGAAAAAAAAGGATCCCAAAGCTAGTTCATTAATTTTTTATCTCCTATCAACTGATCTCCTCCTCTTCAGTAATTATACAAAAAAAAAGTGCTACAAAAAGCCACTTTAAAAATTTATAAAAAGAAGAAAGTAAACAAAACTTTTTCATTTCAAAAAAAAAAACAAAAAAGTGGAGGAAGAAAGACAAGCAAAATTTTAAAATGAAAAAAGTTGAGATTTTCCAGTAATTGAATTAAAAGAAATTTTGTTTGATTTTTTGAAAAAATAAAACAAACTTACATTGAAATTTACGAGAAAAAAATTAGTTGCGGCAGCAATCAGTCACCCAAAGTTTAATAAAACTAAAAGAAAAGAATTAAATTTGAATATTTTATTTATTGCAAATGATTCCGAAAAGTAAAAAGTAATATAAGTTCTTTTCCATGACTTGAAGTTGGCAAAAAAATAAAGTTTTAAAAACGTATCGTTACTTAAAACTTTTTGTTGCATACATTTTTTTGCTGTGCCAAATGGCGCGCCAATAATAAAAGGGAGGAATGTGATACGGCGGAATAGGCGGCGTGCAAGTTAAAAAGTAACAAAAAAAGAGTTTTTTTGTAGTTTTTATTAATATTCTAGACTGATTGCTGCCATTGTCAACATTTGTGTCATACTTCATCACTGATCTGCTGTCAAAAAATTTAACATTGAAATGTAATATATATTTTTGTCAACTCCTGTTTTAAACAAAAAAAATGAAACAATAGTTAAAAGTCTAGAAAAATGAAAAAAAAGATGAACAAATTTCATGAAAAAAAGTTAAAAGTAAAACATTTGTTAAATTATGCAAAGCTTTGATCAAAAGTAAACTAAAAAACAAAGTTTTTTTAGAAAACACAAAATATAATTTGTACAAATCAGGTTTAAATTTAAACTTAAATCGGAAAAATATGAATTCTGGATCACAAGTTCGTGTATTTAGGACTCTCAATTTTGATGATATTACTTAATATATTATCAATAATATATATTATCTTCAAAAAAAATTTTGTACCAAGAACCGTTCCATTCATCGGCAACAGCTAATTTTCAGTCTATGTTTACTGACTTTAAAAACAATTTTTTTTAAAAAAGAAAGCTGCTGCTGCTGCTTTCTCTTTGCGCAAAGTCTCTTCAAGTACTCCTTCTTTTTTCAGCAAAAAAGCTGTTCTTTTTTTGTGAATGAAAAGAGGTTTTTTTTGTGAGAAATATGTTGACGTACTCCTTTATATTCTTCAAATCCAATTTAAGTGGAAGTTTTAAAAAAAATAAGTAATCAGCATTAATTGTTTTTTGTTAGCAGTAAAAAAAAGTTTTTTTTTATTCTACATTGAAGTTGACAAAAAAAAGTTTTAAAAATATATTTAATAAATAAATAATATATTGCAATAAGTTGAAAAGAATTTTTGAGAAAGACATTTTTTAATGAATAATACCCATTTGACTAGGAAAATTGTGATGACGGTGAGGGTTTACGGGTTGAACAATTGTATTTCGATCTTGTTCATGAATAAATACGGCACGTCCAAGGCTTCCTTGAACATTATTATTATAAATAAATACAAAAGATGTTGGATAAATATTTCCATCTTCATTGGTTAAATACAATGGAACGGTATCATTATTGGTGATTTGAACTCCCAATGAATTGCAGTTTGCTAAATATTCTCTTGTTGATGGAATAATACATCTCAATGTTTTTGTTGATCTAAAATGTATACGGTAACTTATATTTCACATTGGAATTTTGGAATAAATTTACTGGTAAATTGTTTGTGGTGATTGGCATGTATTGAACCAAACCTTCGTAGCTCTATCAAAACCTCGACCACGAAATTCAAGCCATTCCAACTTTTTAATTTTATCTTGCTCGATTATTTCAAAGACAATTGGAAAATTTGACATTGACATGTTTTTTAAGCCATTTACAGGATAAAATCTGTAAACATAACGTTCTGCAGAAGTAATAGTCCAACGAGCTCCTTCATTGATACCAGCATTGAGATCAGAAATCTTAAAAACAGGTTACTGTAATATATGAATCTTTTCTAATAAGCTTACTGTTTGCCAAATAATTGTTTCATTACTGCTTACAGATAAATAGCTTAATTTTCCATTATTATCAATATGTTCAAATGCAATCATATGTAATTGACTAACAGGTTCGTTGTCTTTATCCATTGGCTTATAAATATCCTCTTTAGATTCTTTAGCAACTTTTCGAATTCTCATTATTGGCAAGCTTATTTCTGTTGCAATATCAACAAGTTTAACTCTACTTCTATAACAAATACTTTCATCTGTTGTTTCAAAGGCCAAAGTTTCATCATTTATATCTTCATCAACTAAAATATTTGAACAAATAATTTGGTGATAAATTAATATAAGACTTTTACCAAGATATATCTTGAAAACACTCCATTGTGTTATACTACCAAAGAATTTATTTGAATGACAATGAAGATATCGAGTTGAATTAGCTTGCCGATATCGATTATACAATGCAATTTGTGATCCATTTTTAAATGCTGTTAAAAGTCCATCAGTTCCAGTATCTTTTTGGGACTTTTTTGATGGCTTTGAAATAACTTTAATTCTACCGGTACTTATGTTTTTAATTGTTTGAGCATCAGACATATGAAGATCAATTGATAATCGGCATAATTTTTTATTTTCTGAAGCACTGATATACACGCCTCTTGCTCGAAAAAGTGCCTAAAAATTAAAAAGAAGTAAAAGCTTTTTATTTTTTCGTTATTTGCTTACAACGATGTCTGGAATGTTTACTGTAGCTTTTTCCATTCTCTCAATTAAAGCTTGTTTTGTATTACATATTCTCACATATGTAATTATGTTATCCATTGGAGGTGGCGGCTGTGCAAGCAAAATATTCCATCCATTGCCGGTTAAAACTAATGCAGGTGGAGGACACATTAACCTTTAATTGTAAAACATAAAATTATTATATTTTTATTTCACTAAACTCTTTTTTTTACCTTCTCTCATTCGTGTAAGATCTTTGAAGGCAGCATGGGAAAAATAAATACATCATACATTCAAAATTTTTTTCATTTTGTAAATATTCCTTCATTTTTTCTGGCGCTAACCATGTTTGAGATTGTTGTTGATGGGAATATCCATATGGATTAGGAAGAAGTGATAAAGGGCTAAATACTTGATTATATCGTTGTTGACGATTAGTATTATAATAATTCATTTTTGGACGCTTTTTTGCAATTTCATAGTTATCACTGATAGGCTGCATTCCACCCAGCATCAAGAAAAAAAATATGTTTCTTTTTTAACAAACAGCGCGAGCAGCGGCAATCGCAACAGCTATTATAATAATTGCGCCAAATCGGGAAGAAGGGTGTGTGCAATACATGAGAAACAAACCAACAACCTTCTTCCATTTTTTTGTCCTGCATATTTTTGGTTCACTCTATATATATTTTTTTCGTCTTCTTCAAAATCAATGTCATTAAGTATTCCTTAAAAAGATGGTTAACACGTGCTACAAGCATGATTGTTTTGTTTATAGAAAAGAAGAAAGAAAAAAATGAAGAAAACATAGCAATATTATTATTCATCGTTTCTTTTTTTCCAACAAAAAATGTAAAAATAACATAAATTCCAACTCAAAACACCGTTTTTTTGTCTTTTGTAATTTTTATCAACGTGGCAATCAGCTGTTCCTTCCTTCTTTCATCTATTGTTTCAAATATCTCTTTTTTTGAATAACTTTTTTGGTGAATTTAAAAAATAATCCTTTGGGATCGTTCTTCTTAGCAACACATTTTTTTTCAAAAAAAACAAAACTTTTATTCCTTCTTTTTTTCAACGTTAAACTTACTGAATATTCTCTCGTGTATAAAAAAAATCGTGCGGCTTTTTTATGAATTTATTGTTGCTCGGAAACTTGCTTTTTTATGACAAATAAAATACAACAATGAAAAAAAAATAAAACAATATCCAACGTGGATAAAATATTTGCCAAATAATAATAATTTTACCTTTTTTTATCTCTTCTTTTTTTAGGCCTTTTTAACAACTGCTATGCGGATTGCACGGTATGTGCCAAGAAAATTATATGGCGCTATTTTATACCTAGCTGCCCTTGGCAGTTTATACTTTGTTTATTCAAGCATGCAAGAATCATCAGGGCATAAAAATTTGGCTTTAAATGAGGGGATTAATCCTAAATTTGCTGGTATGTTTTGTTAAAAAAATAACATTTTATCTTTATTTTTTTTGCAGGAAAAGATGGAGGTGATCCATTTATCTCTTATCGCAATCTTCCAAAAAAAGATTGGCATGATTATAAATTTATGCAAGAAGAAGCTGCTCGGCAAGGTCCAGGAGAACAGGGAAAGCCTGTAGTGGTTACAAAAGACGATGAAAAAATTAGAAAAATACAGGTATTTTTTTTATCTTATTTTATTTTAGAACGTGAGTTATTTTAGGAAGATTTATATCGTGTAAATGGATATGACGCATATGTTAGTGATCTTATTCCACTTAATCGTTCAGTAAAAGACATTCGTCATATTGGTTGTAAAAGTATAAATTATATTGAAAGATTGCCAACTGTTTCTGTGATATTTCCATTCCATAATGAACATAATTCAACTTTGATAAGGAGTGCATATTCTGTTATTCTTCGGTCACCTCCTGATGTTTTACGTGAAGTTATTCTTGTTGATGATGGAAGTACAAAAGACGCTCTGAAAGAACCGTTGGAAGAATTTTGGAAAAAAGTGGGACTTGATCATATGGTAAAAGTTGTTCGAACAGGGTATTGTCATTAATAACATTTTGGTTTTCCTATATGAATATTTTAGAAAGCGTGAAGGTCTTATTCGTGCTCGACAAGTTGGAGCTCGACATGCTTCCAGTGAAATTTTGGTGTTCTTGGATGCGCATTCTGAAGCAAATTATAATTGGTTGCCTCCACTTGTTGCTCCAATTGCAGAAAATTACCGTACTGTAGTTTGTCCATTTGTTGATGTTATTGATTGTGATACATATGAATATCGTGCACAAGATGAAGGAGCTCGTGGATCATTTGATTGGGAATTCAATTATAAGCGATTACCCCTTACTGCTGATGATTTAAAGAATCCAACTCGACCATTTAATAGTCCTATAATGGCTGGTGGATATTTTGCGATTAGTACGAAATGGTTTTGGGAATTAGGTGGTTATGATGAAGGCTTAGATATTTGGGGTGGTGAACAATATGAACTTTCATTCAAAGTTTGGCAATGCCATGGTAAAATGGTTGATGCACCATGTTCTCGCGTTGGTCATATTTATCGTTGTAAATATATTCCATTTCCAAATCCTGGTATTGGTGATTTTGTTTCACGTAATTATAAACGGGTTGCGGAAGTATGGATGGATGAATGGAAAGAACATTTATATAAAAGAAAAGGAGCTATTCGAGCTGCAAATGAAGGTATGAAATTTAATATATTTTTTTATGAACGGTTTTAAATTCTCGAATTTCAGGTGATCTTTCTAAACAAAGAGAAGTAAGAGAACGATTAAAATGTAATTCATTTGATTGGTTTATGAAAGAAATTGCATTCGATCAAGATCATTATTATCCTGCAATTGAGCCTCCAGATGGTGCAAATGGTGAGTCTGTTTTTTATATAATTAATAAAATAAAATAATTTTAGGTGAACTTCGAAGTGTTGCTGCACAGAAATGTGTTGATACGCAATTTAAAGGTGGAAATGAACGATTTGGTCTTCGAAAATGTATTAGTGATGATCCAAGTGAAGGTGGAGAACAAAATCTTCGAATGAGTTTTTGGCAAGATATACGTCCAATGACTCGTTCATTCTGTTTTGATGCTTCAACATCAGAAAATCGTGCACCGGTTGTCCTTTTTGCTTGCCATGGAATGAAAGGAAATCAACATTTTCAATATAAAATTGAAGAGCAACAAGTTTATCATCCACTTAATGGTCATTGTCTTGATTGTGATCCAGAACGTGGTGAAATCTTTATGAATCCCTGTGATACTTCAAAGGAATCTCAAAAATGGGTTTGGAAAAATTTGTTTAAAGAAGTTGTAGAAGAGCGTAACAAAAAAAGTTAAAAAAGAAACCAAAGTATTTAAACTTCACTTATTTTATTAAAAATTAAAACTAGTCACTAAAATTTTAACATTAAGTATTATAATTGTTAAGTATTATTATTAATTTATTTTTGATTTTTTTGCCTTTAATTTGTTATATTTATTATTCACTTTTTTGCCTTTTTGTTGTTTCAGTTGCATTCCAACCAAAAAAAATTTGTGTCTTATACATATCTTATTTTGAAATATTTGTCAAAATAAAACCTGGGTAAATTTTTTTTTATTAATTCATATACATTTTTAAAGTATACATATGTTTTATTGAACGGATGTAAGATTTAAAGGTGCATCTGTGATATTAAAAATCCATGAACCATAAGTTTGCGTTGAAATTATGATGACAAAAAATCCAAAAATATTAAGCATTGCACCTGCTTTCATCTGAAAAGAATTTTTTTTAAATTTTATTTGTTTAATAATTGTCTATCATTTGTATATTACCAAATCAACAACCCTTAAAAGACCTGCACTAAAAACAATTGCATTTGGTGGAGTACCAGCCTAAAAAAAGAAAAAGATTTTTAAAAAAAACATATGTTTAAATAATTGATAAATTATAATTTTGAAATACCAAGAAAAATAATAAAACTAAACTAACCGGAAACATGAATGCAAAAGATGAACTTAAAGTTGCTGGTAAAATGTATAATAATGGATTTGTATTTTTATTCTTGGCCTAAAAATTCGTCACTTTTTTTTCCTTTTATAAAACCCTAACTTACAATCGATGCCACAAGGGGAATGAAAATTGATGCAGTTGCGATATTGCTTGAAAATTCCGTTAATCCTGTCACCAAGAGACAAGTAAAAATGACAAATATCCAATTTGGGAAATCTTTTAAAAGCGATAATTTATTACTGATTTCAAGGGATAAACCGCTTTTTTCAACTCCTAAAACCGTTGTTTTTTTGTAACATCAAAAGATATATTTAGGGGGTACGTTACCTTTAGCCATAGCATATCCTCCGCCCAATAAAAGGATAGTACCCCATGATAATCTATGATGTACAAGTTTCCACGTTAAAATTGGTCTAAATTTTTTTGACTTTTCTCTTAAAATCGGATTATCTACGATGAATGGATTTTCTGAAGGAACAATGAACAAAAGGATTGCAAAGAAGAGTGACACAGTACTGTCAGAAACATAACTGTAAAAAATTAACGGAAGAAAAAAAAAGTCAATAAAATCTTTAAAAGATTTACCCATGAGGAAAGAGATAACCCCAGCCAGGAAAGATTTTTGGATCCCGGAAAAACCACGACAAAACCATGGAAGCAAATAATACAGAAATAACTTTTTCACTGTATCTAAAACCATGTTTTTTTCGATATTATTTAAATATACCCAGATCTAAATATTACTAACTGTATTGGGCCAAGATCTGTATATTTTTTTTCTAAAACTTGATGTAAAACTTCTTCAATCTCTTTTTCATTTGGATCACTAAAAAATAAATATTTATGACCGCAGAAAAAAAGTAATAATTTTATACTCTGTAAAACCAATAAAAAGAACTTGAAGCCATATCCATAAAAATGTGATCATAATAATTAATTGTGGAAATGCGTAAAACATCCAACTAGCGAATGTTATCGGTGAATTACCTTCATATAATCTAAAATTGCTACCGTAGTACCAAATAATGATTTTTGACATTTCAAATCTCGCTCAACTTACTCATCCAAAAATGCTGCCATAATTAAATTAGGACCAGTGCCGATAATTGTTGCAATGCCACCGATGGAAGCCGAAAAACATATACTTAATAATAAACATTTGTAAGTGTTTCGATCTTTTTCTTTGCTATCTTTAAAGCAAATTTCTTCTATGTCACGTTTCACAACATTTTCGGCTCCTTTTTTATGTCTTCTTCTACAGTAATCAAGTTCACAAATTACAGAAGTAACAATTGGAAGCATCATTGCTGATGTTGCAGTGTTGGACATAAACATGGATAAAAAGGCTGTAGATACTTGAAAGCCAAGCATTAACCTAAATTACTTGTCATATATGTAAATAATGTTGGGGTAATCATAGAGAAACTAATTTACCAACGAGGATTTGTACCCGTTGCCATTAAAATCATAAGAGCAATTCTTTCATGCAATTTAACAGATTCAATTCCAATTGCCATTATTAAACTTCCAAAGAATACGAAATTAGCATCCTTTAAAATTCATAATTATAAAAAGAATTATAAACTGTTATATTTATTACAGTTAAATACTCAAAGCATAATTCTTTAGCTTCAATAATTCCAAAAACCGGATATGCAACCATTGGAATTAAAGCGGTTGCAGCCATTGGAATAATTTCTGTTATCCATAAAATACTCATATAAATAACTACGCATGCACATACAGATGCCTAAAATAATTTTAAAAGTTACGGTCGAAGAAAAATAGAAATTCTTACTTTCGTTTGAGAAATAAAATAAATTGATGATAACAAAAATGGTAAAAGTACAACAATAAGAGGCCGCTTAATTTTAGTAAAAACTGAATCCCATCGCGGCATTTTCTATCCTATATTACAGTTGAGGTTAGACCTAAAAAGTTGAAAATGACAAAAAAAAGACATTTATTTTTTATAAATTAATGTAGAAAAAATACAAAATTCGTGATTGTACCTCTTTTATTTTTTGTAAGTACCCGCAACAACAACAATCATCCAAAAAAAGAGATGATGACCAGACTTTGATCTTGAAAGACAAAAAAAACGAAGAAGTTAACTATCAAGATCAACAACCCTTTTTTTCTTTTTATCTTTTCTTAGATTTCTGACAATAAACAAAATCAAACACGATAATATAAATGAAAATCATCAACTGGATATTGAATATCCGTCGTATATTATCTCTCTATATTTCTCATTCCTTCCCTTTTTTTAGTTGGTTCCAAAAAAAGATTGATGATAAAACTTATTAAATATGATGTAAAATTCAAAAAATATGCTTTGGGATTTTACTAATTTTTATTTCGTGATACAAGCAATTTAAATTGTAAAATGATGAAGAAAAGAAAGAGTTACAGACAAAAAAAAAGAAAGAAACAAAAAACTATCTCGGAAATACTCTACAAAGTGTTTTTTTTAAAACCAAAACCGAGCTGGAAAAAAACTGAAACGGGGAGGAAAAAAAGAGAGAAGGTGTATGATGCATTAAAATTTTAGGGGCTACAAAAAGCTTGAAAAAAAATGATGTTAAACATTTTGAAAACATCAAAAAAGTCTCACAATCAATACAGACAAAAAAACAAATGATAAAATGCGACATTTCCATAAAACACAATATACAAAAAAAACTTTTTAACACAAATGTTACAAACAAGGAAGAAGGAAAAGCAATACTATTTTGGATAATTTTTCTTAAAGCCTATATTAATACTAATAAATTTGTTTGGGGGAAAAACAATCCGAAAGATCAAAAGTATAAGAAAGAATAAAGGGGTAGATTTAAAAGTTGATATGAAAATATAAAACATTTTTCGAGGTTCGTTTACATTGTAAATGAAAGCACAAAGATAAAAAATTAACACGTTAAAAGTAATTTTTTTAAAGACATTGATCTACGAAAAATAATAATACAATCAAAAAATTTGGCAAAGAAAATTTTGGCAAAAAAATAAAAAAAAATTTGTCGACGGTTTTGGTTCTTTTTTTTGCGATGAAAGAAAAGAGGTGAAACAAAGAAACAAAGAAGCAAAAAAAGGGGGGAAAAGGGTGTAAGTGTCAGACAGATCGCAGGGTTTTGAGTATCATCTTATGAATGGTGCAATCCGCTTTTGTTTTATTTTTGTGGAAAGAGTGAAGGTAAAAAGGTCATTGGTGTCGTCGTGTAAAGCGATGATGATTAATTTTCAGGATTGATAATATTGTGATGAAGAGCTGTTAATAATTCATAATCAGCATCATTAAAGCGTTGAACAGTAAGAAGATCTTTTTCGATTAAAGTATTAATTTCATTAAAGCAATTAACTAAAAAAAGGTATCAGTTAGAATTATTAAATTTCCTTAAAATTTTTTTTAAAGCTTACCAGCAAAAACAATGCAATTCCAAAGTCGTGGAAACATTTTATCTCCAGATGCATTCATATCTAATCCACTATCATTGGCTTCTCGGCTTCGAACAACTTCATCAAGATTTGATTCAGATGGAACGCCCAAAAGTTTAAAAAGTTTATGAATTAATGTTGCATTTGATTTTATAGTTGCATAAGCATTGTATGAACGAACAACAAGCATGTGAAGATTTTCCTTTGGGAAAACTCCATGTCCAATATGATCTAATAATTCATCAAACATATTTTCAAATTGATCACTTGATTCTGAAGATTTATCAGAAATAACTGAATCAGTTTCACAGAATCCATGATACGATTCTGATTTAGTTTCAGTATTATGCTGGGATGTTGGAGTTCCATTTACTGATGCACAAAGAAAACTTAAAAGGGAATCAGCAACTGAGCTTTGATCAGCTGGATGTGATTCATCTTCTTCATGAAAGCCGCTTTCATTTGTTGGAGCTGGAGATGCGGCTGTCTTTCCATCCGAATGAACTCGAGAAGTTTTTGATGAATGAATTGGAGTTTTAAGAGAATTACTGTAAAAAAAATTTGATTAGTTAGTTAGTAAAAAGGCTTTCAGAAATTTTGCTTACTTATTTTTTAAAAATGCTTGTGAATAATTTGGTAAAATTTTTGTACGAAATTCTTCAGCACTTGCAAGTGGATATCCGGGTGCAATTTGACGTAAAAAACTTTGAAAAAGTTGATTATCCATAATTTCAACAGGAAGAACTTTAAATGCAAAAAGAATAGAAAGTTCATTGCATAATTTATTTTGAACAAAACCAGATTCATTTGGCATTGAATCTTCAAGAGTAATTTTTGGAGGACGTCCACGTTTTGCTGGTTTTGAAATTGGAGTACTTCCAAATGTTTCATCATGTTCAAGATTATTTTCTTGTTGTTTTGGAGTCGAAATTAGACGTTCAATTGTATGTAAGCCTTTAATTTGGACATCAGATTCTGAGGCATTGGAAGAAGTTGAAGCAGCAATAGATTCAACAGTTTCAGAAATTCTATCATTATCTGCCGAAGCAGCAGCAGATTCTTTCTCCTGATTTTGTTGTTGTTGTAATTGTTGAATAAGAACCATTTCATTAAGATGTTCACCATCGATGACTCCTGTAACGTTATAAACTTTTAAATAATTTTTCTTTTAACAAAAAAAATTACCACTTTTTAAAACTTTTCGAAGACTATTTTGTTGTCGAGCAATTTGTAATATTTCATGCTCTGGATGATGACAACTTCGAAGATGACGAATCATTCCAGTTGTGCTGCTATTTGTTGCTTTAATTGTTTTTGAACAAATTGAACATTTTGCTGCTTGTTCATTAGGAATTTGTTCAAAATATCTCCAAACTTCTGCAGTCTTAACTGATTGTCCACCAATTCTTGAACGCTTTCGTGGCTTTTCTTCTTCACCTTCGGGATGATATCGATGTGATTCTGATAAAAGCCGTTTATTACCTGCAACTGCTGCAGCAGCTTCTACAAGTGCTGGAGTTGAAATGCTGTTATTATTTGATGAAGCATCACTTCGATTTCCCTGTGATGCAGCAGCCATTTGCGCAAGTTTTTGTTGAATAAATAATCTTGCAATTTCATTGTTAAATAACAATGGATTTAAAGTATTTAAATTTTGTTGTTGATCTTTAAATAATTCTAAGAATTCAGAAGGTAATCGAGGATTCATGCCGGCAAATGAAAATGCATTGGCAGATATTGCCGCCATTTGATATCAATATGAATACGGTAAGTCAGAAGGCAGGCTTGATTGATCAAGGCCTAAAAAAAGAAAAATGAAATGAATCAAAAGTATGTCAATTTTGATCAAAAATAAGATTCAATACAAATCACGATGTTTTGCAACACGCCTGAAATTGAAATATCATTGCGTAATGAATGCTGCAATTTTCATTTTTACGCTGATTTTGGGGACCAATCTGCACTTCGAGAAGCCCGAATGACTGCGCAACAACCTGTTTTGTCAAAGGATGAAAAACCAAGATTGCAAGATAACAAAAAAAAGAAGAATCAAATTCATTACAAATCCCAGTATTGCCCCTGGGCACTTTAAAGGCTAACGAGAAAGACAGCTGTAAAGACAAGTTTCGAATCTCTCCTTCAATGTAATGCAACAACTAAAAATGGGAAATGGAGAGAAAAATAGTAAAAAAGAGAGAAAGTGTATGCCCCCTCAAAAAAATCTCACGCAAAAATATAGTCCAAGATGTAGCGAGATTTTTTGGGGAACCAGAAGAAGGAGATAGTTTTGAACCTGAGCCTCAGTGGCTTTTGGGTTTTATTCTTGAACATAGGGAAGTTTCGAATCATTGCGCAGCGCAGATATATTCCCCCTTAGGGCATTGAAAGCAGTTTGTTAGACAATATTTAAAGCCAAATAAAAAGCATCAAAGGTGACAAGGATGGTGTTTCGTAATGAAAGAAATTATGTAATAGGCCGTTAAAGAAGCAAGCAAATCGAAATAAACAACATCAGATTTTTAAATTATATAAGTTTTTTTTATTCTTTTCATCTGAGGATTTCAGCCCAATGTTACTCCCATTCTTCTGTTTTCTTTTTCTCTCTCTCTACTTCAGAAACTAACGAGAGGCACTCGTTGAAGCACAATTGTGAATCTCAGGAACAAGTTCCTTCATGATGATTGGGCGGACGATAAATAAGATCCGAAAAAAAATAAATTTATTTTAGATGCTGCTGCTCACGCAACTATAGACTTGATTACGACCTATGATTGCGCAGTTTGACGCCACAAGCAATGATTGGCCACGATAGCAGAAGAAAAGAAGAAAAAAGAAGACGATGAAGAAGAAGATGAATGAAAAAGTTTTAGGATAAAAGATGAAAGCATATGGACAACGTAAGAAAAAAGAAAAGAAGAAGACGAAGGAAATGGACAAAGTGGTGCATATGTACCATAAAAAAACACAAAAGAGTCAATTTGCACGAAAAAAAATTAAAAATCTCCTGTGGCGGATAGTGGCATTATTCAAAAAAAAAGAATGAATGAAAAAAAAAGAAGTAAACTGAACAGGCTCCAATCGCGCAATGTTTCACTTCATTGCCATAAAAGCTGTCAACAAGAAAGAAAAGAAAAAAGAAAAAAGAAAAAATTACGCCTCCGGAAAATAGAGAAGAAAAAAATGGACGAGATATCTATCAAAAGGTTTCTTTCTTTTTTTCGATGTTAAAAAATTAAAGGACATAAAAGTCGAAAGCTATGGTAAAGGGAAACGATGGTTATTTTTTTTCATTTTTTAAAAATCTAGTCAAATTCACATAAACCATCAAATGCACGAAGAAGAAGAAACAAAATGAGCCACCAACAGAGGGATAAAAAAAAAAGATCAACGCCGAGATGATGCTTCAGAGATGCCAGACAGCTCTCTATGAATCGAGCGATTCACAGAAAAATTTTCTTCAAGCCTGTTTCAACAATTTATTTGAGAGAAAAAACCTAACGAAGGTGAGATGAAAGATTGTTGAACACAATAAAAAAAATCAAAAAAGCAGACTAATATTATTGCAAAGAAAAAGAAATGATTAACGAGATTTTGGTTTAATAAAGGCAAAAAAATCATGGTAGATAAGATCAGATTTCTTTTTGCAAAAGCCAAAAGTTTTGCTTCTTCTTTCTTTTTTGGTTTTAAAATAGAATCTTTTTTTTGATTGCACGGGAATAAAAAATAAAGGGGAAAGTCAATTGCGGAAACAAATATATTAGATGGACATTCTTCATAGTATCCATTGTCCGGTTTACCTTGGAAATGAAAATTGAAAACAACTTGAAGAATTATGCCTAAAACAGGTTTTTGTTTTCAAGGCTTTTATCCTTTGACAACTGTCCCCTATTTGGAATCCGTGCCTTCAGGAAGATAAACTAAAAGAGAGATGACAGGAGGAAAAAAAATAAGAATAGTATGAAAAAAAGCAGTTATTTTGGAAAAAAAGAAGGATCGAAGAAAAATGAATGAGGTATGTTTAAAAATGTTAAATGCAGCATAAAAGAAGCAACATAAAAAAAGAAGAAGAAAAAGGAGATGACACCAAAAGAGATATATAATGTATGAAACACCAACAAAAATCAGTGCTCTATAATTTTTCTCGAGGGTTGGCGTCATTGAGGTAGAACTTTTTATTGTGGATAAAAAAGAATTTTTTTTTTCACGAGAAGACATCATTGCGCCAACCGCAATCATCAGGCGGCGATGGCGGCGGCGACACAGAATCATTGAGGCGAACAGACACGCGCGAACGCATTTCTCACTAGCTCTTCGAGGAAAATTGTAGCCGCTGGCAATCGGGATCGGCGTGAAAAAAAAAATATGAGGGAAAAAAAGAGCACACTTGTTGAAAAAAAAGTAGAAGAAGAAAGAAGGATATTTTTTCTGTATTTCGATTTCCATGAGCTAGTGGTATGCCTGTTCAGTCTACCACCGGAATTAGTGAACCCTATTTATTTTTTTGTGGATTGTCAATGAATGAAAAATGGATGAATGATGAGTTTGACCGAAGCCCGGTGGCGGTGTTGCATACAATTTTGAAGCAAGAAATATTTCAACACACGGGAATAGTCGTTTTTCATAAAGCTCTCATTCTAGCAAATATCGCGCCCTAAATATACCAAAAAAAAGAAGAAGAAAAAGAGGAAAAATGTTCAGTAGCAGAAAATTCTAAAAAGTGATTTTAGTGATCATGAATTATGATGGCAGCAGCATTTGTGAAAAAAAATAATAGTCATAAACACGAGAACGAAAAATAAATGAAATAGTCAAAAATATTTTTACTTACTCAAGTCAAAAAATAAAAATAACAATGCGAGACTCAAAAATTACCATTCCACCACTTTTTTTTATGGAGAACAAAAAATGAGGAAGAAGGGAAAAAAAGGATCCTCAATCCGTTGAGAAAGAAAAGGACAATACCGCCCCTCCGGCCTAACCGAAAAAGGCGATTTTACTCTTAATTTTTTTTCTGTATCGAAGGCCGAGAATTGAGAACAAGGGCGAGATCGCCATTTTAAAATATAAAAAAATTTTTGAGGTAGAAACATGCGGTTTTGGTTATGCGGGAAGAAAAAGTTAGGAAAAGGAGGTAGCGCATCCTTGAATCGGGCATTGTTCAATTGCACGAGGTCGCCAACATGTTGCGATGAAACGCGATGACTCGAGACTTGCATATTTTAAGACAGAAGAGGCAAAAAAAAGGGAAGAAGTTGTCAAACTTTTAACTCAAGGCATTGAACCCGATCAAGACCATCAGTCTCCCTCAATCAGTCAATTCTTTTTTTATTCATTTTGTTGTGGGAGGACAGATGCGAGAAAAAGAAGTACTGTAATGGAAAAAAAAAGAGGAATAAAAAAAGAAAAGAAGAAAGAGAAAATAGCGGTTACATTTTTGGAGGCTTTGAAATAAAAATAGACACAATATATCTTAGTTTTGAGGAGCATTTCACGCATCCCCAATCCTTGAGCGTTGCACTTCAATAATAAACCGGACTTGAGGCGCCTCCATATGCCTCAAACGAACTTATATAAGTCCCGGTTCGATTTTCGGTACGTGCCTTAATTTTTTATTTCTCTCTCTTTTTCTTCTTTTTTTTGACAAAGTTGAAAGCGTAGCGGCATCGGCTCAGCCACAGGGAAATGATGAATTGTGGATTGAAGACTGAACAACAAAGTGCGACGGATCGCCCAATTATATGGCGGAGAAGAAATAGCAAAGACCAAGTATTCACACTTTTTTTCTTCTTCTTCTTCTTCTTCTGATGTTGCTCCTTCAGACCCCCGACAGGGACTGGATTCGAGAAGCTGTCAACGGATTCATGGAAGGGGATAGCTTAAAAGATGAAAAATTTAAAAAAATCGTGAAAAAGTGAATCAAGTATTGGGGATTAGAAAAAAAAGTTTTTTTATGATCAGAAGATAGATTTTGTAATAAAATGAAGTTTTACAATAGCCGTCAAAACATGGCAAAAAAAGGCACAAGCAAGGGAAAAACAAAAAATGCAGATGGGATCAAGTATGGCGCGAAATCTACATTCCATTTTTTCTTCTTCTTTTTTCTTTCTTTCCTTGCCAGATGGGGACCATGTACGATCGTGGCGCGCACAAAACTACCGCACAATGGCGGCTTTTAAATGAAATACAAATATGGTTATTGCGCAAAATGTCTGCTGAATAGCGATACTTAAAAAAACAGAGATCTCGAAGTTTGAGCAGTGCCAACAAACTTTAAACTGTGCAAGAAAAATAATGTTTAAATAAAGCGACCTTCAATTTCAAAAAAAAATGCTTCAAACTATCGTTATCTATTTTTGGTGTTTTCCAAGAAATAAGCGAGGCAGATGGTAGCAGCTGGCTGTCAGAAGTACCAAAAAAATATTTTTTTTGCTGTTAAAAAAAATGATCTGGAAAAAAATGGAAGAATGCAAATCTCGTCTGTCAACTAATTATAGCATCACAGGTAGTGAGGTCGAAAAATTTGACACGACAGGTTTACCAACAATTTTTTTCTTTGTTCGTTTCCAAAGAAAGAAAATTGCATAATTTCCAAAATTATAAATAAACTTAGTAATTTTCTCGAAAACAAAAAAAACAAATAAAACCAAAATTTTTTAACTCAAAACTTTGGCGCCTTTTTTAAACATTTTTTTAATCACGATAACATCATATATTTTTTTGCATTCTCGGGGTTTGCTGCTGTTTACGAATTTTCATGAGTCTCGTCTCCCTCCCCCCTATAAAAATGAAAAGCGTGTCGGGTTTAAACAAAGGTTTTTTTCAAAAAAAAAAGTTGAGGGTTGTATTTTTGAGCGCGAAAAATGCTTAATGACTTTATTTAGCTTTCAACTATTTTTATGAGGTAAAACGCTATATTATTCA
Source organism: Panagrolaimus superbus (assembly GCA_964035985.1). Lineage (NCBI taxonomy): Eukaryota > Metazoa > Nematoda > Chromadorea > Rhabditida > Panagrolaimidae > Panagrolaimus > Panagrolaimus superbus. The sequence goes on from OZ038356.1 coordinate 11,373,893, forward strand.
CAATTTTAGATACTCAAAAATTTTGTATGAATCATTTGAAGGGTAATAAAATAGATCGGCGGCTTCCCTCTTCCTCTCTCCAAGGGCAATTTTTGTTTCTTGTCTTTTTTGAAAAAAAAAATCAAAAAAAAAGTGGAAGAAAAAAGTGGAAAAATCTAGTTTGGCCGAAGGAAGGCTGTGCATTTCTCAGGATTTGTCGAATTTGTTTTTGAAAAAATTTTTTCTATCTTCTTTTTTTGGTTGGCAAAAATGAGCTTTGAAAAAAGATTTCACGACCGCCTATTGACCCGATGGAAAATCTCTAAAAAGATCAGGGCAAAGATGGATGTGTTTTTAAAAGTGTTAAATTCTCTTAAGGTTAAACATTTCATTTTAAACATCATGAAAAAAAAGAGTTTGCTTTTGTTTCAAAAAGTAAATTTACTTTAACTCATTAATATTCATATATCCCCCAAGAGAAAATATCACACAAAGATTATTGAGAAAAGGCCATGAACAATTGGGGATACGATCAAAGGTATGAGAATTTGAAAAAAAAGGTCTTCATGGATAAAAAAAGTACACCTGGGCCGTAAATTTTGCTTTAGGTCAAAATAAATACGATAGAAGAATTTTTTCCATGTTTGAATAAGAAAAAAAGTTATGGCACTTTATGATTCATTTTATCGAGAGGAAGCAGAGAGTGCCTTAGAGAACCTCACTAAAAGATTGATCCGCCTCCTCCTTTTTTCATACTTGTCTGGCGCCTCAAAAAAAATTTTCAAAAACAAAATTCATGATATTGCTGTTGATTTAAAACAAATATGCATGTATGTGTTTGGAGACATTTTAAAAGCGGTATGGCTTTTATGTGATTGAAACAAAAAGTATCATCAACTTTTTTTTTCTGTGAGTTTGTTTTTTTAAATGACCCTCATTTTTTGAGCCGCTTTTATGAAAAAATGCAACATTTTTAAAGAGGTCATTTCAATTTGATATTTGGCACCAAAGCACTTTTCTTCTGTCTTTCAAAAATATTTGAATTTATTTCAATTCTTGGCCACTTTTTTTTCTTATTCATGGGTAATGGGAAAATTTTGATTTTCATTGTTTCATCTTTTTTTCCAACTAATTTGCAAAAAAAATGATGTCCTTTTTGCTGTCATACACCTTCTTTTTTCCAAACAACGCAAAATTTGTGAAAAAAAAGTGAAAAAAATGAAATAAATGGATTTACGAGAAACAAATGTGCCGTATGACATCTTCATTGTATTGTTTTTTGTGTGTATGCATTTAACGGCTTTTGGCAATATGCGCAACACTTGACATTTTTTTTTGATGATTGAGCGCATCAGAAGCGATAGAGATACACCAAGAGACAATATCCTTCTTTGTCAAAAAGAAAATTTTTTTTCATTCTTTTGACAACGTCTACGGCTGGCAATAGCATCATCACAAAAGTCATCCTGCACCATTGAATTTTTTTTTCAAAAAAAATCATTGGTTACCCATCAAAAACTGTGCGGTTGTAGAAAGAACAAAGAAAGTCTTCGACATCCTCTTTCTCCATTTATTTTCCTATCCATTTCAAAACAGCCATCCATAAAAAGTGACCACAAGTAAGGGTGGTTTTTTTGGTTGCCTTCAAAAAAAATTGTTACGCGCGTATGTTTTTCTTAAATGTGACAAACCGCCTCGAAACTATTGAGGGCGTTTATTTGATATATGGGCTTTGTTATTCAAGATTCACACAAATTACCGGTCACCATCACCCCCAACACAATGATGATCTTATTTTTCCACAAATGAGAATGCAATGTTTTCCTAGAAACTAAAATCGAGAAAAAAAGCAATTTCAAAAAAAGCAGTTTATTTTACGAACAGTGAAAAAAAGGAAACATAGAAAAAAACAGATTACAGTAATCCATTAACCGAGATGGAACAAAGACAATTAACCGGGAATGGGAATCTTGAATTTTGCCAAATGGAGTTCATTTTTAGCGGAAAGAAGGCGTTCATTATGAACATAGCTTTCACAAACATAACACCAAACAGAAAGATCAGCAGTTGAAATTGCCATAGCATGTTCAGGATTTGAATAAAAATGTTGAATGGCATGATTTTGAACATAACGGCTACAATTGACCTTTAAAAACACGGGATCATTTTGGGGCCAAATTTGTCCCGTAGAGGCGCCCTTTTAAAATTAGGTTAAACCCACTTAGAAACCATGGAAAAACGATATTAGGGGTCTTCATGTGGTATTTTGGGGTTGCCCCATCACAAAAACGAAAATGGCAAAAAATGACGTTTTTTGGCACTTTTTTGCTCGAGAAATGGATTCCAGGTCCAATGAAGCCAATGGCCTCGACAAATTTGTCGGGCTATATCTTGTCAACAAATCTGCTATAACAGATTTGGGTTAAACTTGAACACAAAAAAAAATCGGTACTTTTATTGAATGAGCTCATTGGAGCAACCGTTCAGCAAAGCGTTCATTGTTGAAAAAAGCCAGAATTATGCACATTCTCTCCTTTTATATCAATTTCGGGGGTTGTATGCAAATTACATCTTCGTGAATGATAAAAATAAACTTTTTCGCAGAAGGGAGGAATACTGTAAAAGATGGCCAAGGCCTTCTTTTATAGTATTCCCCCCCCCCCCCCCTAAGATGCAGATTCAAAAACAACAAAATTATCTAATTCATTTGTTCATTTTTTTGTTTTTTTGTTTTCGTGGCAAATGCAAATTTTGAGAAAAAGATTTTTTTTTTCAAAAAGAAGGATGAAAAACGTTTACTGAAAATAGGGGGGGAAAGCTATAAAAGTGCCAAAAAATCTCTATACCGACTTTTGTGCTCATTTTACCTATAGATAGAAAATCCTATCAACTATTAAAGATGGTGTTCTTTTTTGGCAGACTAATAGGTAATACCCGTAGATATTTATCAACTTATCTAAGAAAATATTGTAAACAAACTGCGGAAAAAATGATTACCGAATGACATGTTAAGCAAATCCAATTTTCTTTCTTGCGTTTCATTTCTTCAGTAGTGCATTGAGGACACTCTTGATTAATATCAACTTCAAAACGTGTAAAATGTTTTACAGCGCCAAGATGAGGACATGTTAAAAGAGGTACAACTTCAAACAACATATTCTCATTTCCATCATCAGATGTTGGAGCTGTTGATTGGCTGCTATTTCCAGACATCTTAAAATACTCTTTTAATTCTTACTCTTTTCTGTATTTAAATAAAATGTATGTTTTTAAATATATGTAACAGACAAAAACTGCGACAGAATCCTTTCATGGGACATAATATAAAAATCAGATCAAAGCAATATAGTACATTAAATTTAAACAAATATTTTTAAAAACAATAGAAATAATGGGATTAATATATATGTATGTGTAAAACAGCTAACAATATTATAGTTCTTTGGATATAAAAAAAGCCTAGAAAGGATTAGTAAAAATTTTAATTAATGCGACGAATAAGAGTTCGTAAATAATCTTTTGTTGGAGAAGGATTCTTTAAATAACATTCAATAACACTTCGAATTGCTGAATCATTTTTGCGAATTGGTGGACGAGAAGGAGCATTTTTGTCACAATCTTTACCATATAAGATATCAGCAACATAGAGACCAATGGGATCTTTTTCTTTACCTAAAAGAGAGGAAAATCAGTGATAAAAAATACTGTAGAGCAGTGATTACCATCAACAATAACCAAAAGTCGATGATTAAAAATTCCTTGCATATGCCAAATTAAATTACGAATAACAGTTGGATTTGCATAAGACTTTCCATCAACATCATTAAGGTTAAGGCAAAGAATGCAGAGATGTGGTTGAAGATCGTAACCGACCGGAATAATAAACTAAAATAATTACAACAAAAAGTGGTACAAAAAACATATGATACAAAAAACAAACTCACTCGATCAATAATTGCCATAAGTCCATCATCGTTAACACTTTTAACTAAATCACATGGAAAATATGTGGCGGTACCATCTTGGGGATCTCCAACAGCAACACTAAGAACGCGACAACGTTGTGAAAATGGAGAACAATAAAATGTAAAACCCCATTCAACAACCATAATTCTCCATCCTTTCTTTCTCATAGCATGCTAAAAACAGGATATTTGGTTTAAATTTAAAAAATAAATGAAAATAAATCTCACCCCAAGAGTTGCTTTCATCAAATCAGGAAGTTTATCATATCTTTTAGGTTCAGGATCATTTTCTTTCTCTTCAATAATGACTCCATTTCGTGATTTTTTTGGTTGAAATTGTGAATTTTGTGAGCCATTTGATGTTGGAGTTGTTGCAGCAGCAGTTGAAGTAGATGGAACAGCTTCAGGACTTGAACATTCAACAACTACAGTTCGGCCGGTTCGGGGACTTTTACGTTTAGGTACCCAATTATCATCATCAAGTTCAGCTACAACACTACCACATCCATTTGTTATTGAAGCATGTTCACGATGTCGAATAGCATATACTGCACTCATAAAAGGATAATCTGTTTCAGCAAATTCATCGATAATCTAAAAATTTAATTAATTTAATTTACACAATAACACTTATAAAAAAATTTCAATAAAAAGTACACGCTCTATAATTTAATCTACTTTTTCTTTATAGGTAGACATTATAAAATTTATTGCTTTTAAATAAAAATTTTTAAAAAAAAGCAATATCTTTTTTAAAACAAAATTTACTTTTTCAAAAAAATAGACAAAGATTTTTTTGCCATGGAAAATTTTACAAAACGATAACGCGGCGATGGCGGTAGTGGTTAGTTACCAAAAAGAAGCTTGTCGAAAAAGTAATTTTTACAACTTTTTTTTCTCCTTGTTAGTATTGACATAGCAATCTCGGGAGTGCATTTCTGTTAAGGTTTCAAAGCTTTACGTCGTCGTCGTCGTCATCCTCGGTACACACCTTTCCTCAAACAAACAGTCAGCTCATGAAAAGTGATGAAATAAAAATAAAATAAAAGTAAAAGTGTAAATGAAAAATAAAGGAACCATGTTTTATTTTTTTAAAAGTTTATTTAAGTACGCGCATTCGTTTTTTTGTTGTCTTTTATAAATTTGAGATTTTGTTTTTTACATCCCTTTTTTTTCCTACTTAATCGACAGCTTGGTTGCTGCCGTAAAAAAAACGCGCTTCATGTTAGTTTTAAATGATTCATGTTTTACTCTCTTTTTTCTTCTATTCTTTCACTTGCTTTGGTATAAAATCTTCTTATTCACAGTTTGTTTTCTCCCTCAATTTTCAATAAAAAAAATCCGTTCATTGCCATGTGAATCTTTAAAAAAAATAAAATTTGCATTTATAAAATATACGTACGAGCGAGCATGATCAATTTTCGTTCATTGATGTCGTCTCTTTCAAAGGATTGCAAAACTTTTTGATTTGCATTTGTATTTTTTTTGTTTCAGGATTTCCGCAAAAAATGGTAGAAATAACTTGGAAAGAAATTGAGGAGAAAATTTCGAAGAATCAAACACATTTACTAACGAATGAAGTTCTCAAAGATTTTCCATTTGAAAATACGGGTAATGAACTTAAAATTCCATCATGGTCAAATATTTTTCAAATGAATAATTTAATACCTTTAATGTGCTTTTATGTGTTTTTTCGATATATTTCAGCAAAAGTTAAAAAACATTTATGGAAAGAAGCTGTTGGTTTTAGGTAAGACTTTTTATTCAAAAAATTGTATTTTACAGTATGCTTCCTTGAAACTTGGATATTTTTGATATTTAACTTTCTGTGTATTTCTTATTTTTTAGGCAATATCGTCTTCAAAATTTAACTATATGCCTTATACATTCAATAATGAGCGGAACCTTTGCCCTGTATTTTGCATCTTTTCATACGGAAGCAATGTTTGAGCAACCTATGCATTGGTACAAACCTTGGGCAAGATATGGCCTCCTGTTTTCTATTGGTACTACTTTCTTTTTATTTTTCATTCTTCATCAACCTTTCAAAAAGCAAATTATAGGTTATTTCTTTCATGATATGCAAGATATGCTACAATTTGAAATCTCTCGTTTTACCATTGAATTATTGCTTCATCATTTAAGCTCAATTTTCGCATTCGCAGTTGCAATTACATCTCGAAAATTTGTTCCATTTGCTTATTGTGCTTTAATTATGGAAGCAAACAGCATTTTTTTACACATTCGAACTTTGATGCAATTAAGTAAAAATTCTTCTGAACATATTATCTTTTACAAATTCGTTCAACTGATTAATGTCATAACGTTAGGAAAATTTTTTTTTAAACTATTACCCCCGAAAACATTTTTTTTTATTTTGCAGATTTGTTGCTTGTCGCTTTGGAATTCAAGCATGGCAAATCTATTGGGTTTACACACATCATAATACTATGCATATATTTTTTGCTGCTCTTGGATACGGTGGCTGCATAATATTTTATATTATAAATGGATTCCTATTTTTGAGAATTTTAGCTGCGGATGGAATGCTTGGAGATTACGGTCGTAAACATGCAGCTATTAATCGGTTTGTTTTTTCTGCCTTTTTTTTTCATTTAAAATAGCTTTTTTTTCAGGGATGATGATAGCAATGATAAAAAAGATTAACTTTTCAAAATATTTATCTCAGTTTAATGATACTCACTCTCTACATTTTTTTTGTTGTTAATTCTTACCGTAATTTTTTAATTGTAACTTTGAACTTACCGAAAATAAATCTTCATATTGATTTGCATGTGGATCAACAGGGATATTTTTAACATTAAACATTGGAAATTCCATATTAATATTGAACAATTTTGTTGTAGGAAGTTTGATAATTTGCGGTGTATGACTATTAAGAAGATTTCGAAGATTATTTTGATTAATGTTTCCAGTATGTGTTGTAGAAATTCCAAAATGATCATGGAATATTGGTAAAACAGATTGATGTCTTTAAAAAAGCATCTTTGAGAGAAATTCTCTTGAATCAAAAGAACTTACCCAGCTGCAACATATGGTGCCAAATCATAAAAGCTATTAACATAAGGCCAATATTCACGTAATGCTCCAATTGCATTCATACAGCTAATTACGGTACTTGCACGTGGAACTTTATTATATTTAAAATATGGTGGTTTTTCACCAATCATAACTCTTAAGCACATATCAACACATACAGCAACTGCGGAATGATTGTACCCCCCTTCAAGGATTGCAACAATTTTTCCATTACACATTGGAGCTAATTGATAAATGTAATGTGGAAAAATTTCTGGAATAACATCCATGTATCCCTTAAAATTAATTAATTGTTAAAATACTTAATTTATTAACATTAGAAATTGTGAAAACTTACAATCGGATCACCAATACATGCATCAAAACCAGCACTAATAAAAACCATGTCAGGTTGAAGTTCACGAGCAAATGGAATAACAATTGTAAAAAGAATGCAGAGATAATCATGATGAGTTCCACCATTTTCATTGATGGGGATATTAATGTTATGTCCACGGCCAGTTCCACGACCAATACAATCATAATCAGAATAACGTTTATGAGGCCAAAAATTTCCATGTTCATAGCGATGAATTGATAAATATGTTACACTTAAAATAATATTTTAAATAGAATTTTAAAAATGTGATATGGTAAACTTTTTACCGTTCATCATCATAAAAGAATTGCTGGGTGCCATTTCCATGATGAATATCAAAATCAACAATTAAAACTTTTTTAGCATATTTTTTTTCAATTGCTAATTGTGAACAAATTGCAACATTATTAAGGACACAAAAACCTTGTGGACAATCATCATGTGCATGATGGCCTGGTGGTCTTACAAGTGCAAAAGCATTCTTTAACTAAAAACGTTGACAATTATTTTTTGATTCTATTTTGGAATACTGTAAGTAAATATACCTCTCCTTCAGCAACTTTTTTTGTTAAGGTAACACAATATGCTGCAGCTTCATGGGCAACTTTAAAACTTTCAGGGGTCATTGCAATTGAGTCAAAACTTCGACAGAGATCATCAATTTCAGTTTGCGACATTTTTTCGAGTTTTTTGAGAGTTTGCAAATATCCATCATCATGAATTTCTTGAAGGATGTAATCAGTTAATGAAAAATCTAACTGTTCATCGTGAACTGATGGATCCTTTAAAGAAATTGTTTTTAAAGGTCAAAAAAAGGGAACAAAAGACTTACAGTATAATCAGCAACATATTTATCAGCTTGAATTTGACGGATTCGATTTAATGATAATTTTATTCGATTCTCATTTTCCGGATGGTTCTGATTTACTGTATTTTTGTGAAAAACATGTGAAGGATTATAAGCAAAACCAGTGAGGTGTTTGAACATGCTTGTTTTTACCTAAAAAATTTGAACCATAAGGAAAAAGATAATTACAAAATCTTTTAATGGCACTTTTTTTTAAAAAAATAGTTAAAAAATGACAAACAACAACGCCACATGTAAAAGCATCTGTTTACTTTTGGTGAAAGGAAGAGGAATAAATGGATAAGAAAAAAAAATTAGAAAAAGCGGTTTAAAATAAGTTAATGTGTAAAAGGGAAAATGGGAAAAGAAAGAATCAATGGACATGCAAATGAAGCAATTTTTAAAGCGTACGTAATTAAATGCCTTCACACATATGATAATACTTTTTTTCTTCTTCTTTTTCGTCTCTTTCCCATCATTTTTTTCTTTGGTTTCCTTTGATCAAACACATGGGGCTGTCTTTCGAAGTGTAAAAGTGAAAAGCGTTTCTACGGTGACCTTTCAAGCATTGAAGCAACTTTGTTTTTACATATGGAAAATTTTGATGAAAAGAAAAACTTTTAAGAAAGTGTCGGATTTTTGCGCAAAAATATCCAACACATGTTGCCACAAAAAAAGGTTAACGGTCAAAGCTCATATTGTAAACAAAAACAAAAAAAAGCTACAGTATGAATGTCAGTTATGAAACTCTAAAAAAATAAATACAAGAATGCAGTGTTTTTTTTTATATCTTTGTTTAATTCAATGCCATTATCTTGCACTTTTAATAGTATTATTTTACATTACTTTAAAGGAAAAATTGAAGTTTTTCTTTTGAATCAAAATCAAAAATAGAAATTAAACAAATTTTATCTTTTTTACAAATCCAATTTTTCTCTTCTAGCTCCTAACAAAAAAAGCGTATAAGCGTACCACCGAAAAAAAAGCATATTGTGCAGGCTGGTGAGTAAAAAATCCACGCATCTAATCTTAAAATCATTTAATAAAACAATGCTTTCAAAACACACACATTTATGCAACATAAAATCTGCGCCATATTTAAATTTAAACACTTTAAAATGTTGTTTTTTTTTCTCGCTCATTGTATTCATTTTTATGAAGTTTTTTAAATATTAAATCATGTTTTAATTTTAAACTTAAACATGTTTAATAAGAAATCTTCTTTGAAACATTAAACGATTATTATTTGATAAGCGTGCTGAGCTTTTGATTTTTGTTTGTTTTTTATGCCTCGTTTTTTTATGCTTGAATTATACGCTTAAAGCTCGAAAAAAAAATATATTTATAAATTATTTTTAAAAAATTTGATACAAAAGCTTGAAATTTGTTTTAGATTTCAATTGCTTCATAATTTTTTTGCGCTTAAATATCTCTCTTTTTTTGATTTTTCAACAAAGTTTATAAAGCTGCTGCAGCCATGGAAATTTTGAATTGAAAAAAAGCGTTGTTTTCCCAAAATCAAAAAAATATTGCTAAAAAGCGAAATATCCCATTTTTGTTTGTGTTAATTGATCTCTTTTATAAAATTCCTAATTAATTCTATTATTATGTCAGAAGAGCTTAAAAATTTAATATCAGATAAAACTGATGATGACGAAAAAGGGCAAGAAGCATTAAAGGTAAGAATTAAAGTAACTTAAAAAAACTACAGTATGCTATAAAAAAATTTTTTTAAAGATATCTCCTAATCGCTCATTGCCAATATCAAATACATCCCCACAAATATTATGGTATATTCATACGAGTTCATTAATATTTTTAACCGTACAACAAACCCTTCAACCATTATTAGTGCGAAAAGCCCACAATGAAGCAGAAAAAGCCAATACACCAATTGTTGATTCAACAATTGTATTAATTACTGAAATAATAAGATTATTAATTTGTTGCTTTTACGTACTTTTAAGTAATCAATCATTTAAAAAGTAAGCAAAAAAGAATGAAGCAAAAAAGAGTTCTTAAAAAATTTCTTTCTTTTTAGAGCTTTTACGGATATATATTCCGTTTTTACCAGTAATAAAAAAGAAACTTTTAAAGTTTGCGTTCCAGCGTTAGTTTATGTTGTGCAAAATAATTTATATTTTTTTGCATTAAAGCATTTAGATGCAACTGTATTTAGCGTAAGCATTTTTATATTTTGATTTATAAATATTACCTCGTTTTTTATTGGTTGAAAATTTGAAGAAGATATATAAAATCTTCTTATTCAGATAACATATCAGCTTCGAATATTAACAACTGCATTATTGACCGTACTTATATTAAAACGGGTATTTTCTAATGTACAATGGGGTGCGTTAGTTGTATCACTTATTGGAGTTATATTTGTGCAAATGTCAAATCATCAGTCTCCTACAACAATTGAAGAAAAGTATTCTGACCAATTTATTGGTCTTACAACTGTTCTTGCAATGTGTTGGATGTCTGCTTTTGCAGGAGTATATTTAGAAGGAGTTTTTAAAAATAGTACATGTGATATTTGGCTGCAAAATATTCGCCTTAGTGTAATTACTTTACCCTTTGCAATTCTTACAGTTGGACATGATAAAGAATTAATACAAGAAAGTAAGATTTTATATATCTGATTATTATAATATCACTATGTTTAGATGGATTCTTTTATGGATGGAATTGGTTAGTATGGTTAATTGCAAATTCAAGTGCAATTAGTGGAATTGTTGTGGCAGTTGTAATGAAGTATGCAGATAATATCAAAAAAAGTTATTGCCAAAGTATTGCCCTTGGTGGTACGGCTTTACTTTCTGTTGCATCTGGGGATGTTCAAGCAACCTTTTTACTCTTTTCCGGCGTATCTTTAGTTATCTTATCAGTATTTTTATATTCATTATATCCTCCATCAAAAGTAAAACCAAGAAATGTTGTAATAACTATTAACTTAAAACCCCCTCTTCAAACACGTACTGAATTATTAAGTATTAAAAATTTAAAATAAATAAAACTAACTTTTCATAAAGCTCTTATCATTAATACTGCGCGATAATTTAAAAAAGAATAATGGAAAAGTTTTTAATTTATCAAAAAATAATTGCCAACGGTGTCAAATAGGGGTTGAATGGTTCGGATAAAAACAAAATAATAATTTGGGTGCTAAGCAACAGAGGATGAAAAAACGGAGTTTGAATTTTTCAAGAAAAAAATAATAATAAATAATCAAAGAAAATGGTCTATTAATGCAATGCTAAAGTTTTTAGGTTAAAAATTTGTATTTTAATGCTCGAAAATAAGAAAAGCAAAAAATTCAGTCGATAACAAAAAAAGGAGCATTTTAAAGCTAAATGGACAAGACTGACCCGGATTCGAATAAACTAAAAAAGCTGTTAACCAAATAATAACAAAAAAAGGCATTGGCAACACGTTCTTTTCTGCCAAGCTAAACAGATGTCAATCGATCAATTATCGTTGGACCCTGTCTTTCTCCCTTCCTCAACCATGCCTCAATCATCACTTTATTAGCACTATTAAAATATACAACTTTTTTGCAGAAAAATATTATTACCAATATTTTCTAAAAATAACAAATGTTTTAAAAAATTTAGTAATTGTTGACTTTTTATTTCTTCCTCAAAATTTTTCTTATAACGCTCTTATTTGCTTTTTTTTCTGTTATTTTAGTACCCCCCTGTTGAAGGTATGAAAGGAAGGAAAGAAGGAACATAGCTGCTGAATCATAGACGGGTTGAAATTTAATCATATTATTTTTTAAACGTGAAATTGATGATTTTTTTCTTGGTTGAATTTTGTGACAAATTTTAAAATCAAGCTTTCAGTTTTCAATATTTCAATTCAGATGAAATTGAATATCTGAATACGGGTTGCAGAAATATTTAATTAATTGATCAGTATTAATACTTTATTTTATGTTATGTTATCGATGACCTTGTGAGCTGTCACAAAACAATAGCTGGCAATACCCTTTTATTCTCCCCTTGAGCTTTAACTAATATATGTTTTAAAATAATTTTTATTCATCATCTATATATTTTATCAAAAAAGCATAAAATTGATTGATGAAATCAAAAATAATGCGTAATTTATTTGATTCATATGATTTTGAGAGCTATTATTTTGGTAACATTACCCGTGAAGAATCAGAAGATATTTTAATGTTATGTGAAGTTGGAACTTTTATTCTTAGAAATTCAACTTCCCAACCACATGGATATTCATTAAGTGTAAGGTTTGTAAATTTTATGCAAATTTAAAAGCATTAAATCAAAGAACAAATAATAATATAGAAATTCATTGGGTGGTCCTCGAGATATTCATCATTATCTTATTAACAGTATTGAATGTGAATATGGAATAAAAAAGTTACAAGTAATTTAAAGAGAATTAAAGTTATTTAAAAATTTTAAGGATTTTTAGATGCATATTAGAACATATAATGATATTGAAAGTTTAATATCATATTTTAAAATGAAAAAACTTGAACAAACAAGTTTAATAAAACCAGCTCCAAAAACAACAATGAAAACTGTTATTACTGAATATAAATTTGATGGGCAGAATCTTACTGATTTGCCATTTGCAAGAAAAGAAATTCTTGAAATTATAAGAATCCCAGAAGAAGGGTGGTGGGTCGCAAAAAATGTTTTGGGAATGATTGGATTTGTTCCAAGTAATTATATCAAACAGGTATGCAGTAATTAATTAATTGCGGTTTCTGTTAAATATAAAATGTTTTTTTAGGTTGCCGGTGTTGAAAATGAAAAAGCACCAAGAAAAAGTCTTTCGAAAAAAAAATCTTCTCTCAAACAACAGAATGATCGCCCATTCAAACATTTGATAATTCCTGCAATTGTAAAAGTTGTCGCAAATCGAAGGCCAAGTTTATATGACTCTAAAGCGATGACATTAAAAAAGGGACAATTAATACATTTAACAAAATTATATTCAAGTGGAATGTGCTTTGGAACAAATCAAGAGACAGGAATTTCTGGTATATTCCCCTTTACCTTTGTTAAATGGACAAATCAACCAATAATAAATAATAGTCCACCTGAAATAAAAGAGACTTCAGCAAAGTAATAAATGTAAATAATTCTATTTATTTGTTTTTTATTACCAAAAAGTTTTTCAAAATCTCATAATTGTATCAAAAAATATATGTATCAATTTTTCGTCCGTCGGTTCGCTTCCTTCTTTGTGCCTTTGATTTTTTTACCTTCACTGCGCTTCTGTGTTTTTATTTATTTTTTTCTCGTCGATGAATATTCAATCAGCTTTAAAGATTCTTGTAAAATAAAGTATTCATATTTATTAACTAACTGTTTAAAAGATACTTTAATGTTTTATTGCAATAATTATTGAAAGAAGAAGAAGAAAAAAACAAAAAATGAGTCATACATTTTAAAATTTTAGATATGAGTAATTTATCAGAGTTGTTTGGGATTTCTACTGAAATGTTGAAAGAATTTGAATATATTGATGAATGTGTTTTTTCCACAGAAATTAAAGATGAAGCATTTGATGAATTATTGGGATGTAACTGCAATGGCCCGTGCATTTCCAAAGATGAATGTGCATGTTTGAAATTCAACCAAGTTTATGATTCTAATGGAATTTTGGCAGATGTTACAAAAAAGTAAGATTTTATAATTTATTTTTTCGGTTGTTAACTTTTTTTGAAAAACATGTTTTCTTGGAGTTTAAGTTTTCATATCATCAATACGGTAATCAAGGCTGTATTTAGGGGGGGGGGCGTGCCTTGAGGAATTTCCTTTGATCTTTTGCCGCTTTGTGTTGGCGGCGGCAAAAGATCAAAGGCGTGCTCCCCAAAATCGATGTGCCCCCTCCGAAATTTTTTTCTGTATACGGCCTTGACGGTAATATTTTTACAGCGGAATAATTGAATGCTCTGATAGATGTAAATGTCATAACTGTGTTAATAAAGTTGTACAAAATGGAAAAATACCAAAAATAAAGGTATCGTAACATATTTTTTTAACACTAAGATTTCCTCTTTTTTCAGGTTATCCATTCAGGAGATTTAAATAAACGGTATCAAGTTATCACTGAAGAGCCAATCCCTCAAGGAACATTCGTGGCAGAATATGTTGGAGAAGTGATTACGGTAAAAGAAGCCCACGAACGATTATTAACTCAAAATACTTACAAAAATAATTACTTATTTTGTATTGATGAAGAATTTTTTGATAAGAAAAATGAAATTGTCACCTGTATTGATGCTCGAGAATACGGTAATATTACAAGATTTATTAATCATGGATGTGAGCCAAATCTTGAAATTAAACTTGTTCGAACTGGTATTATTATTCCACGTCTGACATTATTTTCTAAACGTGATATTTTAATGGGTGAAGAACTTTCGTACAATTATGGAACCGATTTTGCTCCAAATCTTGCAGAAGGACCGCCTTGCAAATGTGGTGCAAACAGATGCTGTGGAAATTTGCCTTTCTCAAAAATTCCTTCAATTCAGACCAGTTAGAAATTACATTTCATTTTTGTCTTCTTTCTTTTTTTATTTATTACAAATGTTGGATGAGCGCAATAAATTTTAATGGGCCAATAATAATAGTAGAACATCAAAAAGCAGACCTTGAAAAAGATAAATATAAACCTGAAAAATTTTTGTTTAGTGTCTTATAAAATTGCTTATTCGTTTTGTTTGTTTAAAAAAAGATGATTTTTTGGTTTACAATTTTTGTTGGTGTTGCTACGGTAGCTTTTGGGCAACGAGTTACTCAAGCACCGAGAAATATCCGGGAAGATATTACCCCAATTCCAATGGACAGTTTAAATCCACGTTTAACAGGTATTTTTTTATTGAACATTAATAATTAATTTACATGTATGTGTGTTTTTTAAGAATTCCGTCGAATTGATTCAAACAGTGATAACTCTTTGACATTCACAGAATTTTTGCTTGGTGATCGTCCATATCTTGAAGTTTGTAAATTATCACTTTTTTTCAAGGCACATTATTACAGTATCCCATTTTATAGGCGCAATCACGTAATTTTCATAATCTTGATACAAATTCTGATGGAAGAGTTTCTCGTGAAGAATTTGAAAATTTTTATCGTGATCAAGATGAAACTCATCGACGGTTAAGAAATGATGGATTTTTTAAACAATTGGTAAGCGAATTTTTAATATTTTTGAAAATCTTTCTGACAAACCGGTTCCGATTTGCAGAGTTTAAAAGCGTCGCAGATCGGAACCGGGCCAATCGTTGTTAATGTGTCCACCAACGACACCAAAGTACCAAATGCTTTTCACAACAAATTTCAGGTTTAGTGAATTTTTCAAGCTTATGTTTTTGATAATTTAGTTTTAGGGAAATGTTTTTGATAATTCACAAAATCCTCCCATCCTTTTCAACTTTCCTGCCCATCTTTTTGGTGGATCCATTAATGCTTCCAAAAATGGTTCAACTTTTAATTAAAATTGTAACAAACAAAAAACAATTTATTTTCATTTTGAAATAATTATTTTTCTTTCTTTCTTTATAACATTTTTTTGCATCTGTTTTTGTTTTTTACCACCTACCTACTTTCTACAGTAGTTTGGGCAGAAAAAAACAACAAACTCTGCACAAACATAAAAAAATATAAAGAGGTTATCAATAAATTTTTTAAACAATAAATTATGTCTATGCGTTTTATGGCTTTTTCAATTATTCTAAAAAATGGTCAAAACTGTTTTTTCTTCTTTAACGTTGTTGTGTGATAATCAAACATAAATCAAGTTATCACTAAAATATTGAGTGTAGTTCAAAGGGTAGCCGAAAATTTGTGCTAATCGTTAACGCATTTGATGAACAGTAGCTGCAGCATTCCATCTCTAGACAGCTCGGATTATTGTTTGCTGATAATAAAAAATAATATGCTTTTCAAGTGTTTTTGTGTCGGTAATGGAAAAGTTTTGGTGTAAAATGCAGAGATCGATCACGCTAAAAATGTATGTGTTTCTCTAAAATATGGAAGTTAAACAACAACAAAACTTTTAAGAACTTTTTTTTTGCAAACTTAAGCAAAAAAGCTTGTAATAAAAAATCAGAACATAAACTTTTGGTTTTTCGATTTAGCATGAAGATTAACATAATTCACGCATAAAAAGAAGGGGACATTTTCAATGAGGAAAAACATATATTTGCCCCCTTTTTTCTACAGTCCGAGGAGCCATTCGTCTTATCAGTTATCAATCACTCCATGCACACACATTGACATCAGTTCATACAATAATTTACTTCCCGCCAGTTGTTGAATGCTGCTGCTTTCATCCATTATTTTTTCTTCTCCTCTGCTGACAATAATATCAACGTATTTCAACAAGAAGCTTTATTGTATTTATATATGCCAAAATGGCAGCCCCATTTAGTGGAGAAGAATTTTATGCCAAAAGATCATTTTTTAGTTCATTACTCGGGCTGAAATTTGGTAAACAAACAAAAACAAATGGTAATTTGTTATTGACTTTTATTTAAAGTTTAAACAAATATATCAACAATATTAACGTTTTAGCTCCCGTTCCATCACAGCATCAACATCACCAAATTCAGCCACCTCAACAATTTGTAGGATCTGATCAACCATGTTCATCTCGAACAATTTTAACACAATCTCTTCCTCATCAATCTATAAATCCTATTCAAAATATATCAAATCAATATTTATTATCTGATGGAGATTTTGAAGGACGAGATCGATCGCTTAGTGATCAATTAGCTGATACCTTATTACTTACGTCTCATCACGCTTCCCCTGAACCCCAACAGCAACAATCTATTTTATCTCCCCATGATATATATAAAGAAATTGTCTGTGAATGCGCACATTTCGATCAACAAACTTGTCAGGTAAAACTCTTTGTATGTCAATATCTGGGTATATCAAATCCATTTTTTAGCCTCCTCATCATCAGCATCAGCATCTTCAACATCAACAAATGCACGATAATAATTACTATAATCATCAATTGCAACCAATGCAAGCTTCAATGCCACTT